>CM032449.1:161269916-161579916 GCA_019049505.1 Pachyrhynchus sulphureomaculatus
ATTGACAATTGTTACCAAAGAGTCGAGCACTTCTTGCAAAGGCTTTGGAAGAGTCTTGGTGGTAAGGGCAAATCGGTAAATCATGCAGTGCAGTCCCTTTGCTTGGGGTGCCAGCTCTTTAACTTTTGACTGAAAGCCCAACCTCGATACAAGCATGGCTAGTGCTCCATTGGTATATACTCCACACAAGGTTTTCCATCGTAAGTCATTACTTTCAAAGAAGGAGCTTATCATCTTCATGACGGTTTCATCTTTCCTAATAGTTTTTAGTGCTTTATAAAATAGAAACTCTTCTTTGATGTCCTCCAAGTGAACATCGGTAGACTCGTTAAGTTGAAAGGCAAAGACAGGAGATGCCTTCATTTCAGAAAATTTGTTCCATCACGTCTATGAACATGTCTGAAATGCGTCTCTGAATTGTGTTGTTGGACAAATATATATTACGCATTTTAATCTCTCGCTTCTCCAGGAATTACCTTAACCGACTTTAATCAACAGGGTTTGATGAGGGTGTCTGCAATTGTATGGAGTATTTTATTTTTTGCAATTTCCAGAGCAATTTCATATGGTGCTTGAACATCCCAGTAAAATCCAACTTCTGTTTTTTCAAGGCAGCCTTTAAAAAAGTCTTTTGTAATATGTTCGGAATGCTTTGTTTCTATGTGATGTTTGAGCTTTGAGGTTTCATAGATTCAGCACTAAGAACAGCATTATATAAAACACACTGTGGCTTCTCTATGCCGTTATTAATAACAGTTAAAAATCAAAATTTTAAATAGTTTTCTAAATATTTTCTTTGTTTCTCCATGACGTTGATACCTGGAAAATATAATACTTCCAAATAATTTTAAAAAATGTTTAAAAATTTTGAATTAACGTTATTTAATATTTTTTTTTGCTTTCCAGAATGGTAAATAATAGAAGAGTCTGTTTCTAGGCGTGCCTATCGAAGACGAATTGTGACGGGCTATCGTAGTATTGTATGTTTTTCGAATCAAACAAGACACTAACTAACAACAAACTATTCATATACAAACGACAAAAAGAACACTGTAACGATTTTAACATTATGTAATAAGTTTACTGAGCGCGACAATTTATCTGTACACTTATATTTATATTCGAAAGTTTAAACTAGCGTCTGAATAACTGAAGATTGTCCCCTACGGTTATGCTCGTTGCTTATATATCAGTTGGGAATACTTTTCCGGTTATTCTCAGCTCGGCGGAACATCGAGTTGTCCGTCTAGAAACTTCTCTCTTTTACACGTTTCTTCGAGAGGTAACGGAGTATCGTGATCGCTGCCGACTACCCCGCAAATTTAATTTTGGTTTTTAAAATTGATAATCGGCGACCCCTCAAAAAAGCCAAGCCCCTTGTGGGTCGCGACCCACTGGTTGAGAACCAACGTTATAGAGAAAAGGTGTATGTCAGTCGTTTAGTATACAGGTAATTTTAAATTAGGTCTATATAGCCAAATTTTCTAATATTTTGGCATATGTCCGAAAAGAAATAAAATTTCACAATTTTCCTTTAGAGTAATTTTCTCCTGTTAGTTCATGATAACATACCCCGTTTTAAATCCAGTCCAAAGTTTCATAACTTCCATTAATATTTATTTGTTTTTAGTCCGTTGCAAATCGATTTTTAAAAGACGTCGAGGATCTTAACGTATCCGACAAAATTTTGAAGGGAATCGTAGTGACTTTTCAGTATATGCATGCTAGTGTGGTCGAAGCGAGCGAACGGTATTTACAAGAACTCTCAAGATACAACTACGTAACTCCCACTTCATATCTGGAACTATTGTCAAGTTATACAGAGTTGATGAATAAGAAAAAAGGCTCATTAACTCAAGGAATGGGCAGATTGAAAACCGGTAAGATTCCTTAATTGGATATTATTTAAAGAGGCTTTCTCTAAACTGGAAAATGGAATAAATATTCTAATTCATGGATGAAATGTATTCATACGTTGTTTTTACTAATTGGATAACGTCTTTATTCTTTATATATGTATTATGAATTCCACTAAACCCTCTCTGCTAGTATCATAAAGATGTACGCTGGTGGAAACCAAAGTATTTCAGCGAAGTTATTAAATACAAGTTTCATACATTTTGTTTTATTCATGCAAAATTATTTTCTAGAACACTAAAATATTTGAAGACATGAAAACAAAACAGTTAAAAATTGTGAGTTTGTGATAATGTTTTCATTGCTTGATAGATCTTTAAAATGATACATTTAGGAACAAAATTATGTTTCTTAGAAATTAAAATGCACTTTCTTATTTGAATCTTCCTCGTAGTTTGGCCCCGATTCACAGCGATCCCTCAAAAGATTATATGCCTAACTTAAACATATCTCAACACATTAGCTGCTCTATGAACGCCTGTACGTTCCCTGAGATTTCTTAACTAAAATACTTGTTTTTTATCTGGTTTTCGTTTTCCTCTACTTTTTATATAATTTTCTCTGCGTCGAAGGATAACAATAATTTACTATAAAAAATTTCTGGCACGTTATTGTTACTAATACATCCTATCTATGCTCTTGCTCGTCTTAGAACATGTCAGTCAAAGACGCTCTGAACCTTCGTCGATGAGTTCACTGTCGAAAACCTTCCAAACAGATCAGCGGACTAACATTTTAACTCCAGCAGAATCCAAATCTCTGTAATTATGTTTCCAAGGTACTAACTTAGACGATATCGCTTCCTGCAGTAAGTATCGTGTGTGCTGAAGATTTTCGATCCTGTAGTTATAAAATTAGTGTGCCATCTGAATATCTTTTAGTATTTGGGAGAATCCTATTGATCTTAATTCCGAAGGACTCAAGAGCTGGATTGAATATTCATATCAGAATACAGGTTGAGGAATAATGAAGACAGAATATTTCCTTGTTGAACCTCGTACTGGATCGTTACTTCGTTAAAGCCTGAGTTATTTTCTAAACTCGTATCATTTTGTTACGATATGCCGCCCGTCAAATTTGCCAATTCATTTATTACACAATAATGTATATTGCTGGTGTGGGTGAGAATTCGTCAACTTTCCTAACTCGTTTCTATACAAACGTGTACTTAAATTCATTAAGCCCTCCATTGCTGAATTTGTACTAAAGAGCCTCTATCCACTATACAAGTACTACTTATAATTCAGGATTTGGCGCAATAGAGGACAATTACTTTTATTAGGGTAATTCACTCGTAAATCTACATTTCTTAAGAATTTGATGAAATTGAAAAATGATGTTAATTTAAATGTTTTTCATTTAATTAAAAAAAAAATTTGACCGATTGTGAAGCGAGGTATTCATAATTAAAGTGCACATAATTAACATGCAAAAGGCCAATGAAGTATAAAAAAAGGTATAGTTTCGTGTATATCTTAAGAACCAGTCTTACGAATTTTTTAAAAAACTAATTTTTAGTAAAAAAAAATTAGAAAAATTTTGTAATATTTTTTTTTATCGATTTGTTGAACAGATATAAATATTTAAAGTTGATATTTTTCTAAAAGAATAACCGCGTAATGAGGAGCAGATATCACAATTTGACAACGCTGTATATCGTCATACTTCAAACAGCATTTAAAATGGTTAACTTTTAAACAGAAATTCATTTGTAGGATAAGTAATTTATTAAATAAACACGATATATTTATTAGCTTTATCTTTAATCATCAAATAAAAATATTAAATGTATTAATTAAAAATTTGAATTTGTATCTTCATATTTATTATTTTGCCTTCAGTATTTAAAAGATTTATATTTAAACAAAAATATGTTTGTGGGTTCAATAATTTTTCGATAATATTTTAAATTAATATCATGTTTATTTATCAACATTGTTACACATCAGTTGATAACAATATTAAATATATATTTAAAAAAAAGGTTCAATAAATTTTCTCGGTAAAACTAAATAAATAATTAATGATACTAATGATAAATACATGAAGCATTATAAACTATTTGTAAAGTAATTAATTACTTTATTTAATACTTTGGTTATAAGCGGTTTCCCACTGTCTTTTCGACTAGATAATAATTGCACTATTTCTGTAGAACCCAATTTATCATAAGAACTTTTTAGATATTCCAAAATTATGCATTCAGATGCAATTTAATCTTTTAATCATAAGATCTGAAATAACACTTTTTAAAAGCATTAAAGATGGCAATATTAGTTTTTGATGACGCACTCTTTATACGATACGTAACTTGTAATTACTACCTAAATGTTTCTCATGAGTTATCTTTTCTCGTGAAAGGACTTTACGCAAACAAAACGTTAAATTTTTTCCGAACTCATCTAACTCGATCCATCCACCACTACACAGGTTAAGCTCCTCAATTTTTAATTTTTTCGCGTCATTCATTCCCGAAATACTTGTTTGTGTTTATTGATGAGCTTTTTCTTTGCAAATTTGCCTTTATATCGCAATTGATTATAATCAAAAGGCATTTTTTATTTGATTATTTTTTTTTTAATTTAGAACTTAAGTAATATGGTCTAAAGAGTAAACATACACAAAGTATAATAAATATTGTATAACCTATAAAAACTTTACTTCTATGGAGCATTCGGTATACGCATTGGCAGCGTTGCCACATTTATTTTCATTAAAAGTGTGATTGTATTAGTGTGTGTCTGCATATGAAAGTTTCCATCTATCGAATGCAGCCTCCGACAAAAATAAAATACTCTGCCATTGAGTATTTTAAACTTTTTGTATTTACTGTCAGACTATACTTTTGGCTCCGATTGTCACGAGTGAACTACCTTAAATGAGTTTGAGCCTTTTTTTTCACCAGTAGCCTTTCTATAAAAGATTAGTCCGTTATTATAACTAACCCTATATGCGAATTATATGATTAATCGCCCATTGTGCTATATACCACTTATATAAGTAATAATTTTCCTTTGGTTAAAGAATTTTTGTTCCCTAACAATAATTGATTATTTGTGTGGCTCGTTTTTTATATTAGCCTCAGGAGATAAAACATAACCAAAAATTTGCTCGTATGCCTACTTTATTTGCATTGAAATACTGTTAAGATTCGTTCGTCTGTTTTTGTTTGAGATAGGAAAAATAGACAGACAAGCAAACAAATAGTCTACCCATTGTTTTTTTTTCTCTATCAAGGTTCTGCAGAAAATTAAGGGCATATTGTACTAGTTTTTTATTTCTCACCCAATTGCGATCAATTATCGTCCTCAGGAAGAGCATTTGTTGGCATTTGTAATTATTTAGTTTGTGAAAATAACAGATTAAGTGCTCCGCGAAAGGCGTCTCCAATACTACGACTGCCAAAAAGAGAACGGTGTGCTTGAAATAGTAGATCATTTAAGAAAAGAGGGCTACAATGTGAAAACTTTATGAAGATTAGTAACGTAATATCAGTACTGTAGCAACCTAGAAGAAAAAGTGGATCGCAAACGCAAGCAATCAAAGTCTGAAAACTATGGTGGCGTCAGGTCTGCGCTTAACTAGGATCCAACGTTAACACTGTTTGATTTAGCAACAAGTTGGACTTGCTAAATGAACATGAATCAATAGAAACAAAGAGATAATTTTCTGTCCTGATAAAGCTATCTGTTAGTACAAGCAAGACGTTACCACTTAGCTCGCAAAGTGGAACTTCGGTTTTGTGCGCGCTCAGGAATATGTCGCTAAAACCTTCAGACTCATCTTATTAGGGACAATAAAACATAACGACGGTAACCTATACTGGTTTTATATAAAAAATGACGAAAAATTAGCTATGAAGTTTGGAAGAAGCATAGATAGAATCTAATCAGAAGTCTAAGACAGAAAATTTTGGTTTTTGGACGGCGGCAGTCTCATTGTCCTTTTTTCTAAATTCTATTATTATTAACATACTATTAGTTTACTTAATTGTGTACTAGATTCCACTGAGTTGTGATGATTGGTAGTAAAAAATATAAAGAAAAGATGAATATCTGCCTTAGCGGTCGAAAACCGTGCTCTTTCATCAATGTACGGATGTCCAAAGCTATAGACTACCCGGGTGTGTCATTTATGAATCGCCAAACTAGGACATGCATGTTACGCTCCATAGCAAAGCTCATCAGCCAGCTTACATGAAGAGGCAAGTCACAAACAGCCAGTATCAACATTAGAGATTTAAAAGGCAGTCAGTAGTCCAAAAAACCTCACCGCCATCCGGTTTTAAACCGCCACATTTTTTAATTCAATTTAGTACCTTCGTTATTATAAGCGAATAGGGTACTAATACCGCTATTAAATGAATAGCAGTAACTGTGAAAATAGAATACTAATACTACGAGTACTATTGATGGTAAGGTGAAGAACAAATGAGATCTTTATATCGGAGTAAATAGTGTTCACGTTTATGCTGATCTTGATTTTTTTTAGAATTACCATTTTCATGCAAAGAAAACGGTTTTCGCCCGCTAAAGCCGGTATACATCCTATATTTTCTTCATATTTTTCACGGACGATAAATATTTACTTTATGTGTATATCTACAGAGGTTTTCACGGATGGTGGAATGTAATACATTAAAATTCCGGGTTTCAATCCGTTCGCCTAACAATGAATTTGTACGACGTTTCGCCAAAATCTCATTTGGCATTTTTAGGTGCTCCCGCTGCTGCTGCTATTCGATATTGTGATCTTGGTGCTGCGGCCGCTGCAACCAATCAGTTCTTCAAAATTCGACTTAAGGGGTTACATACACCCCGAATTTTAAAAAATTTGATTTTGTTTACTGATTTTTATTCTCTATACTTCTAGGAATTATTCAAAAAAATTTTTTTAAGGAAATTAAATATAACCTGGTGTCGGATTGGGACGGCTACTTGTTTTCAGACACTGTCTGCAATATTACTCAGTCAATTTTTAATATTTTTAAACTTTTTTTTTAATCTTAAAAATTACTTTTGTTACAAAATGTGGAGAGGTTTTTTCTAACTTTTCTAACAGAGAATTTTTTTATGAATAATTAAACATAAATTTTTTGGTCGAAAATTGCATACTAAAGTTTAAAACACCGCAAAATTTTTATTTTTGAATGAAAACTCTTCGATAATTTTAAATTACTATATTATTCTACAAGATTAATTTTTATTTTTACAGATTATGTTATTTTTTGCGAAATTATCCTGCAAACAAGGAGCCGCCATAGCTTTCATCAGTGGTCCATTTTATCCGGATAAAAAATAATTAAAACATATTTAAAAAAAATTCTTATAATTTTAAGTACAATAAACATATATAATTGTCATTCTTTTGTATAATTCAGTTTATAACCTTTAAAATATATTTTTTTTAATTATACATACTTTTTGCAGCACCCAGGTGTATGTAACCCCTTAACGGAAAAACAAGCAATTAAATAATTTTGGAGTTGTTTCTAAATTTATGTTCATCGCTTGAATAATTTCTAACTAAATGTTCTTTGATTGATTTGAAACTGCGCTCACGAGTTTCTGGTTATTCGTAACAGGGCTAGGAAAATTACAACATACGTCTGAGGAAATAAAAGTTTTACAAAGTCAGTTAGAAGAAATGAAACCTGCCTTAGAAATGGCTGCCAGAGATGCAGATGAAATGATTAAAATTATTGCTGCTGATACGGTATGTATAATTATGGTCTGGGCATTTATAGCAATTCAGAACTCATTATTAATTATGCAAAATAATCTAAGGGTGATCAAGATGAATTGTAGCAGATATAAGTACTAATATTATTTATATTTTATATGTATAGTCATGGTTGATATAAATAAGGCATAATTATATTAGATAGGCGAAAACGATGGGTGACAGCAATTCTGTAAAAAAGTTTACCGTTTGCAGATTATTTTTCGAAGGAAGTTTAGCATAATCATATTTTATGGTCTATATATTTATGGTAGATTCATTATTTTGAATTTAGTTCGTTAAATTTTTCACCAGTAAATAATACATAAAAACTTATATAAAATAACCGGTCAAGTGCAAGTTGAACTTGCGCAATTAGTGTTCCGTACGTTGATTGCTTTTAAAATAAAAAAAATTGTAACAGAAGTATAAAATGATCAGTGACTTCACAAAACACACCCCAAATGAGTTTTTAATAAAGTTTGTTCCCAGTCTTGATGACCTTGAAATTTTTGTTTTTTTTATATACCATTAAAACTATCAAAGGTAATGCACTCGTGATAATTTTCGTTCAATCTACACCCCTTGGAGAATATTCCAGAATTTTTTCAAAATTTTAAAAATAATACAAAGAAAAGTGCGCGCAAGTATTACATTATATATATATTTTTTACTCGTGTTTTTCACAAGCTTTCATTTGACACCACACTCGATTTTTTTTTCACTTCCGATTTCACCCCCCAAAACTAACCCCTTAAGTCAAAATTTAAGTTTCAAAACTACATGGCTCTGATGAGGCCATCAATTCCTATATTATTGCCAAATTTCAACTTTTTATGACAAATAGTTTCGGAGAAAATCGGGTGTGACAGACAGACGGACAGACAGACACCGAAGTCATCTTATAAGTGTTCCGTACGGAACACTAAAAAAAATTCAAAAAAAAAAAAACTAAAAATCTGACTTTTAGCAACGAAATTTGCATTAGATACTATTTAGTTAAACGAAATTAAATTTTGAAAACAAAATGACTACGGGAGGTCTTTCATGAATTCCTAACTTATCTGTGTAAAGTTCAAGGTTTGTAATATTAATTTTCTAACTTTTACTATAGTGGTTAAGACTAAAATGAGAAAGGGATGTTCTCGGCAGACCAGCACTTTAAATTGGCAAGCAACAATTAGAAAATAATTTGAGATTTACATAAACTATGTTCGGAATTTAAAGTTTGCATAATTTTCCGGTAGTTCTGTTTCAGGGAAATATATTCTTTTGTTAGTGTCTAAATTGTTTTTTGTAATTGTTAAAGAACTCGAGCTAGTGCGTATCTTTTTATTTCGACTAATAAGCAATATAAAAAGATGGTCAGAATAACACTCTAGAAATTAAAAGAAATGAATTGAGTAGTATTTTTTGCCTACTTAACATCTTTGTCTTATAGATTATTGCCGAAGAAACAAAAGAAATAGTAGAAAGAGAAGAAGAAGAAGCTTCTAAAAAAGCATTGGAAACCCAAGCTATTGCTGAGGATGCGCAAAGAGATTTAGGTTAGTATGCATCAAATAATGAACATCTAACTACATGATATGTTATAGTTTTTAGTTATTAACCTTATTACCTTAAAAAATAATTAAAATTTTTGAACATTGTTTAAGTATTGGCTAGAAAACAAAATAAATAATTCCGATGGCGGAGACCAATCGAACAAGTTTGACACCAATTTTTTGAGTTTGTATACAACATAGAAAATAATAAGTAGCAATATAAATCAACACTGGTTTGGTATTATTGAAACTACAGTTTCGCGATAAAAAATCGCGGTCAATTTAATTTATCCGACGTAAATAAAGCTCGGACTCTTCAATTGCAAATACAATCAATCAACTGCTCTAAAGGTTTTGAGTATGACAGAGGCCCCACAATAACATAACGATATGTGTAAATGTTTGAGAGCTATACCCAGACAATCTAGTTTCAGTAGGAATAAGTGACGTCTCACACTTCTAACATATTTTTACCAAATAATCAAAAACTTTCCCCAATTAAGTTGATTTCTAAAAAACGTGAGTTAAGTTGTCATCCACGTGGCTCTAATTTGACATCGATGATTCTTTTTGTGGAGGTATCTCAAAATCAAGTTTACAGCAAATAAAAAGAAATATCCTGCAAAAAGTGACAGTAATTATGCAACGTGCCGATCTGTGATCCATAATACCACCGCCCTCTTTGAACAATGCTGAAAAACTAAATAACATCTTTTAGAAATAACTCTCATAGCGTTTTAGTTTGATATACCATAAAGATTTTGTTTTGATTTCATAGGATTCTTTCTATATAAGGGCCCTTATTTTAAAATTTATAAAACATATTAAACTTTTTTCATTTACCTCGACAACAAAAAGTAACCATTAAATGCGAAATTTGGCCTATTTGTGCATTTCAAACGTCTTTTAATTGCTCATAATTTGGGTTGACTTGGTTGTTCCTAGTTGCACGTGGCCTAAGATTATTTAAAATTTTCAGTCCCGAATATCTAGGTAATTTATTCCCCAAAAAGTCATGTGTGCAACATAAAGTAACCATTAAATTTGAAATTTGGCTTATTTGTTTAAACGTCTTTTAATTGCTCATAACTTGGGTTTACTTGGTCACCCATGGTCGCACGTGGTCGCAAGTTATCATAACTTTGTACGTAATTGTCAGTTCTACATACCTATGCAAATGGAACCTCAAAAAAAAAGGAAATAAAGTTTTCAACGTACAATTATGTTTTTATCCTGTAAAATATACAATACACTGATGTTACCAATAAAATCAACTTTAGAACCCTATAAAAATTAATATTTTTAGACCAAAATTTCAGAGATCTCTACTTACACTTAATAGAAAGTTTTTGCTATATATATATATATATATATATATATATATATATATATATATATATATATATATATATATATACAGTAATACCCCGCTTAGCGCGACCCCGTTTACGCGCGGTTTCACTATAACGCGAATTTCAAATTTCGCGCTCATGTAGTCATTAACTTCTCTATGGTCGCGGGGGGATCCCCGCTTTCTCTGAATATTCTCTTTGAAGAATTGGGAATTCCCTGTCCTTCGACTTTGTTCTATGGGGATTTCCTCGTTCGTTTCGTGTGTTCATTTGTTCCGTAATGTTAGTTCGGTCGGCTGGCAGTTTTGTTTTAATATTTATTGGAGATACATACATACATAATTTAAACCCTACGTTAAAAATGCCGCCTGTAAAGAAAAAAGAGCGTAAAAGCGTCACTTTGGAATTGAAGATGAAAGTGTTAAGAAGAATGGAAAATGGAGGCAAAGCAACAATTGTTGGGAGAGATTTTGGACTCTCAGAATCGACTGTGAGAACGATTTATAAAAATCGGGAAAAAATTAAAATCTCCAGCGAAGGTTCAACACCTATAAGTGCAACAAAACTTTCTCGTTCGAGATCATCTATCTTAGAAAGAATGGAGAAATTACTGTCAGTCTGGATCGAAGATTTGAATAAGAAGAACACACCACTAAGTCAAGATCTCATATGCACAAAAGCAAAATCTTTGTATGAGATGCTGAAAACAAAAGAAGGAGAAGGGAGTGCCACTCCGACTTTTGCTGCCAGCAGAGGCTGGTTCCATCGGTTCAAGCAGCGTTCTAATCTTCACAATATCCACATAACAGGCGAGGCGGCCAGCGCGGACATTCAAGCTGCAGCTGAGTTTCCAGACAAGTTTCAAGACTTCGTTAGACGAGAGAAAATTCCTGCTTGTCTCATCTTCAATGTTGATGAGACCGCACTTTACTGGAAAAAAATGCCATCTCGAACATTCATTTCTAAGGAAGAACGTCAAGCCAGTGGTTTCAAAGCTGCGAAAGATCGACTAACACTTCTGCTGGGTGGTAATGCCACTGGTGATTTCAAACTGAAACCTTTACTAGTGTACCATTCAGAAACACCCCGTGCAATGCGAGGCACAGACAAGACAAGTCTACCAGTTGTGTGGCGATCAAACAGAAAGGCGTGGGTTACACGGGAAATTTTTCAAGAATGGTATTCTAATAGTTTTTGCCCATCAGTCAAATCATACTGTGACAGAAATGGGCTTGAACCTAAAGTTATATTACTCTTAGACAATGCCCCAGGACATCCAACCTCACTTGATACGCCCAGAGACTTAAAAGTGTACGTAAAGTTCCTTCCACCAAACACTACGTCAATATTACAACCTATGGACCAGGGAGCAATAGCAAACTTCAAAGCTTATTACCATCGCCGCACTTTTAGCCAACTAATTCATGAAACTGACGGGGAAGGAAGACAGTCTATGCGAGAGTGGTGGAAGTCATACAACATTATGAAGTCTATTCACAACATAGAAGAGGCTTGGAAGGAAGTTAAAATGAGTTGTATGAATGGGGTGTGGCGTAATCTTTGGCCAGATGTAGTGGAAGCACCTAGAAGAATTGTCCAGATGCAGAGACAAGTGCTTGAAGACATTGCTGCAATGATTGAGGGGTCTGAACTTGAAGATGTCACGGTAGAAGATCTCGTAGAACTTGTAGCAACGCACGACGATCCTATTAGCAATGAAGATCTGATCGAGTTACAGAATAATCCTATCTACGATGAGGAAGAACAAGTAGAAGAGAAAGTTTTATCTTCAGGGGAAATACAAAATGCACTTTCAAAAATTTATTCAGGTTTGGACATATTGCAGAGTATAGACAATAATGATGACCGTGTCTTGACCGTGTGTCAAACAATTAAAAACAGTGTTGGGTGTTATGAACGTATTTTACAAGAACGTAAACAAAACGTTACCCAAAAGACAATAGATGTATTTTTCCGTAAAAAATAAGAGTATGTATTGCATAAAGTGTTCTTAGAATTAAAGTGATTGATTAAAATGATTTGTATTTTTTTGTATTAAATTTTGACTATGTTTAATCATAAACCTCGATATACGCGAATTTCAGTTAACGCGATTTTTTTCGGAACGTATCCCTCGCGTAAAGCGGGGTATTACTGTATATATATATATATATATATATATATATATATATATATATATATATATATATATATATATATAAAATCATTATTTAACAGTCTACCAAATATATACAACAATAATTTATAAATTTAATAACGAACTGTTGTCTATCCTTTTACAAGCCCCTCTATCATAAGCAATTTTTTCCTCCAAGTTTCCTCTGTCATTGCTTTTCTAATATTGTCTTTTCACAATTTGCATGGTACTATTTAAACATCCTTTTTGGCCATTTGAATTAGACATCTTAGCAGATTACCACACCGTCTGGAGTTTAATTGTGTTCTATCTATGAATATTTTTGTTATTTTCATTTTATTTTTAATTTCCTTATTTTGTACTCTTTCTCTTTCTGACACTAGTTTTCTATTCTATTTCAACTGCCACTAGTTAAGTCTTCTCGTTCTTCTTTTCCACACATTAGTACCGTTTCAACCATAACTTTTCAATATTTATTTTATTTGCCAATGCCTGCTTAATGCCTCAACAACTGCCTTATTCCTGGTTTTCCTATACAATTTGTGTCAATTATCCTTCCCAAATACTTGAAATTTCACCTCTTTTGTGCCGTAATTTTCATTCGTAGAACTTCGCTTGTAGTTTCCAACTTTACAATTAAATATTTGGTTTTTTTGTGTACTAACTTGAAGAACTCTTGATTATTTTGAAGCAGCTAAGCTTCCATGCAGCTCTAATTATCTACATTGGCCTTACAAATTGTTACATTTTATTTTTAATTTTAGATGAAGCAATGCCTGCTCTTTTGGCTGCCGAAGCTAGCTTAAAGGCTCTTAATAAGAATGACATTATTGAAGTTAGGTCAATGAAACGACCACCAGCCGGTGTGGTGTACGTTATAGAATCTATTTGCATTGTAAAGAATATTAAACCAAACAAGGTAACGTAAATATTTTTTCTAAATATTTTTAACCCACACATGTAAAGTTTTTTGGCCGCCATTTGCAGTGAATTTTGGTAATTTTGTTTTTCCTTTTACGCAGCTCCCTGGAATAAGGCCTGGAGAAAAAATTCTAGACTATTGGGATCCAGGCAGAAACATGTTAGCTGATCCTGGTCAGTTTTTATCATCTTTGATGAATTTTGATAAAGATTCCATAACTGAAGAAATGATAGAAAAACTGAAAAAGTATGTTGATGATCCTGATTTCACGCCTGTAAAAATAGCAAAGGTAGGTATACTTACATACAGTCAAATAAATGCCGCCAGAAGAATACGAATACATTGTAGTACAGTGTTCACAAATGTGTTCTTTAAATAAAGACAAACAGTTGTACAATTATACACGACATACCATAACTAGCAAGTTACTAAGTATGCATTAATCTTATTGATTTAGTATGCAGTTTAACCGTCCATTTTGTTTGGCATAGACATAGTGTATCTGTTCGAAAGGGTTTTATTCATTTATTTGATCGAAAACTTTTTCACTTTTGAAATATAAATCTTATTTGATTTTTATATTCAAATGCAATATCAAATTATTAGGTGCGTGTGATGTTCTATCTTCTACGTGACTTACCATATAATCCAATCCAAATTCAATTTAGTATTATGTTTCCTTCACCATAAACAAAAGAATTGTAATTAATAGACTATTTACTCAAATGGCGGCTACTCAAAGGGAAATAAAAATCCCTAAAAGGCGTTAGAACTTCAAAAACGTCTATTTTATTAGCACATCTTCTGGAAAATTCTACATACTATATATCATGTTCCCGTCGTCCCTGTTGTTGCTGTTCACCTAGGCATGCTTCTGCTGCATCAGCTGCCTATTCTTTTAGCCGTCTAAAATTTACAATGAACTACATAGTCTTACAGGAAATAATAACATAATTCTTTAGTCCATAAATTCACTCCTCACGTACTGTATTTTATTTTTAGGTTTCTAAAGCTTGCACTTCCTTATGTATGTGGGTGCATGCCATGTACAAATTTTACTTTGTAAACAAAGCGGTAGCTCCCAAAAAGGCAGCTCTTAACAAAGCTAAGGAAGATTTAGAGAAGACTGAAAGAGCTTTGGCAGCAGCAAAAGCCAAAATGAAAGAAGTTATGGAGAGATTGGAAAAACTACAAGTGCAATTGAATGCTAAAATTGCATTCAAGCAAGAAAAAGAGCAAAGCATTGCTATATGTGAAGAAAGAATGAGCAGAGCTGTTAGACTGATTAATGGATTGGGAGATGAAAGAATTCGGTAATAAATTAATTATTAATGTGTAACTGACTCTTGGTATTTTCAATAGTATCTTCTTCACAGCTTTTAAAACTGAACAAATAATAAAAAGTAAATGAATTTCTATAATAGTAATTAAACTACCATAAAATAATTGAATTACAGCAAGAGATGATTTGAGATAAGTAAGTAAGTAATTTATGTGAGGTAATTGGAAATTACTTTTTCCATTAGATTTTGGAGGCAATTGATAATTGAACGACTTTTTAAAGTATTGAAGGTGACTCTGTCAGAATAAACCAATCATCTGCGTCGTAGGTTATCAACTGTTGTACTATTTATCAAAAAAACGTATTTCTTTGCAATTAAAAATACAAGGTAAAACCATCAAATAGTTACTATTTACTTCTGATCAAAAATCCATTTAGATAACACATGGGCTGAAAAGTCCCCGGGCCTAACACATAGATGGCGCTAGTTTTATTGCAGTCACCTTTTTTTCAGTTAATACTAACCTTCAAAAGACAGCTGTTAAAATTTCATGATATTCTATTCATTAGTTTGTGAGTTATTGTGCTAAGAGTGACGCTACTTTTGTTATTTTCAAAACAATGGATCAAAAACAATTTCGTGTTTTAATTTTACACTGCTTCTTGATGGGAAAAAATACCGTTCAAGCGAAGCAATGGCTTGAAAAGTGTTATGGGGACTCCGCTCCGTCAGAAACAACAATAAAACGTTGGTTTGCTGACTTCAAACGTGGTCGTAGAGACACCGATGATGCAGAACGCAGTGGACGTCCAAATGAGGCGGTAACACCAGAAAACATCAAAAAAATCCATAAAATGGTTTTGAATGATCGAAAAGTGAAGTTGCGTGAGTTAGCTGACATCGTAAAGATATCAAAAGAACGTGTTGGCTTTATATTGCATGAGCATTTGACTATGAGAAAGCTCTGTTCAAAGTGGGTGCCGCGTTTGCTCACTGTTGATCAAAAACAAGAACGTGTTGATGATTCTGAGCAGTGTTTGGCCATGTTTAAACCGGAATTTTTGCGTCGATATGTGACAATGGATGAAACATGGATCCATCACTTCACTCCGGAATCAAAACGATCGTCATCTGAGTGGACAGCAACTGGTGAACCTCGTCCAAAGCGCCCGAAAGCACAACAATCGGCTGGAAAGGTTATGGCCTCGGTATTTTGGGATGTGCGTGGTGTAATATTCATCGACTATCTTGAGAAAGGAAATACCATCAACAGTGAATATTATATAGCGTTATTGGAGCGTTTGAAGGCCGAAATTGCAAAGAAACGACCGCATATGGCAAAGAAAAAAATTTTGTTTCATCAAGACAACGCACCGTGTCACAAGTCAATCAAAACAATGGCAAAACTACATGAATTGAACTTCGAATTGCTCCCACATCCACCGTATTCGCCAGATTTGGCTCCCAGCGACTACTGGCTGTTCGCAGACCTGAAAAAAATGCTCGCCGTAAGAAATTTCGCACGAATGAAGAGGTTATCGCTGAAACTGAGGCCTATTTTGAGGCAAAAGATAAATCGTTCTACAAAAGTGGTATTGAAATGTTAGAGCGGCGCTGGAATGATTGCGTTGCTCTTGATGGAGATTACGTTGATGAATAAAGCTAATTTTGAACCAAAAAAACCGTGTTTTCTTTGTTAGGCCCGGGTGTTATAATCACTTTGAAAGAGAAAATTAAGAAAAATCAAAAAAAAAAAAATAACATGAAACATTCGACACACAAGATGTTATTGTACTCAGAATGATATGGTGACTCGAAGTAAAGGAATATTCCATTTAAAATTAAAATAAATAAGTTAGTGTCGATAAATGCAAATTTATGTTTTTATCCAGAATTTTTTTTTTTTCTCTAAATACAAAACTGTTATTACGATAAGTTACATATACCAATCGTATGGTATAATCGTCATTAAAACTAGTTGAATATTGAGAGATAATTCAAATAAAAAATGAGTTCCAAACGTTGCTATTTTTTTTACCGCTAATAATAAGACGGGAAAGATAATACTAAAATCTTTTCACATATTTACACACAAGCCAAATGTTTTATTTCAGATGGATAGAGACTATTCAAAATATCGAAGCCAACGTTGTAAACGTAACAGGAGATATTTTAATCAGTTCTGGTTGTGTTGCCTATATGACTCCATTTACCGATCAGTATAGGCGTAACTTATTTTCCCAATGGATAAAACTAATTGAGGTAAGAATTGCCATCTTCATATTTTTAATAATTTGCAGGTAAACTAATTTAATCGGCTATATTACTTAGTTACTGCAAGTTTTTTGTACCAATATTTGTCTTGCGGATTATCAAAGTACTAAAATTGTGTTTCCACCGTTTAGAGATCTTTGATGCCCTAAGCAATGTATTGGCATAAGTTTTTTTTAAATCATAAAGTCATAAATAATTACTCAACAAGATTGTTTATAGGGCTGATACCGAGTTGCGGTAAGGGTCGGTGAAAGGCAATAAAGAGTTCCGAGTTGCGGTATAGACGTTTTTCGAACCCAAAATTGACGGCCGAGTTACGGTCCGTCACAGGCAGGTATAGAGCTATAAGTATGCAAGTTATGCGTGAAAATTAAAGCAAAAGACTTATTTCAGTAATTACTATATTTGTAAGACATGCATTTGACAAACTTACAGTATCAATTTCTTTATGCACATATTGAATTACCTTATTTTCTAAAAATGCTAAATTGTACCTATTAGTCGAACACTTTGGTGCACTGGTTTGTTCAGCGTTGATTTTCGCGTATGTTTCAGTCTGGAAATCCTAACCTGAACTAACCATAATTTAATGTAATAATATTTATGAATTAATAATACACTCCTGGACAAAATTAACGCAACAATATATTAAATCATACAAATCTCTATAATGAATTAATTTTAATAATTTTTTATGAACATTGGTTACATTAAAAGTTAGAAAAAACTTATTCGGATACTTTAAAAGTGAATTAGCTACCAAATTTCTCTATAAGATTCGAATTAAAATTATTCTTAAGACCTAATAACAAAATCGTTGAAATTATGTAATAATGAAAAAAACTTTTTTTTTTTATGGGGTGCTGCAGGGAAGTCCCTAAAGCGCTCCAGGAGTGGCATGAGTGCGGAAAAAAAAGCGATTCACGTTGTTCTTGAATCGCTGTAAATTGTACTCGGTGGGAAACACAGCGCTGGGCAAAGTATTCCAAAGGGATGACGTTCTCCATATAAAAGATTGCTTGAAAAGCGTTGTACGCGGAGTAACAAGCTGAACCTCATACAGATGTGAAGCACCAGCGCGACGTGTATTTCTAACATGCACCGCTTTGGGAGGAATTAAGCGGGCTACATCCTTCGAACACTTTCCATGAAAATACTTGTAGAACAGACTCAAGTCGCCAACCGTTCTTCGATGTTCCAGCGAATCAAGGCCGCCGGTCAAGTCCGGGTCCCCAATCAGACGGACCGCTCTTCTCTGAACAGAATCCAACAAATGCAGTGTATGTTTGGGAGCGGAGTCCCAAACGTGGGAGCAGTATTCCATAATTGGTCGAATTTGGGCTTTGTAAAGAATTAACAGTTGTTGTAGGGTGTAAAACTTTCTGGTTCTAAATAATATTCCCAACTTTTGAGAAGCTCTCCTTGCTATGCCTGCAACATGTTCATGCCAGGCCATATTTGCTCCCAAACTAACGCCCAACAAATTGAGCGACGATGCTAGAGGAATGGAGTGCCCGACCTAACTATTCGGGTTCAGCAACGTTAACTTTTTTAGAAAAAACTGCCGCCTGGGTTTTTTGTAGCGTTAAATTCCACTTGGTTACTGTACCCCAAGTAGAATTTTCCAGGTCTTTGTTAAGTTGAACGACCTCCTGCTGTCTGCGGATATTCGCCTGAGCAGCCGATGTCCGAGCGTTCAAGGTGAATGAAGAGACAAGCGTACTGTCATCTGCAAAGCTGCTAGATTGGATTCCTGGTCTTTTCCAGCAGATCGTTAATGTAAATGAGAAAGAGAGTAGGAGACAGTATGGAGCCCTGGGGCACACCGGCGTTGATAGTGACGGTGTTAGAAAGAAATTCGTCGACCGCCACTCGTAAAGAACGCTCTCTGAGGAAACATGAGAGCCACAAACAGAACCTTTCAGACATACCATAAGAGCGTAACTTAGCCAACAGTCCATCGTGCCAAACACGGTCGAATGCCTTGGATATGTCAAGAGCAATCGCTCGAGATTCTCCAAAGTGTTCAATTGCGTTGTTCCAAACATGTGTTACATAAGTCAGAAGATCTCCTGTTGATCTATGTTTACGAAAACCATATTGGTGATCGCTAATAATATTGAATCGTTCAAGATATTTTAGAAGATGCTCATTGATAACCTTTTCCATGACTTTCGATATTATTGAAAGCAGTGCAACTGGTCGGTAGTTATTTGGCAAGGTCTTCTTGCCTTTTTTAGATATCGGCTGAACCGTGGCACATTTCCAGCAGGACGGAAATATTCCCTTTCTGTAGGATAGGTTAAAAAGTCTACAGAAAACTGGTGTTAGTTCCCTTGCACAGTTTTTGAGAACCATGGCAGGTATTCCGTCAGCGCCAGAAGCCTTCTTGGTGTCTAGCTTCATTAAAATACGCTTTATGATGCGCTGTCTGAAGACAACATCAGGCATCTTTGACTGCAATATGGGAATAGTAGGTGGTGTTTTTCCTTAGAAATCGACAGTAGAATGTGAAGCAAAGAGTTCAGCCAACAAGTTCGCTCTCTCAACAGGTGTAGTTGCAATGGAATTATCTGGCCGTGTGAGTGGTGGTATGGTGGATTTGGTAAAATGTTGACTAACTGCCTTAGCGACTGCCCAAAAGGACCTGGAATTGTTGGGACAAACGAGAATTTTGTTTCTAATTCGTTGATTGTGTGCCTCCTTGGTTTCGTCGATAATTCCCTTGCATCTGTTCCGGGCACGAACAAAGATGTTACGATTTACGGTGTTGGATTTTCACGCCATTGTTGGTAGGCAATATGTTTAGAAGCAAACTGGGACACTAGTAGCAAAATTAATGGTGTAACTGGGACACTAGTAGCGTGTGTTGCCTCCTCTACTTCGGATGACAGCGTTTATGCGCCTAGGCATGCTTCTAATTAAATTTTGGAAAAAAATCTTGAGGAATTTGCTCCCATTATGTGATAACTGCATTTTCAAGTTCCCTCAGGTTTCTAGGTGCAGGTATATGACGTTTCACATGTTTCTTAAGGTGATCCCATTCATGTTCTATCGGATTCAGATCCGGGCTTTTTGGTGGCCATTGCATAATAGGTATATCAACTTGATTAAGATAATCGAGTATCTCCCTAGCTACGTGAGGTCGAGCGTTGTCTTGCATAAACAGGAAATTGGGCCCCACAAAATGACCGAAGGGCATCACATGTTCTATTACAATATTCTCAAGATAGTAGTCAGCATTCATGGATCTCGTACGGACAGGAACTAACTCTGTGCGAGCATCAAAACAGATGCCACCCCAGAATATAACAGAGCCACCGCCGAATGGAATCCTTGCAGAGATATTGCAAGGAGCAAACCTCTCTCCTGGTCTTCGCCATACTCGCTCACGACCATCTGGATGTTTGAGACTAACCCTAGTTTCATCTGTGAAGAAAACTTGTTTCCAATCATCCACAGACCAGTTTTCGCGATTTCGAGCAAAACGTAACCTCGCAACTCTGTTCTCTTTAGTTAGCAAGGGCGCAGTGGCTGGTCTCCTACTGTTTAATCCAGGTTCATTTAACCGTCTTCTAACTGTTTTAGAAGAAATTGTGACATTGCGAACAGCTTCGAGTTCGTTTCTTATTATAGAACTAGTGACAGCCCTGTTTCTTAAAGCATATTGTCTTATAAAACGTTCATCTAGGTCGCTAGTGCATCGTTTTCGCCCTTGCACTAGCCTTCTATAATAAGTTCCTACTTCATTCAAGCGTCTTACCATACGACTTATTGTGGAACGATGTTTGCCTAACAAATTGGCGACATAACTCTGACAATATCCCTCGTCCAATAAAACTGAGGCTCGCACTACCTCGTGTTCAGTTAAATTCCTTGTTCGATTCATTTTTCTAATTCTTCGGGGTCAAAAATAAAACAGTCTACCACAAAAACGTATTACTTTGAAAAGGGGAACAATTTATAAGCTTACTTTTAAAGAAAATCTGGGGTTACGATGGAACCATGCAATAAAAGCACCTTAACTCATAGTGACAACGCATTATCATAAATCTTAGAATTACGCCTAATTTACAACGGAAAAACGGATTTAAATAGAATTAATAAAATCGCCGGTCAAATTGGAATTGAAATGAACGTTTACTTGGCCTTGGTAGCGTAGTGGGTTAAGAGCCTGCATATTAAACCGACGTGACTGATTCGATTCCGGCAATTGGTTGGGTATTGTGTGTGTACTTTTAGGTAGTAGTTAATAAAGAAATGCAATAACGCCCGTGGAAGTACTACTGCGTTGTCTTAAAAGTGCCGTGGAATGCAAATGTATGTTTCGGTAGCTGGGCAACGTTGACGGATATTATGACATCCACGTCCATATATCTCTTCATAGATACAGCAAGAAAAAGGGTAAAAATTTGTATAGTGGTGGGCTATATAAAAATTAGCTTATCCGAGGTACTGTAGATTAAAAAAATCAAGCATTACTGAACAAGCCCTTGACGAAATATTATATTTAAATTCACTTCATTAAATAATTTAAGGTTAATTTAAAATGTATCTAACAGGAGATTATTAGACGCATACGAAAGCCGAACTACCGTCGGTGATTAGTCGGTTCTGCTGGAATAAATCACAATTGTAGTATAGTCTTGTTTTTATTCTTAGGTTTAATCAATCACAACTTCCGATGATGGTAAGCGAAACGCAAAAATAAAGAGTTCGGTATAACGGTAATCGTTCTGTGTAGTATTATAGTGCCCAAGATTTAAAAATCAAAACAATATATTATTGTAGTTAAACGTTTTGGATAAATAAAGGCCTTTATTCCTAATAGTTTAGCCGAAACCCATTATTGATAGCTTAGTTCTAACAATTATAATAAAACCTTCCGTAAAATACTTTTTTTTATAATATATCTTCTTTTAAAAAATTAAATCAAAATTATCAGCACGAAAAGCAGCCCGTCACATAAACAAAAATCCCTAATTTTATGTTGTACGAATGCCATTTATATAGCGACGTCATTTTTTTTTTAACTCCGTCATTAGTACAACTTAATCTATCAATGACGGCTGCATAAAAAGTGTTGTCACGTTCAACACATTTCAACAAAATGGTAATATTAATATCTATCCCACATTTATGCAAATAAAAATAAACAATGTTAATCCGTGTATGAAACTGTATTCAAAGCCGGGAGTTATCGTAATTTAGAAATGGACAGGATAAAATTTACATGAAAATTGCTCCAGTCTATAAATTTTTGCTTTTTAAGAAAATAGAAATAAATTAAAATAAGAAAGCGTGTGTGCATCTAACACGTAGGCTGAAAAGTTTTTGGTCTAGCTACTTAGAACACATTTTTTTGCAAAATTCTACTTTATTCATCAATATAGTCTCCGTCAAGAGCGATACAATCAGTCCAAAGCTTTTCTAACATTTCTATACCTTTCTTGTAGAAGGATTTGTCTTTGCCTTCAAAATGGGCCTCAGTTTCGGCGATAACTTCTTCATTGGAGCTAAATCTCTTTCCCGCGAGCATTTTTTTGAGGTCTGCGAATAAATAATAGTCCCTGGGGAATCGCATGAAAAAATCCTTATTATTGTGCTTAAACACGTCCAAAAAGCGGTCAAAATCATCAACACGTTGTTGTTTTTGGTCCACTGTGAGCAAACACGGTACCCATTTCGAACAGAGCTTTCTCATGCCTAAATGTTCATGCAAAATATGACCAACACGTTCTTTTGATATCTTTAGGGTGTCAGCAATTTCACTTTACTGTCATCCAAAACAATTTTGTGGATTTTTTTATGTTTTCTGGTGTAACCACCTCATTTGGGCGTTCAGAGCGTTCAGCATCATTTGTATCTGTACGACAATATCTTTAGGGTGTCAGCAATTTCACTTTACGGTCATCCAAAACAATTTTGTGGATTTTTTTTTTATGTTTTCCGGTGTAACCACCTCATTTGGGCGTTCAGAGCGTTCAGCATCATTTGTGTTTGTATGACAGCATACCAGTAAATGTTGAGTGATTTTTCAGGTTCAGAGTCCTCGTAAGGTTTATCAAGCCATTGCTTTGCTTGAACGGTATTTTTTCTCAGCAAAACACAGTATTTAATCAGCACACAAAATTCGATTTTTTTTTCCATTGTTTTGAAAATATCAAAAGTAGCATCACTAAAACCACTGTAACTTGTAAACTAATAGTCGATATGTCATGAAATTTTGACCCGTACCATTTTGAATCTTAAAAATCTTATGGATTTTTTGAGAAGGGCAGCATCTATATGTCAGACCAAAAGCTTTTCAACCTATGTGTTTTCGAGAGTTCAGTTGTGTATAAGCAGGTGTATACCTTTTATAGCCTTAGTAGAAACCAATCAGCCAGCACCTCACTTCATTTTTTTGTAATACAGGTTTCAAAAGTTTGTTGCATTAGAAGTTATGAATTAATTATTATATTATATGTATGTAAATTATTTTTATTTTGATCAATATATTGTTTTAAATTTGTTTCCTTCTTTATTTTCTTTTTTCCTTCTTTTCCTTTTATATTTTTTTTTATTCTTTTATTATTTTTGATTACATCTTGTTTATTTAATTTACTATAGTTTTCTGAATAGTCTAATTACCTAACCTAAAGACTAAGTAAAGTTTTAATTTCGCTTATATTATGAAAATATATGAAAAAATAAAAAGAGATTTATTTACTGGAAGGAGAAAAATTAAATTAAATGGAGACAATTCGATTGTTTAAAAATGATAACATTGATCTTATGATGTTATAGCATTTTTTATTAATATATTTGTTACGATGGCTATTTAATTTCATTTACAAAACAAAATTTACAAACTTATAACAGCACACCTACATACTTGTAGTAAATATAGGTATTTCATTCTGGCACTTACTATATTAGAATAAAATTGTAACTTTAAAGTTGTCTTATTCCTTCATTTTCATGAGATACGTAATAGTAGATTCCCTCATTTTCATTAGATACGTAAATTAGTGACTGATTTAATTTTATCATTATTTGCTGGTATTGTGTTAACTTTGCTTCACATTTAAAAAAATTTGAAAGTGTTATCTTTTGTTGTCGTTGAAAAAAGCCATTATTACATTTGAGAGGCGGCCATAGCGTAGTGGTTAAGGTGTCTGCCTTCTACGCCAGCGATCCGAGTTCGTATCTCGGCTCGGGAAATAATAATAAAAAAAAGTTGAATAAATAGTAAAATAAAATAAAAATAAAATTTACAACGTGACGGTTGCCTCTCTCGGGAAGGCAATGGCAAACTACCCGTAGTATCATGCCTAGTAAAGCCCTCTCGCTTTGGCCATTCGGAACCGGCATTAAACTGTAAATCCCCTTTGTCTGTGGAAATATTTAAAAAGGCACTAATCACAGGCAAAGGCGAGAGGGTCGCCTACGTCCGTATCGGATATGACACTTCAAGAAGATTACATTTGAGTTAAAAAAAATGATAGCGTGTTGGCTTATGTATTGGATTTGCAGTTTGGCTGTTTTTTGGTTTTAAGTTGACAGAAACTTCTGCACTATAAACACACTTAGAATTAAAAGTATAGTCTAAATGTTGGTCATTTTATATAGCAATTAGTTTTATTTTGTTATAAAACCCACTATTTACAGGTCAGGAATTTAAAGAAATATATATTGCATAATAATACTGTCAATATCAAACGAGACTACATATTTTTTTTTATTTTATTTTTTTTTAGTAAATTTTACTAGGAAATGGGAATACCATTTACAAAAAATTGTAATCCTGTTAGTATTTTGGGCGAACCAGTTCAAATAAGGCTGTGGCAGTTGGATGGATTGCCTAGAGACTATTTATCAACTGAAAATGCTGTTTTAATATCATGTTCAAGACGGTGGCCGCTGTTTATTGATCCTCAAGGGCAAGCCAACAAATGGGTGAAAAATATGGTAAGTAAAACAAACATTTTAAATATTTGTTTATTATGTAAATAAAGAAAGAACAGTCACAAGAATCTTGGCACTACTTAAAAAAAATCATAATCCAGAGAACTTCTGCTACCACAAACTATTATATTTATTTCATAGAACTTTAAAAGTCAATGTAAAATTCAATATTCCATATTGAAAGTTATTTAGCGAAGACTCGCTAGCTACATCTAGCTACAGCTGCTCTGTGTATGATACACAGAGTGTAGTCCGACCACCGAAATAATATGATGATAATTTTTAATTTTTGCTTATTTTTGTGCTTTAGGGTAAAACTCAAGGTCTTTCAATTTGCAAGTTATCCGACAAGGACCTTATGCGTACCATGGAGTCTGCTGTCCGCTTTGGCAAACCGGTGATGATAGAAAATGTTGGCCTTGAGCTAGATCCTGCACTTGATCCAATCCTTTTGAGACAGATTTACAATCAAAGTGGTACTGCAAAATATATTTTTATGTTTGTAAATATTTAAAGAAATTGGAGGTCGGCCTGCATATTTCTTTCAATTTGCTAATATTTATATTAAGGGATGTAACGAAGTTACAAATTTTTTATTTTTCAGGTTATCGTTTTGATTCTTCTTGGATTGGATGGAAATTACGTTAATTAATAGATAGAATAAATAGATCAGTACACACCGCAGTAGTAAACTGTCGCGCCGTCTCTAGACCGTTCGACGACGCCTAGTGAGTGATACACCTCTCAGTATCCGGCCTGCTACGGAGAGGTGGCAAAAATCTTGTATCAGAGACCACCGCGCACAGCAGTGGGTCACTTTTTTTTCCAACGGACTGTCCGAGTTTCCGGACAGGGAGACAGACTTTAGTATTGCGGTTGGAGGGTTGATGTTCTGTGTGTACAGTATGAGACAGACCACCGACTAAAAGTCTCCTGATTTGAACATATTTCTTGGATTTGAGGACCCATATCAGCGGGCAGTATTGCTGCTGAAGGGTGGTTGTTCTGTGGGCGCCGTATGAAGACATAGGCCAGCAATTAAGCGACCCCAATTCAGGCACGTTCTAGTGTTTCTGTTGATTATGAGTTTTCGTTGTGTAAGGATTCCGATTTGGTATAAGTATTTATTCTGAATTGCTTTTTGTTTTACTGATATCCTGGTTGCTGTAAGCATGCATTGCGATTTAGTATTAGTAGTTCTCCTGCATCGTGTACTGCTTTTTGTTTACCATTACTAGTGCTATTGACTTATTGCTAATCGTTGTAGCATTATAACCGTCATCTCCCGAACCGCCTTTGCTTTAGTGGGTAGAAGTTAGAGACTCTTAGTGGGGATTTTATTTTGTAAAACATAATTAGGATAGTTTTAGTGCATATAATTATCTGTAAATAGTGTATATTTTTATTGCTTCGTAGATAAATCTTCAGTGCATTAGTAAAGGATTGTAGGTTTGATTTTGCAGTCACACATCTCGACCTCTGGTATTTACGTTCTCCACTAGAAGCTGCCCGAGGTAATAGAAGCCTAAGTCACTTAAAAAATACTTAAGCTGGCGGATGAGACCGACCTATAGAAGGAAAAAAAATAATTTTCCGACAGGGAAATACAAATAAAGGAATAACAACTAATTTCTGTCTATTTTATTATATTCATATGTATAAGAGAATTTTTTTAGGGTTGGAACAGGGTCAAAAATATTCCATCTTCCAATAAGCATCAAAATACTTTTATAGAATTCTTTAAATTTTAGGTACCATTGTGATTAAGCTTGGTGATGTCGTAGTGCCATACGATGACAATTTTAAACTTTATATGACCACGAAGTTGCCTAATCCCCAATATACTCCAGAAGTATCCATTAAAGTCCTTTTGGTCAACTTCACGGTAGTTTCAACGTAAGTAATCTCAATAAGCTTTAGGGAAAAGTTTATAACATTCTATTTGTCACACAGATTTAATATATTTTATGGACTGTCATTAGAATAAACCTAGATATTTTTATGTAGATACGAGGGTAGATCAAATATAAACGAGACTTTCTGTACTGAGCGCTTAGTATCATTCGGAGCGGGTCGCCGCTTCTAGCAATGTTGTTTGGGTTTGTTAAGAGTGGGGGGAGAATGATCAGTTGGCCCCTTGCCAGGTGCATTCAGTGGTACAGCTTACAATGTCGGAGCGAGACCTGCACCTTTCGATTGCGCAACGCGTCAGTATTAAATTTTTCACTCGTGAAGGCGTGAAACCGACCGAAATTCTGCGGAGGTTGACGGCATAGTTTGGAGATCAAACACTGTCAAGGCCTTGTGTGTTCGCCTGGCATAAGGAGTTCATGGAAGGCGGTAAAGAGGTCAAAAATGAGAGCCATGATCGTCATCCACGGACGAGCATTACTGAGAAGAACATTCGTACCATGAGGGCGACCGACGTTTGACGATTTCCGAAATGTCTTTTGAAGTCGGAAAAAGTTATGGGAGCGCTCAAGCCACGTGAGAGACGTGATTCTTCTCGACAACGCTTGACGCCACACTGCAACTCTCACTCGCGAAAAATCGGAGAAAATGAGTTGGACAACACTTGAACACCCTCCCTACAGCCCTGACGTATCGCCCTGCGATTTTCATCTCTTTGAGTTACTCAAAGAGGCGCTGGGAAGCCAACGATTTGATGACGACAACGCGGAGGAGGGCTTCGTGCGCAATTGGTTACTGACACAGCCCCCTTCCTTTTACGACGATGGCATTCAAAAGCTTCCGATACGCTGGGAAAAGTGTTTTTCTAAAGCAAGAGATTATGCTGAAAAATGATATGTACTGGGTTTATTTGTTATAGTAAATAAAAAAATTTTTAAAAATAAATCTCGTTTATATTTGATCCACCTAAAAATCTGACGCATAAAACACACACGCAATTGCCTTTTAAACTTTATCAGTATCCATAGCATTACTTTGATTCAATATCATTGACAAGCCAGATACCGAAACATTTAAAAAGTTCATGGGATCTTACAAGGGAAAGTATACTAGGCTCAGCTATGTTTGATTTAAAGTCTACAAAGAATATCGTAGGTGAAGTCATTAACGTCCTAAAGTTATATCCCTTTAAAAAGAAGACAAGGCATAATTATTCAATTCAAAATAAAAATGCATTATATCGGCCTGAGTTATGTAATATACTTTAAGGGGTTACATACACCTCGAATTTTCAAAAATTCGATTTTTTTTTACGGATTTTTATTCTCTATACTTCTAAGGATTATTCAAAAAAAAAAAAAAAATAAGAAAATTCCATTCCATTACAAAGTTATAGCATTAAATGTGACCTGGCGTCGGATTGGGACCGCTACCTATCTCAATGCCGCGCCTCTCGACAGCCGCGTTTCGGATTAACCAAAAAAAAACAGAAAACTGTAACACCAAGATACAACAGGAAGAAGGCATACAGTACGAAACTAGAGTGGGAGACTAGCCGTAAGTTCACTTTTTATCTAGCCAAAACTTTAAACACGGTTTTCTCGACACTATATTTTCAGACACTGTCTGCATTATTACTCAGTCAATTTTAATATTCTTCTTTTTTTTTAAATCGTAATAATTACTTTTTCTACAAAATGTCGAGACGTTTTTTAAATGTTTCTAATAGACAATTTTTTATAAATAATTAAACATAAACTTTTTGATCGAAAATTGCATACTAAAGTTGTAAATTTTTTATTTTCGAAAAAAAAAACCTTCAACAATCTCTAACTACTACATTATTTTACAAGATTAATTTTTATTTCTGCAGATTGGATTATTTTTTATGAAGTTATTCTGCAGCCAAGGAGGCGCCATAGTTGTCATCAGTGGTCCATTTAATTTGATAAAAATAATGTTAACATTTAAAGCATATTTAAAAACATTTGCTTCTTATAATTTAGTGTACAATAAAAATATATAATCCATTCTTTTGTATTATTTACTTAATAACCCTTAAGATATTTTTAGTGTTCCGTACGGAACACTTATAAGATCACTTCGGTGTCTGTCTGTCTGTCTGTCACACCTAATTGTCTCCGAAACTATTTGACATAGAAAGTTGAAATCATCAGGGCCGTGTAGTTTTAAAAGTTAAATTTTGACTTAAGGGGTAAGTTTTGAAGGGTGAAATCGGAAGTGAAAAAAAAATTTTTTACTAGGTCATCGAGTGTGGTGTCAAATGAAAGCTTGTGAAAAGACGAGTAAAAAATATATATATATAATGTAATACTTGCGCACACCTTTCTTTGTATTATTTTTAAAAAATCGCGAAAAATCGCTGTCCCCCTACCTTATCTCGAAAAGTACTGATCAAAAAATTTTGAAAAAAATTCTGGAATATTCTCCACGGGGTATAGATTGAACGAAAATTATCACGAGTGCATTACCTTTAATAATTTATCTGGTATATAAAAAAACAAAAATTTCAAGGTCATCAATTTTCAGTAAAGATTGGAAACAAACTTTGTTGAAAACTCATTTGGGGTGTGTTTTGTGAAGTTACTGATCATTTTATACCACCGTAACAAAATTTTTGACTTTAAAAGCAATTAACGTACGGAACACTAATTGTGCCAACTTGCACTTGACCGGTTTTTTTTTTTAAATATACATACTTTTTGCAGCGTCCAGGTATATGCAACCCCTTAATAATGTAATTTTAGTTAGACATGTTCGAGTCATGTTATTGAGATCGACTACAGCACATAAAAGTTTAAACACCTTCCATTTACTGTAGAACCAACTAAATTATTAAAACTTTCTGTTACTCAAAGGTGTTCTATTTATTCACTTTGTTCCATTAGTAGATCTGCGTTGCATGCTAAATTTAATTAGTCTAGGTCTATTTTTCTGAACACTTTTACATCTAAATTCCTTCTAGCGGTTTACAAGATCAACTACTAGCGCTGGTAGTAATGCAGGAACGTCCAGATCTAGAAGAACAAAGGAGTCAAATTGTTGTAAGTGTAGCTCAAATGAAACATGAGCTAAAAGAAATACAAGATCGTATTCTAATGAAGCTCAGTGCCTCCGAAGGGTCACCACTGGATGATCTTGATTTTATTATAACCTTGGAAGCCTCTAAAATTAAAAGCGAAGATATTAAAGTAAGTAGTTGAAAAAAGTGCCATAAATTGCCGTTTCTTTCTAGTGTTTTTCTTGCTTTTTACAACGAAAGTGTACTCATAACTCCAAAGATTTCAGTATCTCAATCTCACAGAATAAATGACTAATTTTCGTTGTATCCTAACAGAGATAAAACGTCCCTAAAGCATTTTAAGAATATACAGGCATTCCAGAGACTTGAACTATATGAACTCACAACCGGTGCGGAATTCTACGGTAAGACAGTGTGATATTTTAACAGTTACTTTACCGATCGTTTTCGCTGAGGAAACCGAACTCAAGTAGTGTGGAATAAACTGACCCATTCAAAATTGACCGCTGAAAAAATATACTGTTGTGCAAATGCTGTGTGGTTTAGGTACCGAAATTAAGCAAAAATATTCTGCCAGATGCTTTGGCAATTCTATATTCAATAGTCATAATAATGAATTTGGCAATTATTAGGTTTTACAAACTTTACATATACAAAAAAAATTTTTTTCTGGAATTAGGAAATGCTATTTTGAATATAATAGAGAAAATATCGTCTTGAATGAAATTTATCAAATTTTTAATTCAACAGTACGTATTTTTATTTTAATAGTTACCCTTTTTTTCGTTCACTGCTTAAAAACAAGTTTTTTTCCTATATCCACAACAGCGTTTTTAATTCAAAAGAAATTTTTTGTAGGTGCATAATGTTTTATATCACATTTGATACCCTGCAATAAAACTGGAGCCTCTGTCTCTCTCGAAAGGATTCAGTGTTCGAATATCATAAGAAATGAGATCATTGAATATTTTTTGTAATTGCTAGTTTTTTAACAAAAAAAATCGCCTTTTTAGAATAAAGTTGAAGCGGCTGAAATAACCCAAATTGATATTGATAATACCAGAGCTCTTTATATTCCTGTAGCTAATCGAGCACAAATTCTATTTTTCTGTCTTGCTGATCTATCAAATGTTGATCCAATGTACCAATACTCTTTGGAATGGTTCATTAATATATTTATATCTTCTATAGCAGAAACTGAAAAACATGGTAAGATTGCATATTTTTTTGCTATTTTTTTTTCACATACCAATGATTTAAGGCTACGTTTTTAAGTTTAACTGTACTAACATTACAGTCAGATACCCATGGAATTAGCTTGGTCTATATTCTAGTTTGTACGTCTGTTTGCCTGTATATCCGTCAAAGCCTTTTCTTAAACAACGTGTGACATAAAAAAATATTTCTATTTGACGACATGGCAGGCGAAACATACCAAAAATTTTGATAATAATCCGGAGAATGCTGGAAGAGCTGGGAAGGCGACCCATAAAACTGAATGTAACAAAAGAAAGGACGAAGAAAATGACGATTGGAAAATATCGCAATTGTTTTTCTTTAAACCTTTTTTACGAGAAGCTTCAGGAAACATTAGAAAAAAATTATCAACGGTAATGACCAAGAAACGAAAAAGTCCTGTCTATCTCTATTTAGTCACACCCTAAGGTCAATGTGTTTTGATCATTTAAAGAGTCATATTTAGAGGCTTCGCTCCCAAACATACATTGTTAGGTTCTATTCAGAGAAGAGCTGTTCGTCTGATTGGAGAACCGGAACTGACCGGCGGCCTTGATTCACTGGAATATCGAAGAACGGTTGGCGACTTGAGCCTATTCTATAAGTATTTTCATGGGAAGTGTTCGAAGGATGTAGCCCGCTTAATTCTTCCCAGAGCGGTGCATGTTAGAAATACACGTCGCGCTAATAGTTCACATCTGCATGAGGTTCAGCTAGTTACTCCTCCTACAACGCAGCAGTTTTTTATATGGAGAACATCATCCCTTTGGAATAATGTGCCCTGGACTGTTTCCCACCGAGTACAATTTAGAGCGATTCAAGAACAGCGTGAATCGCTTTTTCCGCACACGTGTCGCTCCTGTAGCGCTTTAGGGACTTCCCTGCAGCACGTATGCTAGACCCATAAAAAAATCTACCTAGCTATAAAGGAAAACTTGCAGAGCAAAAAAAAATAAAAAATTTCTACATTACTACCATCTACACTAATACAATTAGTCTAACGCTTTTCGAGTTCATTCTTTCAGGAAACCATATGAAGGACACAAGATATAGTAAATTGTATCCCTCTCCCTCCCACAATGAATATGATTGGTCGTAATTTTGGAGTCGTTCAAAACTTACAACAAATAGTCCGGACAGTGGTGACACCTAAGTGTTACCCCATCGATTTAATGGAAATTTCACTTTTGTAGGCATAGTTAACTAATAATAGATACAAGAACGCGTGGTCGCCCAATCCCTATACTGGTGCGAGTGGCGTGAGAAAGTGATTCCACCACTCTCTGAGACTGCGCTATAACCCATGTGGTTAATGAAAAAAACTATGCTTATCTTATCGCATTTAAGTCGTGTTACGAAATATAAATGGTCGTCCACGTGACAGCTTGGTGGGTGCATATGTGCACCTGGCTACTTTTTACTGCGTCGAAAAAGTCGTTATACATGAAAATTTAAAACTATTCTTAACATTGTTATTTTACAAAATTTATGATACTTTAATCATTAAATCACTTTAAGTGTCATTTATTATACTAATATATTGAAATCAGATTAATTTACAGATAGATTTAATTGATTTCAACTGTAAATATGCTTTAAAAATCACAGTAGTAATGAAAATCAATAATTTTTATAAACTACAATGATTTATGCACATACTATATGGCTAGAATTGATTAGAATCATGTAATGACGAGTAACGCTCGATCTGACTTTCGCGGATAAATTTGGTTGGCCACAAAATACTATCAGGCCGAGACCTCGACGACCCTAAAAATTATAAAGTAGAATATTTTATCTTTAATTTGGCGTTTGATTAATCCATTAAACCGATAGGTTAAAGTACCCCTCGGAGCTTACCACCCTTTTTGGTCGGCCCGAGCCACCCATCAAGCTCTCAGGCAGACGACCATTTTTAGTTCGTAACACGACTTAAATGCGATAAGATAAGCATAGTTTTTTTCATTACCTACATGAGTTATAGTCCAGTCTCATAGAGGGGTGAAATTACTTTCTCATGCCATTCGCACCAGCATAGGGGTTGGACGACCACGCGTTCTTGTATCTATTATTAGTCAACTATGCCTACAAAAGTGAAATTCAAATACATCCATTAAATCGGGGGGGGTAACACTTTATTATTTAAATGATAAGAATTGCTTTTGCTAGGTAGGTTAAATCAATTTTTGTTCATAAAATAAAAGTAGTTTAATATTTCTTTTAATGGTAAACTTGAAATAATTATTTAACAATGATTCTTTTTTATTTACAATTTTATAAATAAAAAAAATTATCGTAAAATAAATATTTCAATTTTATTATTAAAAGAAATATTAAACTACTTTTATTTTGCACGATGGTAGGATACAACGAATTGTATCGTACGCATACCTATTACTCCATCGAAAGCTGACACAGCAGCTTTCGAACCGAGAGAGTGGTTGACACAATCAACGCTTTAAAAGCAGGTAGCGCTTTTCGAGGGATCCTTCCTCAGGTATATATAATTATTGTAAAGCAACTGAAAATAGACAGAAGTCCATATTCCAGCAGTTCCTAGCCTGACTGACGAGCCGTGATACGGCGAAACAGGTCTCAGGATGGATTTGACAGACAAGAAAACGCTAGTAAACGGCTGGAATATGAATTTCTGTCTATTTTCAGTTGCTTTACAATAATTATACTTTTATTTTATCAACAAAAATTGATTCTAACCTATAATAGTAAAAGCAATTTTTATCATTTAAATTATAACCTGCTTGGTTTTAAGTGCTGAACGACTCCAAAATTACGACCAATCATATTCATTGTGGGAGAGAGAGGAATTCACTATATCTTCTATCCTTCATATGTTAGATAGTAAACATTGTGCTTCGCGCTCGATCTAATATCTATATGTCTATGCAAGAAACGAGGCTAAAGCGGCTCCCGACTAATTAGCTGAGGAAAATTCCCTGAGCTTTTTATTTATATGTTTGAACAAAAGTAAGTTATAAGGTGAATGTTGTAACTTAGTGCGACAGCAAAATTTTGGTTATTCATGGATTCGAACGTGTTTTAACAATGGCCTGCTTCAAATTTTGAATCGTCTTTTCGTAAATCTCTCCATTAATTGTAGACCCTTGTTTCATATAGTAAATAAGCAAAATTCCTTCGTAGTCCGGTGGCTAGTAGCTTTCTAGAAGAGTTTTAGCCCTCTTTAGAAATACTAAATTCTTATAAACCCATTGTATCGAGTTCTACTTCGTGGGAGCATCCCGATAGCCACTCAAGTCTCACCGTCGATGGCAACTCGTGAAAAATAACTCTCATCGCTCTTTAATGGGGCCAAATGTTTTTAAGAAATGTCTTTCTGCTCTAAGGAGTTCGAGAATTTATCGTGCAGAAACGTTTTTAATCCCCAAATTTTCGTGCATAATCTTAAAAACCGTAGTCTCAGATTCTCCGGCTTCTTTAGTAAACATTGGATTCCAGTTCTTGCCTTAACCGGATCTGAGTCACCTGCGACGGCTCCATCGGAAATATTAAGTCCAAGTTTTTACTTGAAATCACTATCGTTTGGTACCAGGAACGTTCTTTTATGAATAACTTTTGGTCCATTTTTCTTTTAATAAGAAACGTTACCACTGCGCTATGCTCCAAATTACTTTAACCATTTTTCTGAAGAAAGAATTTGTAAAAACTGGAAAATGCAATGAACAAATTATGTATCTGAAAACTTCTCGGCCTGACACATAGATGACTTTAAAAACTATGAAACCATAATTGTATTGGAAAGTTCCATCCTTTATATAAATATATGTAAAATTTTATTTCGATCTGTTAATTCATTCGGGTAGGAGCAGCTGTTTAATTTTGATTTTTTTAAAATGGAAAAAATTGAATATCGTGTGGTGATTAAATTCTTTGTTTTAAGTGTTAAGGATGCATCACCTTCACTTTCTACTGTGAAAAAATGGGCTGTTTTTTTAAAATCTGGTCTTAGAAGCCTCTAAGATGATACATGCGAAGGTCGTCCAAAAACTGTTTACACCACAAATCATTAAACAAGTCCATGATATGGTGTTAGATGACCGACGAGTGAAAGTGCGTGAAATAGCTGAGTCCATAGGCATCTCAAAAGAATGAATTGAAATATTTCGTATGAAGAATTACATACGAAAAAGCTATGTGCAAATGGACAAATCTCAATCTTAAGCATGTTTGTACCGTTTTAAGCAAAATGAAATGGATTTCAAGCATCGTTTCATAACTATTAATGAAACCTGGATCCACCACTATACACTAGAGCAAAAAGAACAGTCGAAATAATAGATTGAAGCCGGTGGAAGTGCACCAAAGGAGGCAAAGACGTTTCCATCAGCAGGGAAGGCTATGGCAACAGTTTTTTGGGATTACAAAGGTGATTTGTTGATCGATTCAGACTTCAGAAAAATAAAACAATTAACTCTGAACATTATCGTCAGTATGTATTGATCAGTTGGATGCAAAAATTCGTGAGAAAAGACTGCTTTAAAGAAGAAAAGAATCATTTTTCATCAAAACAATGCAAGTGTTCACACAAGTGTTTTGACGATGGCAAAATGCAACTAATTAAAGTACGAATTGCTTGAACATCCGGCGTATTTACCAAATTTGGCTCCCTGTTTTCTTCTTTAGTATGGCAAGTGCGCTTGTATGATTTTCTTTTGTGATATATAATAATGAGAACCAAATTCCCAGTAATTTTCATGGTTAAGTAGATAATTTCAAATATTGATCCAGCAGTAGATAATGTGGTATTTTACCCTACATAACATTATACAACAGAGAAAGAAATTAAGTTACATAAAAGATTCAACATCCGTACAGTTTTGAATAATTGTAACAAAATTAGGCAATTCTTCAAAATCACTTTCCTGACCGCGCGTATTCTTGAAAAAATTGGTTTCGAGAACATTTTTTGCAATCAATGTATTTTTTTGGTGAGGTAACAACGGCGTAATTACCTTAGTAAGTTGTCCAATCGCCTCCTGAGGCGAGGCATTAATAATCGCCGAGCATCTTCGAGGCAAGCTGTCGACGAGATTTTCCGCATTCTCTGCAAATTTTTTGAATCTGGCGAAACAACAGAGTCAAAGATCTCAGAGTCTTTCCTCTGAGCATTCTCTTTACAAGGGACCAAACGTCTTAAATAGGATTGGCCTCCGACGATTGTGAGGGCCCCTCTAATATCTTATCGTGGGCCCAAGCGAGCCACTTCGCGACGTGATTGTCGCCTAGCAAAGGTTTCTTCAATGTGCTTCGGAATTTGACATCATGAGCACGAAGATGTTGTCAAATGATCTCATGGGACACATTCAAACCTTTTAATTTAATTCTTAATTTTGCCGCTCCTTGACGCAGTGTCAATTTCGGGTCCCGTGAAAGCAAAGACACGATCCGTTTTTTCGACTTTCGGAGTGACTTTGCCTACCGAGCTACGTTTTGGCAAATCGTTAACATTTTTCGTCTCGTTAAACTAATTTACCCACTTCTTCACAAACGATACCGACTTTTTATTATATTTGGCGGTCGCGATATGTGTCATTTTAGGCCCCTTTGGATAGGAACAAAGAAAAACTGCCTCGAACTAACGCGCAAACAAGTGACTCATTTTGGATTTTATGTGATTTCGATGAAAGTTCGGAATCGATTGATACTTTTACTAAAATGCGTCGTAGACATAGGTTCCCTCTACCGAATTTCTGTTGAATCGCTAGAATCGCATCCACCACAAATGAATTATCGCGGACACGTTCTTACTTGACAGAGTGTAAAAGGAAAGTTGGAGCCGTTATGAAGCTTTAGAATTTACCGTCATTGACAGTGAAGGTGAAAAAATTCATCAACTGCCACTGTAGAGAAAGATCTTTGGGAAAGCTTGCAAGTTATAAAAAAAAAACTATCAGGCACACCATAATAATGTTACAAATAGTACTCCCAGTTGATTACTCTCAATATCTCAGTGTAAGGACTTTTCCTAAGCAAATAAAGTGGATTTTTAACTAGTTATAATTATATATCCAAATGATAATTTCTGTTTTAGAGGATATAAGTATAAGAGTAAGTACCATCAACGACCATTTCACTTTTAATCTGTTCAGCAACGTATGCAGAAGTCTCTTTGAAAAGCACAAATTACATTTTGCGTTTTTAATGTGTGCTAGAATTTTAATGGACGAAGGTAAAATAGACCCGCAAGAATGGCAACATTTTCTAGCAGGAGGAAATCCAAAACGGGTAAGCTTTATAGTTTCCTCTTATCTTTTGATTGTTTATACTATAAGATGTACTACACCCAACTCAAGACTACTTCTAAGAATGTCCTATAGTTACATTATAAAGGAACTTTACGTTAATTTGTTATCAGCTTTTTTTTTACAGGTGCGTACCTGTGTCAAACAGCCGCTCTAATATCGTAGAGAATGGGTCTTAGCTACAAAGACGCTACTAAATATGTCTTTTTTTATTTGTTTTGGGCATCACCTATTTTTATTCAGCAACTGTGTTTGCTTAGGTTAGAAATAGGAAATACTAGGGTGTTAAAATACCCAGAACAGAAATGTCTTTATACTTGGCAATAAACCAAACAAATTAAGATAAAATTAAACATAATTTTTTCTACGTATTTACTTATTAGACTTTTAATCCTGTATAGTACTAAAAAAATATTATAATATGAAAACTGAGATTTAAAATTTTTTACTTAAAAAAGTTTTTGGATTCATTAAACATTACTGACCTTAAAAAAAATCTTTCTTCACTGTTGATGAAAGAGCCCTTCTGCTTAGGCTGAAAGGAATTCAAAAATGGCATGCTGAAAAAACTGGAAAGATCAAGGAACTGGGAGCTAAAAACATTTAAAACTTTGATAGGGAAGATTCTAGCTAGAAATCGACTATGAAAGATGTGGCAAAAGGTATTTGGAAAGAATTCGGTACTGTAAAATGGCGTCGCCCTGCTTTCCATAGGAGAGTTTTCTAATCCAAAAATGTAGCATCTTTAAAAAGAACAGATGCACAAAAATAAAATAAAATTATAACTAAACAGATGTGCCGACTTGATAGTGGACTACGCAAAGGAAATACTACACCCTTGTACGTATTATTGATAATATAAGGACAAATGGGTCCTTTCGGCTAGGAAGGCTTCTCTGAAAATGTAATGAAATTGAGCGGGCCATTCTATTACCAAGGTTTTGCGATATTCTGGTAAAAAGCCCCCCGCATAATGTAAAGAGAAACTCTAGAAAATAAACATTACAATATTATATTCAATCTGGCCTTATGATAGTAGTCATATATCTTCTGGATACATTCAATTGACTGTGCCAATATTTGTTTGGAATTTCTTGACAGATCTGAGATAAATCTATATTCCAACTTCTTCTGAAGTTCTCCCACAAAATCCGTTTGTGGTAACCGATTAACATCTCTCGTAAACCCGGTCAGGCTAATTCAAAAAATATTTAATAAATACAAAAGGGTCAAGTATTTCACTGTAGTATCATGCACAATAATAGGCGCAACTAACCACTAAGAGCGTCTTGTATTTATTGGAATTTTTTAAATACCAATTAATTTCTTTCATCAAATTATTTGTACTCAATAAAAAATTCGTAACAATCTATAGATGCAAAAGATTAAATTGCTACTTTTTATGAGCTGAAAGATTTGCAAGGCTTGTACAGTAAGAAAAGAGCAGTGACTTTTGTAAAAGAACATTAAGTGGTTTCAAAAAGTATGCATTTGTTAGAAGAAAATGTTTCTCATACAGTCTGTCAAGTAAGAACGTGACCGCTCGTAATCTCGAAGAAATGTGTTTCGAGAACATTTTTTGCCATCAATGTATTCTTTTGGTGTGCTAACAACGGCGCAATTACCTTAGTAAGTTGTCCAATCGCCTCCTGCATCAATAATAGCCTGGCATTTTCGAGGCAGCTGTCGAACAGATTTTCTGTATACCTATATACATATGATCTCTAAATTTTTCGTATCTCGCGAGACAACTGATTCACAGTCCTCAGAATCTTCCTTCTGAGCTTTCTCTTTACAAGGACCAAACTTTTTCAATAGGGTTGGCATCCGGCGATTGTAAGGACCACGCTAGTTTCTTATAGTGGGCCCAAGCGACCCTCTTCGCTACGTGATTTTCACCCAGCAAAGGTTTCTTCAACGTGCTTCGGAATTTGATGTCATGAGCACGAAGATGTTGTCGAATGGTCCCATGATATTTCAAATGACACACTCAAATCCAATTTTTTTAAATTTGCCGCTCCTTAACACAGCGTCAATTTCGGGTACCGTGAAAACAAGGACACGATTCGTTTTTCGACCTTCGGAGTAACTTTGCGTACCGAGCAACGTTTTGGCAAATCGTTAAAATGATTTATCCACTTCTTTACAAACGATACCGACTTTTTAATATATTTAGCAAGTGACTCATTTTAGATTTTACATGATTTCGACGAAAATTCCGAATCGAATAATACTTTTACTAAAATGCGTCGTAGACAAAGGTTCTCTCTCTACCGATTTTTTGTTAAATCGCTAGAATTGCATCTACCAAAAAAGAATTATCACAGACACGTTCTTACTTGACAGACTATAATATCCTTTTTTATATCTTGCTTAATCAAGCGTATACCAAGTGGCTCTTCATAGAAGATTATTATTGTTTAGATAAGTAACTGTCTCAAGAAATAAAGAAATTGATGTAGAAACATACTCTCAGCAGTAACTAAAATATGTTAATTTATTTATACTTGGTTGTTTTTAATAGAAATAGTTATTTAAATGATTTTTGTACTGAAGGAGTGAAAAAATGTCGTCTGCGTTTAACATTGACTTATAGATACAATTAATAATAAGGTAGAACACGATTTTTATAAATCCTAAAATATATTCTTTTTGGTTTAGATTAATTTAATCTTTTTGCTGTGTGCTGCCACATAACTGAAATTTTTACGATTTAATATATTTTTAAGTGTCGTTAATCTTAATAAGTTGACAAAAAATTCTAATCTCTCCAGACAAATATACAAAACTCTTGAAAGAAGAACTACATTATTGTTGACAGATGTAAAAAAATGACCAATTCTCGTGTGCAAAAGACAAAAAATTTTAATGAAAAATTTTACAATTTGACTTGAAGCGACAGGAAACTATAAAAAATGAATGAGAAACAAGGAGATATTTCAAATGACATTGAAAATGAATTTAAATGAATATTTTATATGGAAATAAGTATTCTATTCGTAAAAACAATGATTAGGGTCATTGTCATTGTCATTTTTTAAGGGTTCCTAGGATCCAAATTTCCCATTACCGTAGGTCTGTCTGCGTGACTGTTGTCGCTATAAGTCTCGATCGAAATGAGTATTGAGTTGAAATTTGGAACACCTGTAATACTTGAAGAATGGAACTTACAGTTTTTGAGCAATATCGCATCAGTGTAACTAGGGACGGGTTGGAAATCGAACCCTTGTCGACACCCCATTCTATCATTATTATGAGTTTTTAGACAAAATAAACAAATTTTAAATATAAATACCTATAGTTAAACATATAAGGGATTAAAGAGGTGGAATGGGATCTAATGGGGATTGCTTCGAACAAACCATGTTATGTGTCTGTTTCAGAACTCATGTTACTTTATCATTATTTCCAATTTTAACAAAAATAGTATGTGAAGAAAAACATCAGTTATGGAAACTGACGTCCTACGTCCTCAGCTTTATTTAATTTCATTCTACTTTAATATTTCATATAGCCATTGTCCCTTGTTCAAGGCAGACAAATATTGTAAGGCTTCATTCGTTTTTTTTTTCTTTTTTTTTTTATGGTTCTAGCACACGTGCTGCAGGGAGGTCCCTAAAGCGCTACAGGAGCGACACGTGTGTGGAAAAAGCAATTCACGTTGTTCTTGAATCGCTGTATATTGTACTCGGTGGGAAACACAGTCCTGGGCAAATTATTCCAAAGGGATGATGTTCTCCATATAAAAGACTGCTTGAAAAGCGTTGTACGAGGAGTAACAAGCTGAACCTCATACGAATGTGAAGTATCAGCGCGACGTTTATTTCTAACATACACCGCTCGGGGAGAAATTAAACGGGCCACATCCTCCGAACACTTTCCATGAAAATACTTATAGAATAGGCTCAAGTCGCCAACCGTTCTACGATGTTCCAGCGAATCAAGGCCGCCGGTCAGTTCCGGGTCTCCAATCAGACGAACAGCTCTTCTCTGAATAGAATCCAACAAATGCAGTGTATGTTTGGGAGCGGAGCCCCAAACATGGGAGCAGTATTCCATAGTTGGTCGAATTTGAGCTTTGTAAAGAATTAACAGTTGTTGTGGAGTGTAAAGCTTTCTGGTTCGAAATAATATTCTCAACTTGTGAGAAGCTCTCCTTGCTATGCCTGCAACATGCTCATGCCAGGACATATTTGCTCCCAAATTAACGCCTAACAAATTGAGTGACGATGTTAGAGGAATGGAGTGCCCCGCCATAACTATGTCCGGTTCAGCAACGCTAACTTTTTTAGAAAAAAGTGCCGCCTGGGTTTTTGTAGCGTTAGATTAGGTTGGTTGTAGGCTGAGTAGGCGATTGTGCCTGTTTGTCCACTACAGCCTCTTCGCTTGTTGTACATCTCTCTCTTGGTAACATGAGTGTCATCCTTTCAAGAAGAATTATTAGCTTCCTTTCAAACCCTTCATGTGGTAATTCATTGCAACTTAACACAAATAAAACACTAAAAATGTTTTTTAATTTCCACTATATTATTATTTTTCGTGACAATTGTTTCGGCACACGGTGCCTTCTTCGGATGAATAAGAATTTTAAACTGAGTTTGAAATTCTTATTCGTCCACTATATTATTATTTTTCGTGACAATTGTTTCGGCACACGGTGCCTTCTTCGGATGAATAAGAATTTTAAACTGAGTTTGAAATTCTTATTCGTCCGAAGTGTGTGCCGAAACAATTGTCACGAAAAATAATAATATAGTGGAAATTAAAAAACAATATTAGTGTTTTATTTAGGTTAAGTTACAATGAATTTCCAACAAGTAACGGCTAACTCAGTAAATTTTGTAATTCATTGCCACGATGTAGGTTTCCGAACAGTTTATGTCTGTTTCGAGTTCAAGCCGCATATTTAAGAGAATGTGCATAGAGGTTTCTTCTTTTTCACCACATAGTCTGCATGGCGTAGGACCATTGTGGATACACATTTTCTGTAAATGTTTCTACAGGTAACAGTAGCCGGTGACCAATCCCACCATAGGTTTGAGATGGACTCCTTTTAAACCAAGGAAGTTAGTTGTTAATTTCTTTGAGGAGCTGCCAATTACGTCCTTGGTAAGTTGGTGGCCAGATGTTACGAGCCAATGATCTAGATATTGCTGATATGGCAATCTGTTGATTGTTTTTTTGTCACCTATTCTGATCTACGAAAAGCTGGTTTCAGACCCCAGTTTCGTAGCTCCGAATCTTACTAATTCGTTCACTTTTTTCATTACTTTTTATCCCCGAATGCCCTGGAACCCACGGTAGTTCAACCTTTCTGTTCGTGGAGGATAGTTCTAACAGGTCACGTTTACATTCCATCGTGATCTTGAAGTGGGCCTGATAGGCCTAAGCCTTTAAAGCAACTTGACTGAGAGAATATAACATATATTGCGGTAGTCCGTCTAATATTCTCCTGAACACATGCTTGTATTGCGTGAATTTCTGCATGGAATATTGTTTTGCTTGTCCCTAGTGGAATGCTATTGGGCTTTTTTGCGTATATGTCAACGCCTACTCCGAAATTTTTAACCCGTTACCTTCGCCGCAGTCTCCACCTCCATCCACAGAGTCAGAACGGACCCAATTCTATCTGGTTTTTCGAAATTATACGACGGTGTGGTATATTCAAATTGCATATCCAAGAGCGTGCCGTTGATTAGATCCATAACTTTTGTTTGCCCAAATTGTACAGGTTGTTGTTTCCATTCTCCATTTGTCCTCATTCGATAGGCAGGTTAGGTGGTTTCAGCTCTAAGTGGTAACAATTAGAAAATAACTTTCAAAACCTAGAATTGTTTAATATAAGTATGTCTAAACCACTGTTTTTGACCGGCTTTTTTTTTTTTTGTTTTGACATTCCATGACATATACACATAGATTCTTGTAAACGAATATTTGCTACTTATCTATTTCAAATCTTTTATATTCCTAAAAATTTTAGTATGGTTAAGTCAAAATTTTAATGATGTAAGTAATTGTTTTCTATTGATGACATAATCTAGTAAAAATAATGGTAATGTAATGAAAGACTAATATTGTCAAATTTCCACTTTATTTAGTTTCACTGAAACTGTATGACGCGTTTCGCTATAGTATAGCTTCTTTCGCTATACTATAGCTTAACTATATAAACTCAATACATACAAATATTAAATTCACTATGGAACTAGAAGTCAACAATAAAATTAATTTTCTTGACTTAACGATAACCAAACATTACAACAAACACAAATTCTCTATTTTTCACAAACCCTCACATACAGATACTACAATAAACATAAAATCAGCTCACCCCCTACAACATAAATTGGCAGCTTACCACAGTTTGTTGCATAGACTTGTAAGTGTCCCCTTATCTGTAGATGATTTTAATAAAGAATTAAATCTAATAAAACAAATTGCTGTTAACAACGGATATTCTCCTGACACCATAGACTCAATTCTAAACAAAAGATTAAAAAATAAGTATACCCCAAGAAAGAAAACACAGGGAAAAAATTTAATGTTTTAACCTATTTTGGTAACACGTCAGAGAAAATTAAAAACCACTTAAACAAATATAATATCAACATAGCTTTTAGAAAAAATAACTCGTTAGGAAAATTCATTAAAAACGCAAAGGGAAAACAAAATAGATTAAAAAAATCTGGAGTGTATCAGTTAAATTGTGGTTCTTGTCCTAAAAGTTACATAGGTCAGACAGGTCGCGCATTCGAAACTCGGAGCTATTTAAAAAACAAAACTGACTCAGCGTACAGGATCAAATCATCTTTTTGACGATAAATTTAAAATTCTACACATACAAAACAAAGGCGTAAAATTAAACCTATTAGAAAATTTAGAAATAAATAGAATTAAAAATTCAGACATCATCTTAAACGAACAAAAAGATACCTGTCTGGCCCATGGTAACTCTCCTTTAATTCATACAATTAATATTCAGAATGGATTTCCCAGCAATATTCATTAGCATATAGTATTAATTTTATTATCTATCTACCTTAGGGTATTTATATAAATGTAGCAACACTAATACTCAAATATCATTTTGTATCAGAAGAAGCTATAGTATAGCGAAACGCGTCATACAGTTTCAGTGAAACTAAATAAAGTGGAAATTTGACAATATTAGTCTTTCATTACATTCGTTATGAATTTCTATCAAGTAACAGCCACAACAATTCAAAGCAAAAAAAAAAATAATGGTCTGTTGTGATATATCCCGTATATAATTATTCAGGAATAAAGAGTAGCGTGTAACGCCTTATTTTCATGCAAAATTTCGATATGATCTGTTCTGTTAGAGGGTGTTTTTTTATTAAGTTATCTACCTAGCTATGAGAGAAAATTCGTTTTTAAATCGAGTTAAAAAAAATAACTACACTAATACATTTAGTCCAGCGTTTCTTGAATTATTTCATTCCATTTAACAATTTTTTTTTTACGCGTCAAAAAACGACGCTACAGCGGCTTTTAACTTCTCATTTGGAGAAAATTTTCGGCCTCTGAGAGCTTGCTGAGATGCTTGAACAAAACAATTGCAGGGCGCTAAATAAGCGCTATGGGGTTGTTGTAACTTGGTGAATTCACAGCTTTCGGCAGTTGGCTTGAACTGTCCAAGTCTTGTGGACCTTGCATTTATATGTAGTACAACAGCAACGTTTTGGTTCTCTATCAGTTTGGACTTGCTTTAGGTTTTGGGTTCTCTTTCCACAAACTCCCTTATTAATTATAAACCCTTCGTCCAAGTATTCATTAAGCAAAATTCCTTCGAAGTTTCATTAACTTTTCCGGAAACGATTGAGTTTTCGCCTTCTTGGTAGGTGAAGAGTCGTTATGAAATCATTAGGTTGACTCCTACTTCATGAGAGCATCCAATAGAACGGTCAAGTGACGTCGCCTGTGACAATTCACGGAAAACAACCCTCACCGTTCTTTAAAGCAGCTAAATGTTCTTGCTTCGTCTGTTTCTGCTTTGGAGTGTAGGTATTCACCGTGCAGAAACCGTTTTCTTCTCTGAAATCTTCGTACCAAACTTGAAAACTGTAGTTTCGGATACTCAAGCAAGCACTGGAATGTTAATTCATCGATCTGGCAGGAGCAAATCCCCATCCTCAGTTTTTGTTTCAACCGGTCTTTCCAGTCTCGGCCCCAGAGAAACTGTTTAGACTGAAAATTGTAAAATGCAACGAAAATGTCATCATAGTACTTTGACAACCAAATTTTCTTATGTAACGTCATTTCTATGGATATGTAGAAAACTTTAAAAAACAACCTCGTATTTTTATGTGGCGTCAGCACAGACAAACCGATAGTCAAAAGCATTACAAATGATTGTTTTAGCATCTATATACATTGGATAATACCTACTTTTTTAGAAAAAATAGTCAGCAGCAGCCTGCGTTGCAGTTTTATTTTACTTATGTATTGCATTTTAGGAAGTTTCAAACCCAGCACCATCCTGGCTCTCTAGCAAAGCTTGGAATGAAATATTAGCTTTGGAAGTTTTACCTAACTTTCAGCATTTTGTTCAAACTTTTTCTAAAAATATAAAAAGTTATAAAGGAATATTTGATAGTGCAGAACCTCACAGGTAAATATAAACCTACTGAAATACCTATAATTCATTTGCATTGATGTTAAAAGGTCTTTAGGAATGACATGTAATAATTACTGGAATACAAAACACGCTTCTGTGGTAGACATGTATACACAATCTCATAGACTATGATGTACAAGACATTTTTTCAAGCGTCTTACCTCGTTTACTATTTTCCTATTCTAAATATCAAGAAAATTCTTTCAGTACTAAACCTAGTTTATTATGAGGAAGCCAAATATGATAACAAAAACTAGCTAAATGGAATTTTTTTAAATATGAGCACACCATTAAATAGGATTTTTAGTGCGTTTACAAAAATATACAATACTTGATATTTATTTTCAGTCGTTAATGATATATAGGTTATTCGAATTATTGAACTGAATTCTACCTGTTAAGAGGCTCACCCGATTTACTATTTTCCTATATGGGGTATCAAAAAAATTATTTTACTAATAAACTTACTTGTTCGTGAGGAAGCCAAATATGATAACAGAAAATTTGTCACTTATCAAATTTGAGAGTTTACAAAGCGAACTAGAATTTTTTTAAATGAGACTCTCTACATAAGCTGCTATTAAATAGCCTTTTTCAGCCCGTTTACAAATATATTCATATATACATACATACATACATACATATATATATATATATATATATATATATATATATATATATATATATATATATATATATATATATATATATATATACACATACATAGACTGAAAAGTTTTTGATCTAGCTACTTAAAAACCCATTTTTTTTTTTTGCAAAATTCGACTTTATTCATCAACATAATCTCCTTTAAGAGCGATATAATCAGTCCAATGCTTTTCTAACATTTGTATACCTTTCTTGTAGAGGAATTTATCTTTGCCTTTAAAATAAGTCTCTTCATTGGATCCAATTCTCTTTCTAGCGAGCATTGTTTAAGGCCTGCGAATAGATTATAGCCGCGGGGGTCAAATCTGGAGACTACGGTGGATGAGAAAATTAGGTGAGACACTTAAAAACATGTCCCTGTATATCTCGTATACATGTTCCGCAGTCACGATTGAGCATCTGTACACAAACAATATGTTTTAATGAAACGTTAAAAGATTTTACCAGTATTTTACAAAGTCGTGTCAACTGAATAATTCAATTTCATTGCATTCATTTAATTAACCGTCGCCTTATCTAAAAAAAAAGTAGGAATTGGCATTCTTAAGGCACATAGAAAAAAAATTGTGAATGCAATTTTTGCAGTATAGGCATGTGTCCATTGTCCTTCAGAGTCTTTGAAGGAGACCCAAGAATCAGGAAATGTTTCGCATTACAACAAAAAATTGGAAAAAAAGACTCCAATTTAGTAAAATATACCCTCCATTAGTTCTCAGTATTCCAGAAATTCCCTATCTTATGTAGAGGACTATATTTCAGATCATATATACGTTATATCCTGTATACTTTAGATTTGTCAGTGTAACACACTTAACATTTTCAGGGCATCGCTACCTGCTCCTTTTCACAAAACACTAGATGCTTTCCAAACTATGATAGTCCTAAAAAGTCTTCGACCTGATAAAGTGACAAATGCCATGCAAGACTTTCTTTCTGCAAAGCTTGGTCAGCAATTTATAGAACCGCAATCTTCAGATTTATCAGCAATGTTTAAAGAAAGCGGTCCGACAATACCGCTGATTTTCGTGCTATCAACGGGTACTGACCCAGCAGCCGATTTATATAAGTTTGCTGACAGAATGAAGTTTGGCAAAAGGATGTTTTCGATTTCGTTGGGTCAAGGCCAAGGTCCTAGAGCCGAAAAAAATGATTAGGGATGCTATTGAAGTTGGCTCATGGGTATTTTTCCAGGTAAATTAATATTTTATTGTAAAAAGTTAGCCTTCGAGATACGCAGAGATTTCCATAGTGAAATGAGTAAGGTGTCTACTTTCTAACCCGGCGACCCAAGTTAGTATCTCGGCCCGGGAAAATAATAAAAAAAAGCTTTTATAATGTGACGGTCGCCTCTCTCGAGAAGACAATGGCAAACGACCCGTAGTTCATGCCTAATAAAATTGTGTATTTTTTAATGGTTTAATAAATGGTGATAATGTTACACGAAGTTAGATTATCAATTCAGATGTCTACTTAATTTTAAAATACATAAATAAGTATTTACTTTTACAATAGTTCAGATCTTAAATACACCTATAAGTGTATATATTCTGGAATTATTAATGACAAATTATTAAAAATATTTGTACATTGTATAAGATCTTCGCACCAACTGGGCTTTTGAGTCTTCGTATCATAGGCGTATTCTTCTTAATTCGCTGTCTCCGGACGAAGGTTGGCGATCCAAATGGCTAACATAGTCCCTGGAAAGTGCAGCTCTAAAAATTTCTATTAAAGAGCAATTAAACCATCTTCGGATGTCCTTTAACCAGGAATTTTGTCGCCTTTCAACCTTGTATTTTGCCTTCGGCAAGTCATACTTTGCTCCCCTTATTATATGGTCGATATACCTAGTTTTTCTTTCCTTTATAGTCAGCAACAGGTCTGTAGATTTACTCATTCGCCTAAGTAGTTCAGCATTTGTTACTATATCCACCCATGATAATCGTAGACTCTTTCTATAAACGTATATTTCAAAAGCTTCGAGTAGTTTCTCTATGCTGAGATCAAGAGTCCAGCCTTCACATCTAAACAGGAGTACTGAAAAAACGTAGCCTCTAATCATATGCACTCGAATTATAGGCTTATTAACTGTTATTGTCATCATTTACTACAGTACTACAGTGGTTTTGCAACTGTTATGAAGAAGAACCAATTGAAATTTTGTATAACATTTTTTAGAATTGTCATTTAGCTCCAAGTTGGATGCCATCCCTAGAACGTATTATAGAAACTATTCCACCTGAAATAGTACACAGAGACTTCAGGATATGGCTGACATCTACTCCTTCGCCCTATTTTCCAGTTTCTATTTTACAAAATGGCAGTAAGATGACAGTTGAACCACCAGCAGGTAGGTACTAATAATTTTAAAAAGCTCGATATATAGAGTATAGATTGCCTAAGACTTACAATCTAAGTTACTTGAAAAAAAAAAACAAATAAAATCAAAATTAAAAGAGGAATTAGACAAGGCGACTCGATATCCCCAAAGCTGTTCACGTTGACTCTAGAAGACATGTTCAAATCCTTAAAGTGGGAAAATAAAGGAATACTAATGGACGGTGAACGATTAAATTACTTAAGGTTCGCAGATAATGTCACTCTGATCGCCAACACAAAAGAAGAATTAGAAAAAATGCTGATGGAATTAAATAACAATTCTCGAGATATAGGTTTAAAAATAAACTTCACCAAAAACCAAATATTTGAACAATGTAAGTGAAGATAACAGCCAAGAACTATTAATCGAAAGTGAAAGAATAGGAAAGGTACAAACATTCATATATTTAGGACAAAAAAATCGAAATATCAAAAAATAATTTAAAGGCTGACTTGGATAGAAGAGTCTCGTTAGCTTGGTCTGCGTTGGAAGGTTACAATCTACAACTGGACATCTTAAATACAATAAAAGCCAGAGTATTCGATCAATACGTACTGTCGGTATTAACATATGGCACTGAAACGTGGGCTTTAAATAAAAGTATAATGAATAAACTCCAGGTAATAAAAAGAGCAATGGAGACGAGAATGGTAAATATTAGACTCCAAGATCGTATTCCTAACATCGAGATTCGATTCGAGTAATACACGAATATGTATATTAAAGGCCTACAGAACATAGAAGATGCAGAAGTAGACCTCAGACAAGATGGACGGGCTCTAAAAGATTAGCAGGTCACGATTGGATGCAAAAAGCAAACAACCAAGCTCATTGGAGACAACTTGGGGAGGCTTACATCCGATTATGGATGAAATAAGCTAATGATGATGATGATGATGGTGAAGACGACAACCTAAGTGATGTTTCAGAGATATCCATGGCAGCTTAGATGTGACAGCTCAGCCATTCTACAGTTAGTTGATCATATGCCAAGAAAAGTTAGTCCTCTGCGGGATCAGGGTGATGAATAAAGGAGAGATGTCATTACCAGAACACTAACGCAGAAGAAGGGATCAGTCAAATTCTAATAGATAGCGAATCATGCTGAATTGGTACTCATTATTTTCAGTACATTGTTTAGTTTGAACGATCATCATTATATAGTATTAATCATATTAAAGATTTTAGTAGCTATATAAAATAGACCTAACCTGACCATATCTTATATCAACTTTATTTTTAGGCATTAAGGCTAACATTTTAAGAGCATTTTTAAATCAAGTATCGGACTTCACAGATTTTATTCAATCGGAACATAAAAAGGCAGGTGATTTTAAACTGTTAACTTTTTCCCTCTGTCTCTTCCACGGAGTGTTGCTGGAAAGACGAAAATTTGGACCACTTGGATTTAATATTCCTTACGAATTTACTGACGGCGATTTAAAGATTTGTCTATCACAGCTTCATATGTTTTTGTTGGAGTATGATGAAATTCCATTTAAGGTAAACTAAAATATAAACAGGTGTCTGTTTTTTGAGGGGATAGCAATATGCAATAAATATAATAAATGGTACAAAACCCTAAAAAAGAGTGCAGATCTGATCAAAATGGCTAGCTAAACTAATACCAGATGTACAAGTACGAAATGCGGATTTTTTTCTAAAAAAACATGTTAAATTCGGAAGAATGTGCATGATTCAAAGTATGCTCCATCGCTTGTTATACATTTAGCCGGGCAATTTGTGAATACCACGCCAGTAAAAATCTTCCCCTTTTGCTACGAACCATTCATCGAGCCATTTTTTCACATCTTCGTACGAACCACAGCGCTGCTCAGCAAGTGCGTGATCCATCGATGCAAACAAGTGGTAATCGGAAGGAGCCAAGTCTGGTGAGTAAGCCGCATGGAGTAGAACTTCCCAGCTGAGTGCTTCCAACGTGTCGCGAACTGCGAACTGGTTTTGCCGTATGTGATGGAGCATTGTCATGAAGAAAAATGACTTTGTGTTGCCTCTTTCGGTATTCTGGCCTTTTTTCAAGCAGCGAACGGTTCAAATCGGTCAATCGTTGTTGGTAACGTTTAGTATTAACCGTTTCCCCAGGTTTTAACAGCTCATAATAGACCACGCCCCTCCGGTCCCACCAAACACAGAGCAACGTTTTTCTGCCAAAGCAATTCGGTCGATGCGGATGGTGCGCCTGGGTCTACTCATGATTTTTTGCGCTTGAGATTCTCAAAATAAATCCACTTTTCATCCCCTGTAACTATACGATGCAAAAACGACTTCCTTTTGTACCAAGCGAGCAAAATGTCACACGTGTCTTTGCGCTTTTCCATTTGCCTGTCGTTCAACTCATGTGGTACCCATCTACCGGTCTTCTGAATCTTTCCCATCTCTCGTAGCCGATTGGAAACAGCTTGTTGACTAACGCCCAATTGCTCGGCGAGTTGTTTTTGTGTTTGCGAATCATCTTCGTCCAACAATGCTTGCAATTCCACATCTTCGTATTTTTTTGGTGGTTTTCCACGTTCCTTATCTGCAACATCGAAGTCACCACTTTTGAAACGCCGAAACCATCGTTCACACGTATCTTGCGATGGAGCATGTTCACCATAAGCTTCTCGAAATAATCGGGATGACTCAACAGCAGTTTTCTTCAAATGAAAACAAAAAAATAATGCTGTCCGCGAATGCTCTTTGTTCGGTATAAATTTCGACATATTGAACACAACAACACAACACTATGCACACACTTTTCCAATTTATCATTCGTGCGCGTCTGACACTTGTTGATGACACAACAAAATGGCCCAGTGTTAAATCTTTATAGCACAAACTGCATTGGTGCACCATCTGTTATCTGAAATCCGCATTTCATACTTATTAATATAGGTAATATTATAACAGAAGAACTGTTCAGTCGAGTAATCGAAAAATGTTTCTTATCTTAGTTGTGGTTGAAATTTTATAAGAATGTATTATTTTGGAACTTGAAGCTTAGCATCGTCTACCAGGTCACTGCCGGTACAAAGACCGTGTTGTACATATTAATATTATCATTTTAAAGCGTATGTGTTCATCTAGATTAGTGGCCTTTTTCACTATAAGCATTTAAAGCAGAAAGAAAAACCACTTTTCTATGTAAATATAGATTTATTTTTGGCAAAAAGGGACATGTATTATTTTTCAAATGAATGCTTCCATAAGAGGTCAGAAAGAATGTTAGATTTCCTCATTTTTACTTGGAGTCGCTATCGGCTAACGAATCCTAAAGAAAATTTTCACGAAAATGAAAAAGTGATGGAAAGCAATTTTGCTGCTTTTCTTGCCAAATTTTACCGATGAAAAATGAAAAATTTCATTATTAATCTATGCAAGAGTTATCACCACTATACCAAACATTTTACTTCTGTACTTGGCCCATGTTTCACTAACCGTGTTTGCATCATCAGGAGCGATGATTAGAAACTATAGTATTTATACTTCCAAATTACTCGAGCTGTATCGACGAATCACAGACGACGGTTTAGTTCCGGTCAAGTAACCAGTACAGCAAACTTTAAGGAATAGGTCGTCTGTCATTACTTATTTAGACTATTTTTGCATTTTTTAATCCTATCAGATACATTTTTAAATGAACCTTAAATTATCAAATGTTACTATATGTTTTGTTCAAGTACATGTTCAGCAATGCTTGACTTTTCTAATCTACCGTGCCCAAAATGGGCTAAATATTCTTTAAATCTTGTTTAATTTGGCCTTCTAGTTTGCTTAATACGAGTATATTTCTGTCACAATTCTTATAACTTATCTTCGTTATTTTCACGCGGGGGGATTTTGTCCTTCGGACTCCCTCATATATTAAGTTGCCTGATGACTTATATACTCACGTCAGGCCTACCTGATTAAATACCTACGTACCGTTTTTTTTTTTTTTTTGGATTATATGGTATTGAAACATATTTCGTGTTATTTTGCCCCTGGATAAGAATCGTGACCTATTTATTAACTTATTAATTGTGTTTTTGTCATAACCTAATCATACCTATATTCTTAAGATCATTCCTTCAATTTTTGAATGTTGCTTCATTCAGAGCTCTTAAAGGCCCAGGCCCCTACTAAAATCGGGTTCAAGGCCTAGGCCAACTTATCTTATTAGAAGAAAAAATGCTCTGGACATATTATTGACATGAAATTGATAACATTTTTACCTCAGAACTAGTAAATATTTGCATTTTGTATGCCCGTACTGTTACCTTACCATCAAGGAAAATATGTTTTAGTAATTATAAAAAGTTAGGAAATTAAAAGTTGTAATATTTTAGATGAATCTACTTTCCTACTTCTAAATACTTGAATTCTTTTTGAGACTGTCGATCGTCGAACCACGGTTGCCAAATTTCGCGTACGTGATAGTTACTTCTATAAAAAAATCTTGTGTCTTATAATACTTTTTTACATGCTAGGAAAATAATTATTTCTTGTACTCAAGAACCATTCTTTCGCAACTAAAGCAATATTCTAATATCGCATACAACATTCGGTAATTGTTATTGAATAATCGACTTTCATCTGTAATTCATAAGTACGTTCTAACCGTAAATATATTGAATGAAACATTCACCAGTTCTCAGGCAAAGTACACTGGTATGGCTTATTTTTGCTTTTAGTCCAGCTTTAACTGTGTATTATTAAAAAAAAATGAAAATTGCAGTGGTTCTGATACTCGTAAAATATATATAAATTTGCCTTACAAAGCGTTACTTTTCGCACTGGGACAGTCAGTTTTACAAAGTAAGATATTTCGTGCGTGGTTGTTTCGGCTTAGCCGACCGATAGAGTTAGTTCTGTTGATGCTTGAATGACAGTCCCCTTAAGGAAGTCGAGTGCTGTTGTTAGGACAGGAAGTTTATGTACAGGTAGTTGTGGTAGAAATACAATATTCGTAGCTGCACTGCCGCGTTATAATTATCAATATACTAGATTACTTGAAGGTAATCTAATCCTTATTAAAATAATAAAATAAGCAATCCACTTTCAATATGGTAGCCAGACTGAGTCGACAAAGTCGTATTAAGGATAACAGAAATATAGAAAATATAATATTTTAAATTTTGTAAATAAGTGCTTAAAAATAAAAGTAACGTTTTTCTTATTTCAAATATATAAAATGTATCCGATTTGAGTAATATCTCAGAACTAGTTTCGAAATTAAAAATAATTCCTGAAACATAACCGAGTGTATTTTAACTGGCAAATCGGGCGAGAAAATAGTTTACTATATCTAAAAAAACCGGCCAAGTATAAGTTGGACTTGCGAAATTAGTGTTCCGTACGGCGATTGCATTTAAAATAAAAAATTTTGTTACGAAAGTATAAAATGATCAATGACTTCATAAAACAAACCTCAAATGAGTTTTCCAAAGTTTGTTTCAGATCTTTGTTAAAAACTAATGACCTTAAAATTTTTGTTTTTTTTATATACCAATCTACACCTATTGAGAATATTCCAGGATTTTTTCAAAATTTTTTGATCAGTACTTTTCGAGATAGGGGAGAGGGAATTTTCTTTATATATTTTTAAGAAGTCGTAAAGCTTTGGAGATGAAGGATTTTGGTTCATTTTTTTTAAACTTTTCTTTTTCATCTACAATGCTCAGGGTTTAATTTAACAGGGTGAGCCGAAAAAACAAGAATAGCTTTAACACCCCTTCAAAAATTATCCAATATAAAACTAATAAACATAATAAATCAGGAGTTTATAAACTTAAGCGCCAAGAGTGCAATAGCTGTTACGTAGGCCAAACAGGACAGAATTTCAAAAGAAGAGTCGCAGAATATAATGCATCTTATAGCTAAGCATTTTTTAGAAACAGACTATCCATTTCCTAATATTAATTGTTTATTAACACTTCATACATATAGAAAAATGGCGGGCAAATTCAATTGTGCCAACTGGGCTTAATATTTTTGAACCAAAATTTCAGAGTATTTTTGCTATAATAAAAGGCATATTTTCTGAAAGTTTCAAGCCGATCGGTTCACTTAGTCGGCCTGCACAATAAAATTAAAAAAAAATAGTTTTTGTGTCGTTTTTTTTTCAATTTTGTAGGTTATATACACATCTGAGCGACTTATAGCTAACGAGGATTTGTTGGAAATTTCATTACGAAGAGTTTGGTTTTTTTTTTTTTGTCTCGGTCCGACATATATAACCGGAGGTATTCGCATTTTAAGCTCAAAAAACGCGTTTTGAAAACTTAATTGATTATAAACAAAAGAGCACAAGTTTTTCGAGGTCCAAAACTCGGGACAATACTCCAGAGAGAATAAAATCATAATATTGCTGTATCTAAACTGTGTAATTTCAAATGCTTTGGTTACTGCACTAGAAGCACTATAAGAAATACAATAATATTGAACTTGTTGAATATGAGACATTTCGCTTCACTCGTCCGATAAGAACTACTTGTTACACAAAATGAAGCATTGCTTTTTACAAGAGAGATTTGCAGTTAGCTCATGGAGTTGTTCTCGATTCCTCAGTATTAGTCATGTTCTAAATTAAATCTGTTAAGAGAATCTGTTAGTGTAAAAACCTCTTGCATCTACCTAAATGAATAGATATGTATTTCTTCTGCCTCTTTTAGATCGAGATTCATTAGTATCATGATGTAACTGTAGATTACTGTTTAAAGAAAACATAACATAACATAAATAATACTGCATATGGCGGTCTGATTTTAGCATGGTCACGGTCTACATCTGAGACTACGTTATCTTTTACTAGTCGATGATTCTGATGTGGAGCGTGGATAACGTTGACGGGTATTACGACATCCCTGCTAATATATCCATGATAGAGAATGGGTTAACCTTGACCGAGATGGGGAGATGATCGATTAAAGATCTCCGTGATATAAAAACGCCCTTATAAGCCAGATCTCGTACTTTTCTTGCTTCTGTTACTTTTAAGTTCATCCATGGATTTTGTTTAAGACATACTTTTCCAGGGGACATATTTTATCGATAGTTTGTGCAATGTTCGTCATAAAATTTCCATAAACAACGTTTACGTCAGTCGATGTTGTCTCCCAATATTTTCTTAGAAGTTCATGTCTAATTTCATTTATTTTATCATTATTAAATTTCCTTATATATACAAATTCTTTTTCATATTTTATTTTATGCAGGAATAATTTTCTTAAAAAGTACGCAGTTTTCAAGTTATGAGCGAGAAATTGAAAAAAAGCTTTTTTTTACAGTTTCATACATTTTTCGGTTTTTTACTTTGTCAGAAATTTTCATACCTATTTTGTAATCATTAATTAATTTATACAAATCGGGGATTTTAAGTCAGAACCGATCAACATAGATATTTTTAGATATCTATTATATGACACCTGATCAGATAGTATATTGTATGTTTTTGGTTATATCTTATATAAGTACTTCCATAACTGTAATTACTGCATTTAGTTTGATTTTGTGTGGGCCTAATATCTATTGATGTCGGTAGGGGAACGATTAAAGATAAGTGTTCCATCGTAAGAAATTATTAAATTTTAATATTTTTCCCAGTAAAAAATGAAAATTCTTCAAACTCTTGTTGTATAAGTATTTTCTAATTAATCCTTTGCTGTAAAGTTTCATAAAAATCTTATAACAAAGATAATGAAAGCAACCGTGAATATTTAATTGAAACTCCGAATAACTTTTTGATTGTCAAACGGTAATAAATTGTCGCGATCTTTAGGCGCATTTAGGTGTATAATTTCTAAAGATTTTTTAAATGGGATTAAACTAAATGAAGTTTTTTTATATGAAGCTCTTTAATATACTTTTTATTATTTTTTTTCTTTTCTCCCAGATTTCTGACATTTATAATATATTATTATATGTTAATTCTATAATTAATAAGCTAACTAGATATAGCCCAGCAATGTTGGGTAGTTATGTCCTTTTTCTATTTCAATGTATTTTATGATATATTCTATAATGTTATGTGAAAGCATTCAGAAGACCCCTTATTCGATCTATAATATGTTAAAATTTATCTTGGTTTATAACCCAGTCCTTAGAGGCAAATTTTGACGAAATACTCTCATTAAATGTTAACAGGCTGCATTTTGGCATAAAGGTAGTTTTTTTGGACGTAGAATAGGATAAAAAAAGCTTACTACTCTAAAGTATACGCTAAGCCTACAACACCGCAAATAAAATGAAAAATAGGTTTTTCGCAAATATTTCTAAAAATAAAAAAGATATCGAAAAACTAATAGCACCACGTGAAAGAACAGATTTTCCAAAAAAATAGTATATAGATTATTTTTTTTCAGTTTTACGGTAATTTAAAAAAAAAATTTAAAACAAAATGGCTGGTTTAACCCCTTCAATTGTAGTGGAAATCATGCCTCCAACCTCATTTATAATCAAATTAACATTCCTGTAAATCGTTAAATAGTTTGAAATTGGCCTTTAAGGGGGTTCTCGGGGTGCTGATTAAAGATCCGTAAGTATAGGTAAAAGCCAGGTGTAATGTCAGAAGGGCCTTAATCTGTACCTGTGTAACCTGTGCGAAGAGGTAATTACCTGTCTTAAGAAGTAGGTAGTTGTTTTTACACAGGTAAAAAAGGTGTCAAAAAGGCATTGTTTATATGAGGGGTAAAAAGGTGTCAAAAAGGCTTTATTTAGGGGGTTGGGGGGGGTGGGTGTCAAAAAGGCTTTGCCAGGGGGGGGGTGGTTTTTAGGAGTAGTGTTGGTATGATGTAAAAAAGGCAAAATAAAATATTTTTTTATGAGGTAACTCTACCCCTTTATTTTGGGGCCTTAAGTATTTTATTTAAATTTAAAAAAGTTTCTATAAATTGGGATACTAACCACCAACCTTTCGTATATAAGACGGATTCCATACCTATTAGTCCATCTTGCAAGTTCAATAGAATTATTAAATGAAATGTAGACTATAATCAAAATAATAGATTAGAGAGAGGACAAAAAACATGAGTTCAAACTCATGAATGATAAGTTGTTAGATGGATACATTAGAGAATGTAATATTTATATATAGAGAGAGCTTGCTAGCATACATGCAACTGAATTTAAATGATTTATAAAGGGTGTTTTTTATAGAGGTATAAAACTTTAAGTTGGCAACACTTTTTTAACTGGCGGCCATTTTGTCAGCTGTCAAGTGATTTATGTTTAGTTTGGTTTGGCATTTCAACATGAATAGACTGAGGCCTGAACAACGCTTCCAAATTGTGCAAATTTATTTGAAAATCATGGTTCTGTTCGAAATACGTATCGCGCACTACGTCCATTTTACGGTCAACATAATCGTCCATCAGAGCAATTAATTCGATTATCTATGGAACGTTTTCGCACCACGTTTACTCTAAATGATGAGTGCGTACAGAAGAAGTCATTGCTGCTGTAGAGCGTAGCATAGAGGAAGACCCGAATCAGTCTATCCGCCATCGTGCACAGGAATTGGATATGTGTCCATCCACTTTATGGAAGATTTTGCTGAAAGATCTTGGTTTGCGTGCTTACAAAATCCAACTCGTGCAACAATTGAAGCCACACGATCACCTAGCAAGGCGTAGATTCGGTGAATGGGCCCAAAACAAGATTGCCGTTGATCCCGATTTTTATAAGCGAATTTTGTTTTGCGATGAAGCTAACTTTTGTTTGAATGGATACGTCAATAAACAAAACTGCCGTATTTGGAGTGATGATAATCCTCAAGTGTATGTTGAGACACCGTTACATCCAGAAAAACTGACTGTTTGGTGTGCTTTATGGGCTGGTGGAATCATTGGTCCGAACTTCTTTAAAAACGATGCTGGTCAGAACGTTACAGTCAATGGTGACCGCTATACAGCCATGATTACTGACTTTTTCATTCATCAATTGAACAACCATGATGTGCAGGAGCTGTGGTTTCAACAAGACGGCGCAACATGTCACACAGCTCGTGCCACAATTGATTTATTGAAGGAAACGTTTGGTAACCGCATAGTTTCACGTTTCGGACCCGTGAATTGGCCTCCAAGATCGTGCGATATAACGCCGCTAGACTATTTTCTGTGGGGATATGTGAAGTCGCTAGTCTACGCCGATAAGCCCGAAACGATTGACCACTTGGAGGACAACATTCGCCGCGTTATTGCCGATATACGGCCACAAATGTTGGAAAAAGTCATCGAAAATTGGACCTCCAGATTAGACTACGTCCGAGCCAGCCGTGGCGGTCATATGCCAGAAGTCATATTTAAATTATAATGCCAGAAGATTATCTTTCGAATAAAGTAAATTTCATGTCAATTTAAAAAATTCATCTTTGTTTTATTCCATTTCAAAGTTCTATACCTCTATAAAAAAACACCCTTTATTAGCATGCAACTTAAAATAAATGTTTTTATTATAAATATGTATCCTAATAAGTAATTACCTGTGTTAGCTGTCTTAAGAAGTAATTACCTGATTGAAACAAAAAAGACAATACCTGACTGCAGAGGTAATTACCTGTGTTAAGAAGTAATTACCTGTTTGAACAGGTAAAAAAGCCAAAGCTGCTAAGAGTACATGCATTCGAGAATGTAATACTTATATTAATATTTCGAGAGGTCAGCAAAGCTGATAAGAAAGGTCAAATTCCTTGTGATAAGCTGTTAAGTATATGCATTGGAGAATGCAATATTTAATATTTTGAGAGAGAGAGAGAGAGAGACAGATCAGCAAAACTGATAAGGTCAAATTCCTTGTGATAAGTTGTTAAGTATACGCATTGGAGAATGTAATATTTTTTTAACAATTGAAAAGGTGGGAAATCTTTAGAATTATGTTAATTTTAAAGTAAACAATATGAATAGCAAGAAAATGTTATTTATTTACGAGAGGAAAAGGTATGAATATTTTATCCGTATGAGAATTGCAGTTATTTAAATTGTTAATAAAAGAGTTAAGACATGCAGATACTTAACTATACTGCAAATTATAAAAATGTATGTGTGACATTTTGCAATAGGATATTTTATGTTTAAAACATGAGAAAATTAAGGGAAATTTTTATGCATATACGTATAGTATACGGGGAAAAATGCTTATATAGTTAGTTATTCTATCTAGTATTTTGTTGTCGGCAGTTTTTTTTTTTAGTATTTTGTTGTCGGCAGTTTTTTTTTAACACAAAGTAGTTAGAGTTCATTTATATTTATCATAGTCTCCTAAAAATGAGACGGTAGAATACAAAGTGGAACATTTACCGATCAAATATTGATGAGTCAAGGCGGACGATGAAAGAAAACTAAACTTATTTTTAGATGGTATGAAAAAAATTTAAAAAAGTAGATTTTTATATCGAAGAGAGAAAAAAGGATCATTCAAAAATAGTTTTGATTTTCCATATAAAACAGTACTTGGATATGGTATTACGAGATATGGTAATCTCAATCTTTAGCGAGACGTGTATTCTTAACACCGAACTGGGAGGAATCAAGCGGACTATATGCATCCTACACTTTTTATAGTATTGATTTAAGTTGCTGGTGAATTCCAGGTTTCTATTAACACAAGTAAAGTGGGTAGACTTTGGAAAATGCATAGTAGTATATTTTGGAAGAAGAGCCCCAAATGTGTGAGCAACATTCCATTATTGGTCAAATTTGAACTTGTCAAATTAAAAGCTGTTAATGCATAAAAAAACTTTCCAAACTTTAAATAAGAAACAATACTGATAAAATATAGTTGTGGATAACATTGTATAAAACTTTTTGAAATATACTTTTAAAATTTACAATTTCTTAAGATTTAAAAATTTCTGGTAAGAGACAGCCTTATTTTTTACGTCTTTTTTACGATATCATTAAGGTCTATAGTAAACTAAAGTAAAGGATATTTTGAGTTTTATAGTTAAAAACAAAAGCCGATATTAGAACTATTTTACCTGTCACAATTACCACAGCGTGGTCTATTACATGCTAGGATTTTTCATCTTTGGTTAATATTGTCATAAAATAGATTTTAAACTTGCAAAAGTTTCTATTCGCGCAGTGTTTATGCTATTATTACTAAAGAATTAAGAAAATAAATAAGATTCTTTTATTTTTCTTCTATATAAAATAAAATATATCAATTTACTACAATATATTGGCTGAAATATATAAAATATGGCTTTATTTTCATGGTGAATTACCTGAAAATCTTTTCAACTAACCACAATCAATAACATCCAAACATAAGATTTAAGGTGGACAAAATCAGATAGTGTAGTTTTCCTTCTGGATGTAGTGGTAGAAGTAACGGCACCTTGGGGCATTCGGTTTACAGAAAGATAAGCCAAAAAAAAAAGATATCCGAATAATAACTCACACCAGCATCGTCATATTTCTCAAAAATCATCATCAATTAGTTATTATTAAAGCCCTATCAGTATGTGATAAACATTTTATCTCATCAGCAACACATAAACCGATCAATACTCTGAAAAGTAATGGATATTGCACTGACGATATTCAACATTTTCTTTATCATTTTAAGGACTCAACCTCAACTTTTATACAAGATACGAATTCACCAGTAGATATCCGGTTTTACTCTATTTATACGATATGACAGAACAAATACCCAAATTACTTAAAAATTCAGACAATTTTCAATACATCGAATTTACAAAAGCTTAGGATCATCAACATATATAATTTCTTCATCCATTGAATGTGTCTATGAAATTTCCTGTTCTTGCAGAGTAGTATAAATGGGAGAAAATGAAAGACATGAGAACTAAGACTATTAAAAATGTATCCATGATAAATTTCAGTTTTCAATGCCTCCTTGTGTCTCCTAAGACTATTTACGTTCTGTTTTGGTGTTAAATATAAAATATAATCTACTTATTTTTACGATTATTTCTTTATTTTTTGAATTTCAGAATTTTGTTTAATAGGACAAAAATATTGACACAATGATAATAAAAAAATTCTAGTATGATCTAATACCCTTAATTTGCCAGGAATATGTCAGTCCAAAAACTTGAGTTTGGAATATAAAAAAATGAATTTTGTGTGGTATTCTTTAGTATCTTGTCATGTCATAAATAACACTAATCCTTGCTTCATGCTTGTCAGGCAAGAGTATAAGAAAGAAAGGAAATCAAGTTAAAACTATAAATCGTATTTTCCGATAAAAAATGAGACCAACGGACATTTTAAAAATTCTTACGGATTTCTACCAGTTTTCAACAAAAAAATTATACTTTATAGTTTTAACCTGAATAGATTATAAGCTCCACAATGGATGTGTAAAAGAAAAAATCTTAATCATTAAATAAATACAATCCTTGCTGTACCGAACATAAATTTGTAGATCGTCGTAATACCTATGCACATGCAGAAAGTGTGTGACATATGGGATTTTTCTTTATTATGAAACTTGAAAGCAAAAAAATAATTTTGCAGTGCTGATTGTCATTTTTCGTTTGGACATTTGAATTTTCTAACGTTTAAACTCCAAAAGTTACTTTGTTAAAATACTGAAAATATTTATCAGGAAAAAGTCTTTGAAATTTCATTTTAAGATAGTATGCAAAATTTTAAATTAATTGAACAAAAATTTTATTTTGTCAGGTTTTAACCAATAAAAATTTGGTCATAAGGAAGTTTTTATTTTTTTGAATTTGAAATATATTTGTCAGATTGGTACAAGAATTTATTTTTTGGTTTCAAGTTATATTTTACTTGCTTCAAAATCATTAATCAAAAACTTCTGATTTTCGAAAAACCGCAACATTCGCATTGAAAATTATCGTTTATTTTTACCCTATTACGTACAGTTTGAGGTTTTTGTTTTTTTTTAAAGGACACTCTAATACCATAATTTATTGCAGAACATACAAGAAAAACAAGTAAATTAATATTTCTTAAGGAGCTATAATTTTATTTTAATACTTATAATGTTTTTGACATTTTCCTTACAGTACAAATTTGTAATCAGGTATATTGACATGCTATGTATACAATTACACGAAACATGCAACCCATTCACGATATTAGGTGTTTTCCCCGAAAAATTTTAAATCTTTTTAGGTCCCGAAACCCCATAACTAAATTAACGTAAAATAGTGCATCTTTTTTTCTAATAACTTATTACTTATTTTCCATAAACAGCATAATTCAATTTTTATTTAGCTTTTCACAGAGTTGGCTAAAACAGAAGAATTATGTTTGTATTACCTCTTTAGTAAGGATGTCATTTAATTTTAGTATCTGTCAAATTGTATATGTGTACAATGGTTGCTGAAAAATTATCTCTCCAGGTTTCTTTTTCTTCTTGAGGATGCGGATATAAGATTTTTTCACATATTAATAATTGACCTATTCGATCTCCAGATTTTTTTATTTGAAAATCTTTATTAGAATGGTTGAATAAGCTTTAAAAAAGTTAATTTTTTTTGTTATTTTTCTTTCCTTTATTATTTTTTTTTTGCGACTGCTTAACCCAAGAACATATGTATCTTTTTGTTGTTGAACTGCTTCCTTTTTTTCCATGCAAGCACTGAGATTTGTAAAAACTTTTCTGTTTTCTTCCCGTGCCTTTTGGAGATTATTTTTACATTATGTTAGTTCACCATCAATTTTATTTGTTGTAGCGGAAAGATTTTGTTTCAGATTGTAAATCTTTTCTCGAAGATCACCTATTAAAAAATTTCCAGCTGTATTTTTTTTGACATACTTGTAGTTCACTAGTTATATTTCTCTTAAACATTTGTAAATCTGATTCCAACTTAATATTTTCTTTTAATAGCTTAATATGATTTGTATAATTTATGGAATAAATTAAATCCTAGGTGACACTTTGGTAGTCTGTATTTTTATTTAGAGAAAAACGCAATCAAATATTTGAAAGTCTATTTTATTACTTAAAGTCTATACATTTTTAATACTCCTTGTCTTAAGAAGTACTTAACAAGCAATGAGTTTACTCTGTTCCTATATTTATTTTTAATTATAAACTTAAAAAAAGAAAAATAATAACGATAATGCACAGTTAACCGTGTAAAAACCAGGAATGTCCACTTAAATGTAGTACAAAATGGGGAATATCTATTAATCATTTAAATCATTATTCTTAGTGTCATATTTTAATATTTGATAGTAAATTTGAGCTTCTACTGAATAAAATTGTTTCAAACATATCAGGTCCTCATATTTTGCTTGACTGATAGGGAAAAAGTCTTTATAAGAAAACTCAGGAAGCAGGAACTTATCGAAAGATTCCATTTTTTTTTTTTTTTTTATTCAGTACATGTGTTTTCTCCCTTGTTATTGTACCACAGGTTGATTATTAAACTGTCTTTCTCGAATACACCACCACCAGCCATATTTTTTAAAATTTGTACAAAATATGTGTTATATTTTTGTTTAGATTCATTGGAATAAAACGAACAAAATGATGAATGAAATTACTATGTTTTTTTTATTGAAAAAAATTTATATTTTCATGCAACTGGCAGTTAAATGTTCTAGGAGTATAAAATAAACCAAAAATTATGGTATATTTTTGTACCAAAAAAGAATCTTACCATGTTAAAAGGTCTTATTTGGAAAAAAAAATACCGAAAGTGACGTGGTATTATGTAATTATGCAATTTCTGTATAAAATAACCAAGAAAATTATGTTTCTACATAGTTTTTTTCAATACTTGTAAATAATTTTTATGGTTAAAAAAGAATTCAAAGTCATAATAAAAAGGACAATGATTACCAAAAGTAATTATCGTTGTATTTTAAATTAATATAATAAATAATTTAAACTTGTGTTTTATTTCGTTTACACAGGCTAGGCTAGGCTAGGCTACTTTTATTAAAAAAGATTAATAAATAAAATAATAAGAAGTCATTAATTTAACAATTTTATTCAATTGTAAGATGGACTAATAGGTATGGAATCCGTCTTATATACGAAAGGTTGGCGCTTCATATCCCAATTTATATAGGACTTTTTTTAATTTGAATAAGATACTTAAGGCCCCAAAATGAAGGGGTTAGAGTTATCTCATAAAAAAAAAAATTATATTTTGCCTTTTTTACATCATACCAAAACTACCCCTAAAAAACTACCCCCCTGGCAAAGCCTTTTTGACAGCCACCCCCAACCCCCCAAATAACATATAAATAATGCTTTTTTGACATCTTTTTTACTTGTGTAAAAACAACTACGTATTTCTTAAGACAGGTAATTACCTCTTCGCACAGGTTACATAGGTACAGATTAAGGCCCTTCTGACATTACACCTGGCTTTTACCCATACTTACCTGTCTACCTGTGTTTACTACCTATTGACACCTGCTAGAAAACACCTTCTCAGTTTTTCACGATAAAGCCTTTTTGGCAATGCTATTACAAGGCCTTTTTGACCACTTTTTTGTCTGTGCAAACAGCTAATTACTTCTTAAGACAGTTAACTACCTCTTCAGACACACTTTACGTCTCAATAAGGCTCTATTGGTCAACTCAAATCGACTGATTCAAAAATAAAAGTCGTATTAATATTCATAATTACTTTGTGTTAAAAAAAACTGCCGAAAACAAAATATTAGGTAGAATAACTAACTGTATAGAAATCAAATTTTTCTTATTATTCTATACAGAAAACCTATTTACATAATTTCACACCACTTTCTGGATCATTTGTTTAAGACAAGACTTTTATGCATTCGTACATGTCAAAATTTACGGTATTTCTCAAAAAAAAAATTGAATATCTGCATTATATTAAGTATTAAATATTAAACCAAAGACTAGTAAGAAGACCCTTTTGACCATGACCTTAAAGTTTTCGAATGTAATAACTTTAGTTACTTTCTTATAAGAAGCCTCAGTGGATTAGTGGCATAAATGAAAGATTTGCAGTACGGAAATTGAAAATTTGATGGTTGAAATCCTGGTCTATGCCTAGCTTTTTTTTAATTATATTAAAATACTTCAATAGTTAATTCCGTTACATCAGCCATTCATATAGGCAACAGGCACTGCACCAACTTTGCGCCTTCGCCATATATTCTATTACGTCAACCCCGTCCCGTCCGCATATAGGCAATTGATACTGCACTCTGCTCAACGCTCGTTGGCCAACCCCGTGCATGTACACATACGCCAAGAAATGGTACCAAAAATGCAATTTTTAGGCTCATAAGAAAATGCATTGGATTTTGCGCCAGAGCTCTCATAGCCTTCTCTACTACTGTATGCCCGTTAAAATCATACAAACAAAAATTTCGTTTTAAGTTTTACAAATTATAAAGCAACAAAAATAAAAACTATTAGTATGCTGAAAGTCTCCTCTTCAAAAATCTTTTAGTTTTTTATACACTCTGAAAACGATTAATATCGATTAACCTTCGCACGGTGCGCGTAGAGTTTCAAATTAATCTGTTTGGCGCGCTACATTTTTTGAATTCCCTATCCGAATTTTTAATAAATTCTCACGCTAATAAAAAAAAAATCTGGAAAAAATCTATATACTATTTTTTTGTAAAATTTCCCTCCCTTTCACCTGGCGCCATTAGTTTTTCGATCTTTTTTATTTTTCGAGATATTATCGAAAAACCGAATTTTTGATTTTATTTTGGAATTTGTAGGCTTAGCGTACATCAAAATTTAGCAAACTTTTTTTTATCTTATTCTACGTCCAAAAAACTACCTGTGTGCCAAAATGCCACCTGTTAAGATTTAATGAGAGCTCAAAACCCCTGGCGGGTGGACTATTATTGCGCTTATCTATGTAGATGAAATTAAAATAAGGGGTCAAGTGCAAGTTGAACTTGCGCAATTAGTGTTCCGTACGTTGATTGCTTTTAAAATAAAAAAAATTTGTCACAGAGGTATAAAATGATCAGTGACTTCACAAAATACACCCTAAATGAGTTTTCAACAAAGTTTGTTTCCAATCTTTACTGAAATCTGATGACCTTGAAATTTTTGTTTTTTTATATACCATATAAATTATTAAAGGTAATGCACTCGTGATAATTTTCGTTCAATCTACACCCCGTGGAGAATATTCCAGAATTTTTTCGAGATAAGGCCCGGGACAGCGATTTTTCGTGAATTTTTAAAAATAATACAAAGAAAAGTGCGCGCAAGTATAATATTATATATATATATTTTACTCGTGTTTTCACAAGTTTTCATTTGACACCACACTCGATGACCTAGTAAATAAAATTTTTTTTCACTTTCGACTTCACCCCCCAAAACTAACCCCTTAAGTCAAAATTTAATTCTCAAAACTACATGGCTCTGATGAGGACATCAATTCCTATATTATTACCAAATTTCACCTTTCTTTGTCAAATAGTTTCGGAGAAAATCGGGTGTGACAGACAGACAGACAGACACCGAAGTGATCTTATAAGTGTTCCGTACGGAACACTAAAAAAGATCTAAAAATTACATCAAAAACGCGAAAAAAAGCCCACCATTCAGCTTTATTATACATGTCTACAATAAATTATATACAAATTTTACTAAAAACTAGTTTCTGAGTGTTCATAACTGTAGTACAAGGAGATTCTTGTAAAAAATGTTGTTTTTCGATCATATACGAAAAAGGTTGCTATGTGTACAGCCATTTTCATTTTTTCGAATCTCTAATTTTGACACATAACATATAAATGACTATTTTCGATGTAAATATGTAAAGTAAGATTTCATTTGGCGAGTGTCCATGTATTAAAAAAAATTCTGAATGGGTTAGAACTTTCGAATCAAATCTGGAAGGATTTTTTAGTGAACTACTCTTAAATGTTTTAATGTATCTTACATTTTCGCCTACGGTGTTCATTTTGGTAACTCAAGTAATTTGAAAAGTCGTCGCTCCTTGATATTACCTAACTGCGACGCCCGAACAGAACCAGTTTAGACTTATTACCGTTAAGCAACAGTCCATGACACCGAGATATTTGCTAAATAATATTCACACATTTATTAAACTTCGTAGGCGTTACAGGTATATCTTGTGTTGAAAAAGAACAGGGCACCTTCATATCATCAGCATACTGCTGAAAGTGACAAAATTATAAATATTTATGGAATATAAAATATGATTGACTAAGGTGTCATAGATGTCACAAAAAGAATATACCTGCAATATTATTTAATTCAAATCATAGAGATAGAATAGAGGAGGTAAGTTCTCGCGGGAAGCATGGCACTCATATAAGGAGAAAAAATAATATGAGTCATTTTGTCTCTCTTACTCGGCGTGCGCCCACAACACTAAGTTAGAATGCGTACCCGTGCGAGAATGTTATTCGTATTTTTCGCACGCCCTGATAAGAGAGACAGAAAGACTATTATTTCTTTCTCTTTTTTTTAACGACACCACGCTTTCGCAGCAGGCTCTATACCTTTCCTCTTCTATTCTAATATCTCTATGATGCAAACTCGGGTAATTGCGCTAGATCACCTGACCAAGCCAAGAATAATCCTAGAAAACTTGTTACAAGAATAACTGTTGCCACTGGGCAAAGTGGCAGTTAGTTTGAAAATAATAAAAAAAAAAAAACAAAAATATACATTTTTTAGGTCTTAACCTATACAGCTGGCCAAATTAATTACGGTGGTAGAGTGACTGATGATTGGGATAGAAGATGTCTTATGAACGTCTTGGCTGATTACTATAAACCAGAGGTCGTGCAGGAAGGCTATGTGTTTGATCAAAATGAGTACTACTACCAAGTAAGTTGTTGGTATAGACTAAAAGCTGGTAAACAATTTATTAAAAGTGTTTCATGCCGGATAAAATTCACCGTAAAAGAATACGCACGAAAATTTAAATAATTTTCATAGAATGAATTCAGTATACTCATATATGAGCAGCGTTATGTTATTCGCTAATAAAAAATTTAACAATTATTTTTAACAAATTTACGTCATACTTATTAGCTCATTTGAATTATCTGATGAAGTAATTCGCATTTTAGGCGCGAAGTACGCAATTATTTAAACATTCAGTTTAACAACAGTAGGCCGGTATTAGTCAATTTTTTTGGCCACTGAAACCAGACTGCAATCTGTTTTATCTTTACTATTTTTTTTTACCGAAATCATAAATTTCCTGCATTCACTGAGGGACTTCCCCGAATAAACCGGGGATTTACCGATCTCAATTTTTCGGTACATGCGGGGATTTAATATTCGTCTGACGCTTATGCGAAAAGAGACACAGTGGGCGACACATTCATTGTAGAAATGGCTCCAAATTGAAAAATTCTCAGGCTTAAACAAAAAATTGAGATTGTTGAAGTCCACAATAAGGAAAAGTTAAGTGCAAGGGATTTATCCAAGCGTTTTAATATCGGAAAAACACAAGCTGCTGTTATAATTAAACATAAAGAAATCCTTCTAAACATGTGGATGTCGAATAGCAATTTGAATGAAAAAAGAAGCTTTTTGACTGGTGATAGTACCAAAATTGACAAGATGTATTATAACTGGTTTATAGCAGCTCGACATAAGGGGATTCCTTTGACAGGTATGCACATGAATTATTTTTTTTAGATAAGGTTTTCTGGAATTAGATTTTCTATTGATATCAATTAAAAGAATGGATAAAAGTGGTGAGAATATCAGTAGGCTTGTCGTGACAAAAATGCAAAAGACTTATTGTTAATGTTTTTTTCAGGTCCGCTAATACGATGCAAAGCAAAAGAAATAGCCGAGTCTTTGGGACATTCTACATTCAGTGCTTCTTCTGGTTGGCTTAATAAATTTAGAATCCGCCACAACATAAGTTTTAAAGCGATATCAGGAGAAAGAGCTTCGGTTATTGCTGCAGATGTTTCAACATTTTTAAAAAAATGCCCTTCTTTAATTAAGGGATATTCACCGAGAGACATCTATAATGCCGATGAGACAGGCCTATATTTTAGGGCCCTACCAAACAAAACGCTAACATTAAAAAAAGAAAAATGTATTCGTGGCAAATATCCCAAAGAGAGGTTTACAATTTTGCATTGTGCAAATTTGGCGGGAAAAAAAGAAAAACTCTCAGTCATTGGTAAGGCAGCTAAACCCTGAGCATTTAAAACTATTAACATAAACAACCTGCCTGTAACTTGGAAATATAATACGAAAGCTTGGATGACAGGAGAAATTATGACGAGTAGTTGCAAGATCTTGATTGGAAAATGACAAAAGAAAAAAGAAACATTTTGTTATTTTTAGACAATGCAGGAGTTCATCCAAAAGACGTCTTGTTTCTGCCCCTTAACTGTACATCAGCTTGTCAACCACTTGACCAGGGAATTATAAAAAATTTTAAAATTTTTTATCGAAGTCTAATACTAATACCTGATAGTAAACATTGAAACTGCTGGAACAGCTTTTAAGTTCATTAAGAAAATTACGCCATTGGATCCAGTTTACTTTGCAAAAACCGCTTGCGAACAAGTAACCAAGGAAACAGTTAAAAATTGCTTCCGTAAAGCGGGATTTAAGCATGAAAATATGCAAAGTGAAGACCAGTTAACTGAGGCTGTTACATCTGATCCAGAAGATGACTTACCACTTAACGTACTTGCAGATATCCTCAAAAATAAGAATTTGTTGGAGTTGATTGATAATGAAAACCTTAATGATTTTTTAAACATAGATGAAAATTTGTATGTTGAAAATCCAGATTTAGAACAAGAAATTGAAAATCCAGTTGAAATACAAGTACTTTCCGAAGATTCTAATGTCGATGAGGTTCCAGTACCAACAGATGCTATGCCAAATTATGGGGAAGTTATTACCCTAACCAAGTAGCTTAAAAGTTTTGCCGAAGATCACGGAGATGCAGTCTTTAGAGCTTCTTTCCAAATTACGATTTATGGACGCCATTTTAAAGAAAAAGAGGAGACAACAATATATGAATTTTGGCGTCATTAAAGTGACCATTTCATATGTATAACTATATCCTATTATATTTTATATGTGTTTAATGGTAACATATCTTTGGTTTTTCCTTAAGTTGTAAGTTTTTTGTTTATTTTAAAAACATGTACGTACATAAGTATACGTTCCAGTTCCTGCAGTACGCTCTCTTCAGATGGGGCCTTTAGAGCCCGATATCTCGAATCCTATTGATTTTCGCAAGTTCTGCCCACAGAGACTTTTCATCAGGATCACCCGAGTTTCAACATACTATATTTTCGGCTAATTTGACCAGGAGCACTTTTCCATATGTTGTGTGCGGGGTCCTTTAGTTTCACAAGTAGGTCGGACATTACAGACCGATGAACTTTTAGCTATTTGATTTTTTTTTGTAAAGCGTGTTTAAACAGGCGTTGGTCCTCTTAAGAGTGACACAAATTGTACACTTTGATTGGACAGGAACGTGACACAATAAAAAAAGTTAAATTAAGTTATAGGTATAAATATTGGCTAAATATAATGTCTTGACCATTCAGGGTGATCAACCGTACGAACTCAACTTTAGGTACATGAACGACGCTTAGGTGTATACCATTGGTAGGATTTTAAAGACGGATTTTTAAAGGTTATGTAGGCAATATTTATTGAAATTATTTAATGGGTACTGTAGCCAGGTAAGTATAATTTAACTCAAAAAATATGAATAAAATAAAAAATTATTATATTTAGAATCATAAGGTTTTATAAACCAAAAGTTGAGTATTTTTTTAGTGTTCCGTAGGGAACATACTTCGGTGTCCGTCTGTCACTCCCGATTTTCTCCGAAACTATTTGACATAGAAAGTTGAAGGTTGACCCAAACAGAGGAATTGATGGCCCAATTAGAGCGGTCTAGTTTTGAAGGCTAAATTTTTACTTAAGGGGTTAGCTTGTAGGGGGGGTGAATTTTTTTTTCTAATGTCATCGAGTGAGGTGTCAGATCAAAGCTTATGAAAATGCGAGTTCAAAAATATATATGATGCAATACTTGCGCAAACTTTTCTAGAATATTCTCCATCAATACGTATTTGGTGCAATCAGTAATATCATGATGACTGGAGCTCAACGGATAGGTACCGAGACAAAATAATTTTATTTTATTTGTTTATAATTAAACAAATAATTAGGTAATAACTATTTGTTGTTTTAAATTTTTATTACAATAATGTCCGCTTGTTATATGTTCTTGAGAATTTTTATATTGAAGATAAATGTGTGACTGAATTTCATAGAATACTTCAGCAATCACGATACGGAACACTAACTGTCCAAGTCAAACTTGCACTTGGCCGGTTTTTTTTTTATAAAAGAGTTGGATATTTATATTTATAACATCATATGGTTTCTTATTACCTCAAAACTCAAGTGCTTATTACTGCATAATTTTAATCTGCTACGTATTCAGTAACGAAAAAATGACTATTTAAATGAACCTTTTATTTTATCTCTGTAACCAAAATATATTGCCAAATTAAGATGTCAACCTAATATTTTTTCAAAACTGAATTACTTTAAACTATTTAAACTACAAATCACTTCCGAAATAGTGAAAAGAACTCTAAAGTTAATTCTTAGAAACAATGTAAAAATACTAATGTAATTGTTATATACTGGATACAATTTTCCGTTTTAGTGTTCCGTACGCAACACTTATAAAATCACTTCGGTGTCTGTCTGTCCGTCTGTCACACCCGATTTTCTCCGAAACTATTTGACGTAGAAAGTTGAAGTTTGGTACTAATATAGAAATTGATGGCCTCGTCAGAGCCGTGTAGTTTTGAAAGTTAAATTTTGGCTTAAGGGGTTAGTTTTGGGGAGTGAAATCGGAAGTGAAAAAAAAAATTACTAGGGCATCAAGTAGGGTGTCAAATGAAAGCTTATAAAAACACGAGTTCAAAAATATATATAATGTCTTACATCTGCACACTTTTCTTTGTATTATTTAGAAAATATCGCGAAAAATCGCTGTGCCCTCTCTATCTCGAAAAGTACTGACCCAAAAATTTTGAAAAAACACTGGAATATTCTCCACGGGGTGTAGATTGAACGAAAATTAGCATGAGTACATTACCTTTAATAATTTATCTGGTATATAAAAAAAAAAATCAAGGTCATCAGTTTTCAGTAAAGATCGGAAACTTCATTTGGGATGTGTTTTGTGAAGTTACTGATCATTTTATACCTCTGAAAATTTTTATTTCAGAAACAATCAACGTACGGAACACTAATTGCGCAAGTTCAACTTGTACTTGACCGGTTATTTGAATTTTAACGTATTCTTACATTAAAAATAAAACTGTATTTGTATATTTCACTATATTATTTTTATTATAGATGACTCTAATTAAAGTGGGGTTGCAACACAAAGAAAATATCACTCATCAATTCTCTATTTTTTTAGTTATCTACCCAATCACTGTTCTTAGATTACATGGATTATATTAAAACATTCCCTATAAACGACGATCCGGAGTTATTTGGAATGCATCCGAATGCCGATATAACATTTGCACAATCTCAAACCTACAAATGTTTATCAACGTTACTTTTATTGCAACCAAAAATGGTAGGTGGCGCAGCAGCAAGTCAAGAAGAGGTTACTACTTCGGCAGCGAAACAAATTTTGGAACAGTTACCTAAGTTATTTGATTTGGATCTAATTTCACAAAGGTAGAGGAAATGTTCTCATAATAAGGAGATTACGGTGAAAAAACAAAAGGGGATTCGTTAATTCCGTGCAGAATACATAGTACATAAATTTTGCCGTTCCTCGATACTAGCGACATCGTGGGTTACATATCTGAACGACAATTTTATAAGATTTTACCTGAAAATAGATGCACGATAGCTATTCTAAAATTTAAGGACTGTCATATAAATATTTTCCTATCGTAAATGGAATATATATCTTACCTTTAGGTGTAGAATACTTATGCCTAATATTTTAGAGTTTGGAAAACCTAATTCGAATCGACCACAGTCATAAAAAGATGTTCTGGAATTACAGAATATTATCCGTGATATTTTTCTTATATTTATATATATATATATATATATATATATATATATATATATATATATATATATATATATATATATATATATATATATATTTCTTAAAAGTACCTGATGGATGGTTATAGTAAACACGTACAAATTAAGTTTCGAATCGAAGTAAAAAAAATATTTTCAAAAACCATTATATTCTTCATTTTTAATAATGATTTCTTGGCTGATAGGCAGCTTGACGCTATTACTATTTTACAATGATTGATTACAGAAAAACATGTATATACAAATTGGATCTTAAGATATATACATTTCAGGGACCTAACTAACTTAGTCTAGGTAAGGAATTTATATAAATGTGTTGAAAGAACTTAAGATATCTAAACTTAAGATATTTCATGAACATAAAACTCAAAATTAAACTTAATATTAATTAATACTAACTTAAGCTAATCCAGGGGTAGTAGGTCGCTGGGTCTCGGAAGACGTCGACGAGCTTGACGTGGTGGGGGGCGGTAAGGTTTGTGTACTAATCTTATAGATTATATCGTTCTCAATATATATTCTATAGACCGGCAAAAAACTTCAGTAAAATCCGTCTATTGATTTCCAAAATATTATTTTATTCCTACATTTTAAAGTTGAAAGTTTCTTCTCTCTTAGTTTTATAAAAATATATTGTTACAGAGTTTTTATCTTTACACTTCTTAAGAAATACAATTTTTAAATATTCTATGGCGTTCTAACAAAAGAAGTGGGCAAGTTTCTTATTCACTGAATTTTATTGTTAATCATTTGAATAGATTTTTTTTTCTTTTTTTTAATGGGTCTAGCACACGTGTTGCAGGGAAGTCCCTAAAGCGCTCCAGGAGCGGCATGTGTGCGGAAAAAGCACTTCAGGTTGTTCTTGAATCGCTGTAAATCGTACTCGGTGGGAAACACAACGCTGGGCAAATTATTCCAAAGGGATGATGATCTCCATATAAAAGACTGCTTGAAAAGCGTTGTACGCGGAGTAACAAGCTGAACCTCATATGGATGTGAAGCACCAGCGCGACGTGTATTTCTAACATGCACCGCTTTAGGAGGAATTAAGCGGGCTATATCCTTCGAACACTTTGCATGAAAATACTTGTAGAACAGACTAAAGCCGCCAACCGTTCTTCAATGTTCCAGCGAATCAAGGCCGCCGGTCAGTTCCGGGTCTCCAATCAGACGAACAGCTCTTCTCTGAACAGAATCCAACAAATGCAGTGTATGTTTGGGAGCGGAACCCCAAACATAGGAGCAGTATTTCATAGTTGTTCGAATTTGAGCTTTCTAAAGAATTAACAGTTGTTGTGGAGTGTAAAGCTTTCTGGTTCGAAATAATATTCCCAATTTTTGAGAAACTCTTCTTGCTATGCCTGCAACATGCTCATGCCAGGACATATTTGCTCCCACACTAACGCCCAACAAATTGAGCGACGATGCTAGGGGAATGGAGTGCCCCGACACAATTATGTCGGGTTCAGCAATGTTAACTTTTTTAGAAAAAACTGCCGCCTGGGTTTTTGTAGAGTTAAATTCCACTTGGTTACTGTCACCCCAAGATAGAATTTCTTCCAGGTCTTTGTTAAGTTGAACGACCTCCTACTGTTTGCGGATATTCACCTGAGCAGCCGATGTCCGAGCGTTCAAAGTGAATGAAGAGACAAGCGTACTGTCGTCTGCAAAGCTGTAGATTGGATTCCCGGTCTTTTTCAGCAGATCGTTAATGTAAATGAGAAAGAGAGTAGGAGACAGTATGGAGCCTTGGGGCCCACCGGCATTGATTGTGAAGGTATTAGAATGAAATGAGTTAACCGCCACTCGTAAAGAACGCTCTCTGACAATACATGAGAGCCACGAACAGAACTTTTCAGATATACCACAAGAGCGCAGCTTAGCCAACAGTCCATCGTGCCAAACACGGTCGAATGCCTTGGATATGTCAAGAGCAACCGCTCGAGATTCTCCAAAGTCTTCAATTGCGTTGTTCCAAACGTGTGTTACATAAGTCAGAAGATCTCCTGTTGATCTATGTTTACGAAAGCCATATTGGTTAACGCTAATAATATTGAATCGTTTACGATATTTTAGAAGATGCTGATTGATAACCTTTTCCATGACTTTCGATATTATTGAAAGCAGCGCGACAGGTCGGTAGTTATTTGGCAAGGTCTTCTTGCCTTTTTTAGATATTGGCTGAACCGTGGCACATTGCCAGCAGGACGGAAATATTCCCTTTCTGTAAGATAGGTTGAAAAGTCTACAGAAAACTGGTGTTAGTTCCTTTGCACAGTTTTTGAGAACTATGGCAGGTATTCCGTCAGCGCCCAAAGCCTTTTTGGTGTCTAGCTTCATTAAAATACGCTTTATGATACGCTGTCTGAAGACAACATCGGGCATCTTTGACTGCAATATGGGAATAGTAGGTAATCGACAGTAGAATGTGAAGCAAAGAGTTCAGCCAACAAGTTCGCTCTCTCAACAGGTGTGGTTGCAATGGAATTATCTGGCCGTGTAAGTGGTGGTATGGTGGATTTGGTGAAATTTTGACTAACTGCCTTAGCAACTGACCAAAAGGACCTGGAATTGTTGGGACAAGCGAGAAGTTGGTTTCTAATTCGTTGATTGTGTGCCTCCTTGGTTTCGTCGATAATTCTTTTGCATCTGTTCCGGGCACAAACAAAGGTGTTACGTTTTATGGTGTTAGGATTTTTACGCCAGTCAGTAGGCAATATGTTTAGAAGCAACAGCTTCTTTGCATTTTCGGTCAAACCAAGGCTTGCCATTGGAAGGGCATTTCTTCGAAAAAGGGATGTAAGCCTCCATACCAGCCAAAATAACATCGGATACTTCCTTGGCGCAGTCAGATGGGTTGTCGGATCGAAAACAAACTTCCATCCAAGGGAAAGCTCGAAAATATTCCACGAGATCTTCCCATTTAGCAGATTTGTAGTGCCAAATCTTGCGCTGCCTGGGCGTCTCTCTGTCACTGATTGGCAGGATACTCGATGTCGAAGGCAGTTTATGGTCGGAAGACCCAACGGCGGATTTACGGTGACCGTGTAAATCTCCGGATTGGTGGTTAAAAACAGATCAAGAAGACTGGGGAACTCCCCGTCTCGATCAGGGATTCGTGTTGGTTCGTCAATAAGCTGAGTTAAGCCACAACTGATTGAGAATGATTTAGCTTCACGACCTTGTTCGTCGGTAGTATTTGAATATTTAAGCCAGTTGATATTGTGGACATTAAAGTCGCCCGGTGTTGATGCACTAAAATTATATTCGAGTTTAAACTTCGTATGTTGCAAAAATCTATTTTTAAATTATGATGTCTGCATGTCGACGCCTCCAAACCAGCCCCCACCCAGAGATCCGAACGGGGGGCTATTTTACCTCCGGAATTTTTTGTATCCAGGTGCCTCATCATGCTCTTTGGTCCCACAGTAGTTAATGTGGAATTTTTCTGTTCTGTCACATATTTATGTTTGTCTTCTTCGGCTTTGATCCAGGGTGTATTATTGGGTAGTTTGGGTTCTGACCAGATACTTTTCCAATAATCTGTGAGTTCTTGTTTGTTTGGTGGTTCGGTCACTGCTGTCTGCTTGTTGTACATAGTTTTCCGGTAGAACTGTTTTTCGCTTCTTCGGAAGAGGTTGTTGGTGTCTTTCCTCTCGTTTGGTTCTTTGTATCTACGGAGTCTTGCGGCATATACAGATAATTTTTGCTTTAAAGTATCAAGGATTTCTGGCAGTGTTCTGTTGGGAGACCTGGATTTGATCTTGTCTATACCCTGTGTGACTTTAGACGCGTTTCCGTTCATAAACTGGGTAAGGTGTCCTAGATCTCTTCTGATGTTGATTTTGTTTTCTATTCTTATTTGCCATTTGAATTTTGGTTTTGTGCTGTTGGGATTTCTTTGTCGTTGCGGGAGTTTTTGAGTAAATTAAAAATCCAAATTAATCCGTTTTTAATGCGATAGTTTGAAAATAAGAAGATGAAAACTTAGAAAACGTTGAATATGTCGCAACTGGGCTTTGTACATATTAAATATGTAGCGCAATGGTGATTCGACGGTGTGATAAAAATATTTAAAATTTGAATTCTACTAAACAAAACTACAGAAATTAATGGAGAAGTTAAGATGCTCAGATCGCCATAAACCAAATATGTAGTCTAGGCATTTATATAGGTGTGTTGAGGGAACTTAAGATATTTCATGAACATAAAACTTAAAATTAAACTTAATGCTTATTAAGACTAACTTTTAAACTTAATGCTTATCAAGACTAACTTAAGCTAATCCAAAGGTAATAGGTCGCTGGATCTTGGAAGCCGGCGACGAGCTTAGTGTGTGGGAAAGAACAACTAACTTCGTTAGTTGGCGACGAGGCCACGATGCACTCTGTGCTAGAGGGTAGCGCATACACACAGCCCCGTTTTTTTTCGCCGACATTTAATTATTTATTCTATGAGGGGGATCTGGATCATTATTCTACATTCCGGCGGAAATCCATCGAAATAAGCAAGTCTAGTTTATATTATGCGCTCTCAACATTATTTTTGATCTACTTATTAGCAGCAAAATTAGTTTGTCGGTTTCGCAATCATCTCAATAATTTCATGAATATCCTTTTCTCGTAAAATAGATGTTTTCCGAATTACAGTACAGGATTTCCGACAGACTAGGAACCACAAGAAATATAGTAGTATTAAAAAATTCCCTCTTTGATTCGCAAACGAATGTATATCAGGAAATCCTGCGAAATATCGCGGGATGATAATTAGTAGATATGTGGCATCGGTACCGAAACAATGAGAAAATTTCGTATTGCACCTATTTTCTCTCTCTATAATGATTCCTTTATCTATTTAAAACAAGAGTCTCTCATTACCGATAGTTCTTAAATGGTTAGAAAAGTTAAAGATAGGCAAAGTTGCTTAATAAAATAAAATTTTATTCGTTTCAACATGTTGCTAACTCCTCATTACCAACGTTGACATTAAACTCGAGGAAGTCAATTAATGTGGAATAACTTTTTGGAAATTAAATTTTTTGTCTAAGAAAATTGTTCAGTTCTACTTCAAAGCATATATAAAAAATAACGAATTTGAGTAGAAACGTCAGCTCTTCAAAATACCTCAGTAATTCGATTTTAGACTTTTCTTATATATTTCCGACTTTAGTTTTTTTTTTGTTACAAAGATACCCAATAACCTCCACATTTCTCCAATAGGAATTTATTTAGATATTAATGACGACAACGGTAGTTTTATCCGTAAGAGCAACCATTTGGGTGTTAGCCAAGAAGCCTGAAGGCTAAATGATAGCATAGCGATAAGTACTTTGTATTTTGTTCTCTTTACTGGCAATTCTAGCTCGGCTGATGAGTTATGATAAGACGTAACGGGTCCCGCGATGGTTCAACAGATAAGAAAACAGTATATACCTGGTGAAATACAGACATTGTTTAGTTGTGGTAGTTGATATTAATAAAGATAGTTTTGTTTCAAGTTCCTTTACTGTCATTTTCAGATATCCTGTATTATATGAAGAATCCTTAAACACTGTTCTTATTCAAGAAGCTATACGATATAACAGACTCTTAGTTGTTATCGAATCTACTCTCAAGGATTTACTGAAAGCATTGAAAGGACTGGTAGTTATGTCAGAAGCGTTAGAGAAAATGTCACTAAGCTTATTTACTAATATGGTGCCTCAATTATGGGCTAGTAAGGCATATCCTTCCTTAAAACCTCTAGGTAATACCTAAAACTTGATGCTCCAGAGGAAATTTTGCTTAAACAGAATATCTAATATATCTTCAACTTTAAAATATTTTGGTTTCACGCCTTGAAATGTTTTTAAAAGATGTGAATTTTTGTGATTATATTAACCATCGTGTACTTATCTTACAGATTATAACACGTAGGCTGAAAAGTTTTTGGTCTAGCCACTTAAAACACACTTTTTTTTTGTAAAATTCGACTTTATTCATCAATAGTCTCCTTCAAGAGTGATGCAATCAGTCCCACCTTTTCTAACATTTCTATACCTTTCTTGTAGAATTTGTCTTCTTTGCCTTCAAAATAGGTCTCAGTTTCGGCGATAACTTCATCATTGGATCCAAATCTCTTAAGTCGAGAATTTTTTGAGGTCTGCAAATAGATAATAGTCCTTGTAGGACAAATCTGGAGAATACGGTGGATGAGGAAGCAATTTGAACTTCAATTCATGCAATTTTGCCATCGTAACCATTGACTTGTGACACGGTGCATTGTCTTGATGAAAGAGCAGGTTTTTCTTGTTCATTTGGGGCCGTTTCTTTCCGATTTCTGCCTTCAAAAACACCAATAACTTTATATAATATTCGCTATTGATGGTTTTTCCCTTCTCAGCATAGTCGATGAAAATTATTCCATGCGCATCCTAAAATACAGAGGCCAAAACCTTCCCAGCCGACGGTTGTGTCTTTGGTCGCTTCGGGCGGCTTTTACCGGCTGCTATGTCCACTCAGCTGACTGCCGATTTGATTCCAGTGTGTAGTGGTGGATCCATATTTCATCCATTGTCACATAAGGCATGAAAAAATCCTTTTTATTGCGCTTAAACAGGTCGAAACAGCGCTCAGAATCAATACGTTGTTGTTTTTGGTCCCATATGAGCAAACGCGGTACCCATTTCGAACAGAGCTTCCTCATGCCCAAATCTTCAAGCAAAATATGACCAACACGTTCTTTTGATATCTTTAAGGTGTCATCTATCTCACGCAATTTCACTTTACGGTCATTCAAAACAATTTTGTGGATTTTTTTTTAAATATTTTCCGGAGTAACCACCTCATTTGGACCGTTCAGCAATATTTATATCTGTACGATCGCGTTTAAATTCACTTATCAAGCCATTGCTTTGCTTGAACGATATTTTTTTTTCCCATCAAAAAACAGTGTTATTTTGAAAATTTTAAAAGTAGCGTCACTAAAACCACTGTAACTTGTAAACTAATCGTCGAAATGTCATGAAATTTTGACACGTATTGTTTGAAGGTTGGTACTTTCTAAAATTCATATGGATTTTTTGAAAACTTTTCAGCCTACGTGTTATTTTTTTCAATAGATATTCTATAGACCGGCAAAAAACTTCAGTAAAATCCGTCCACTGATTTCCAAAATATTATTTTATTACTACATTTTCAAGCTGAAAGAACATGGTTTCCTCTCTCTTAGTTTTATAAAAATATATCGTTATAGTCTTTATCCATACACTTCTCAAGGAATCCAATGTTAAGATATTCTAAGGTGTTCTGACAAAAAAGTAGCGCTATTTGGCAAATTTGTTAACCATTGAATTTTCTTGTTAATGATTTAAATAGAATAAAATAAAATTACAAATTAATCCGTTTTTAATGAGTTTAAAAATAAAGTTTCGCGAGGGAAACTCAGAAAAAGTTGAATATCTCGCAACTGGACTTTGTACATATAAATATAAATTTCAGTTCTATTAAACAAAACTACAGAAATTAACGGAGAAAGTAAGATGCTTAGATCGTCATAAATCAAATATGTAGCAACTATATCGTAACTCGACAAAGCTCCAACCAAAATTTCATTTTTTTTTTTGAAATAATGTTTAAACACAAAAGTATTATTTATAGGTTCCTGGGTGTCTGACCTTAACGCAAGATGTCAATTCTTAACTCACTGGGTAGAAACAGGAATTCCACCAATATTTTGGATATCAGGATTTTATTTTCCACAAGCCTTTTTGACAGGGACGCTTCAAAACTTTGCCAGAAAACATATTGTGTCGATCGATACTATTAACTTTGCATTTAAGGTAAGCAAATTTTTTTTTAACGAACTGACAATATTGAAAGTTTGTCATATCAGTTTAACAATATAATTTAAATGAAATCCATGTAGCTCCACTTACAGCGGTAGTTCTAAATAAATATCGTATCGGTTATTTTAGAGGAAATTTCAACAAAACAAGAATATTTAATATTTCATCTTCTGAAATGGTTCATTCCCCTTATCCCACTCGTAAGTAAAGGGATTCTATTTAATTTATCAATTACTATCGTAAGTGACGAATCGTCATGATTTGACTAACGTAATAGTGAGACAACTAAATCTTGAAGGTGTAAATTACAAAACAAACTTTATTTTTAATCCAACCAAAACAGCAACTGGGCTCTGATCTCGATATTTATTTAAAATTTTCGTAGGGTTCATGTACCACCAGTGTTTTCTTTGATCTGATATTTGACAGTTTTTACTACTGTCAGTTAATATCAATCGTATTACGTGTTAATTGCTATAATATATCATTTGACTGCTCGCAGAATAACCGAAGAGGTAAAAATATCCAATGTTATATACTACGGAAACATACAAAAATTCTACTTTAGGAGTGTTAGGTTATTTCTCCACGAAGAAATAATAGAAGTGACAAAAGCACACATGGTTGCCAATTGTTGCGTCAGTACTATTCTGTAATTCAATATATTTTTAATGCTACTTAATACACATGTTATTTAAATATCATTACAGATTCTGGACTATTCTCCTGAGGAAAGGCCAGATGATGGATGTTGCATTAGAGGCCTATTTTTGGAAGGGGCTAGATGGAACGCCAGGGATGCTATTTTAGACGAGTCTAAACCAAAAGAGCTCTACACAGGTATAGTGTGACTAAGATAAGGAGTACCGAAATGGCTACATCAACCTAATCTGTTCAGGTTATATTATATATTATCGACAAGCCACTACCGTCTGGACATTTGTTATTGATGGTGTCGCGCAGTTTTGCCTGCTTAGAATCCTAGATTTGATTTGGAAAAAGTTGAGAGCAGCGAGCAGATGTTGATTAAATGTCAAGTGACAGATGAAATCACGGAGTAATATGCATCTAACAAACGCGTCATGATTATTTTAATTGTCACTTGTCATTTTCACACAAAATATGAACGCTTCGTACTTTTAGTTGAAGCGATATCAGTACCTTGAAGCGCTAGCCTTTACAATCTATCGAGCTTTCAGATTCCATTTAACGAACGGAAAATTTGGCGATTAAGAAAAACGAGGCGACACATTAACCAAACACACTAAAAAACTAAAAATTGTATCAAAATGTTTACTTTATGAACGATTACTTACTGCATCATTTTTTTTTTTTCATTTATACTTAAAGTATGTACGTGTACTTCTTTAAGTATGTACGTGGAGCGATAAACGAACATTTTTAAATTATGAGTGGGATGATTAGTGCTCATAAATATCTGGAATGGGAAAACTACTTCGGCCCGTTTCTCCTTTGCTTAGTTTAGTTGCGTTTAAAATGCGTGGGAAAATTACATAGTGCTGTTGCACAACGCCTGATTATAAACTTATTACTCGTACATTATATTTTAAATTATAAAAAAGGGACATAGAAAACCTGCTGAAATTCAGCGAAAAATTGCAGGTTCAGTTCGGTAACGATACCCTTTCATGAACACGAATAAGGTTGGTACAAAGAATAGAAGGGAGGCCGTCAAAGTGTCGAAAACAAGAGGCAATACCTGCCTTCCTCACATCCCCATAGAATATAGCACGTATTTGTGAGCTTACTGAAGTTCATCGACAATTCACAATGATCATAAAATACTCCCACGCTGTCATAAGCTTTAGCAATAAATACAATAAGGGTGCTTACACACGGATGATTTTGTCGCGCTACATAATGGCTAACTACTCTTAACATTTAATTTAGAATTCACTAAAGTATATTTCTCGTCATTAATATATATTAAAACACAATTATTGTTCCATCCCAGATACAAAGATATAATTTATAATTAGTTATTATACTTTTGTATTGTCTGTATATTTGAAGCCCCCTCCTCTTCACATTTAACCCTTTATAGGTTTGACTAAAAGTTTGTTCATTAACTCAACCAGAAATTAGGGAAAAATCTCATATTATTGAAATTGGGGACAATTTATTGACTCTTTTTACCTCCTTCCCCTTAAGTGTTATCCCTCGAAAACAGTTTTTATTCTTATTTCAAGTGTTCTATTGTAATAAATTTGAAATCGATGTGTCTTTTCAGTCAAGAGACAAATAGACAAACTGATGGAAAACTATTTGAAATGTGAAGAAAATACAAAAATATCAAGGGTACAAAAATAGACATTTTTTTAAGAGTTTAAATTTATATATATATATATATATATATATATATATATATATATATATATATATATATATATATATATATATATATATATATATATATATATATATATATATATATATATATATATATATATATATATATATATATATATATATATATATATATATATATATATATATATATATATATATATATATATATATATATATATATATATATATATATATATATATATATATATATATATATATATATATATATATATATATATATATATATATATATATATATATATATATATATATATATATATATATATATATATATATATATATATATATATATATATATATATATATATATATATATATATATATATATATATAAATATATATATATATATATATATATATATATATATATATATATATATATATATATATATATATATATATATATATATATATATATATATATATATATATATATATATATATATATATATATATATATATATATATATATATATATATATATATATATATATATATATATATATATATATATATATATATATATATATATATATATATATATATATATATATATATATATATATATATATATATATATATATATATATATATATATATATATATATATATATATATATATATATATATATATATATATATATATATATATATATATATATATATATATATATATATATATATATATATATATATATATATATATATATATATATATATATATATATATATATATATATATATATATATATATATATATATATATATATATATATATATATATATATATATATATATATATATATATATATATATATATATATATATATATATATATATGTATATATATATATATATATATATATATATATATATATATATATATATATATATATATAGATATATATATATATATGTATATATATATACATATATATATATATATATATATATATATATATATATATATATATATATATATATATATATATATATATATATATATATAAATTATGCCAATTTCTGAGACAATTAACAGGCTAGTTCAAAAGTTTCTATATATTGGCTCCCTACTTTAAAATTTTAATTCAACAGAGTAGAATCTACATAAACAATATAAGATTAAATATTTTTACAACAATTACAATTGATATTGGATATTCCTTTTCCCCAAACAAATCATCAAACATACATACATTTCTGCAGGAAAAGAAACTGCTCTAAATTAAATCCACTAAAACTTCTCAATGACCCTATAACACCTCAGAACAACTTCAAAATATGAGGCATGATCTTTGATCCAACCTTGAGTTGGAAGGAGCACATCAACCATCTCAGAATGACTACTTCAAAGGACATCAATTTGATGAGATTGCTAGCAAATTCGCAATGGGGAGGAAGTTTCACAACCTTAATCAGGATTTATAAATCTCTCATACTATCCAAATTAAATTATAGTGACTTTATATACGATGCATCAAGACCCTCTTACAAGAAAAAATTAGATACAATCCAGAATCAAGCTCTCAGATTGGCTACAGGAGCCTTTCGTACGTCGCCCATCCCAAGTTTACAGTGCGTCTCTGCTACTCCATCTCTCAACCTTTCAAGACAAAGATCTCTCATGCTATACTTTTCAACTGCCTCATTTAAACCCATCATGAAAAGAGAATTACATTTAAACCCGCCACTTAACACAATTATTCCACCAGACTCCGTAGCATCTAGAGTAAAAAACATCCTAAATCGTCACAACCTCTCCATTCAAACTAACGACTCTCCTAAAGTTTCTATATACCCGCCTTGGACATCAATAAGACCCTTCATTGACTATACGCTCCGAAAATATAACAAGAAATTAAATCCAAGCCACATAATCAGATCAACCTTCCTATTACTTATCAACGAGAAATACAAAGACTCTTCTCATATTTATACAGACGGCTCTAAGACTGCCCAGGGAACGGGGGCCGCTTTCGTATACAATAACACTACAATTAAATTCAAATTAAACAATTACACCTCTATCTTTTCAGCGGAATTATTTGCTATCAAAGAAGCGTTAAGATGGTTAATATCCACCAAACTAGATACTAAAGTTTTAATCATAACAGACTCCTTGAGTTCATTACAATCAATCAGCTGTTCCACGCATTTTCACCCTATCACTACATCCATATCTGATCTTATACAAATGGCATCCAATAGGGGTATCACTATATCTTTCTTATGGGTGCCCAGCCACATTAACATAAAAGGTAATGAAAGTGCTGATTTACAAGCTAGGGTTGCCATCACCTCGGGCACTCCAATTAACACAATCCTCACTCCAAAAGATCTAAAAAACTTTTTCAAACAGACTTTTGATAATCTATTTCAGCTGGAATGGGACCTGCGGGAGGATTCGTGCAAGTTGTGGGGGGTTAAAGCTCTAGTTTTTCCGCCCCTTCAGCTCGATGCTCTGTCACGTAGAGAGAATACAATATGGAGAAGGGTAGCTATCGGACACACCTTCCTCACTCATTCTTATTTGTTGAAAGGTGATCCGCCACCCAGATGTCCAAACTGCGACAATACTCTAACTATTAACCATATTTTAACTTCAAATGAATATTTAGACATTACGACAAGGTTAGATCTATTAAAACCTCTCGATCAAATATTGATTCCAAATGTTACAAATATCTCCAGTTTGATCAAATTCTTCAAAGAAACACAATTATTTTCTAAGATTTAAACATCCCACTTATGGCGCCAAATGATCCTCGATATCGACGCGCCCTAAAATAAAATCAATCAAATCAATTACAATTGTGTTTATTTTAAGATATGCCTGTAATATGGTTGCTTCCCGAAGAGCACCATGTACGACCCTCTGGAACTTATGAATGCCCAGTTTACAAAACTCTGACAAGAGCAGGGGTGCTTTCTACCACCGGTCACTCCACCAATTATGTGTTAGCTATCGAGATACCATGTAAGAAACCTGAACCACATTGGATTAAAGGTGGTGTAGCGTTGATATGTGCTTTGGATTATTAGAATTTAAGTTTTTTATACAATAAATATTTCAATAAATATATTATTCTATCTAACGGTGTCAATTTTCTATACTGAGAATAACTAAGGTCTTTTTAGTGTTCCGTACGGAACACTTATAAGATCACTTCGGTGTCTGTCTGTCTGTCTGTCACACCCGATTTTCTCCGAAACTATTTGACATAGAAAGGTGAAATTTGGTAAAAATATAGGAATTGATGGCCTCATCAGAGCCATGTAGTTTTGAGAATTAAATTTTGACTTAAGGGGTTAGTTTTGGGGGGTGAAGTCGGAAGTGAAAAAAAATTTTTTTTACTAGGTCATCGAGTGTGGTGTCAAATGAAAGCTTGTGAAAACACGAGTAAAAAATAATATATATATATATATATAATATTATACTTGCGCGCACTTTTCTTTGTATTATTTTTAAAAATTCGCGAAAAATTGCTGTCCCGGGCCTTATCTCGAAAAGTACTTAACAAAAAATTTCGAAAAAATTCTGGAATATTCTCCACGGGGCGTAGATTGAACGAAAATTATCACGAGTGTATTACCTTTAATAATTTATATGGTATATAAAAAAAAACAAAAATTTCAAGGTCACCAGATTTCAGTAAAGATTGGAAACAAACTTTGTTGAAAACTCATTTGGGGTGTATTTTGTGAAGTCACTGATCATTTTATACCTCTATAACATTTTTTTTTTATTTTAAAAGCAATCAACGTACGGAATACTAACACATGGGCTGAAAAGTCCCGGGCCCACACACATAGATGGCGCTAGTTTTATTGCAGTCACCTTTTTTTCAGTTAATACTAACCTTCAAAAGACAGCTGTTAAAATTTCATGATATTCTATTCATTAGTTTGTGAGTTATTGTGCTAAGAGTGACGCTACTTTTGTTATTTTCAAAACAATGGATAAAAAACAATTTCGTGTTTTAATTTTACACTGCTTCTTGATGGGAAAAAATACCGTTCAAGCGAAGCAATGGCTTGAAAAGTGTTATGGGGACTCCGCTCCATCAGAAACAACAATAAAACGTTGGTTTGCTGACTTCAAACGTGGTCGTAGAGACACCGATGATGCAGAACGCAGTGGGACGTCCAAATGAGGCGGTAACACCAGAAAACATCAAAAAAATCCATAAAATCGTTTTGAATGATCGAAAAGTGAAGTTGCGTGAGTTAGCTGACATCGTAAAGATATCAAAAGAACGTGTTGGCTTTATATTGCATGAGCATTTGACTATGAGAAAGCTCTGTTCAAAGTGGGTGCCGCGTTTGCTCACTGTTGATCAAAAACAAGAACGTGTTGATGATTCTGAGCAGTGTTTGGCCATGTTTAAACGTAACAAACCGGAATTTTTGCGTCGATATGTGACAATGGATGAAACATGGATCCATCACTTCACTCCGGAATCAAAACGATCGTCATCTGAGTGGACAGCAACTGGTGAACCTCGTCCAAAGCGCCGAAAGCACAACAATCGGCTGGAAAGGTTATGGCCTCGGTATTTTTGGGATGTGCGTGGTGTAATATTCATCGACTATCTTGAGAAAGGAAATACCATCAACAGTGAATATTATATAGCGTTATTGGAGCGTTTGAAGGCCGAAATTGCAAAGAAACGACCGCATATGGCAAAGAAAAAAATTTTGTTTCATCAAGACAACGCACCGTGTCACAAGTCAATTAAAACAATGGCAAAACTACATGAATTGAACTTCGAATTGCTCACACATCCACAGTATTCGCCAGATTTGGCTCCCAGCGACTACTGGCTGTTCGCAGACCTGAAAAAAATGCTCGCCGGTAAGAAATTTCGCACGAATGAAGAGGTTATCGCTGAAACTGAGGCCTATTTTGAGGCAAAAGATAAATCGTTCTACAAAAGTGGTATTGAAATGTTAGAGCGGCGCTGGAATGATTGCGTTGCTCTTGATGGAGATTACGTTGATGAATAAAGCTAATTTTGAACCAAAAAAACCGTGTTTTCTTTGTTAGGCCCGGGACTTTTCAGCCCATGTGTTAATTGTGCAAGTTTAACTTGCACTTGACCGGTTTTTTTAAATCGATTTCGATTTGTATGTATGTATTTGGAAGGGTCTAAGATGCTTTAACTTTAGTGGTTTTAAACGCATTTAAAAGCCATTTATTGTAATGATTTTTTGCTGTTTTAGGATCTACTATCATAACTAAACCTTCTAATCGGAATCAAATTCACTCGATCATTTTTTTTTTTCCGAAACCTCCAACTATTAGCTTCCATAAAAATATAATTATATAATTGATCCCTGACATAAACCTAACCTTCAGTCCGACAGAGCACCAGTTTATTTGTTATAAAGTGCTTAAACATTTTTCGAGGCAGCTAACGTGCATTGCCATCCATTTATAAAGAAAATGAAACGTTTACAACTGTTAGCAACTTACAAAGTAGATTTAGCTCGGACAAAAAAGCGCTGACAAGAGATAGATGAATAGTATTTTAAACCATACATAACAATGAATTTGTTTTTGTTATCGTCATTTAGAATTGTACCGTACCAGTAAATATTTGTTTAATAAAACATTTTAAATAAATTTTCGACTGCTTTTATTGTATTCTTGAAAAAAATTCCCGAAATTAGTGTTTTTTCCTTGGACCTGGAGTGGCCTTACCCCTTAACATACATAGGCCATATTGCAAGAACGGATTCAATCGCTCAGAGTAGAAGGTAAGGTAAAGGGCAAGCGTCAGCGAGGAATATAGCCAAAGAGATGGGTTGATCAAACTAAAGACCTAATGCTGAGGGGCTACATGTCACTGTTAATTTAGCTCAGGGAAGAATAGAGTGGCGTGAGATAATCAGTGCTGTTACTGCATCATAGTTATTAATCCCTTATCAGGAAAATGGACCAAAGATATTAACATTATAAATCTTAATTGTTATTTTGTAAACAGGTAAATGTATAAGCATTAACTTCATCCACACATGACAAGAGGATGTAGCGTCATGGTTTGCTGTCTTAACATTTACTGCAATAATAAAATTTGCTTTGCATTGCACAATTAGTTTTGATAAAAATGTAATTATTTAATAAAACTCTGATGCCTCTTCAACATTTATAAAAAAAAAATAAAAACGCTCACAGTGGTTCCGTTGTTTGTGAAAATAGAGAACTGAGATTTTCCCAGCACTCTGCTACGTTTTATGAAATGAAACCAATACATTTTTAATCGTCAGTCACAGTTGAATATGTCAGTTAGGTCAATAAATTGCACATGCCATAATCAAAACAATTTTTAATTAAAACAGAATAATTTCATCGAGAGCACGTACCCGCATTGTCAAGTCTATTAAAAGCTCCACACTCTAATGGAGGGTCTCATTAAACGAAAAAAAAAAACGAGCGCAGTGGGAGGTTGATTTCTAATCCAATAAACTGTAATAGTTTTTTGAACAATTTTTTGGCTAGTGTAGTAATAAATATATAAGTAAATTGATAAAAGTATATATTAGAATTTTCGGGGGTACAGAATTTACACCCGACATCACCAGAAAATTAAGTTATCTTAGTGCAGTAAAAAAAGAATGTGAAATTGCGCAGTTTAGATACAGTAATATTATGATTTGATTCTCTCTCAGATATTACCAGGAGTATTGTCCTGAGTTTTGGACCTCGAAAAACTTGTGCTCTTTTGTTTATAATCAATTGAAGTTTTCGAAACGCGTTTTTTGAGCTTAAAATGAGAATAACTCCGGTTATATATGTCGGATCGAGAAAAAAAAAACTTTTCGTAATGAAATTTCCAACAAATCTTCCTTTTAATTGCTCAAATGTGTACATAACCTACAAAATTGAAAAAAGCAACGAAAAATTGTTTTTTGTTTTCATTTTATTGTACAGGCCGACTAAGTGAACCGATCGGCTTGTAACTTTGAGAAAATATGCCTTTTGTTACAGCAAAAATACCCTGAAAATATTGAATCCAGTGGACACGATTGAATTTGTTATTTAAAATTTGAATTGCCCGTCATTTTATGCCATTTGGTTCAAAATGAATATTTTTTTTCAAAATCTAGGTCTTGAGGCCAGCTTTTCGATGCCATTAAAAAAAATTTTTGTGGAGTCATTTTAAAAGTTTTTTTTACATTTGTTTATTAATCAAATAAAAACAAATGCGTTTGTTCGATCATTTAGAAAAAAAAATTGAAAATTTTTTATCACATCTGGTAGAGAATCGCGAGACCTTTATTTAAAAAAAAATCAATTTCGTTAACAATTTTTTTTTCAAAATGTCAATTTGATTAATAACCAAATGTAAAAAAGTCGGAAAGCTGACCTAAATCCATTTTGGACTAAATGGCATAAAATGCCCGCCATTTTCAATTCAAATTCTAAATAACAAATTCAATTGTGTTCACTGGTTTCAATATTTTTTTACGAAAAATTCAAGGTATTTTTGTTATAAAAAAAGGAATATTTTCTGGGACTTTCAGGTCAGTCGACCTGTACAATAAAATGAAAAAAACACATATTTTTGTCTGTTCTTTCAATTTTTTAGGTTATTTACACATTGAGCTCGATGGTTTTAACATCGAGAATTTGTTGGAAATTTGATTACGAAGAGTTTAGTTTGTCTCGATCTGACTGATATAACCGGAGTTATTCACATTTTAAGCTCAAAAACCGCCTTTTGAAAACGTTGCTTGCAATTGCTTATAAACAAAAGATCACAAGTTTTTCGAGGTCCAAAATTCAGGATTATCCTCCTGCTGATACCCCAGAGAGGAGATAAAGTCCTAATATTGCTGTATCTAAACTGTGCCTGTCTCATCATTATTTTGACCTCTTTTTATTGCACTAGCCATGGAAATGGTGTCATTCAAAAAATTCTTAGTTGTCGCTATTCTAAATGTTTTGACGAAATTTTGTACGAGTTCGTGACGTTTAGCCGTTTTTTCAGTTTTTTTCTTCCGAACAGTAAGTGAAAATAATTTGGAGTATAGCGCAATGATAGTTTTTGGGGGAAAGTACCAAAAATTATTTATGAAAGAATGTTTACGGTAACGATAGTCAATCTTATTTTCAAGTAAAAATTTTGAACTAAATAGTTTCCGTGGGGTCGAGACTCGACTCAAGAGGACACCAGATCAGGAAGACCATTAAGGCAGAACTGAGAAAACCCAACACAACATTTTTTTGGTAAAATGCAATAACCCGAGAATCGCTGAACTAACTGTTTAGCGTAGATGAAAGTTATGTTAAAAATTATATTTTTTTCAGTTCTGCGAGTTTTCCTTGATAGCTTAAAAAATACCTTCATATTATATTAGTTAAAATGTATTACTGACATTTCTATAAAAAACTTTTTCAAATTGCTGATTAAACTAGTATTAGGAGAAATAATTTAAAAGGTCAGTTTAAAGCAATAACGAGATTTTTAGTTTGTGTTGATTGAAAAGAACATACCGCTTTAGGAGGCAACTACTCACAATATTAGTCGGTTTTACTCACATCTTAATTATTTCTTGGGACTAGTACAAAACAAGTTACTTACATAATTTGCAGATCGATTCTACGTTAACGAATGGTTTGACACTGACGAAATACGCTACCTTGACATATAACTGTTACTTGTTTACAACTCGAGGGATAAATAATACGAATACCGTTTCCTTAAAATAGCTTAGATTAAGGCCACTGTCAATTTGTCGTAATTTTAAAATGCATGCTGAATTTATTGAGGGATTTTTCGCGCATTAAGCTTCATGTATTTGGTCTGTCAATTTCAAAGCACACACTAACGCTTGAATCTATTGCCAATTACGGCTGTCTATTTTAGAGTTGGTTAAAAAAAAAACTTTTTTTAAATATATATTTTAAATATATTGACTATTTTACTCGTTTTTACAGTTTTTTTTAGTTCCTACAAACAAGTTTGTTATTTCAATTATTTTATAAATTCACCTCATATGTTCTGAAAAAAATGAAAAAAGAAAACAAAAGACATTGTTCTTTATTAAAATAATCAAAACACAGCATTACAAAAAAATTTAAATGAAAAAGAAGTGCAAATCTTGATTCTTCGTTTTTGCCTGTTTCAAGTAAAAAATCTATAAGGTCAATATTCTCAAAGAAAAATACAAAATTTAAAAACGAAAAATAAAAAATAGGATGAAAAAAACTTAAATATAACCAAATAAAAAAGAAAATTCTCATCCGTATTTTTGAAAAATGTTGCTACTATGGCTTTATACTATGTGGGCGAGATAACAGCACATTAAAATGTGCCGTTTCGATTTTGTCGATCCAGTCGTGCTGCTAGAATGGATCAGAGTCAAAAAATTTAGAAAAATAAAAACTCATATGAATTGTCATGGACACGGCGTAAAGTCGAAAAAATCGTGAAAACAGCGAGCTTTAGTATGCGAATTTTATGAATAAAGGGTCTATTTAATTGAACAGGACGAAGCTTGACTAAAACTTTAATTCAAATAAATATCAATGCTTGAAAGTCAAAACGGAATAAGAAATAATTTGGGTGGAATTAAGTTTAAATGTCGCCGAATACGGATTTTTTTTCTGCTACGAACATGGCATGATTCATTCTTTCGTTATATTTCTGTAGTGTTTAGTATATTTTTTTTTCAAACACTCTTTTCTTGAAAAAAAAAACTCTGGAAGTTTCAACTATATAGTATTCTTTTTATATACATTTCAGTGACATTCAAAATTTCGAACTGTGTTCAAAAAAGATTAGATTCTATCAATATTTTTCTTGAAATCGCTCTAAAGCTACTATTTCATCAGATATTCCCTTATGCCCCTCAGCAACTGATTGATATGTATTTATGCTAAATGCTTTATTCCAGAAATAATAAATTATGTATTTAGCACAAAAATATCTCGATTTGAATTAAAGAAACATGAACTTAGTCCGTTCAAAAACTACTGAAATGACAAGAGTTTAAATTCAAAATAAAAAAAAAAATAAAAAATTGAAACCTAATATTGAGAGAAAATGATACAAAAAAAGTCTTTGGCAAAACAACGAATAGGTGTATTATGCTTTTAAAACTAAATATAATACCGATGAAGATGAGTTATTAGTTACAGCTAAGTATTTTTACTCCTACACGCTTATATATATAATATGAAAAAACTAAGTGAGAACATGACCTTTTAATAATACCTACCTGAGGAACGAAAGTTATTAGTGGATCAATTCCGCCAGCTTCTACCGCCTCCCCTGTTTCCTCTTTGACCTCTGTTGCCTCCGCCTCTGCTCCAGCTGCCTCGGTTGGACGGTCTACCTGTCAGAGAAAGAAGCCTTGTAAAACATAAACGTTAGACAAAATATGTGTTTAGTATCCGTAAAAATTAAGCAGAAAAATATACATACATCCAAAAAGCATCGACCAGGATAATGAAGGACAACTCAAAAGATGAGCTAAAGGATTCACGTGCGTATTGACCGTGCAAAAAGCTGTATCAAGTTCGAAGGGGACTATTTTTGTTAAAATAATAGATTTTTGTCCCCTTTACTTTGAGACACACGGTGTATAACTTCAAGAGCCCTTCTCTTTACTAATGACGTGTATAGAAGTGTTTGCACCATGGGGGAATCACTGAGTCTACAGGGTGCCTAGAATTTGTGGAATGGTAGGGGTCCTGCTAGTAATTGGCAACTACACCAAACACTTTATTTTTGCACTCGACGCGCGTTTTCGCTAACCATGTTTTCATCAGGAGCGATGATTGACTAAAGCTAAAACTACATGGTTAGCGAAACGCGCGTCGAGTGCAAAAATAAAGTGTTTGGTGTAGTGGTGATATATACTGAGTAGTATCATTGTGCCAAAGATTCCACATTCCCAACATATTTGGCAAGAAAAGAATCATCATGCATAACAAAGTGAACAGCACTTCTCTAACACCTAAGAATACTGTTTCAGTATTTGGGTGTTTACTCGTCAGTAAATATGAGCTGGGAGTACCATATAAACATAATGATCCCATATGTATATCGTATATTTGTAATGAGGAATTTAAAACAATCCAGTCCAGAGGACAGAATAAAGGCCATTTACCTTTGGTGAGACTTCTGTTGGAGTATTGTTGCTCAGATTGGCATCCGGTGCCAGTAGGATTGACAAAGTTCAGAGGAAAGCTACAAGGTGCATTTCCTTGGAGTGCCACACTAATACAATGTAATATTAAATTTTGCAGTCTAAATGTAGCTACATACTGTACTATTAAACATATAAATATTGTATTGTACGTCATGTAATATAAACCACCACTTTTATAGACTGCTGATGTGATTTTAATAAATAAACATATCTTAGTAGCCAACAAACCACGGCGCTATTTGACGGGAACCTAAAATTTTTTTGTCCAAGAATCAGATTTACTTATGGATTAGAACGGATGGGAAGAGAGATACTGTACTGCTCTCTTTGTAGGCAAATATAATATTAATACACACCGTCATTAACAGTTTAGCGGTAACCGTGAAATAACTTATCCACAGTAAGGAAATGCAGAAAGGATGATACTCACGATCTCATCAGGGTTTAGATTTCGATTAAAACTTTTATTTAGAAATTTCTTGAATGAGAAAAACGGAAGTATATAAAAGAACGTAATAAAAAAATGCAGAGATTAGTTGGCATCACCTGAATTTTCCGTAGGTTCCTACGAGAAAGTCTGATATCTTTTTTATCTTATTACTTAACGAAATATATTTTTTTCATTTCTCTCTAAATGTAGTAGCGTCACAAAGATCAAGGCGGGTGGAGGGCATATAGATACCAAGGAAAAAAAAGGAAACACTAAAAGTTACTTATAGAGGGGGGTTAATTGAAAACAGGGAGGCAAAACTCCTTAATGAACAAAAAAGATCCTCTTGCACTGGAACGGCAGGGGAGATTTCTGAAAAAAAAAATTCTTCTATAGTGGAGCTCGCAAATTTTACACCGCCTTTAAAAATCGAAAACCGCGGGGAGGGCGAGTTTTGAGCATTTCTCACAAAAGAGAACCCCTTGAATATGCCGCAGATTACAAAAGACAGATATATAGTCAAAGACAACTTAACAATCGGTAGTCTTCTAAACGTAAATAATACGAATTGGTAATTTTTTCTGTAATAGTATATTTTCAGCAAATTGGATACATCTGTAGGTCACCCTTATTTACAAATCTGTACAGTTGCAGATGTATGATTGTCATTTCCATTTACACGCTCAGTGTTTCTAGTCAAAGTGATTCCACAGTTTTGTAATTACAGGACATCAAGTCGATCTATATCACACCAGGGTTATTTACTGACTGGAAAATTTGGTGACTGAGCGAAACGAGCCGACAGATTACTATTAATCAAGCCCTCTAAAGGTACATAACAAATTAAAATTACGACCTTTTCAAAAAGATTAACAGAAAACAACAGCAGGAAATAGAATTATCACGCTAGTCAACAAAATATCTAATATCTGTAAAAAGCTATTTCTGAGCTTTTACTAAGTAATGATAATTCTGTATAACAAGAATAATTTGTAAGAAAGTTCTAACAGGCATGTTGCATATAAACCGCTAAATTTTATCTTACATTATATATGTACCAAAAGAGGAGGTCTGTACGTTGATTATTTTTATGAAAAAGTATTATTCAATGTACAAGCCAAATAACTTTTCCCTGTTTGTGTGTTAGAACATTACATAAAACCGTACTGAACGGATTTTGATAAAATTTTGCTTGAATCTAAAGTAGGTACCAGGTCATATAGGCTATGTTTTATGCCGAGAAATTATGCACAGGACGTGTGACAAAATAGACAATTATTTTTTCCTGGTCAGACTTGAAAAGTTTCTAACAGAAAATTCCTACTTAAAAGAGTGATATAAAACAATACATGTATTACAGTTTCTACTGATATAGTCTACATAGGAGATGTCAAAATAATGGATTTGACAAATTCTTTTTAGAGCTGAGGTAAAAAAGAATTTGAAATTACACAGTTTAGATACAGCAATATTATGATATTTTCCGCTTTGGGACTAGGAGTATTGTCCTGAGTTGTGGACCTTGATAAACTTTTGTTTATAAACAATTGAAGTTTTTAAAACGCGTTTTTTGAGCTTAAAATGCAAATAACGCCGGTTATATATGTCGGATGGAAACAAAAAAAAAAACAAATTCTTCGTAATGAAATTTCCAACAAATCCTCGTTAGTTTTAAGTTGCTCAAATGTGTACATAATCCACAAAATTGAAAAAACCTACAAAAAACTGTTTTTTTTTTTCATTTTATTGTACAGGCCGACTAAGTGAACCGATCGATTTGAAACTTTCAAAAAATATGCCAAAAATACCCTAAAATTTTGGTTTAAAAATATTGAACCCAGTGGGCATAATTGAATTTGTTATTTAAACTTTGAATTGCCCGCCATTTTATGGCATTTGGTCTAAAATGGACCTTTTTTCAAAATTTAGGTCTTGACGCTAACTTTCTGATGCCATTAAAAAAAAATTTGTGTGGAGTCATCCTAACCGTTTCTTTAAATTCGTTTATTAATCAAATAACAACAAATGCATTTTTTCGGTCATTTTGAAAAAAAAAATTGAAATTTTTTTATCACATCTGGTGGAGAATCGAAAAAAAAAACTTCATTTTCGTTAACAATTTTTTTTTTAAATATCAATTGTTATTTGATTAATAAACAAATGTAAAAAAAAAAAACGGTTGAAATGACTCCAAAAAAAAAATTTTTTAATGGCATTGGAAAGCTGACGTCGAGACCTAAATTTTGAAAAAAAAAAAAATATACATTTTGGACTAAATGGCATAAAATGGCGGACAATTTAAATTTTAAATAACAAATTTAATTGTGTCCACTAGGTTCAATATTTTTGTACCAAAATTTCAAGGTATTTTTGCTATAACAAGAGGCATATTTTCTGAAAGTTTGTCTGTTTTTTAAATTTTGTAGGTTATGTACACATTTGAGCGATTTAAGACCAACGAGGATGTGTTGGAAATTTCATTACAAACAGTTTAGTTTTTTGGTTGTGTCGATCCGACTGATATAACCGGAGTTATTCACATTTTATGGTAAGCTCAAAAAACGCGGTTTTGAAAACTTAATTGATTCTAAACAAAAGAGTGGTGATACCTCAGAGAGGATAAAATCATAATATTGCAGTATTTAAACTATGCCTAACTCATCATTATTTTGTCTTTTTTTACTGCACTATTTACAAAGAGAAGACTTCTATTTACATGAATAATAAAGGAAATTTTAATAGCCTGTATCTAAAAAGAGAAAAAAAACCTGTCAAACACAAGTTGAATTTGGGTAAATAGGGTCCTGTAGAGTAATTGCTTTTAAAATAAAAAATTTTGTTACAGAGGTATAAATGATCAGTGAGTTCACAAAACACACCCCAAATGAGTTTTCAAGAATTAAAATCTCGAAATCGGAAACAAATTTGTTTGGGATGGCTAAAAAAAACTTTCTACAGCATATCATTAGGAAAACTGCAAAAGACATTGTTTATTAAGGTTCTGTCTCTAGTAGAACTAATATCTTTTATCATTCATATAAGCCCAGTGTTATTTAAATAGGTGGGTAGACTATCATTAGCATATTCCAAAAAATGTATATTAAAATCTCCCACTATCATTAATTTGATTTCAAGTTCTGCTTCCTGGCATTGAAATTTCATCATGCCACATCCGCATTACAAAACCGGAAGACTCAGCGCGTTATGAGCAGTTTGACACTGATGCCAAAAGCTGCTTTACCTCTATAAGCGCACATGTATATTACTGATTGCACCGAATATGTACTACATGTTTCCATTAAAAAAATCTCCACCATGTTGCGAAGTCCTACAGTTTTTTATACCAGATAAATTATCAAACGAAATGCACTCGTGATAATTTTCGCTCAATCTACACTTTATGGAGACTATTCCAGAATTTTTTTATAATTTTTTGATCAGTACTGTTAGAGATAGATTAAAAATAATACAAAAAGTATGCGCAAGTATTCCTTTACATATATTTTTGAACTCGTGTTTTCACAAGCTTTCATTTGACACCCCACTCGATGACCCTGTAAAAACTATTTTTTAAATTCCCTATTTCACCCCCAAAACTAATCCCTTAAGTCAAAATTTAACTTTTAAAACTACATAGTTCTGATTGGGCCAACAATTCCTATATTTATGCCAAATTTCAACTTTCTATGTCAAATCGGGTACGACAGACAGACAAACACCACTTCCATAAGTGTTCCGTAAGAAACGTTGGATGAGACCTCACTTTATATATTATTTTGTCTAGCCATAAGTGATATGTGTCACAAACAAATACCAATAGCGACATAGGTATGAGGTAGAAATAGGGAATACAGAGTAGAATAATCCGCTAACTTTCATGAGTATTAATTAATATATAAGGTATATATAATTGCCAGGGAAACCACAGGTTCAATCCAAACTGATATATAAGTTAGAATGGCCCTATATTGATGTGTGTTTTTGTTCAATAAGCAAGCCCAAACGGTCCATTAAATTTGCATTAAATAGGTAAATAGGTAGATAGATTATGAATGGGAATAATAAATAAGCAGTAATTTTTGTCTCTTAAAAAATTGGTACAATTACGTCTCCTTTATAATGGTTTAAATTGAATGAAATCTATAAAGTTTTACTCGGACTATGATGACCCTGTATAAATTACTTTCACAGCGAGGATACATATTATCGTAGTTAAGTTGCTGGTATAGGCTAGTATGTACTAATCTTACCGAAATTACTACTGAACTTTCCACTAGGTGGTGCGTAAAGCTTCCTATCTTCGCCGCTTTTATTGGTCCTTTGCTGTTTAGGATTCGTGTTCCATTATTGGAGTCAAAAGTTATAGGGACATGTCTTTTTTGCTGACCAGGTGACTTCTCGTTAGCCTAACAAAAGAAAAAAATAACCTTACAGGCATACAAAAACATATATATATATAAATATATAAATATATAAATATATATATATATATATATATATATATATATATATATATATATATATATATATATATATATATATATATATATACATATATATATACATATTTATATATATTTATATATATTTATATATATTTATATATATTTATATATATATATATATATATATATATATATATATATATATATATATATATATACATAACATATATATATATATATATAACATATATATATATATATATATATATATATATATATATATATATATATATATATATATATATATATATATATATATATATATATATATATATATATATATATATATATATATATATATATATATATATATATATATATATATATATATATATATATATAACATATATATATATATATATATATATATATATATATATATATATATATATATATATATAACATATATATATATATATATATATATATATATATATATATATATATATATATATATAACATATATATATATATATATATATATATATATATATATATATATATATATATATATAACATATATATATATATATATATATATATATATATATATATATATATATATATACATACTTATTTGAATGTGTAATGACAATTTTTAGTGTCCATTACCAAAGCACACGTAGTTTAAAAAAAAAAAAAATACTGGATACAGATCTGCTAAAATATGCACCGCTTTATTGGGTTTTAAACATAACGAATAATAAAATCACGAAATTAAGAATTCCTACATATAGAGAAGTATTTATAACACCATCCAAAATATCGGAAGTAGTGATTATTTTCCATCAAAAATCAATTTATTATAAAAATTTAAGAACAAATACCCTGCAGTAAATCTTACCTAATTACTTCAGCTACTTAATTTAATTACTATGGGTTTTCATGGGCCTTTTTAGAATTTTATGTTTGTTAATTTTCGACTGCACAGGTGTTTTATTAGCTTTGTATTACACAATTCAAAAAAGGGTTGTATACTTGCAATGACTATGTTCAATAAATCGCCAGACATGTACTAGGACCTTAGAAGTTGTATTCAAGTATTCAAAAGTGAGAGTTGCGATTTCCGAGTTTACTCTGTTTTAAGGCGTCTGTGTGGTCATTTAGTAAAAAATATTTTATTAAAAATGGCACCAAGAAAACAGCTCAGTGCCAAACATGGAACTGGAATCTGTACCTTACAGGTGAAAGGCTACAGAGAGCGCCAAATGGCAAAAAAACTCAGTATCTCAAATAAAGGAGTACTCTACACCATTCACAGAAAGTAACAACAGATGAAGACAGTAAAAAAGTCGGATCGGACTAAAGCCACAATAGAACGTAAAGATCAGGTCAATATCTATACGAAGTATAGTAGTTATTTCTTTGTAATTTATAGAACAAAATATAAATAATAATAAATGTATTCATAATAACACCTCTGTTTATGATAAATTTTTCATTTTTTAACAAATGTCTTAAAAACCTCCCTTTTTATAGCCTTACGTAACATTATAAATATTCTTTTCCAAATAAATGAATAAGAAATATATGAATTGTAATTTTACTCACTTGTGATTTTTTCTCCTCATTCTTAAAGGATAATTTTATATTACACTTATACAATGGCGGTTGATAAAACAACTCCTTTATGATTGTGTTAATGTTTTCCAAAACTACTGGAGCCAGTTTTACTTTTTCCATTTCTTCTGGATTTAAATCTTCTTTTTTCGAATTGGTATTTTCTAATCCACGTCTACATCCCTGAACTCCTCTGGAAAAATACTGAAGCCTTGAACGAAAATCTTTCAATTGTTGCTGATCATTGGTCAAAAATTCCGGACATTTTCTGGCTAACTTATGGAATGCGTACAGTAAGCATTCTACACTTGTGAAATCCAAGTTTGGCACTTCATTAACGTCCACGTTTTCTGGAGGCAATGGCATAAATTCCTAAAATAATAATTTAAATGCACTTCTGAACAAAAACCGGACAAATAAAATTTTAGTCAAGTTTCAACACTCACTGTTTACATTTTAGACCAATTTTTGATGAAGTTTCGACAATTATAAGTGATAGTTATAAGGACTGATATGCACGTTGTCATTTTTATGAAACATCGACAAGTTTAGTGTTATATGAGTTGAAAGACAAATGATTTTTAATCTAAATTTCTGAGGGGATATAAATTTTTCAAAAAAAAATCTGACATTTTATAAATGACCTAGCAACAATCTTATGGAAACGTAGTACTGCTCCAATTGACTGAATATAGTTTTCGAAGTTTCTGTTAGAGAAAAAACCGTGGAGTTATTTTTCTGAAGTTAAAGTCTGGAATATGGAAATTAGGTCTAAAAAAATAATTTTCCTCAACCTTGCTGAAACTTGAGCATAATGTTCTTGGTGACTTTCTGAATACCTATTAATACAAAAAAATCTCTCGGGATATTTTTCTGCCATAACCTCGCAAATTTTATATATCAGGTATAACACTAAACTTTGACAGCCAAACTGCACAAAACAGATCAACAGATTTTCTCTGCTAATGGTATATTGCATCTTATTAAGATTAAGATTCTTTCAGAGCCTCCTATACAATCGTTTTGTTTTTTGTTTTTGAAAAAGTTCTTTCCTCAAAAAAGAGTAGATGAATCTAAAATTTTATAGTAATTATACTTAGATGAAACACAAAATAAAACTTAAAAAACCTATACCCAAACATGATTCTACTGTCTAATTTATCCAGGAGTCAAAACTCAGCATATATAATACCACACCAAATACTATTTGTGCACTCGACGAGCATTTCGCTAACCATGTTAGCTTCATTAGGGGCGATGATTGACCACTGGTCACGCTCCTGTTGAAGCTAACATGGTTAGCGAAACGCGCTTCGAGAACAAAAATAAAGTGTTTGATGTAGTGGTGATATATACTGAGTAGTGTCATTGTGCCAAATATTTCACATTACCAACATATAGGAGTCAAAAATAAAAGTAAAAACGTAACTTTTGCTTCGCTTTGTATAATAGCAAACTTGACCGTATCTTTTTAAAAACAAAAAGCATGTGATGATCCTGATGAATGGGTCTGCTTTTTTCAAGGGTTTTATAACTTCAGCTACAGTCTGTTATACCTAATACATAGGCTTCTTTAAATGAAAAACATATAGTTTGGGATTGTTTTAATACAGGATATCCATAAAGAGCAAAAAAAATGAGTAATTAAAAAAAAAATGGCTTGCTTAAAGTTTGTAAAAAAATTTGAGTCTTCAGAATAGAAAAAGCAATCAAAGCATTGTAGTTTCAATAGAAAAACTGAAATTCTATCCATACATAGAAGCTTAAAAATAGAGATGTAACGGGTAATACTTTTTAAGATTCGATAAAACTGGCTACGTAGGATCCCGCAAAATCGGGTAACCGGTAATATTATATTAAGCTCGTTCTTTTACGTTTTACTAACATTTTCTACCAACACCGCTAACTTTATATAATTTTTTATCATTTGGCAATATTATTAAGACGCGATAAATTAGCGCTTTAGCAATTACGTGTCTGGTTGCTTTATGTGAAATTTAGCGGTAATACGATGAATTCCCGAGCGAATTAAAAATATTATTCCAATATTTTCTACAGTAGCTCTTTTTAATGATTGTTGGTGTTTAAAAAATGAGTAAAGTTTGGACCTTTGTACATAATGAAGAAGGTGAATCAAAACCAGTATGAGTTGTGTAGAGTAAAAATCACGCGAGGTTTAGGAACAAAAGCTAGTATTTCATATTTATGAAAACATTTAAAATTTGAGCATCCCACTAGTTTGGTTATTAAAAGTAAGGGCGAAGCAGACTCCAGACTTTCGAGAATTTAAAACAAGTTAATATTACAGAATATTTGGCACCACCAAACAATGGAATATACATGATCTTAAAGCAAAACTTATGCAGACGGCAACAGGAGGGATGACAGCTTTGGACAACCCGCCTTTTTCAATTGTAAAAAATATAAGTAAGCGTAAAAACGAAATGTATTAAGGTATTTCTTACGAGTAACCGTTAAAAGTAGTTTTGCTTGGAATTTTGCGAAAGAATAGATTTTAGCATCATGCATTCACTGCTTCGATATAAAGACGGTTTACCACGCCGTATTGCCATAATTAATTGTAACTTTCAGATATTTAACACGTAAAAGATAGGAATCCATACTTTTTCTTTGATCAAAAGCATGCGTTTTTTATGATTTTTGTTGTATGTGCATTAAAAAGTAAAGTCACAAAAAAAATATATACATAAAAAAATTACTTTGCTTTCGTTTACTTCCTAGTTGTTGCAAAACTATTAGATAGATATTACTTTTTCATGTATTTTATGAAGTGAATTTTCGCTGTGACAACGTAATTTGAAGAAGACTGTGCGCGCGCGGATGCGGGACTTCTTTCAAATTTTGAATCACATACAGTCCGGGAGCTCACAACCAAGATTTTGGACTCGGAGGCAGATAAAAATAACACTTATTAAATGTGACAAACTGAACCAAAAAATACAACTTTTAGATCCAAATTCCGGTTCCTGCCGTGATTATGGAGGGAAGAAGTTGCAAAAAACTGAGAGTAGATGAACCGATTGCAGAGTAGCAGATATTCTGTATTTAGTTTTATATGTTGTGAGGATCCTAGAGCCTTAATAACTGCCACGGAAAACGGTTCCTGTGGCAGTAAACCTTTTTTTTCTTCAAAAAAAAATGGGCTCAAAAAATTAACTCATCGCTGAGTGCCAGATATTCGAGATATTAGTCTGGGACCTAAAAAGAAGTGAAAAAATATTACCTGTCATAGATCCTGGTTCTTTGAATCTCGATCAAATTTTTGAATGTGTAGTTTTTGGTCCCACCTGAACTCATTCGAGAGTGGCAGATAAATGAACCAGTGTTACAATACTATAATACGAGGTAAAATCTCGAATATCTGCCATGAAGCTCAGACCCTCCTTTTATCAGCAGAACTTTTGTATTTTTAAAGCAAAGCTTAAGTTATAAACAAATTGATTTTTCCTATTTGCATTATTACCTAGCTGTAATGCACGAGTTTATATGAGGCTATGAGCGCAATAGTGGCCTAACCCCCAAGCAAGCATCCCTATTGGAGATAAATGCAACTTCTTTTTTTGTAATATTTTTTGCAAATTTTTCTCAGTAATAAGTTCTGATAATCAACAATTTTGTTTTTCTGTCATAAATAATTGCTATTGTTGTAATTTTGGACTACTTACAATAGAATAATAAGGAAAAATAGTTTTGTGGATTAGGCCACTATTGCGCTCATAGCCTCATATGTTTTTTGACACATTAAAGTCGAATTTCTAATCCATTTTTAATAAAAATTTACTGATTTTTTGTTATAAATAAATATTTTTTTTCCTATATCTTAATATAATAATATTTTACTGGCTAAATTTAAATTCTCTTCTTCTTCTACGAAGGGCAGAATATACCAGAAGTGATATTCTATTCTTATATCAATAACTAAATAAATATTACCTTCAGCTTCTCAAATATCTTTTCGACGACTTCGGTAATATTTTCGAGGTTCCCACAGTGCGCACTGAGCTCAGCAAATTGTCGCAATAATCTTGTTTGTAACTTATTGCCATCTGTAAGACTTCCAACTGTTTGCCATTTCGGCAATACTTGGTTACAGTAATACACTACAAATTTTGAAGATTCTATATTTGCCTGAAAAAAAATAATGATAACAATTAAGTATGAGAATTTATTACATATTTTTAATGTGAATTTAATAAATATTAAAACACACAATTTTCTCTCAACTTGGAACTGTATCTATTTTTTTTAATGGTTAACAAAATCCTTAGATAGATATCAAGTGTAGTTAAAAAACCCTGTACAGGTAGCTCAATGAAAAAAAGTTCAAACTAATAATTTTTCTGTAACTAATCTGTGACTGAAATTATTTAAATTTCTTGACAGTTAACTTTTGTATCGCCTGTATAAAACTTAAAAATTAATAAAACAATACTTAATAAACTTAAAAACTGAAATAATTAAAATAAAAGTACCTACATTAAATACTGGAAGAATACAATTGACACACAGTATCAAACGATCGGTATTATTTGTACCCTCTTCTAGAGGATCAAAATTTTCACTTAATTCAATCCTTTCAGCTACTAAATCAACCAGCTCCTGCTGTCCAGTTGTTGTTTTCGCTAACTTTGATTCCAATAAATATGGCATTACAACCATAAACTCATTAGATGTAGAATCCTTAAATCGATAAAAATAAAGGATAAAATATATGCCATGACATATTTTCAGCCATGCATTAGTAAATAATTTAGGGGAAAGTAGGGGTGCTTGGATGCTTTTGAAAATATTTTTAATATATAGCTTCTAATTTACGGTTATGGTATATAGTGCCCCTATACAATTATATAAAAATTTCTTTATCACTCAGATAATAATAAAAATTGCTAAAACAGGACAACTTATTTACCAAATTATGAATATTTTGATACTTTTTAAATCTACAATGCATACATTTTAGAATGATGATCTTTCATAATTTTATTTATTTCCAGATGGATCAAGAAATACAAACATAAAATACAGTGAACTTACTATAACTAATTACTCTAGCTAATATTATATTTTAGTCCTTACTATCTATTTAACAGTCACAGTTTTCGGAAAAAAAAATGAGTTTGTGCAATATCCAGACCAAACATAATCATCATTTATACCTATTTTGCCTCTCATAAACTGTGGAAAAACCAATTTCGGTGAGCATCTATCCGACTAATGGTGCAAAGGTGCTGCAGTTTTCATAAAGCTATTTTGTGCAAGCCTTATCAAAGTTCTTTTTATTTTTTATTTCTCTAATATGTCCTGGAAGCAAGTTGTAAGATTTTGGAGCAAGGTAATTCAGATACTTTGGATTTATGTTTTTTTGACTGTCTGGAATCTTTAGAGTTTTGTTTGTCTTTGAGCGGGTGTTATAGACATGGCTTACATAATTGTTGGTAGTGTTTTAAAACCTTACGTCGTTACGTATATTGTTTGTATTAGTTGTGTGTTCATTATACAGGAGTCTTGAGGGATGCTTTTTAATATATATTTTTGTGTCATGTTCAACTTGTAGAGAGTATTCTTATACAGTCCCCCCATACCAGTATACTATACCTAATTAATGATTCAACAAAAGATCTATAAACAAAAATCGAATCTGCTGTATTTACAATATCTTTTTAGTGTTCCGTACGGAACACTTATAAGATCACTTCGGTGTCTGTCTGTCTGTCACACCCGATTTTCTCCGAAACTATTTGACATAGAAACTTGAAATTTGGTAATAATATAGGAATTGATGGCCTCATCAGAGCCATGTAGTTTTAAGAAATAAATTTTGACATAAGGGGTTAGTTTTGGGGGGTGAAATCGGAAGTGAAAAAAAAATTTTTTTTACTAGGTCATCGAGTGTAGTGTAAAAATGAAAGCTTGTGAAAACACGATAAAAAATATATATATATATATGTAATACTTGCGCGCACTTTTATTTGTATTATTTTAAAAAATCGCGAAAAATCGCTGTCCCGCGTCTTATCTCGAAAAGTCCTTACAAAAAATTTTGAAAAAATTCCGGAATATTCTCCACGGGGTGTAGATTGAACGAAAATTATCACGAGTGCATTATCTTTAATAATTTATATGGTATATAAAAAAAAACAAAAATTTCAAGGTCATCAGATTTCAGTAAAGATTGGAAACAAACTTTGTTGAAAACTCATTTGGGGTCTATTTTATGAAGTCACTGATCATTTTATACCTCTGTAACAAAATTTTTTTATTTTAAAAGCAATCAACGTACAGAACACTAATTCCGCAAGTTCAACTTGCACTTGACCGGTTTTTTTATATATAACTTGTATATAAGTTTTCTTATTTTGTCAGCCAGGTAGTCGATATGTGGCTGTCATTTAAGAAACCGATCAATAACAACACCCAAATACTTAGTTTGTGAAACTTCAGTCAATTGAGTGTCATCTACTTGTATACTTGGAAAAGTTGGTCGGTCAGCTCTTGTTATTGAAAAAGCAATGTAATTTGTTTTGATTGTGTTAAGGATTAATTTATATGTCTCCAACCAATTTTTGGTAATCATAAGTCCACTCGCAGAGTTTTCTTGTGCTTCTTCCCAAGTCTTTCCTTTGATGATCAGTGCTGTATCATCTGCATATGAAATTATAAAGCCATGAACATATAATTTAAGTAATGAATTTATATATGTTATAAACAGTATTGGCCCTAACACTGTTCCTTGTGGTACACCGATCTCGATTATGCTTGCATTACTTAGTATGTTATTAAGTCTTACCATTTGTTGTCTGTTTCCAAGATAGTTCACCATCTATTCATGCACCTTTCATCTAATACCATACTGTTCCAATGTGTCAAGAAGTTTTTTATGTGAGACCATATCAAGTGCCTTAGCCAGGTAAATGAACTGGACTTCTCATCAAGATTTAGATGGTCAGTTATTTTAGATGTAAAATGGTGTGGTGTTACGGCCTTGCATGAAACCATACTGCCTATCATTTAGAATGTTGCACTTTAACAGAAAATTCAAGACTGTATCTTAGACAATAGATTTTAGCGACATGTTACCGAGCTAATAGGTCGGTAACTCCCAATGTTGGTCATTGATCCACTTTCATGAATTGGTATTACAATTCAAGTTGGATTTTGCCTGTTTGAAATATTAAGTTAAACAAATGAATTAAGAAAGTAACAATTTCAACATGCGTGTCTTTTATCTGCTTAGCACCACTTCGTTTTCAGCCTGTCATTTACAGTAACTGGTGATAGATATATTGATTGCAAATTTGGTGTTTCAGCAGGTATAGGAGAGCTTGAGAGGGGTATATGCTCTTCCATTTTGATTCCAATATTTGTAAAATAATCATTACAATAATCAGCCATTTCAAGATCATCCTGAAATGCTTCATTTCTCTATGTATTACATTTCTTTCATCCTTCTTGACATATCTTTCAGTTGTTATGTCTTTTATCACTTCATACAACTTTCTTAGGTCTTTTTTGTTCTGATTTAATTCACGTCTATAATAATATCTTTTCTGTATATGATTATGTTATTTAAAATGTTCCTATATGTTTTATATTATTTTTCAGACAGACAGTATAGTTATTTACTTTTCACTTTGTCTCTTTTTGTAATTGAATTTATGATTCCATTAGTAATCTATTTTTTCTTCTTTTTATGCATTTTATATACCGTGTATCCTGTTTCTGCTTCTTTTTTAGTGTTCCGTACGGAACAATTATAAGATGACTTCGGTGTCTGTCTGTCTGTCTGTCACACCCGATTTTCTAACTATTTGACATAGAAAGTTGAAATTTGGTAATAATATAGGAATTGATGGCCTCATCAGAGCCATGTAGTTTTCAAAGTTAAATTTTGACATAAGGGGGGTGAAATCAGAAGTGAATGTGTTAATATGCATTATACTAAAAATGATTTTGTTTATGTCTATTTTATTATGCAGTTGATTCCTCTCTACCAAAAGCGCTTGAATGTCAATATCTGCAATGTCTTGCAATAGTTCATCCTGCCCACTCAACATTATCGACCATAGTCAATTTTGTATTTCATTGCATCCAATTTGTATCTTAGCGACAGACACTCAGGATCTGCAGGAGTATGTGCTATGTTATAATCAGTTTTATAGTTTTTATTTGCATAGTCACAATTTATGCACTTTCACCTTCGTTAGTACACAATGAGGAGTTATGTTGTCCAGAACAGTTTCCACAGATGACTTTTTTCTTACAATTGATACACTTGTGGTAGTCTGCTTAACATTTATAACATCTAATAATTGCTACTTCCTCATGTATATGACAACATGTTCATCCAATGTAAACTGCTCCAGCACTCATAAACTTCCAGGTTGGGGAACATTCCAGAAAAGCTGTTGAATGTGTTTTTTCTTTATTTTGCTGTATATGAGTTACCTCAAATACATCATCATTCTGTATCTAACTATTCTGCTGTTTTATTTTTTCTTCAACTTTTTTTTTATCGCTATATTTTCTTAATCCTGTTATTTTCACACTGGGTCTGCTTTTTTTGGTAAGTTAACTCGGTAATCCTTATGCAAATGTGTGACCATTTCATTTTTTAACTTTTCCATCTCTTACTTTGTTGTACATTTCACTACAACACTGCCATTCTTTGTACCTTTGAAGTTACTTATATCAATCTGTAATTCACTATGGTTTATTGCCTTTTGTATATATTTTTTTATTAGTTCAGAATCTTGAGGTTTGTTTGGTTTAATGATCAGGGTTCGTCATTAAAAATTTTTATATTTCTTTTTGTTATCATTTCCCATTATTTCGGCATAGGTGGAACTAATTTTATTACCAATCTTTGAACTTTCTTTAACTTCATTCTTAAGTGCAATTATTTCTTATTTTAAATTGTCAATTTCTATTTTCATCTGATGTATTATTGTTACCATACCTGGAGTTTCCACTAAAAATTCCTTACAATTCACGTACAACAGTACTAAAACTTTCTTTTGCAAAGGTATACATCTTATCTCCGATGACGTTAAATTTACACATTTTTTGTGCAGCACTGAAACCTATAAATCACACACATATGTCCGTTGATTGTTAACTTTTTGATTACAGTTTATACAGATTTTGGAGTCAATACCATTTATTTTTATTACTTTTCCACTTTTTTTACATATTCAAGATAGTTCTTATTATTTTTTTTTGCTTCAAATTTTATTATTTGTGGATTCTTTTTTCCATTAAATAAAGCGAGGCAAGAAACATCTATCCCAAACGACGCCCGAGACTTGACTTCGTTAGTTATTTTAATTCCACATAATATTCTAAAGGTATATCGTAAAGAACACTCTGGGTCTAAGTTAAACAGTTTGCTCGATTTTTGCATCTGAAAACTTTCACTTTTTCATTCTGATTGGGTGTAACTTTTAAATGATGAATCTGCAACATGAATAGCTTTCATACCTTAGTTTTCAATTCTCTAACCAAAATGTTAACTAATTTAACTTGTGTATAGAATAAAAACAGACTATGTTAATATTATTACTATACATTATGCCTACTAAATTCAGAATTAACAACAAACCCTCCACTTTTGACTTATTTTTTTTTTATTCATTCACTTCCCCGCTTAAGTAAGGATTTTACCCTTTTTTATATCCTAAGGATATCGGCAGGTATATACAGGTACTCATCAACATTGTCCAAGTGCCGAAACATACATTATTGTATTTCACAGCACTTTTTAGACAACGTGGTAGTGCTGTCACGAAAGTTATTGCATTTTCTACAAAATACTACTACCTATGTATGTGGCAAGGCCATATACACTTAAATAAAAGTATATTGATCTGTTACCAGGATTGGGACCCGAGACCTTCTGCACTGCAAGCAAGTTACTATACCACAGAGCCACAGACTGCCACAATTAATATTTTGCCATTAATAATTGATGGTAACATGGTAGCCAATTAACTTTAAACCACCAACTGGCATAAGTAAACATTGTTTATCATTAACACTGCTTAGATTATATATGCAAATTTTAAATTTATTTGATAACATCTTGCTAGTCCCAGAATAAATGGTACTGGGGAGGAGGGTTACATCTCTGCCATTAGGGGACATATAAATCTCAAAATTAGAGTTTTGGTAGTATCTTAAGATTTACAGCTATTTTCCAATTCACAAAGATGCAGTAGCATACACCACCCCTTAAAATGGCGGTGATTTTTTTTAGCAGAATGTTATGATTTCTAGACTATATATGCAAAATTTGAAGTTTTTTAGTAACACTTATGCTAAACTGAATAATCTAAACCTTTCTCCCATTTTCCTCTATATTGTTTGAATGATATAAATTGTCAAAGTGGGAAAATGCCATTTACTTACCTGCAAAATTTTCTTGCCCTCTTCAATTAACAATTCTTCAAGTTCAGAAGAGAGTTTCGTCAATACTTTGGTCAACTTTTTATATAGAAATGTAATACATTTCTCTCGAATAGTCTCATCCCCTGGTGTATGAACATTTGTCAAAATACCTTTAGTTGTGTTAATTTGATCCTCTTTAAATACTTGTATTAAAGCATTACATGCCGTTGTGTAATCTTGATCCTCAAGCTGTAAAAGTTGTGACAAAATACTGGCAATATTCGTAACATGTTCTTTGTTATCTTTACAAAGTTGAGGTAAAACTTTCATAGCATTTATACGAATAAGACTGTCACTATCCTCACATAAATCTAAAATAGCATTTAATGCTTGATCTTGTAAGGCAGGAAAATGTTTGAAAAACTTCGCTATTATTTGTGCTGTCAACCGCTTTTCTTTTTGGCCACCTTTAACACCTTCTATACATTCTGAAAATTCGGTAGAGTGCTGGAATGGAGTAAAAATATTAAGAATCTATGTAACAAGGGAACAAATTAAGTGCAAACTAACCTCAGCAATTTTATCTTTTGCAGAAGACAGGGCTTCATATTTGTCATATAGCTCTTGAAGCAAATCCATTTCGCGATGTTTATGAACAAATACACATGTATTTAGTTAAAAATTACGAAAATTTTAGCAAAAATTGTAACAAATGCGCGATCAAATGGCGTGTCAACGATATTAGACTTTACTCAAAAAGGCAGTGATTCCCTGTCTGTCAAACGGATCTCGTACTTTATTTCTCATTCCGTTCAACGAGATCCATCAAAAATCTGACGCCAAAAATGACCTTGATATTTTACAGTTTTAATGTTTATTTTTAAGTTTAACAGAAAGTATAAAAAAATTAATAGAATTTAAAACTCTTGATTGTCACAGACTTCATGAAGCATGTAAAGAAAATATAATAATTTCAAATATAAGTTGTAATACTTTAAACATTTAAACTGTCTGGGCACAGCATAGAAAAAATTAACAACAAGCTTCAAACTGTAGATTTATAATCCGAGGACCATAAGAAACTAATGAAAAAATAGCCCTACCCAAGAGTTTAAGATGCTGGACGTGGGTCTATCTGTCCGCCCCTAGGAAACAACAGAATGTTCAAATTTGAGTTTTGTTAGTAATAAAGTATTATTAATTCATTAATTATCAAAGTCGAGCGACACCAGTTCACAAATAGTGAGACCTACACAATTTTCTTATTAGTTTATTTCGGTTTTTGGAGTTTAAATCCTACTAAAACAGTAATTTTTTTTAAAAAAACAATACATTATTTAATTAAAAAAAAAACAGTAACTCCACATGAGGAATTTCCTATTAACAGTTCTGGCGTTTGCCCTTAGTCAATCTTTATATTTTTGTGGCTTCTATTTCCCTTGCTAAAGGTATTGTCTTTCTAAAGAAGCTACCCTTGCAGATATCATGCATTTCTTCACGTTTCAGGATTCTTAGATGACGAAAACAGTTTCCAATTTCCAGCGGTTTGTTTTTGTTGATTCATTGACACGATAACTCTCAAACGAAACCAGGTATTTATTTCAAATATGGTACAAATAGAATACTTAAAGTAATTATTTGTCGTCATACATAAGGGATTAAAAGGGTAAGGGTGGAGGGTAAAGGGGTTACTTTGTATATATCATGTTATATATTTTTAGACTGGTTTATTGTTTAATATTTCTAGTTTTAACACAAATAACATGTAGAGAGAAACTCCAGGTGTTAGTTATAAACATGTCTGAGAATATTTCCCAATTCTTTTTACGATTCATATCAGCAAATCAGATCCAGTGTTTATATTAGAACTCCGTATTTGCTATAGATAAATTTTATCTGCTTATCTATTATTGATCTAATATTACTTATGTAGAATATATGATACCATATGGTCTTCGTTAAGTTGGCATATAGTCCTAGTAGCTAAAGCCCTAAAGCGGAGAGAGGAAAAAGAAAGTTAAATATGGGGACCGAATTCTAGTAATAGGTTTGAATCGGCTCCGTCATATTTACTCGGTTCGGACTTATTCCGTTTTGCAAATTTTACGTAAGTATAAAAAAAATTCAATTTTCAACGGCTACATTGAAATAATATAAAACTACTTAAACAATATGATATACCTTAAATATTTCATAGTCCTGTTGCCAAATGATAAAGCCACGTTAAATTGGCGCATAGCCTTGATAGCTAAAGCCATAAACCTGAAAAGAAGCAACGAAACAGTTAAGAACAAAATTTGTTCCAAATTTAAAATTTGCAGTTTATTTTTAATCAATATGGTTCCTTACTTATTTCTTGTTTTTCTTTATTTGTCCAGAAAGCAGAAACCACCAATTAAAAGACGCCGAGTAGTAACTCTAAAAAAAACTTTTAGCTCTAGATTGGGCTACTAGGTTTTCGGTTATTCAAATAGTTAAATAGATTAAAAATGTTTGTTAGCTTTTATTTAAAATTAAACTATTTTTAGGTAGGTAGAAGTTTTTAATTAAAAATCGTATTCACATTCAAATATCAGAGCCAATTGGTGATCCCTGTGGGGTAGAGGTAAAGTCATGGGAAGTCCAGTAGAAAGGAATTTATTTATGAAAGAGTTTTTTATTGAAACTGTAGTAATTATATAGTTATACTACATCACTCCAAATTTCACTTTTTGTTTTAAAGTGTGCATGTGTTTAGATTATGAATGCGAAAACTAAATTCATTTCCCCGCCTTTTTCAAAATATCCATATAGTGTTTAAGGTTTAAGTAAGCACTGCTCGTTCTCATTCTGAATTTTCTCTTCTGTAACTAAGATGCTTGTTCAGATTGACTTTTTCAAACATTGTCTTTTATTTGGAAAGAAAGGCAAATTATTGGCCGGCCTATCGTTTGCTCTTCTTTTTCAAGGGTTGGTTCCTCAAAAAAAATAAGGAGGAAATTTTGTATGTATTTCGAGCGAAATTTTAAATTGTGGTGTTGTGCAGTATAATTATTAAAACCTTTATTTAAATAATGTGTGTAGGGTGGTCTTAAGGAAGCCTATTACAACGTTTCCAAGTTAATCCAGTTCTATGTTACAGAACAAAAATAATGTTAAGAAATAAGTTTAATAAAGTTTCTTAATTATGTCAAAATGGTTCTTTTTAGTGCAAATAAATTCGTTTCTCTCATTTCAATTTTAATTTAGTTGTCTGCATTTCTACCATAGTAAAGGCAATCAACATACAATTTAAAAATTAATATAAACTTCTAAAGTTCGTCAAACTCCTCCAGTATTTAACAACAGTTTTTTTGATTGTTCTCTATAATTTTATTTTTATCCGTCAATTCATAATTTCGGGACGCGTTTCTCGGTATCACGGCTGTTCAGCTGAGCCAGGATTGACCGAAAAAATCATGCAGAATGAACAAAACTTACAACTCTTACACTAGTACACAGCGTAAAGAATAAGTAAGATCAGAGAACGGTAAATAACTGCGGAAAGTGAACTTTGTCCAATCATTTTTATGGTGTCGGTTATTGGGGTAGAACCCTATAAAGCGCTGCCAAGTGGTAATTGTTAGCAACTTGCTGAACAATTCTCTATCGGTCTGTGGCCTTAAACAGTCTTCGACAGAGCGTAGGTAGGCCTTCAAAACTCGGCCTATACCAGCCAGAGATGTAAGATATTTGTATCTTATTTATTCTTTACGTTAGTACTGCGATAAGTACTTTGTCTTTTTTATTTTTCTGCCCATCTGAAAAGCCGTGATAGGTCGAAAGGCGGCCTGAGAAGAATTAATGGATGAAAGAACCATCATGAAATGGTGAAAAAATTTATATACTTGGGGTAGAATCTCATGAAGCGCGGCCAAGCGGTAAATGTTAGCAAGTTGATGAATAATTTTGTCAGTGTGTGGCCTTGAACAGCCCCCAACAGAGGGCAGGTACGCCTTCAAAACTAGGCTTGCATCAGCCAAAGGTGTAAATTATTTGTTTCTTACTTATACAATTTAAAGTATATGCGGTTGTCTACAGTGATTTTTTTTCTCGATTGGAGAAACATCTATTAATCAGTAGGTTCACTTTGAATGATTGGGTTTTTGCATCTAGAGTCTGATCAATGGATCTTTGCAGTCATGTGATCAACGCGACGTCAGGAATATTCATACGATTCAATCGGCTGTCAATTCAATGTCGGCCGTTTGAGTTTTAAATTTCAAAGTCTAAATAGAATTTAAAATTTTTCCTCCGGTTTGGTAATTAACGAAAACTACGGATATAATAAATGTGTATGATGTGTAAAACACCCTAGTTCTTTGTGAAGGACATTTACCTCTCTGCATAAATCCAACGTCTATCACCTATTTTTTTTTTAGGTTGCTATTAGATTATTTCGCGAGTAAATTTACTTTATGAAAAGTTTACAATTGTTATCTGTTAGTTATTTGAAGTTTGTGTCATGTTTGTAATGAAATTACAATACACACTTAACACAGCTTTATCAAATTTACATATAATGCATTATAAAAACTGTAAAAAGTAAAAAGATGACGTAACCTCAATCCGTCAAAGAATTATCGATTATTTTTAACGCCTATAAACTCGGTGGTACTGGCTTCTAAAACATGAAGCTATACCCAAATTCCAGGTTGTTCGCTGTCTTTCTTGCATATATACAAATAACCAAGACAGATAATAGAGTGCATGTCGTAAATAACTTCGGATGACAGAAGACCTACGTTTTAAGTTTTTAAATATACTTAACATGTTGACAAGAAGAATAATATAGACGGATGTTTACACTATATTCAGACATTTATGACGTACATGCAAAGAATCATTGATCGGACTATACAACCTTAATTATTTAAACATAGATATGGAGGGTGGACTGAGCTTTCCGTATTCCGCTGTGAAGTCAATACGGGCAAAAGTGTGAAAGAGATAAAGCGAATGTACGGGTACTGCGCCTAGGTAACAGGCCTACAGACAAGGGACAGCTATTGGCCGCATAGTCTCGTCGCCTCTCTAGAGAGTGGTCAATTTTGTGAGGATAATGCTTAGTCCATTCTCCATGCCTATGGGAAAGAAGGTTAAGTTTAAATAAAAGCTTGTAATGAAAGTGTTATAGACAATCAAATACACAACTTGTATATTAGGTTGCCAAAGTTCGCTGAAACCTAAAGCTTATGTTAAACTTAGGCGTAGATATTTCGTCTGGTACTTAAGAGGAGATGGCGAGGAGGCACGCATAGGCTGTAGTAAGGGGAGATTAAATTAGTTATTTTGGAGTGTAAGATCGGATATATGTTATTTCTAAAGGGATGTCTCCTTAATACATATTCCTACAGAATGATGATGGTTAGTCGGGTAGTAATTTGAAGCTGAAATGAATTCAAGTAATTTCAAACTTTCAGCTTTCTGATAATATAAATAGTGACACTTTCTTCAATGTTCCAGTAAAATCAAGGCCGCCGATCAGTTCCGGGTCTCCAATCAGACGAACAGCTCTTCTCTGAACAGAATCCAATAAATGTGTGTGTGTGTTTGGGAGCGGAGCTCCAAATATGGAGCAGTATTCCATAGTTGGTCGAATTTGAGCTTTGTAAAGAATTAACAGTTGTTGTGGAGTGTAAAGCTTTCTGGTTCGAAATAATACTCTCAACTTTTGAGAAGCTCTCCTTGCTATGCCTGCAACATGTTCATGCCAGGACATATTTGCTCCCAAACTAACGCCCAACAAATTGAGCGACGATGCTAGGGGAATGGAGTGCTCCGACATAACTATGTCGGGTTCAGCAACGTTAACTTTTTTAGAAAAAACTGCCGCCTGGGTTTTTGTAGCGTTAATTTCCATTTGGTTACTGTCACCCCAAGATGGAATTTCGTCCAGGTCTTTGTTAAGTTGAACCACCCCCTGCTGTCTGCGGATATTCGCCTGAGCAGCCGATGTCCGAGCGTTCAAAGTGAATGAAGAAATAAGCGTACTGTCGTCTGCAAAGCTGGATTCCCGGTTTTTTCCAGCAGATTGTTAATGTAAATGAGAAAGAGAGTAGGAGACAGTATGGAGCCTTGGGGCACACCGCCGTTGATTGTGAAGGTGTTATACTGTCAAGGAAATGAAAAGAAAAAAAAGATCTGAACACAACTAAACAACTACAAGTGAAGATATATCTATATATAAGATATATTTATGAAGAGTGAAGCGTCGAAATAAAAATATTCCATCAAACAAACTTGTGACGTTCAATTGAATTTAAATAAGGCGCTTCATTCAAATGCATTATTCCGATTCCCTACTTCTAATTAAAGTGTTTAGCAGTATGGCAAATTGCAACTTTAGACTTATGGCTCCATCTAGCAGCGTCAGTGCAGCGGTGCTACAAGTGAAGTAGTAATCTATTCTAATAAAAAACTTCCTATAATTTCAATCGAACTTTACAAGTTCGTTTAATCGAATAATAGTTTCGTATTCCATTCTTCGATCCTATTTCTAATTTGGCTTTATGAAAGTTTATGAAAATGACCTAACCTAGTTTTTAGTGTTCCGTACGGAACACTTATAAGATCACTTCGGTGTTTGTCTGTCTGTCTGTCTGTCACACCCGATTTTCTCTGAAACTATTTGACGTAGAAAGGTGAAATTTGGTAATAATATAGGAATTGATGGCCTCATCAGAGCCATGTAGTTTTGAGAATTAAATTTTGACTTAAGGGGAGGGGGGAAGTTAATTTTTTACTTTTGTGGGGGTGAAGTCGGAAGTGAAAAAAAAAATTTTTACTAGGTCATCGAGTGTGGTGTCAAATGAAAGCTTGTGAAAACACGAGTAAACATTATGGTGACTCTATATTAGAACAGTTTATAAGTGGTTTCAAAATTTTATATATATATATATATTATATCCATATATATATATATACGTATATCTCGACTGAACGGGTATAATATATATTTATATATATATATGACCAAAAACGGAATATATATATACTTTATATATATATATATATATATACCAAGGGGGAATATATATATATAATAATTATACTTGCGCGCACGTTTTTCTTTGTATTATTTTTAAAAATTCGCGAAAAAAATCGCTGTCCCGCGCCTTATCTCGAAAAGTACTTATCAAAAAATTTCGAAAAAATTCTGGAATATTCCCCACGGGGTGTAGATTGAACGAAAATTATCACGGGTGCATTACCTTTAATAATTTATCTGGTATGAACGAAAAAAAAACAAAAATTTGAAGGTCATCAGATTTCAGTAAAGATTGGAAACAAACTTTGTTGAAAACTCATTTGGGGTGTATTTTGTGAAGTCACTGATCATTTTATACCTCTGTAAATTTTTTTTTTTATTTTAAAAGCAATCAACGTACGGAACACTAATTGCGCAAGTTCAACTTGCACTTGACCGGTTATTTTTTTATCATTTCCCTTGGGCTCTTTGTTACTATTTGGCAAAATGTTTGGTATCTGTTACGTGATTTTATTACTTATTCATCAATACTGTTTATAATATGTGGTCTATACGCGATTATGTTTCCAAAGAGGCACCGATAAAATAGAGCTCTAGTTCATAAATGCATGAGAAAGATAGAATTATCCTTAAAAAATATACCAAACGACACAAAAGTGCTTTGAAATATGCTGTCTATGTGGAGACAAGTATCAGATCTGTAGAGGAAGATTTAGTAGTAGTAGTAGTAGTAAAATGAGTGGGTAGTACCTTGAGTCCCTGGTGTCACCTAGATCTAGAAGTTCTTCTGTGACTCTCCACTAAGTTGAGTCAGGGTCGCAGTCCCAGTCTGGCATTTTCTGCCAAGAGACATAGGCTATTCACCCTGACCTCTTGTAGATCCCTGGGTTCACAGAATAGTTGAATCTAGTATCTATATCTTTTTATCATTAGTGCAGGACATTCGCACAGAATGTGAATACTGTCCTCGCTTTCTCCCTCGCACAGCCGACATGTTTTCCGCTCAGCCAGTTTGAGGTTATATAGATGGGCTCGTAGTGTCACATGTCCCGTAAGGATTCCTATGCTCAAACGTAGCCTTTGTTTTGACATCGACAAGAGTTCCTTTGTTATGCTTGTCGTAGTTTGTTTCAGAAGGAGTTTGGCTTGACGGCACCCCGCTCCTGCAGTCCAAAAGAGTTGGTGTTCTTTGTCCAACCATTCCCTGATTTTGTTTTTACCGTAAGCGAATGGAACTCCTACAACCTGTTCAGGTGGGTCCTCTAAGGTGTCTCTTTTGGCGAGTTCGTCCGCTTTTTCATTTCCAGATATGTCTTGGTGGCCTGGTATCCGCATTAGTTAACTTCGTTGTTACCTCCTAACCTGTTTAGTTCTTGTACACATTTCCTGATCAGCAAGCTGTCCGTGGTGGATTTGGCAAGAGCTTGTATAGCTGCTTTACTGTCGCATCAGATTAAAATTTTCATATTATTTGTCCCTTTTGAGATTTGTATTTTTACACATCTGAAGATGGCTAATACCTCAGCTTGAAAAACCGTCAGCCATTTTGCCCATGGGTATACTTTCCCTGTGGTTCAATTTATGGCAAAAAATTCCCGCCCCAAAGCGGCCATTAGCTGCCGAACCGTCAGTATACCAAATGTCGGTATTTGACCTGTTCAGGAGCTTTTGCGTGCTCTTCCTCTCAGGGATATGGACAGAAAAAGACTTAATCACTTGTCTTGTTTTTGTGGTTTTATCTTGTTTTAAGACGAATGGGCGTTCCTGGAGGAATTTCAGACCTGAGTGTCTTCGGTCCCCATTCCTCCATTCGTCTTGATATTTCAGTCTGTACGCTGTTAATCTCGCTGTGTAGATGATGAACTGGTTCAGTGGTGGGACACAGAGAGCTACTTCTAGCGCCTTCGTTTGGTGTCTTCATAGCCCCCACTACCACTCTAAGGTAGTTCCCCTGTAGGCTGCGCGATAGGTTCTTTGACTCCACCGTGCCCACTCTGGGCTACCAAATCACTGCCGCGTACGTAAATCTAGGCAATAGCACCGCCCTGTAAATCCACAGTGCGACCTTGGGTTGCATACCCCAAGTTTTGCCCAGAGCTTTCCTACAGGCCCAAAGGGACGTGTAGAATTTGTTCCTCTTTTCGTTGAGGTGTTGTTTCCAGTTTAGTTTTGGATCCAAACGAACTCCAAGGTATTTCACCGAGCTCGTGTAGACCAGTTCATTGCCCCAGAAACTAAGTGGTACAACTTCTTGGGGTTTGGTAAAGATCATGGTATTGATTTTTGATGGATTGACCGTTAGCGCCTCTGCCATGCACCATCTTTGAGTGATCCTCAGGGGTCTCTGCATGATCTCCTTGAGAGGTTGTAGAAAGTTGCCTCTAACCACTATTGCCACATCATCGGCATAGCCATAAGCGGAGATGCTTTGAAATATGCTGTTTATGTGGAGACAAGTATCAGATCTGTAGAGGAAGATTTAGATGCCTTCTAAAATAATCCACTGCAAGATATGACCTGGAATAAATGAGCGTGATCATTACAGCTAGTGCAGTTCCGCGTAACACATGTGTGGAAGCAAACTTTGTCAAAAAATATTTGATGATGACGAAAACATTCCACATCTATGTTTATGTATAAAAATAAATAAAAGTGATAACACTTTTTAAAACTAACTATTTAAGGTAAATATGTCATTATTAAAAAAAATCGGTAAACCAGAAAACTGAAAAGGGCATATGATGTAATATATACTAATACTCTCTCCCACCCTATTAATCCTATATGTATTCGACCATAAATACTTAAATAATTATATTAGCAAAAATTTTTTTAATGATACCGAAAATATACAACTTTTGTTGAAAACTTAGAATGGGTAGAACTCTCTAGCTTGCAGTTGCCAATAATAGTGCAGCTCTATCATCTGAGGTAGGATTAAAATTCAAACGGACATTGATAGTGTTTGTGATGACTACATATGTCTATCTTGTATAAGGGATGCTCGAGTCTTACGCATAGTGAATTCAACAAAGAAATTATAACATGGAAGAGATCAAATGAGACTACCTGGACTTGTGATACTTGTGCAAGTCATATTGGCCCCAACGCTCCTTCTTGCCATTTTCGTGGTCGCTTCTTTGTGGTTTGAGGGCGGATGTTGCCGAGCATGATGAACGCCATCTACTTTCTAGCAATTCTGAAACTCAGTACTCACTAAAAGATAATATGGACAAACTAATGGATGCGGAATCCCAGTACAAACGTTTACTTGTCAGATATGAAGCCTAAATAAAGATTACTGCTGAATTTAAAGCAAAAATTGCAGACATAAGGCAATAACTGTCAAACAACACAGAAAATAAGAAATCTAAAACAACCACCCATGATGTTTTTAGTGAAACTTTTAAAGAATTTGTCGAAAGACAGCAGTATCAGAAGGACTTCATGATTTTTTTTACCTGAGGAACCTTCCTCAGAGACCGAAACCAGGCATCAGTTGGATATTGCTGCTGCTGCTACAGACATAATACTAAAAGCTTAGTCTGATATCAAAGTAACTAAAATAAAGGTTTTTAGAGTGGGTCCAGAGAATCCAGCGCAAAGACAAAAACATAAAGGTGATAGATACTGAAAGGCGCTGATGATGTTGAAGTCATTTTCCGTAATTTAATAAATTAGAAGTCTACAAGGAAGTCTCTATTAGTTCCGCCAGGATACCGATACAAATCGAAGGGTATAAACAACTGAAAGCAATCTTGGACTTTTTTGTACAAAATGGCGAATCTATTCTTAAAATAAAATATTTCAATGGGTTGCCTAAAATTGTCAAGGGGGAAAAAGATTTAAACTAAATAAGATGTCTAACAGAATTTGATAATCGTCTATTATGGATATATCCTGTAGGTATAAAATGTAACAGGGTTAAACAGAAACCTGACTGATTTCTTCAAATCAGTTCTCAAAATGCAGTTATAATTCTAACCTCGTCGCAGTTATGGAAAATCGATTTAAAATAATGTGTTCTTAAGTGAATTATTGGACAACAGGTATTCTTTGTTTAGCTGCGATAAATATCTTAGTAGATTCGGTCTGTCCCGTGGAGGTGGGGTGATACTAGCTGTGGGCAGGGCATTCACAAGTGTCAAAAACCTTTTGGTCTTTGACTAATTCTAAAAAAGCAACAGATTCACTATCTGAAATATTTATGGATAATAATTCCTCCGATCGTGAAAGTATTATAAATGCATTTACCATTTTCTTGATATTGTGTACGTGACTCCAATGAATCATACCTCTGATTATAGTTTTTTTGTGATTAGCTCTGAGCTTATTCATGAAGAGTTACCCTAGCATTCTATAGTATATGAGTATACAAGGCCATAAAATACGGTCATAAAAGTGTCCCGATCAACAACGTAGACGGCGAAATAGAATTGATAAAAAAAATTACTTTACGGCAAATATATTCTGTGTGTGATTCAAGATAGTCTATAGCACAGACATACCTCGGAATTTTATGTCATTAATTTGTTGTATACCTCTGCTTACCGGGGTAATTTTTATTAATTATTTTGTTTTTTAGTCCTGTGATTTTAAGAAATTTAGATTTAGATTAAGAATTTTTGAGAGATTGCGTACAAAATTTCACCATTTTCTGCTAAAGTTAGAATCTTTAGTGTAAAGAACTGGAGTTATACAGCGAAGAAAAATCGTTATTACAAATGAGAAAAAGTGTGGAGGCAGAAAACCTCCTTGTGGGATTCCACAGTACTCTCTAACGGCTCCGATTTTGTTCTGCTTTTATTATTTGTTGACGCACTATTAGAAATGATTTTAGCCATTCAAGAAATATACCCCTAATGCCTATACATTTTAGTTTATACCATAAAATATATAAAAAAAAAATTACCGTATTGAATTCTCGACTGCAGTGGAAAAAAAAACCACGGTTTCTTGTTTACCATAGATATAGAGGATGGACTGAGTGTTCCGTATCCCGCTGTGAAGTAAATATGGACGCAAAAGTGTGCGAGAGACAAAGCGAATGAGTGGCCAGTAGCTGTCTCTTTTTAGAATGCTGCTAAGCTACGGCGCTCTTAAAAATAATATTTCTAAGTGTTCTATTTGAACTAAAATCGGGTATGGGGCTTTTGTCGCCTTGAATTCCGTCTCGGGGTGCAGCGGCTTGTTTATTACAGGTCTACAGAAAAGAGACAGGTATTGGCCGCACAATCGCTTTGTCTCTTTCTAGAGAGTGGTTAATTTTATGAAGTTAATGCTCAGTCCATCCTCTATGTCTATGACGTGAATCGAATGTGCTTCTGAGTTGTTTGGCAGAGTGCGGTCTCTGTATTTTTAGTGTTCCGTATGGAACACTTATAAGATCACTTCGGACACAGAAAGTTAAAATTTGGCACTAATATAGGAATTGATGGCTTCATCACAGCCGTGTAGTTTTGAAAGTTAAATTTTGACTTAAGGGGTTAGTTTTGGGGGTAAAATCAGAAGTGAAAAAAAAAATTACCAGGTCATCGAGTGGGGTTCAAATAAAAGCTTGTAAAAACACGGGTTCAAAAATATATATAATGTAATACTTATACATACTTTTCTTTGTATTATTTTTATAACAATTTGCGAAAAATCGCTGCCCCCCCTTATCTTGAAAGTACCGATCAAGAAATTTTGAAATATTCTCCACAGGGTGTAGATTGAACGAAAATTATCACGAATTAATAATTTGGGGTGTGTTTTGTGTAGTCATTGATCATTTTATACCTCCATAACAAAAATTTTTATCTCAAAAGCAATCAAGATACGGAATACTAATTGCGCAAGTTTGACTTGCACTTGACTGGTTATTTTATTTTACAAAGCCGCATTGGTACGGTGACAGGATTTAATTTAAGTTTAAAAAGGTGTTAAGTTGCCCAAGAACAACTTTTCAAAGGATTTACCTACTTTATTTTGCACTCCAATGGGGCTGTAGTTAGCGATGTCATCTATTTCCCCATTATTTTTGACTAGCCGTGCCCGCGGCTCCGCTCGCGTGGACTTGATTCACTACTATCGTCACTGCTTATTCCTTATATTACCTAACGTAATAAAATATCTGCCATTATTTCCCCTTATCTCCCATTATTTCTCCTTATCTACCATTATCTCTACATAATTTCCAATATCTAGGCTTATCTCTACTCATCTCCCATTATTTCCGCTTATCTCCCATTATTTCCCCTTATCTCTCTCATTATTTCTCCTTATCTCCCATTATCTCACCATAACTCCCATTATCTAGACTTATCTCTGCTTATTTCCCATTATTTCTCCTTATCTTCCATTATTTATACTTATCTTCCATTATCTCACCTTATCTCCCATTATCTAAGCTTATATTGAATTATATAGTATAAATTTATAAATACACGTAAATGGGATAAGTGGTTCTCAAGTGATAAGCGCACTAACGGACGGACAGACAGAGAGACGTTGCATTTTATATATATTATATTCTTTGCAACATGATATTTTTCCATATTTAATGGTTTAGGGAATGTATTGCAAGAGAAAGCGCTAACGGTAACCTTTTTTCAGACTTGATTCACCATTATCGTCACTGCTTATTCTTTATGTTACCTAACGTAATAAAATATATCCTATAACCTGACCAGAGAACATATGTATGTTTTAAAAAAAGCACGTAAAGCGGATAAGTGGTTCTCCAGTGATAAGCGCACTAACGGACTGACAGACAGACAGGCAGAGAGACAGGCAGACAGACAGACAGAGAGACGTTGCATTTTATATATATTATAGAGAGAAGATTATAGATAACCTGGCCAGAGAACAAATGTATGAATTAAAAAAAAAAACACGTAAATCGGATAAGTGGTTCTCGAGTGATAAGCGCACTAACGGACAGACGGACAGACAGAGAGACGTTGCATTATATATATTATAGATATAGATTATTATTATTATTATATAACCAGACCAAAGAATATATGTATGAATTTAAAAAAAGGCACGTAAATCGGATAAGTGGTTCTCGCGTGATAAACGCACTAATGGACAGACAGACAGACAGATAGACATTGCATTTTATATATATATTATAGATTATAGATATTATCTGCTACATAATATTGTTCCATATTTAATGGTTTAGGTTGTGTATTGCAAGGGAACGCGCTAGCGGCAAATTTTTTCCGACTTCATTCATTATTATCGTCACTGCTCATGCTCTATGCTCCCTATCGTAATAAAATATAGCCTATAACCTGGCCAGAGAACATATGTATGTTTTAAAAAAAAAGTACGTATATCGGATAAGTGGTTCTCCAGTGATAAGCGCACTAACGGACAGACAGACGACAGGCAGAGAGACGTTGCTTTTTATATATATTATAGATAATCGATGTAATTTTATGGTATGTGAGTATGGAAATTTGCCTGTTCTTAAAATATGATTGTAAGAGATGCAATGGTGGTATGTTGATGAACTTGGGGCATCATTTTAATTAAGAAAGAGGAATTTGGGAAATTGAATACTTAGAAAAATATGTTTTAATGCTTTTAATGATTGGAAATAATGTACTTTTAATACATTAAAGTGGATGCGAAATTGCCCCAGCCTATATTAACAAAATTTTTAAAAAAAATGTCGTTCATACATTTAATTTTCTAAACCGCACATTGGTTATAAAGTGGCTAATATCGTCAACTATCTCATTTGAATGCCATTTGGCAACAGACTTTATGACAGAATTGTAGGCAACTCTTAAAATAAACAAATTATATTTCCTCCAGCAGAGAAGTCCGTGACTATAAAATGCAACAACGGTTTTACATTGTGAAATATTCAGACTTTAATGGGATTAATGGTCTGTTTTGATTGGCGTTGTTAATGTCACCAACCCTGTAAGCAAAAAAGCACAGGGGAAATGTTTATAGTAACCAGCATTTGGCGGTATAAATAATATCAATCAAGATAGCTAATTTTTACCACCAAAATCTAATTACTATAAACATCTGCTCGGTGCTCTTTTGTGGACAGTGTTGTAAAGCCAGGTTTATCTTACTTACAAACAGCCGTACTTACTTTATATCATCATGTCTTGTGTCCTCCAAAAAGTCTGCACCATATGATAATAGTTTATTAATTAAAAAATGTACTTATGGAAATATTTTTCTGAACTTTTATAAATTTAAACACACCTTGTCAACATTTACTCAGTTTTCTTCATGCTTTACTTATTAAAATCATAAGCGCCCCCATTGGTGAGTGAATTTGCCAATAAACCCAATTTAAATCATAGCCACCTGCCATCAATTTTATGATAATTATAAAAACAAGCTTATTGACATGGTAACCTATTTAGTTAATACAAGTTGTTTTTAGGTACTTAAATCACTTTTAGTGTTTTCAGAAGTTACAAAAACGCCTGATTTAGAAATTAAAATCATGACCAAAACTTCTGGGCATTTATGTGAGCTGAAACAGGAAACTTTTGGTTTACCGAAACTACCTCCAAATGCTTCTTGGTATAGAAAATGTGGTAGGAGTCTACGGAAATATCTGACTCTAAATCCGAACTCAACCAGTTCAAAAAGATTTTTTAGAAATAAATCTACAATGACCAATGAACAAAAAAGGCATTTACACGGTGCTTCGTATGTAATTCATCCTTTTAGTAGTTTTTAACCGAATTAGGGAAACAATTTTTTGTATTTTGTGGATTGCAGAAATGATACTGTCACCTATTTATATGAGTTTTATTCACGTCAGTCGGGTAAGTAAAGAATCATTTAAGTTCCTATTTCGGAAAATGACATTTTGCAGGATGAGTAGCAAATTTTCTACCTACTAAACTTTGAAAGTTAACGAGTCCTAATATGTTTTCCGAATATGATATGTACACATTTTTTGGGCATTATTATAAAAAGTACTATTAAGTTATCATTTATTTGTAAAAATTCGCTGCTGCCTAGTGAAATCGTACGAAAAATTGTATTTTTCGTACGATTTTAATCGGTCATGGTAAAGACGATTTTTCGGATAAAATTATAATATAAAATATTCTTTCAATTAAAGGCACCAAAAAAAAGAAATTATTTCACCGTTTTTAGGTCGAAGCAATAAAATTTGTTAGTAACTATGAAAAAAAATATTAAAGCAGTAGACAATTTGGGTAAAAAACGGCTGTGTTTTTTCTATGGACACTCTACAGAAAGAAAATACGAGTTTATGTCAGCCAAGTTGCCTTGGGCATTGTATCCAAATACCTTCTAGAGTAAAGACATTCCAATTCATCCTAACGATCGCCGTGTCTTGCTTGTGTTTGTATTTAAGAGGAATAAGCATTTTACAGCACTGAAAACAAAAGAGCACAGAGAAGATGCTGCCAGAATTTGGCGGGAATAATTATTTGTTCTGTTTCGTATTATTAATACGGCCCAATTCTAGTGGCTATAAACATCTTATCTGCGGTTTTTAGTATTCCGTATGGAACACTTATAAGATCACTTCAGTGTCCGTCCGTATGTCTGTCTGTCACACTTGATTTTCTCCCAAATTATTTCTCATAGAAAGTTGAAATTTGCCACTAATAGAGGAATTGATGGCCTCATCAGAGCCGTGTAGTTTTAAAAGTTAGAGGTTAGTTTTGGGGGATGAAATCGGAAGTGAAAAAAAAAAAATTTTACTAGGTCATCGAGTGAGGTGTCAAATATATAAAATGTAATACTTGCGCACACCTCTCTTTGTATCGCTGTTCTCCCTCCTTATCTTGAGACGTACTGATCAAAAAATTTTGGAAAAATTCTAGAATATTCTTCACAGGGTATAGATTGAACGAAAATTATCAGGAGTTCATTACCTTTAATAATTTATCTGGTATATAAAAAAAAAAAATTTCAAGGTCATCAGTTTTCAGTACAGAACAGAAAAAACTTTGTTGAAAACTCATTTGGGATGTGTTTTGTGAAGTCATTGATCATTTCGTAACAAAAATTTTTATTTTAAAAGCAATCAACGTACGGAACAGTAATTGCGCAAGTCCAACTTGCTCTTGACCGGTTATTTATATACAGTGTTGAAAAATGGCGTTTTTCTTAATTACAACCGCTCATACCGTAGAGTTAAGAAATGGAAGTCGCTGTAAAATGGCGGGAAAAGAGTGTTTAGTGTGTAAATTGTAGCACATGCCGCTGGTGATAGCGAACCAGCAAAATCGGTCATTGTTCTTGTCATTACGTCGTCCTCTTCTTGCTATAATTTTAACCTAAAATGCTGTCATTAGTTCGGTGCTGAAACTGTTTTATTTTACTTGTAAAAAAATTGTTAAAAATTTCTTTGTCTGGAAAAAATGAAGTTTTTTAGTTCGATTATTAACTAGTTCAATGTAAACGATTCTGTTGAAACTGAATTATTAGAAATACTGATAAATTTGAGGTTATAATTAAAAAAAAAAGTTTCAGAAATTGGTGCATATATTTGTTACAAAGATGCTTTTGAACGTATCCGGAAAGTTTCCTAACTCGTCCTTTAAGTATATAAAAACTCCGTTCCGACGACCCATCTGACTGCGCCACTGAGGTTTCCGATGTTATCTTAGCTGGTATGGAAGCTTACATGCCATTTTCGAAGAAATGTCTTTCCAACGTTAAGCCTTGGTTTGGCCGAAAATGCAAAGAAGCTGTTGCTTCTAAACATCTTGCATACCGACAATGGCGTGAGAATCCTAACACCATAAATCGTAACACATTTGTTCGTGCCAGGAACAGATGCAAAGAAATTAACAACGAAACCAAGGAGGCACACAATCAGCGAATTAGAAACAAACTTCTCACTGGTCCCAACAATTCCAGGTCCTTTTGGTCAGTCGCTAAGGCAGTTTGTCAAAATTTCACCAAATCCACCATACCACCACTCACACGGCCAGATAGTTCTATTGCAACGACACCTGTTGAGAAAGCAAACTTGTTGGCCGAACTGTTTGCCTCACATTCTACTGCCGATTTCCAAGGAAAAACACCATCTACTATTCCCATAGTGCAGTCAAAGATGCTCGATGTTTTCTTCAGACAGCGTATCATAAAACGTATTTTAATGAAGCTAGACACCAAAAAAGCTTCTGGCGCTGACGGAATGCGTTCCATAGTTCTCAAAAACTGTGCAAGGGAGCCAACACCAGTTTTCTGTAGAATTTTCAATCACAGTTCAGTCGATACCTAAAAAAGGCAAGAAGACCTGGCCAAACAACTACCGACCAGTCGCACTGCTTTCAATAATATCGAAAGTCATGGAAAAGGCTGTCAATCAACATCTTCTAAAATACCTTGAAGGATTCAACATAATTAGCGATCACCAATAGGGCTTTCGTAAACATAGATCAACAGGAGATCTTCTGACTTATATAACACATGTATGGAACAACGCAATTAAACACTTTGGAGAATCTCGAGCGGTTGCTCTTGACATATTCAAGGTATTCGACCGTGTTTGGCACGATGGACTATTGGCTAAGCTACGCTCTTATGGTATGTCTGAAAAGTTCTGTTTGTAGCTCTCATGTTTCCTCAGAGAGCGTTCTTTACGAGTCGCAGTCGACGGATTTCTCTCTAACACCTTTACTGTTAATGCCGGTGTGCCCCAAGGCTCCGTACTGTCTCCTTTTTTTTATGGCTCTAGCACACGTGCTACAGGGAAGTCTCGTGTGCGGAGAAAGCGATTCACGTTGTTCTTGAATCGCTGTAGATTGTACTCCGTGGGAAACAGAGTCCTGGACAAATTATTCCAAAGGGATGATGTTCTCCATATAAAAGACTGCCTGAAAAGCGTTGTACGAGGAGTAACAAGCTGAACCTCATACGGATGTGAAGAATTAGCGCGACGTGTACTTCTAACAAGCACCGCTCTGAGAGGAATTAAGCGGGCCACATCCTTCGAACACTTTCCATGAAAGTACTTGTAGAATAGGCTCAAGTCGCCAAACGTTCTTCGATGTTCCAGCGAATCAAGGCCGACGGTCAGGTCTCCAATCAGACGAACAGCTCTTCTCTGAATAGAATCCAACAAATGCAGTGTATGTTTGGAAGCAGAGCTCCAAACATGGGAGCAGTATTCCATAGTTGGTCGAATTTGAGCTTTGTAAAGAATTAACAATTGTTCCGGAGTGTAAAGCTTTCTGGTTCGAAATAATATTCCCAACTTTTGAGAAGCTCTCCTTGCTATGCCTGCAACATGTTCATGCCAGGATATATTTGCTCCCAAATTAACGTCCAACAAATTGAGTGACGATGTTAGAGAATGGAGTGCCCCGACATAACTATGTCGGGTTCAGCAACGTTAACTTTTTTAGAAAAAACTGCCGCCTGGGTTTTTGTAGCGTTAAATTCCACTTGGTTACTGTCACCCCAAGATAGAATTTCTTCCAGGTCTTTGTTAAGTTGAATGACTTCCTGCTGTCTGCGGATATTCGTCTGAGTAGCCGATGTCCGAGCGTTCAAAGTGAATGAAGAGATAAGTGTACTGTCATCTGCAAAGCTGTAGATTGGATTCTCGGTCTTTTCCAGCAGATCGTTAAGGTAAATTAGAAAGAGAGTAGAAGACAGTATGGAGCCTTGGGGTACACCGGCGTTGATAGTGAAGGTGTTAGAAAGAAATCCGTCGACTGCCACTCGTAAAGAACGCTCTCTGAGGAAACATGAGAGCCACAAACAGAACTTTTCCAACATACCATAAGAACGTAGCTTAGCCAACAGCCCATCGTGCCAAACACGGTCGAATGCCTTGGATATGTCAAGAGCAACTGCTCGAGATTCTCCAAAGTGTTCAATTGCATTGTTCCAAACAAGTGTTATATAAGTCAGAAGATCTCCTGTTGATCTATTTTTACGAAAGCCGTATTGGTGATCGCTAATAATGTTGAATCCTTCAAGATATTTTAGAAGATGCTGGTTGATAGCCTTTTCCATGACTTTCGATATTATTGAAAGCAGTGCGATTGGTCGGTAGTTATTTGGCAAGGTCTTCTTGCCTTTTTTAGGTATCGGCTGGACTGTAGCACATTTCCAGCAGGAAGGAAATATTCCCTTTCTCTAGGATAGGTTGAAAAGTCTACAGAAAACTGGTGTTAGTTCCCTCGCACAGTTTTTAAGAACTATGGCAGGTATTCCGTCAGCGCCAGAAGCCTTTTTGGTGTCTAGCTTCATCAGAATACGCTTTATGATACGCTGTCTGAAGACAACATCGGGCATCTTTGACTGCACTATGGGAATAGTAGGTGGTGTTTTTCATTGGAAATCGACAGTAGAATGCGAAGCAAAGAGTTCAGCCAACAAATTCGCTTTCTCAACAGGTGTCATTGCAATAGAATTATCTGGTCGTGTGAGTGGTGGAATGGTGGATTTGGTGAAATTTTGACAAACTGCCTTAGCGACAGACCAAAAGTTTGTTTTTAATCCGTTGATTCTGTAGCTCCTTGGTTTCGTTGATAATTTCTTTGCATCTGTTCCTGGCACGAACAAAGGTGTTACGATTTATGGTGTTAGGATTCTCACGCCATTGTCGGTATGCAAGATGTTTAGAAGCAACAGCTTCTTTGCATTTTCGGTCAAACCAAGGCTTGCCATTGGAAGGGCATTTCTTCGAAAAAGGGATGTAAGCCTCCGTACCGGCGAAATAACATCGAAAACCTCCCTGGCGCAGTCAGATGGGTCGTAGGATCGAAAACAAACGTCTAATCAAGGGAAAGTTTGAAAATATTCCATGAGATCTTCCCATTTAGCAGACTTGTAGTGCCAAATCTTGCGCGGTTTAGGCGCCTCTCTGTCATTGATTGGTAGAATACTCGATGTCGAAAGTAGTTTATGGTCGGAAGAACCTAACGGCGGATTTACGTTGACCGTGTAAATCTCCGGATTCGTGGTTAAAAAGAGATCAAGAAGACTGGCAGACTCTCCGTCTCGATCAGGGATCCGTGTTGGTTCGTCAATAAGCTGAGTTAAGCCACAACTGATTGAAAATGATTCGGCTTCACGACCTTGTTCGTCGGTAGTATTTGAATATTTAAGCCAGTTGGTGTTGTGGACATTAAAGGATGGCAATTTCGGTATTTGAATAGTTAATTTGTAAATGATCGATGGTGTCTGCAAGGGAAGCGAAAAGTGTTCTAAAGTTAGTATCACTTGGTGGTCGATAGAGGATACAGATGAATCTTGTGGTTGGTTGAGTCGTTATTTTTAACCACATAACATCAAAGTTTGGGGGCTCCAGAGCCTCTTCTCGTTGACAAGAGTGGTCGCTTCTGACAAAAATGTAGCCATAATAGCCAAAGAAAGAACATGCACCATCAGAGCAGACGCCGACATACTTAGTCAGCTCCAAATAATTTTCAGATAAGAAAGTATCCAGGATCTCAAACAAGTCTTGGACCTTAGCACCAGCTGATACTGTGATACTTTTACACTAAAAAGTGCGATTTAATATTATCATTATTATTATTTATGGCTTCATCCAGCTGCAACCTAAATTCTTTCTCTTTTCTTTTTTAAATGAACTAACTACTGAGGTTCGCCGGTATGTGCTCTGTGTACAAAGACACTTGAAAGCATCAGTCTGGCAGACCGATCGATCAAAATATGTGTCATACCTACAGCAACCAGTAGAATGAGTTCTTCTGAGATGGAATGGGGTTCCTGATGTGTTATGAATCTACATCTCATCTTGCGAGATACTAACAGAGTATTGCTGGGTATATACACTTGCTTAAAAAAACTACTTTTTTGTTGATTTAACACTTTTAACTTTCTGGAGAATTTCACAAAATATACTATCCATGTTGGAACGACACACATTTTCCATGAAAATACTTGGAGAATAGGCCTTAGTCGCCAACCATTCTTCGATGTTGCAAGTTAGCGCCCAGCAACTTGAGTGACGACGCAAGAGGAATGGAGTGTCTCGACATAACTATGTCGGGTTCCCCAACGTTAACTTTTTTTTTAAAAAATGCCGCCTGTGTTTTTGTTAACTTCTACTTGGTTACTGTCATCTCAAGATAGAATTCCTTCTACGTGTGCTAAGTTGAACGACTTCCTGTTGTGTGCCGATATTTGCATGAGTAGCCGCTGTTTGAGCGTTCAAACTGAATGAAAAAATAAGCGTACTGTCATCTGCAAAGCTGTTGATTGGATGTCTGGTCTTTTCCAGCAGATCGTTATTGTACATAAGGAAGAGAGTAGGAGATAGTATGGAGTCTTGGGGCACACCAGGGTTGATAGTGAAGTTATTAAAAAGAAATCCGTCGACCGCCACTCGTAAAGAACGCTTTCTGAGGAAACCCGAGAGCCGTAAATGAAACCCTTCAGAGATACCATAAGAGCATAACTTAGCCAACAATTCGTCATGCCAAACACGGTCTAATGCCTCAGATATATCAAGTGCAACCGCTCGAAATTTTCCAAAGTGTTCAAAATTGTGTTGTTCCAAACATGTATTATATAAGCTAGAAGATATCCTGTTAATCTTTGCTTACGAAAGGCATATTGATGATCGCTAATAATGTTGAATCCTTCTAGATGTTTTAAAATATGCTGATTTATTTGTGTATTGTGTTCTTAATGGCTTTTCAACGTTCATGGTAGCATGTTCTTTGGTGCTAAAACTTGACTTCTGCCGACGCAAATTCCTAGTGCAAACAGCTATAACTTTATTTTCGATATTTACACTACTTCAGACTGTCGCCGCGGTGTGCCCACTTAAATTTCAGCCTTGCAAGGCTTATTACTGTTTAGTAAAAACCGATTAGTTTTTAAAAATACTTACGAGAGGAAAAACCTGAAAAACTTCTGTTAACTCAATAACAACAATATTCAGTAGGAAACAGTCGTTACTAAGTGATTTTTATATTAGGTCTGCTGTATGTTGCGTCCCATCACCTTAAATTGAACAATGAAATAAAATTATGGACATTTGTTATATGGCAGAGCTGTAAGAAAATAACAGCTCCATCGGGGGCCGCGGTGCATACCTTAGGAACCACTATCTACATGTAGCTTGTATTCTGAAAGTAAACTGATCTTTTGCTTTTAGAGACATCTTGATAAAAATAAACAACAATTTGCTCATGATGAGTTTTACACGTTTTACAAATACGTTTTGTCTCCTTTGGAAACTATAATAATTCTTACGTTTTTTAATACTGGATACATAAACCCGAAGACTAAAGAAATCGTCATCGAACCGACAAAAATTGTGAAAAAATATTTAAATACGTATTACGTGACTGATATTATCATGTGCCTGAAATTTGGAGTTTACTCGGAAATAACTCGACTCATGTATTTAATGAATATGCTTTGTATGGTACGGTAAGTATGCATAAATACTAGGTTTGTAACGAAAGAAGGTACTTACATATTTATCAAAGCCAGAAGAGCGTGAAAGATACATGTACAGGGCCTCTCGAAATTAGTGTGTAACATTTATGAAACGTATTCTGTGCCCAAGCATGAGAGAAAGAATATAATAACCACAGTCAGAAAAACGTTACTTAAAAGAACATATGCAAGGTTATTCATAATTTGTTAAACGTGTTTTTATACATTCGTTCAAGAACTTATTAATCTACAAATTCTCTTTCTATATTATCTGAAAATAGTTTACCTTGCGTAGCAATGCTTTAGGAGCTATAGGATGTTGCGAAAATCGTATATTATATTTATTATTAGGTGACTCCAAGAGTCAGTTGAAGTCACACCCAATATTTCTTTTTTTTGCACCGCCCTTGTCATAGATAATCGCTGAGAGAGAGCGTGAATTTTTAATGCGGGTGGAAGCGAAATGACATACCGCTGTCAGTGACCATTTAACCTTCAAATCTCTTTAGCTTTAAAAGGTTTTGTTTGAGTGAAAAGTATTACGAAAAAAAATGTATTTTTCCTGAAATAATGCAAATTGTTAATGCAAGAAGTGTTTTAAATGTTGAAAAGTTTAGTAACAATTAGTTATTATGTTAGTTTGCTTAATTTAACAAAATTATTGTTGTGTGTTCATAACCTATATCTGATGCGTTTAGTGCATTTTTTATTAGGAAATTTGTTATTGCGGACGGAAAATATCTTGTTTTATTTGTTACTAACCTGAACTATACAAATAATGAGAAGTCAGTTAATTGCACTGGTCAAATAGATATGGATACGTTATTAATACATTATTTCTATAGGTAAGTTTACAGATAGTGGGGTCGTTGATTTGAGATCAAGCAGGTTTCTTTTAGTTAGTTTTTACGTGTTATTATCGAAGGGCGCTATTTATTTTTCTACAGTTGTTTCTGCTACGGAGATTAGTCAGTTTCAATATATTAAGTGACTTCCATAACACCCTATATATATATATATATATATATATATATATATATATATATATATATGTATATATATATATATATATATATATATATATATATATATATATATATATATATATATATATATATATATATATATATATATATATATATATATATATATATATATATATATATATATATATATATATATATGTGTATATATATATATATATATATATATATATATATATATATATATATATATATATATATATATATATATATATACTAGCCGTGCCCGCGGCTTCGCTCGAGTGGACTTGATTCACCTTAATCGTCACTAGCTTATTCGTTATGTTTATATCATTATATAGCTTAAGGGGCCTTAGAGGCCCATGGCTTGGTTGCATACTTGTCTTCACTTCTTTTTGTCTCCTGTTAGCTTTTCCCAGTGCGGGATTCCCATCAACTCCGGATCTGGCTTTACTGCCCGAATCCATGTAGATCGAGGTCTACCCTTGCCTCTTCTTCCAACCACTCACTCCTCTTGCTTTGCCTGTCTTTCTTCCTTCATCCTTGCCACGTGTCCCAACCATCTTAATCTCTGGCTTATTATGATTTGGCATATAAGGGGTTTCGTATATAGGCATTTTAATTCGTAGTTTGTTCTTCTTCTCCACAGTCCCTCTTCTTTCCTTCCTCCGTAGATTCTTCTCAAAGCTTTCCTTTCCCACACCTCCAACGTCCCCTTTTCTCTTGCATTCAGTTTCCACGTTTCGCATCTATATGTCACCGTGGGTCTGACAACTGTCATATATACTTTTTCTTTTGCTTTTCTTGATACATTCTTTGATTTCAATATTGGATTCATTGTCCTCAAACATCTCTGTCCTTTCGCTATTCTTTCTTGGATCTCCGTCCTTTCTTGTCCACTCTCTGTTATTGTTACTCCCAGATAATTAAATTTGTCTACTTTTTCTAACATATATCTTTTCCCTAAGTTGTTTATTATATCTAAACTTTTGTTGTATTTATTATCCTTCTTCTTTGTAATTTCCATGTATTTTGTTTTTTCCTCATTTATCTTTAGTCCTCTCATCCTTCCCCTTTCTTCTATCCTACTTATGGCTTTTTTGAGGTTCTCTTTTGCTCTTGCAATCACTGCTACATCATCCGCATAGGCCAAGCATTGGCAGGTTTGTTGGTATATCGTTCCATATATTTTTATTTCTGACTCCCGGATTATCTTCTCTAGTACCAAATTAAATAGACATGTAGACACTGGTTCCCCTTGTCTTAATCCTCTCTTCACCTTAAACTTGTCTGATACTTTGCCCTCAACCAACACTCTACTTTCTGTGTCATTCAGGGTCATTCTCACCATGCGAATCAATTTACTTGGAATTTTTAGTTCTTCCATTATCTTGTAGAGTCCTTCTCTATTTACAGAGTCATATGCTTCTCTGAAATCCACAAAGACCAAGTGTAGTGCCAAATTTTGTTCTAAGCTATTATCTTGGATTTGCTTAATCGAAAATATCTGGTCTGTAACCGATCTATTTTTCCTGAATCCACACTGGTACTCTCCCAGAATAGACTCGGCTTTCTCTGCTAGTCTGTTTTTGATAGTCAACACTACTATCTTGTACACGATATCCAGTAAGGCTATTGGTCTATAATTAGCACATATAGTTTTTTCTCCTTTTTTGTATATTGGGAAAAATGAGCGACTCTCTCCAGCTCACTGGCATCTTTTCTGTTTCCCATATTTCTTGCACCAACCGGCATATTTCATTTTCCAGATCTACTCCTCCAACTTTTATTAGTTCTACAATTTCCACCTAGGTTTTTTTTTTGGTTCTGAGTATTTCTCTTAGTTCTTCTTTGCAGGGTTTATTTGTCGCCTCCTGCCCTTCAGTTAATTTTGCTTCCTGTTTCTCATTCAAATCATTTTCATCTCCATTTAGTGTTTCTTTAAAGTATTCCCCCCATCTATTCAGTCTTTCTGCGAAGCTTACTGCCAAACTTCCATCTTTTTTCCTACATATTAGCATTTTGTCTCTGTTTATTCCTTTTGTATTTTATAAAAAAAAAAAACGTAAATCGGATAAGTGGTTCTTGAGTGCTAAGCGCAGTAATGGATAGACAAACAGACAGAGAGACGTTACGTTTTATATATATTATAGATTTTTTTTGACAGATATTAAATTAAGAATTTAAAAAAAAATCACGTAAATCGGATAAGTGGTTCTCGAGGGATAAGCGCACTAACGGACAGACAGACAGACGTTGCATTTTACATATATTATAGATATAGATTATTATTATTACTATATAACCTGGTCAAAGAATATATGTATGAATTTAAAAAAAAGACACGTAAATCGGATAAGTGGTTTTCGCCTGATAAACGCACTAATGGACAGACAGACAGACAAAGAGACATTGCATTTTATATATATTATAGATTATAGATATTCTCTGCTAGATAATATTGTTCCAAATTTAATGGTTTAGGCTGTGTACTGCAAGGGATAGCTGCAAACTTTTTTCCGACTTCATTCACTATTATCGTCACTGCTCACTCCCTATGCCACCTATCGTAATAAAATATAGCCTATAACCTGGCCAGAGAACATAGTTATGTGTGTTTAAAAAAAAAGTATGTAAATCGGATAAGTGGTTCTCCAATGATAAGCGCACTAACGGACAGACAGACAGACAGACAGACAGACGTTGCATTTTATATATATTATAGATATATATATATATATATATATATATATATATATATATATATATATATATGTATATATATATATATATATATATATATATATATATATATATATATATATATATATATATATATATATATATAGCGGTGGACAATTTTCCATTGGATCAAGGGCATGGTGCCATAGACAAATGGCCTAGTCGTCTAATCTCATTTGGCACTTTCAAGTGCTGTTGCTGCCGCTGCTACTCGATACTGTGATCTTGCTGCTGCTGCCGCTCGAAGTTTCGCTGGATTATTCGAAAGCCTTTGATGTGCTGGATCATAACCTACTTTGTGTTAAACTGCACTATCTGGGCTTCGCTGATCACTCCGTACTATTTTTCTATAGCTATTTGTCGGGTAGACGGTAGAGGGTGCGAATGAATGATGTCTGTTCAACTGCTGGTAAAATTATCTCGTGAGTGTCCCAGGGTTCAATACTGGGGCCTCTTCTGTTTCTTATATATACTTTTAATACATTCTAAACTGCTGCATATTCATCGGTTCAGTCGTATGCTGATGACACGTAGTTGCTTCATTTCTTTGAATCATGAATCATCAGATCCTGAGTCTGCAGCAGAAAATTTAAATCGGGATCTCATGGCTTTGTCAGTTTACTCGGATGAAAATAATTTGAGGCTAAATCCAGACAAGACGCAAGTTTTATTGTTTTGCAAGGAAAATCGGCGACCAACCTTGAGCATGGCTGATCAGGATGTGCTGTTTTCTGATTGTGCCAAGAATTTATGTCTTTGCATTGATACACATCTTAGATTCAGGGAGCATGTTAGGGTGCTCCTACAAAAAAGTTATGCGAAAAAGAAGGTTTTATATGCAAATCGTTCTATTCTGAATTTTAAGATGAGAAAAAAATTGTGAGTCTTTGGTCTTGTCTTCATTTCATTATTGTAGTATTGTGTACTATTCTTGCTTGGATGCGCTTTCAAGGAGACGATTGTAGTATATACAGAATGTCTGCTGTAAGTTTATATTCCATTTGAGAAAGTATGATCATGTATCTTTAAAAATAAATAAGTTAAAATGGTTAAATTTTGCTAATACTGTGCAACTGCACTTCGTAATATTCTTAATGAGGCTCTTAGGAACTTCAGTCCCGATTTATTTAAGGGAGAAGTTAGAGTCCCCAAATTTGGTGCATGATAGGTATATTAGACGGTCTGATCGCTTGACCATGCCTCAGCATCGCACTGCCTTGTTTTATATATAATGCAGTAAATATATACAATACCATGAATCCAGAACTGAAAACGTGCACTATTGACCGAATTCGTCGATTATATAGGGAAGAGCTGTTAAATAAGCAGAATTCTCAGACGTAGTTTATTTGTATTTTGATGTCTCTTCTCGATTATTGATTTTTACTATGTTAGTATGTAATTGTTGCTTGATTTTTGTTTGTAAGCGCGTTGTGTGTTGAGGCGGTTAGATGTAAGAGTAACCGATGGTTAAATCTCGCCTCTTTTATTAAACGATGTGTGTAGGTAATATGTACTCACGTGTATTAACATCTTAATAAAGGCGATATTTATTTTATTTATTTTATATATATATATATATATATATATATATATATATATATATATATATAAATAAATATATATATATATATATATATATATTATATATATATATATATATATATATATATATATATATATATATATATATATATATATATATATATATATATATATATATATATATATATATATATATATATATATATATATATATTTATAAGAAAGAGGAAGGACAGTAACAGGGCACTGGCAACAAACAAGATCTAAAGGCTCTAGTATCTGCTTTTTATTTTTGTTATCGAACTTTCGCTGCCTAATGGTAGCTTCTTCTGGATTCTAAAAATGCAAACAAGGTACAGAACATAAACTTAAGACGTTCGTTTTTGAAATGTGATTCAATAAATTATAAGGTGTATGAGAAATTACTTACAAAAATTTAGAAGTTAAATTCATTTCTGGTGAAGACAATAAAATTTGCATTTTTGTTGGCCAGGTAGGAGGTATGATTACAAAAAACATGATAAAAGGACACTTAGAGAGTTACACAAGTATTAAAAATAAAACGTTGTCAATAAACATTAATCAAGAACACTTTTTAAGACAGAACACAACTGTAAGAAAGAGCATGATGTTGAAATGGTACTTCATTTTAAAATTTTTTTGACGTCGAGTTTAGTGATATTTGAGTCTGACCCGGATATTGTTGGTAGTCTATGTGGTCATCAGGTCGACAAAAAACCCAAAAGCATTAAAGTTAGAGATGTGGTAAATTTTTGGTGGATGCTACTATTAGACAAATTATTTATTATTAATGATATTTATTTTTTTTAATTTTATAGCAAAGGGACTTAAATTTGATGAATGTTACTACTAGACGAGTTATTTATAATTAATTATATTAATTTTTTAATTTTATAACAAAGAGACTCATAGACTAATTTAAAGTATTTGAAAGAGAATATTAATATTGGAGGTTATTTATTATTTAATTTTTAATTTTTTAATTTTATAACAAGAAGACACAGAAAAAGTAATTAGTAATATATAAAAAGCAGGAATAACAGAAAGAGAAAAGAAACGTCAACGTTTGGTATGATTTTGTGTGTTAGTAAATAGGTATACAAAGAGCTCAATCCTTCTATGTCTTTTTTGTGATTGAGATTACTTTTACAAGTTTTTATGTAACACATTTCCAAGAAACTTCTTCTGAAGTAATTAGTCTCAACATCCAGAATGAAGCTGTTGTTATATTGTACTCTGTGAGCTGTATTATTTACGTGTAAGCTCAAGCTAGTTGCGTTAAGTTTGTGTTTGCTATCACTTTTGTGTAACGTTAATCTTTTAGAGAGCTTTTGTGAAGTTTGTCCAACGTAGACCAAACCACATGCACAGGGACAGGGAATGCCGTAGATTATATTAGATCTTTATAAAGTATCGGTTTTATCTTTTAATTTGGTATAAAAACAATTCATTCTTTTTATATTGTAACTAGCAATCTTAATGTTTGTATTTTTAAACAGAGAAGACAAGGACTGGGAGAGACCTTCTATATATTGTAACTTTCCTACTTTAATGTCGACATTAGTGGAAACAGTTGGAATGATTTGAAGGGGGGGGGGGGGGTCTTTGAGAATTCTTTTTAATTAGAGCTTTAGGATAGTAATTGTCCAACAAGATGTTTTCTAACAGTTTTACATTTTTTTTTTTAAAGGAAGGATGGCAAATCTTATCTATTCTGTTTTTTAATCCTCTGATGATGTTCAGTTTTTGTTTCATAGGGTGATAAGAATGGAATGGGATATATTTACCCGAACTTGATTTTTTCCTATTCCAGTCAAGTTTGACTGTATTATTTTCAGAGCGTTCAACCCTAGTATCCAAAAACGGAACAGCACAGTCAGTCTCCTCCTCAAGAGTAAACACGAATTTATGATTGAAAGAATTGTAAATATTACGTGTGTTCTGTGCACTTCCGGCAGGTAAAGCTACTAGCAAGTCATCTACATATTAAAACAGAAGGGAAAATTCAAATTCCACCTTTGAAATGACAAAATAAAGAAGTTTATTCATAACGATTTCGGCCAGAATTGGCGAAATAGCACTTCCCATTGGGACGCAAATTTTTTGTCCGTAGAATGTACTATTGAAGGAGAAAAATGTATGTTAATATAAAAAAGTAATGATTAGTAGAAACTGTTCTTTAGGAATATTACATATCTCTTCTATTAATGTGAAATGTTCATTTAATATTGATATAATAAGGTCTAGAGAAATGTTAGTAAACAGTGAAACTACATCAAAAGAAGCCAATACAAAACCCTCTGGCAAAATGAAGCCGTTAACCTTCTCTGCAAATTCGAAGGTATTTTTAGTTCTGAATTTGTTGAAAGTAGAAAAAGCTGTTTCTAAAATAGAGGCTATATATTTAGCAAGTGGTTGTGTAGATGCTCCTACACGGGAAACTATTGGTCTTAGAGGTATATCCGGTTTGTGTATTTTTCGTAGACCATAATATTTGGGACAAATCCCATTATAAGTTATCAATGTGCGAGCAGTTGCTTCATCTAAAAACTTACCATCTTTTAATGATTTAATTAATTTATTACATTTAATTTCGACATTTGAAGTGGGATCGTGATGTATTATTTCTTAGGTATTATCATCTTGGAGTAGGAAGTGTGATTTTTCAAGATAGGAAGTTTTTGACATAGCAGTAGTAACATTTCCTTTATCAGACCTAGTAATCAGTAAATCGGGATGATTTTTTAAGAAATTTTTTGTTTCCTTCTCTAATTTATGAGTGATAGAACTTTTGTCTTTATGTGATATTACATAGTTAGTAATTAAGTTTACAGCCCTCGCACCAATGTAGTCTTGTTTTTGTGAGGGGACATAGTGAATTAATTCCTCTACCTCAGACAGTAGACTAAACATGTTTATATCTTTGTTAGATATAGTGAGACTAAATTTGGGACCAAGGGCTAGAAACTCTTTTACATTAGGTGGTATTTCCACATCGGAAATATTTTTTATCCACTTGTTTTTGCCCATATTAAATTTATTTATTTCTACTTTTTTGATATTACTTTCTTTAATTTTATTAAATAAAATTTTATATTTTTATGTTCAATAAAAATGAAATCATCAAAAATATGAAATGGTAATTGAGTCCTAAGGTCTTGTAATAGCTCCTCCAATGATATCTCGAGTCTTTCTATGTACCGATTAGTGTCAGAGATACATAACTTATGGAAATTGGTTGTTACCTGTTGTGTTATGTTTTCCAGCCTGGTTATATTGTTGTTTGATATAATTTGCGGAATTTTCCAGAGTCTCTTTATGTTATCTTCAAGAAAATCGGGTGTTCCTTTTGTACGACGACACTCTAATAGAAATATTCGTCTGTTTCTCTGAGATGCCAGTTTTCTATTAATATTATCATAGAATTTTATACTTTTTACCATATTCGGCCCGAACGTCTCAGATATTTGTCTGCAGAAGGTTCTCATTATTCAAAACACTATATATATATATATATATATATATATATATATATATATATATATATATATATATATATATATATATATATATATATATATATATATATATATATATATATATATATATATATATATATATATATATATATATATATATATATACGTATATATATATATATATATATATATATATATATATATATATATATATATATATATATATATATATATATATATATATATATATATATATATATATATATATATATATATATATATATATATATATATATATATATATATATATATATATATATATATATATATATATATATATATATATATATATATATATATATATATATATATATATATATATATATATATATATATATATATATATATATATATATATATATATATATATATATATATATATATATATATATATATATATATATATATATATATATATATATATATATATATATATATATATATATATATATATATATATATATATATATATATATATATATATATATATATATATATATATATATATATATATATATATATATATATATATATATATATATATATATATATATATATATATATATATATATATATATATATATATATATATATATATATATATATATATATATATATATATATATATATATATATATCTGCAGTTGTAGATCAATTCTTTATTGACCTAAAATATTTTTTAGGGCTGGTACTGTATTTAATTACTTGAGACAAATTGTACTAAATTGCAAAATGCGCGAAGAGGTATACGACTGTATAAGACTCTTCGTAATAACCCTAATAATGTTAAACACATTTACTTGCTTTTTTTATTATATTCCATGGGTTCTATCAAAAGAAACATTTGCAAAAGATTCATGGTAAGTATCCCAGCTAATACTGATATCTTACATCGTCTTGTGATTGGTTAAATGCTAAAATACTAAAGAATTATGTTTTTATTCTATCAGATTTTGTAGCTCAATTTAAATTTTAGATAATAGTGGGCGTCGGGGTGGTAGAAGCATCCCCGACTAAACAGAAACAACAGAGGCGGCGCGGACACAATGTAATATTTAGTATGTGTAGTATGAATAATCTATATAGCATAATTCTTCCGTTTATGGTAATAGTGTCGCCAACATGATGGCGTCTATAGTCTATTAATGACTGTTCAATCAAGGGCAGACACATAAAGAAAATAATAAAAAGATTGTTGTTCATCTTGTACTGACTATTGTGTATAGAATTTGCCGTTCCTTGATACCAGCAACATAACTGGCTACTAATTATAATTTTACAAGTATTTTCAACAATTTATTTTAGCGATCGATAAAAAAATGTATCCATTCTTGTTAACTGAAAATACTACGGTAATCTTAATCTCCGAAAGAAATATTTTTTTTTTTTTCCGTTTGTAGGCAGTAGCGTAACCAGATTCAAAGGACGTTTCTTCGCGTAAAAAAATGTAATAAGGCTTACTTATGTGGAACTTTCCTTTGCTCGACCCATGGGAGTTTTTTTTTTTTGGGGGGGGGGGGGGGGCATATGAAAGATTAAAATCTACAACTCAATAAGTTCATGCACCGTGCATATGAATCTATTCTGTAGTGGAATTATTATGCGATTTTAATTAGCTCAAGTTAATAATTATCGCTCGAGCCAGTTGACTTATAAAACTGACAAAATAAAAAGCTATTGAGCTAAGAAGAATATCTGATTTATTTGTAACATATGGTCTAAAATTCGATTATACACTCCTGGACAAAATTAACGCAACAATATATGAAGTCATACAAATCTCTATAATGAATTAATTTTAATAACTTTTTATGAACATTAGTTACCCTAAAAGTTAGAAAAAAACTTATTCGGATGCTTTAAAAGTGAATTAGCTACCAAATTTCTCTATAGATTCGAATTAAAATTATTCTTAAGACCTAATAACAAAATCGTTGAAATTATGTAATAATGAAAAAAATAAACTGGGACACTAGTAGCAAAATTAATGGTGTAACTGGGACACTAATAGCGTGTGTTGCCTCCTCTACTTCGGATGACAGCGTTTATGCGCCTAGGCATGCTTCTAATTAAATTTTGGATAAAATCTTGAGGAATTTGCTCCCATTCTGTCTTAACTGCAATTTCAAGTTCCCTCAGGTTTCTAGGTGCAGGTATATGACGTTTCACATTTTTTCTTAAGGTGATCCCATACATGTTCTATCGGATTCAGATCCGGGCTTTTTGGTGGCCATTGCATAATCGGTATATCAACTTGATTAGATAATCGAGTACCTCCCTAGCCACGTGAGGTCGAGCGTTGTCTTGCATAAACAGAAAATTGGGCCCCATAAAATGACCGAAAGGCATCAGATGTTCTATTACAATATTCTCAAGATAGTAGTCAGCATTCATGGATCTCGTACGGACAGGAACTAACTCTGTGCGAGTATCAAAGCAGATGCCACCCCAGAACATAACAGAGCCACCGCCGAATGGAATCCTTGCAGAGATATTGCAAGGAGCAAACTTTTCTCCTGGTCTTCGCCATACTCGCTCGCGACCATCTGGATGTTTTAGACTAACCCTAGTTTCATCTGTGAAGAAAACTTGTTTCCAATCATCCACAGACCAGTTTTCGTGATTTCGAACAAAACGTAACCTGGCAACTCTGTTCTCTCTAGTAAGCAAGGGCGCAGTGGCTGGTCTCCTACTGTTTAATCCAGCTTCATTTAACCGTCTTCTAACTGTTTTAGAAGAAATTGTGACATTGCTTGCACAGCTTCGAGTTCGTTTCTTATTATAGAACTAGTGACAGTCCTGTTTCTTAAAGCATATTGTCTTCTAAAACGTTCATCTTGGTCGCTAGTGCATCGTTTTCGCCCTTGCCCTAGCCTTCTAGAATAAGTTCCTACTTCATTCAAGCGTCTTACCATACGACTTATTGTGGAACGATGTTTGCCTAACAAATTGGCAACATAACTCTGACAATATCCCTCGTCCAATAAAACTGAGGCTCGCACTACCTCGTGTTCAGTTAAATTCCTTGTTCGATTCATTTTTCTAATTCTTCGGGATCAAAAATAAAACAGTCTACCACAAAAACGTATTACTTTGAAAAAGGCAACAATTTATAAGCTTACTTTTAAAGAAAATCTATCGCATTATTACAGAAAATTGTTTATCTTCTAAAAAATTCTTTAACACTGTAAATCTAAACGAATTGTTTTGATTTCTGTCATGAACAACGAAACAAAATATGCATAGCCTACTATTCAAATACTCTATAAACTTTAAAACTGACATAAGAAAAAGATAAATTAATTTACAGATTGTTGCGTTAATTTTGTCCAGGAGTTTATTTGAATTTCCTTTTGACTTACTTTGTCTCCTGAAAGGTGGTGTGGATTATGTATCAGGTTTCTGAGTTTTTCACAAGGTGGACAAGGTCTGTATTTATTTTGTTAGGTTTTAGAAGTTTTAATTTTTGGACAAATTATAATCTATAATTCAAATTAGATGTTTTTTTAATTATCTCTCTGCTTATAATATGATCTTACCGAGACATATTTGTTTCTAAGAGTTAGCGCTCAGCAAATTGAGTGACCGACCTTTTTTAAAAGAAAACTCCTACTTTGTTATAGAAAAAGCGCATGAAGAGAAAAATATATGTTTAGCAGTATTTTTGGATACAGCCCAAATTTTTGATAAAGTTTAGCATCAAGAATAAGAATAATAATAAACTTGCAAAAATATTACTGAAGTCATACCCAAAAATATTACATACTACATCGCAGGAAGAATTTTTTGTATAAAACAAGAACAAGAAGATTCTACTAGATTTGCCACAAGGCAGTGTCCTAGGACCAGTATTGTATTTACTGTACGCATTTGGCTTACCACAAATAGAGAATGTCGCTATGCAATTAACACTGCAATATTAGCGGTAGATGGGAATAATAATGATCAAAACTACAACACACACGAATATAACCACATGGACGAAAAAGTGGAGAACTGACAAAAACGAAAAAACATTAGTATATATTGATATTAGATTATATATATTGCTTATAGCAAATTACATACGTGCCGGGAAAAATAAATCAAACCACAATTCCAAACAGCAACACAGCTATATTCTATTTATTTGAAAGTGATAGCAATAAATCATCTATAATTATGCAAATTAGCATCAACTAGGGCCCCAGAGTTTTACCTACATTTTACCTGTAATGCAGCAGACCAACAACTTTATTGGAATACCATCTGACGTCGGTTTAATATTCGCAATCTCTTACGTTTGAATACAATAGGAAAAACACCGTCTTTTTTTATTTGGGGCTAAATAGTCTGAAATAGTGTGCCTGGGCGAATACGTATTATTTGCGAATAGTATGAATGAAATCGTTTTATAATGTTTAAACATTTATTAGAAAAAACTTACATTTAATAATGAAACAACATTAATAACAAAATATACAAATGAGGAAGCCAAACAACAATGAAAAAAGTATTACCAATCTTCTAACTCCGACATACTTGAGAAACTATCATTGCCCGACTCATTTATATGTATAATTAAAGATTCAACAGCGGCATTCCCTGCCATGTCCACAGTCCACATTTTATCTTCTACCCTCAATACATGCTCGACACATTTTCGCCAATTTTCTGTGGAAACATTAGAGATGGCATTCTGAAAAAGGTTTTGTACGTCTGCTAATTTATAGGTCGTGTTGTTACCAGCGTATCGAGGTCATGTTTAGTTAGTAGCATCTCTTGAATGGACGCACACCAAGTTTCAGCCATATTGGTCTATTTCTTTGTGTTTGGCATTCGTGTGAATCAAGGAAGTCGAGAGATTTTCAAGAAATGAACGAAAAAGAATTTCGTGTGGTGATTAAACATTACTTTATGAAAGGCAAAACGCCTCAGGAGACTAAAGAGAAGCTTGATAAACATTATGGTGACTCTGCACCTTCGATTAGAACAGTTTATAAGTGGCTTCAAAATTTTCGGACTGGCCATATGGGCACAAGTGACGCTGAACGTTCTGGACGGCCAGTGGAGGTTACGACTCCAGAAATCATTGATCAAATCCATGATAAGGTGCGTGAGATTGCTAGTGCTGTGGGCATCTCGACTGAATGGGTACATAATATTTTGCATAAACATTTGGACATGAGAAAGCTATCCGCAAGATGGGTGCCACGATTGCTCACGCTTGACCAAAAACGGAATCGTGTGAAGTGTTGCAAGGATGGTTTGCAGCTGTTCCAGAAGAATCCGGATGACTTTAAGCGTCGTTTCGTCACTGTGGATGAAACATGGATACATTACTATACTCCTGAGACCAAACAACAATCTAAACAATGGGTTACCAAGGGGGAATCTGCACCAAAAAAGGCGAAGACCGTTCCTTCGGCCGGAAAGGTTATTGCGACTGTCTTTTGGGATTCGCAAGGGATAATCCTCATCGACTATCTGGAAAAGGGTAAAACTATTACAGGTGAATATTATTCATCGTTATTGGACCGTTTGAAAACCGAGCTGCAAGAAAAACGCCCGCGATTGGCCCACAAGAAAGTCCTTTTCCATCACGACAACGCACCAGCACACACCTCAGCAGTTGTGGTCGCAAAATTAATGGAAATAGGATTCCCCCCTATTCTCCAGACTTGGCTTCCTCGGACTACTATTTGTTCCCCAATTTGAAGAAATGGCTGGCGTGACAAAGATTTTATTCAAACGAGGAGGTGATTGCAGACACTAATGGATATTTTGCAGACTTGGACAAATCCTATTATTCGGAAGGGATCAACAAACTAGAACATCGTTGAACGAAGTGTATAAGCCTAAAAGGAGACTATGTCGAAAAATAAAAAAGGTTTACCCCAAACACATAAGTAGTTTTTATTTTTGCACGGACTTTTCAAACCAGCCTCGTATAAATGGAGTAAAATCCATTGTGGAAGATGTTTATATTACTCTTACAAAAGGCAATTAATCAGTCTGCCAGTACTACTCAGTATATATCATCACTACACCAAACCCTTTTTTTTGCACTCGACGTGCATTTCGCTAACCATGTTAGCTTCAACAGGGGCAATGATTGACAGACATCACTCAATCAACAAAAATTTAAACAATTATTTAAGATCCCCACTGACGTTTATTGTATTAGAGCTGAAAATTGTTTCGACACATTATGTCTTCTTCTGGAGCAAGATGTAAATTAACTACAAGGTATGTTACAAAATACAGTAAAACTTATGAAAAGCGGCCACAAAAAAACTTGGCCGTTTAAGACAGATGGCTGTTATTCCCAGGTTTTGCGTCCTATAAATAAAAGACATATATTTTTCTATTCTTAAACATTTTCTTTATTTTAGTAAATAGAGTTAGTATACACACAGATTGAAAAGTTAAAAGGATTTAATAATATAAAAAAATATTTGAAAGTACAATATTTATTTATTTATTTATTTATTTATTTATTCACCACATTCTACAGTATTCCAATTACAGAATGGGAAAATAACATAATGAAATGTACTAAACCTAATTAAAATTATATTAGAGCTTATTAACAACATATTTTAAAACTACATTTTTTTTTATTTTTGTCACGCTGCAATTGAAAATATCAAGCTGGTTCTGCATTTGATTGTATTTTTCGCAAATTTGAAAAAGGGGAGAAAATTTTAGGACATTTGTTCTTGGGATTGGTAAATTAAAAGTTTGCACACTATGTGCCGCGGTTCTAGGTACATGAAAAGGCAGACACTGCAAGATTTTGTTTGCATCAATTTTGTTTGATATTATCTTATGTAAAAAATATAATTTGGGCTTTGTTTCGGCGTGCCTCTAAACTTTCCATCGAAAATCTATCCAAGAGACTTTCATAGGGATAACCTATTTCGGGATATACTCCATCGAGTTTAACCTGTGCTCATATAGTTCTATTGGATTGAGCTCACAATGATATGGTGGCAGGCGATAAACAGTAATATAGTGAAATCTGTGTTAACGGCCACCTGTCATAAGCGGACAGTATTATGCTGGAAAAATCTTTCTCCAGCTACAATTAAAAAATGTTTTTTCAAGGCCGGATTCTCCGATGTTGTTTCAGAAATTGCTATTTTTGACGAAGAAGACGAAATATCCCTTTCCTTTAGTCCATAATAAAACTGTAAACGTGGATGAGTTTGTTTCCATTGATAGTGATGTGCCTACAGAAAGTTCAAACTTCAGTATTTCGGAAATTGTTGAGGAACTGCGCGATACAGACCAAAAGCTTACTTCTGATTCAGACAGTGATGTGGACGAACGTGAAGCTCCAAAATCTACTTTGTCTACTATGAGTGAAGTTTGTGTAACAATGATGAAATGGCTATAGAATTTTCTCGAGTGTTACTTTCATGTGAATCTGAGGTTTTAAAATCAAAGCTAAAAAATTTTAAACAAACAGCTCAAAAAAGCTTAATAACATGTATATATTTTAAAAAATCCATATTATGTATGTATTACTATAGTGTATATACTGTACATTCAAAATATTTTTTTATATTATTAAATCATTTTAATTTTTCAATCTGTGTGTATGCTAACTCTATTTAGTAAAACAAAGAAAATGTTTAAAAATAGAAAAATATATGTCTTGTATTTATAGGTCGCAAAACCTGGGAATAACGGCCACCTATCTTAAACGGCCAATATTCCTAAATTTTTTTGTGGCCGCTTTTGACAGGTTTTACTGTATTACGTTTTTTTGCCATTTCGTCGATGACGAAACTTGTGTAGTTGTACTTATTTCTGAGAACTTCAAACTTTACAAGTTCTAATAATTCTCTCATAACGCTGCCTTTTGGAAATAAATATTTTTCCCGGTCACCCAAGATTGGATGTCCTTTTTCAGCTAACCCAAAGTTGGAACTCGTTCTAATTTTTTAGAATGATAGCTTACGTTATCCATTACAATAACAGAACCGTCTGGTATTAGGTATATCATCTGCAAAAACCAATCTTCAAATACATCGGAGTTCATATTTTTGTGATAATTTCTTGTTTTCTTGGATACGAATGTTGAAAGACCTCCGTCTACAAAACCACTTTCGCTTCCAATAATAAACCTACATCCCTTTTCAGATGGCGGTTAAAGACTAGTAGAGACACCTTCATTGAATGCTTGGCGAGAATTTTTGATATTCCCATCTTACCAAAATTTCTTGACTGTGTACCCTTCATTTATCCACGTCTCATCTAAATAAGTATCCTTTTTCCTTCAGAGCGAGCTTTTCTAACTTTCCTTAAATAGTCTCTTCTCCAGTGTACAATTTCTCCACTTACTATCAATAAAGATTTTCTTTCACTTTTTTCCAATAAAAATTCATACCTTTTAAAACACTCCATAGTTTTACTCTACTCATTTTCGGTATTTCTGGGTGGCTTGTCGCAGCCTACAGGATCATATCCAAATTCTTTTTTTGCATAAAAAGTCTTGAACAATACGCCTTATTGCTTGTTTTATGTTGACTGTCAGCTAAAGTTCTTTTCTGCCTGGTCTCTTTTTTGGTAAGTCTAGACCCCCTCCTTTTCTTCTCTTAAAATTCTGTAAACTGTGGCTTTACCAACTCCGGTCATTAGGGAATATTTTGTCACACAATCGTCCACACTTAAATCATAGTTTTGATCGTTTTTAACGTTGTCAAATACATTTTTAACTATACACTTTTCATTATGGGTTGACCTTTTGTTAACACACTAACTGACTTGTCACTAATTGGCTTGACACTTGGGCATGCTGCTCTAAATATTTATTTATAGTTGGGGCAACAGGAAGGTATGTAAATAAAATGATTTTATCGGCAATAAAACTTCCTTAGAAAAGAGCATTGTTCCCTGAAAAATACCTGGGAATAGATAGCATGCCTCTGTTATGGAACCTCTGGTCAGTCCACTGGCATGTTTATTACTATCAGTTTCAAGTAAATAGAGTATAAATCTCGACATTAGGCTCCGCTGGAATGAACACATCAAAAAACAAATACTTGACTTTAAGTATAGAAAAATGTAGTGGATGCTTGGCCTGTAGTAAAATATTTTAAATTATTAGTTCATAAAAAAGTTTTGAAATCGGTATGGATCTACGGGATCTAATTATGGGGGCGTTTAAACGACAGTCATATTAGACTAATACAAGTCTTTTAAACTAAAATACTGAGAGGTATATTAGATGCCCTCTGGTACTTTCAAAATGACTTCCCGCATCGAAATTTGGAGATACCTACTGTTAAAGAAGAAGCTAATTGATTTGCAACGAACCATGAAGAACGCCTCCAAAATCATGTTATCGCGGCCCTGCAACTCTTGGACAACACAAACATCAAACGAAGTCCTCAAATAACAGAACCCCTTGTGTTAGTGAAGTATAGTGCTTAGTGTTCCATACGGCTAATTATATCTTGTAATCTAAGATACTTCGATGGGATAACCCTAGTTAGATAAGTCCCTAGCTTTAAGAAATATTAAAGTAAAATTGTTCTGAAGCGATTAGTCACAAAATATTTAAAACATCTAAAAATCTACTCGGTTAATGGAACCTAAAACCATAATTTTTTCCTGATCTTCCTTAAGTTGCAAAATTTAACACTACTTTCTGTGAACATGCACTTTGGATATCCGATCGCGTAAATGAAAAAAAGATGGATTTTAATTGAAGGCGCCTTCATCTTTTTAGGCAGTAAGTGAATGTTTATTACTTCATCCACCATCACCACTAAACGGCTATACAGACATCCATTATTGTCCCGTGCAGCGCTCATCCAGTTAGTGTAGATACGCTCAAAATCGTCCGACCATCGAGTTGGCGGTCTTCCTCAGTTATGAAATTCGTTGTTACGTGGTCTCCATACCGTTATTTTCCTAGTCTATATGTCATTCCTGATTCTGGCTAGGTGTCCCGCCCAGTTCCATTTGAGGTTGCCAATTCTCTCGATGGCGTCCGTTATTCCGCTTCTTTCCCTGTCTTGTATTTGGGACCCTGACTTGCAGCGTTACCCTTTTCATAGATCTTTGTGCTATTCTGATTTTATTAGTCGTGCACTTTGTCAAGGTCAACGTTTCGGGTCCATAGGTCAACACAGGCAGGACACTTTGATTGAAAGGCACATGGGGATATCAGATCTGAGGACATTCTTCAACTTTCCGAGAGCTGCCCAAGTTCGCCCATCTCTTCTTGACACTTCGCATGTTTGTTGTTTCTTTCGAAGCAGATCTCAGGTTTAGATATTTATACGTATGCACTTGCTCTATGTTTAGGTTGTTGATGGTCAAATATGTATTTTCCACCAGATTTGTAACCTTGGTTTTGCTAGTGTTAACTCTCAAACCCACCTTTTTAGAAACTGGTTTTAACTCATGCAAAATTGTTTTTGCTTGGCTACGCAATTTAGCTAAAATATAACGCATTTACAACATATTGTACGAGGGTTGTGTAAAAAATAAGGTTCCCACATTTTTTTCAGGTGTAAGGCATTTTTTATTTGAACTGAAAAATACATCATTGGAAAGCTTAATTTCTTAGCTATTTTTCAACATAATCTCCAGATTTTTACACACATTTTCGTTGACGACTAATCCACTTTTGGAATCCCGCTTCAAAGAAGTCCGCCGCCAGTCCGTGGAGGAATTTGGTGACCGCTTCCTGCACTTCTTCATGACTCTCGAAACGTTGTCCACCCAAGTGTTGCTTTAATTTTGGAAACAAGTGGAAGTCACTCGGTGTAAGATCAGGGCTGTAGGGAGCATGTTCAACGGGATCCCAGCCAAAATTGTCGATTAAATCCTTGGTTTCGCGAGAGACGTGCGGGCGCGCATTGTCGTGGTGCAGTCTAACGCCTTTTGTCAGTCTTCCTCTCCTTCGATTTTGGATGGCTTTTCTGAGTTTTTTCAAGGTCTCACAATAATTTTCCGAATTTATTGTGATCCCTCGAGGCATAAACTGAACAAGCAGGACACCCTTACGGTTCCAAAAGACCGTAACCATCACTTTCCCTGCGGACAGCGTCTGCTTGAACTTCTTCGGTTTAGGCGATCCGGTATGGCGCCATTGTCGCGATTGTTGTTTTGTTTCCGGGGTGACGTAATGACACCACGTTTCATCCCAGGTAACAATGGAGTCTAAGAAATCTTCGGCATTCTCGGCGCATTCTCGAAGAAACTCCTGGGCACACTTGACGCGATCGGCTTTGTGGGTTTTTGAAAGCATGTGCGGGACCCACCGCGCACACACCTTGTGATAACGTAACCTTTCAGTCAAAATCGTGTGGATTGTTTTTCATAAACCTCAGGAACCCGGGCAGCCAGTTCCCGAATCGTTATCCTCGAGCAGAATTCGCTCAATCTTCGAGACGAGATCGATGGCCTTCCGCTTCTTTGCTCATCGTGGATGTCTGTGCGTCCTTTGGAGAACTCCCTACACCGCGGACGTGTTGAACGCTGATACAAGCTTCCCCATAAACTTCACACAACTCCTATGAATATGAACCGGTGGTAACTTTTTAGCGTGCAAAAATCGGATTACCGCACGAACTTCGCACCTGGCGGTGACGGCGATCGGGGGTTCCATCGCGGATAGCTGTCAGGCCGGCACTGAACGTCACAGCGAGTTCTACCAAGGCGGGATCTAGAGTGGGGGAATCAGCGCACACGGCGGTGTTGCCGGATTTCGCCTAGCATCTCGCGCGGCGAGTTTACAGCGTTGGGAACCTTATTTCTTACACAACCCTCGTAATAAATACATCAAATTCCTTCCAAGGCTCGGTTTGTTTACATTTAAACGCGATGCAAGATTAAGAGTAGACTTAAGGAAGGGCGACTGGAAACGATGGGTCATGACTTGGTTAAATGTAAGTGTTGTCAGCTTTCTAAAATTTAAAACATTTCACCGACGTTCACTATTTTATTGAAAGTTTAATCTAATGCAGTAAAATTATCGTGCATAATTTTAGTTAATAGAGAAGAAAGTAAATAACATAATATAAGAAACAACTGAATATTTTCTAAATCTGTACTTTCATTGTTATATATAACCACATATAACCTGCTATAAAAATAAGTGACAACATCGGTAAGCAATCAAAAAAAATTTTACTAGCGGACCACGTACGATCATTTCGGTTTTTAATGCTGCTCTACTGACGCGGGATACGGTATTTTTTTTTTATTTTCTACTTGTCCTTACCGGACTTATTCCAGTTTCTAATGGATTATTGATTTGGCGGGAAACGATGTTATGAATGACATATTCGGTCTATTCTTTTTTGTGCCTGGGGTTTCTTCCATAAAAATTATTTTAGACTTAAAATGTTGTAATATTAGACAATAAAAAGATTTGGTAACGCTTATTTTTGGCAGGCCACTATCTTTCTCTTTATTTGAAGCATGCGCAATAGTAAAGGGAAGAAATTAACTATAAGGACTCAGCTGTAAACGTTATTTGAAGCATGCGCCTACCGTTTGAGCTTGCGAAGTATTCAAACAAAATAAGAGAAACCTTTATTAAGGATAACGATTTCTCTTATTTAGGAACTTATAAGAGAAGTTGTTTGAAGTTCGTTACTCTTGTCGCTATTATGGTAGGGCCTGTTTTTTTTTTCTAAAGGGTGTTTTTTATAGAGGTATAAAACTTTAAGTTGGCAACACTTTTTTAACTGGCGGCCATTTTCTCAGCTGTCAAGTCATTTATGTTTAGTTTGGTTTGGCATTTCAACATGAATAGACTGACGCCTGAACAACGCTTCCAAATTGTGCAAATTTATTTTGAAAATCATGGTTCTGTTCGAAATACGTATCGCGCACTACGTCCATTTTACGGTCAACATAATCGTCCATCAGAGCAATTAATTCGATTAACTATGGAACGTTTTCGCACCACGTTTACTCTAAATGATAATACGCATCCACAGAGACGTCGTACAGTGCGTACAGAAGAAGTCATTGCTGCTGTAGAGCGTAGCGTAGAGGAAGACCCGAATCAGTCTATCCGCCATCGTGCACAGGAATTGGATATGTGTCCATCCATTTTATGGAAGATTTTGCGGAAAGATCTTGGTTTGCGTGCTTACAAAATCCAACTCGTGCAACAATTGAAGCCACACGATCACCTAGCAAGGCGTAGATTCGGTGAATGGGCCCAAAACAAGATTGCCGTTGATCCGATTTTCATAAGCGAATTTTGTTTAGCGATGAAGCTCACTTTTGTTTGAATGGATACGTCAATAAACAAAACTGCCGTATTTGGAGTGATGATAATCCTCAAGTGTATGTTGAGACACCGTTACATCCAGAAAAACTGACTGTTTTGGTGTGCTTTATGGGCTGGTGGAATCATTGGTCCGTACTTCTTTAAAAAACGATGCTGGTCAGAACGTTACAGTCAATGGTGAACGCTATAGAGCCATGATTACTGACTTTTTCGTTCATCAATTGAAAACCATGATGTGCAGGAGCTGTGGTTTCAACAAGACGGCGCCAACATGTCACACAGCTAGTGCCACAATTGATTTATTGAAGGAAACGTTTGGTAACCGCATAGTTTCACGTTTCGGACTCGTGAATTGGCCTCCAAGATCGTGCGATTTAACGCCGCTAGACTATTTTCTGTGGGGATATGTGAAGTCGCTAGTCTACGCCGATAAGCCCGAAACGATTGACCACTTGGAGGACAACATTCGCCGCGCTATTGCCGATATACGGCCACAAATGTTGGAAAAAGTCATCGAAAATTGGACCTCCAGATTAGACTACGTCCGAGCCAGCCCTGGCGGTCGTATGCCAGAAGATTATCTTTCGAATAAGGTAAATTTTCATGTCAATTTAAAAAATTCATCTTTGTTTTATTCAATTTCAAAGTTCTATACCTCTATAAAAAAACACCCTTTACTTAGGTAGCAGCAGACATCAGCGGGTCGTGTGGTGAATGAAAATAAATCCCTTAAGTTGATAGAAGATGAATACTAACCTAACCGTACTTTTACTTTATTTTATTGTAATTCTGCCGTAGTGTGAACATAGAGATATTAGAATAGAGTTCTCGCGAGAAGCGTAGAGCTCATAGAAAGAGAAAGAAATAATTTGCGTCATTCTATCTCTCTTACTCGGCGCAAGCCCGCAATACTAAGTTAGAGTGCGTACCCGTTCGAGAATGTTATTCGTATTCTTTGCTCGCTCTGATAAGAGAGACAGAATGATTCATATCATTTCTTTCTCTTTTTAACAACGCCTCGCTGTCGTTTACAGCAGGCTCCGTACTTTACCTCCTCTATTCTAATATCTCTATGAGTGTGAAAGCGCAATTCCTTCGCGTTAATATTGCGCATGCTTGAGATGACAAAAAGGATAAAGGCAAATTTCGTCATTTTTTCTAGAAATACAAGGTTTAGAGTGCTTATTTATAACCTTATAATTTATTTTAGGATAATAAGCGCTCACATTGATCCAGACAGTGTAAACACTTCCCAAGCGTACGCGGAATGTATGCTTTGTATCGTCTGTCATTTCTTTGGTGCTGGTGAAGGTGTTCATGAAATTAAGATTGCACATAGCATTGAAAAAGTGATGCTAATATGCACGATGATTGTGGGAAAGTATTTTATGTATAAACTAATAGTAACATTAGTTGGCAATGTTCTTAAGTAATAAAGGGTGTTTCAACAAGAAGTTTTAAATTGCGCGCTATTTTTCGTTTTTAGATTTGCAGCCGTCATTCTTTGACACTTGAGTAGTAAAAACTATACAGTTAACGAAAATGGAATGATATATAGGTAAACAATGCACAGAAATTGTAAAAATTCACTTCAAAAAGAGTAAAAATTTTGCGGAGGCAGTTCGCAAAGTTCGTACTGCTTTCGACCGAAATGAAGCGCCTTCTCGTCCAGCAATTGTAAATTTGAACGTCTCGGTTAAGTTTCGGATGTAAAGAACCCAACCCGTGCTCGTCCAGCTAGCTTAACTGAAAATATTGCTGCTGCAGCTGAAAGTGTTCCGGAACACTCGCGTATGTCAATTCGAAGACATTTACAGCAATTGGGCGTATCCACATCCAGAATGCAGATTATTTTGCACAAAGATATCGGTCTAAAAGCTTACAAAGTCCAGTTGACACAAGAATTAAAACCGGCAGACCATGTGTGTTGAAATACAAAAAAACGGCCCAAATTTTTTCAAGAAAATCATTCTGATAGACGAGGCTCATTTTCGTCTGTCTGTCTACGTAAATAAACAAAACTGTCACATCTGGGGCTCCGAAAACCTAAGAGAAATGGTTGACCAACCTTTCCATCCACAACTAGTGACAGTTTGGGGTGGTTTTTGAGCTGGCGGTGTCATTGGAGCGTATTTTTTCGAAAATGAAGTGGTGTGATCGTTTCTGTGAATAATGTGACTTTTTTAGCCTGATGCTTTGGATGCGTATGACCTTTATTTTCCACAGGATGGTGCTACATACCACACAAGGGGTGAAACAATCGGATTATTACGCGAAAAAGTTCCTGTTGGTGTAATTTCTCGAAATGGTGACTTCAACTGGCCACCTTGATCGTGCGATTTAACACCCTTAGATTTTTTTATTTCGGGGATATGTTAAAGATAAAAGTCTACTCTAATGCTCCAGCAACGATTAAAGCTTTAAAAGACAATATCAGAGCAGAAACTTGCGAAATAGAGTCACAATGGTGCGAAAATGTGATGGAAAATTTCCTCAAAAGAATGACTACCTGTAAGAAGAACCGAGGCTTCCATTTGGCAAATATTGTACTCCATCATTAATCGCATAGTTTGTACTTAGGATTGAAATAAAAATATCAGGAAAATTAAAAAAAAAAACTTTTTTCCAATAATTTAAAATGAAACCTCTTGTTGAAACACCCTGCGTATTATGACAATTTAACGGCATTTTATGTTGGTATGAAGTTTTGAACCTTATTTATACCAAACGGTGGATAATTTTTGAATTATTACCTCGTCGAAACTTGTCTTAAAATTATATCTGACTGCGCTCAGGGGCGATAAGAGCACTGAAACTTGTTGTGTAGGTGACGTTAGTAACTAAGCAAAAAAGATCTTGGTATTGGATTAATGAATGGAAATTAGGTTTATGAAACTGAATGTTTCATCCTGTATTGTCTTTTTAACAAATTATTTTCCTTAAACAAATTTTTTTTCTGAACTGAGGAGCAGATTATTTGAAGATAATAAATAGGTTATTAATAGTTCTTGACATTCAATTATAAGGCCAAGAAATATGATAAAACATAGGTGGAGATGCTGAACGGAGTACTCCCTATTGCCGCGATTTACTGGACTGAAGTGATATGACACATTTTTGGTCGTCTGTTTCTCCATCTAGGGTTAGCTGTTGATCCTCCAGCTTTACTTAATGTAGATTTACACAAAATTTTTAAACTTCTCAAACATTACATTATTAACACGTAGGCTGAAAAGTTTTTAGTCTGGCTACCTAAAACACATTTTTTTTCAAAATTCGACTTTATTCATTAATATAGTCTCCTTCAAGAGCGATACAATCAGTCCAACGCTTTTCTAACATTTCTATATCTTTCTTGTGGAAGGATTTGCCTTTTGTCTTCAAAACGGGCCTCAGTTTCGGTGATAATTTCTTCAAATCTCTTTCCCGCAAGCATTTTTTTGAGGTCTGCGAATAGTCGCTGGGGGCCAAATCTGAAGAATACGGTGGATGAGGAAGCAATTCGAACTTCAATTCATGCAATTTTGCCATTGTCTTGATGAAAGAGCGTTTTTTTCTTGTTCATTTGAGGCCGTTTTTTGCGATTTCTGTCTTCAAACGTACCAGTAACTTTATATAATATTCGCTATTGATGGTTTTTCCCTTCTTAGCATAGTCGATTAAAATTATTCCATGCGCATCCCAATATATATAGGCCGAAACCTTCCCAGCCGACTGTTGTGTCTTTGGTCACTTTGGGCAGCTTTCACCGGCTGCTGTCCACTCAGCTGATTGCCGATTTGATTCCGATGTGTAGTGGTGGATCCATGTGTCATCTATTGTCATATATTGCATAAAAAAATCCTTTTTATTGCGCTTAAACAAGTCCAAACAGCGCTCAGAATCAACAACACGCTGTTGTTTTTGGACCACTAAGAGCAAACGCTGTACCCATTTCGAACAGTGCTTTCTCATGCCCAAATGTTCATGCAAAATATGACCAACACGTTGTCAGCTATTTCACGAAGTTTCACTTTACGGTCATCCGAAACAATTTTGTGAATTTTTTGGTGTTTTCCGGTGTAACCATCTCATTTGGGCGTCCAGAGCGTTCAGCATCATTTGTATCTGTACGACCACGTTTAAATTGAGCATACCAGTATCTGATGAGTGATTTTCCAAAGGCAAGTCCCTATAACACTTATCAAGTCATTGCTTTGCTTGAATGGTATTTTTTCCCATCAAAAAACAGTGTTTAATCAACACACGAAATTCGACTTTTTCCGTTGTTTTGAAAATATCAAAAGTAGCGTCACTAAAACCACTGCAACTTGTAAATTAATCGTTGAAATGTCATGAAATTTTGACACTTGAAGGTTTCTAAAAATCGTATGGATTTTTATGAAAAGGGCGACCTCTATGTGCCAGACCAGTCTACGTGATGTAATAACAATATTTTTTTAATTCACTTTTATTCATACCTAATTAGCTAGTATGTTGCGGAATTTAATTTGGTTGGACTTCAACGATTTGCTTCTAATCGAAAAGGAATTGTTAATATTCAAAACGATCAAATTACATTTTTCTGAAAAATGATTTTTCTATTGTCAGCCTCTCAGTTACAAAATTGCGTTTAATTTTCTATTTACTAGTACAGTTATGATTAGACTTAGGTCAACCTATTTACAAGTACATTAAACAAATGCAAATAATATGCAATTTTTACCAACTTTACAAGATATTTTAGTGCTTTAAAATCATCAGAATCATACACTGAAATCGTATTATAACTGTATGGGAAAAAAGAAGATTTAAAAAAAGTCAGAAAACCGAGGGAAGCGACTAATGTGACTAGTTTTAAATTTTTTTTTTTTGTGGGTCTAGCACACGGGCTACAGGGAAGTTCCTAAAGCCCTAGAGGAGCGACACGTGTGCGGAAAAGGCGATTCACGTTGTTCTTGAATCGCTGTAAATTGTACTCGGTGGGAAACACAGCCCTGGGCAAATCATTCCAAAGGGATGATGTGCTCCATATAAAAGACTACTTGAAAGCTTTGTATGCGGGGTAACAAGCTGAATCTCATACGGATGTAAAGTATTAGCGCAACGTTTATTTCTAACATGCACCACTCTGAGATGAATTAAGCGGGCTACATGCTTCGAACACTTTATATGAAAATATTTGTAGAACAGACTCAAGTCGCCAATCGTTCTTCGATGTTCCAGCGAATCAAGGCTGTCGGCTAGTTTCGGGTTTCCAATCAGACGAACAGCTCTTCTCTGAACAGAATCCATCAAATGCAGAGTGTGTTTGGGAGCGGAGCCCCAAACATGGGAGCAGTATTCCATAGTTGGTCGAGTTTGAGCTTTGTAAAGAATTAACAGTTGTTGTGGAGTGTAAAGCTTTCTGATTCGAAATAATCTTCCCAACTTTTGAGAAGCTCTCCTTGCGATGCCTGCAACATGTTCATGCCAGGACATATTTGCTCCCAAATTAACGCCCAATAAATTGAGTGACGATGCTAGGGGAATGGAGTGCTCCGACATGACTATATCGGGTTCAGCAACGTTAACTTTTTTAGAAAAAACTGCCGCCTGGGTTGTTGTAGCGTTAAATTCCACTTAGTTACTGTCACCCCAAGATAGATTTTCTTCTAGGTCTTTGTTAAATTGAACGACCTCCTGCTGTCTGCGGATATTCGCCATTCAAAGTGGATGAAGAGATAATCGTACTCTCATCTGCAAAGCTGTAGATTGGATTCCCAGTCTTTTCCAGCAGATCGTTAATATAAATGAGAAAGAGAGTAGGAGTCAGTATGGAGCCTTGGGGCACACCGGCGTTGATAGTGAAGGTGTTAGAAAGAAATTCGTCGACCGCCACTCGTAAAGAATGCGGTCTGAGGAAACATGAGAGCCACAAAAAGAACTTTTCAGACATATCATAAGAGCGTAGTTTGGCCAACAGTCCATGGTGCCACACACGATCAAAACACTGATCAAAATCATAGTTACAATACTCTCATATTTATTCACTGATATCATTGTAGGTCGAATTTGGACTCTTTATGTCATAGCATGTATTCTGAAAATTTTTAGTGTTGTAACCATTTCTGAAAGTAAATATGAAGAATACCTCTTGCAGCTTGAAGTATTCATGAGACAAAAGAGACTACCTCAGGTAAAATAATAAGGAAAATTATTTTTTTTTATAGTTGAGGTTAATAATAATCTCATTTGATTGAGAACAGATAAAATTTTTACTTTGGTATACTAGGTAGCACGTGTTTCTCAAAAAAATTTTGTAAAGTGATTTACTTAAAAAATAAATATTGAATTTGAATTTCTCGTACCAGGAAAAATTCTCAAGATATTATTGAAACTATATACTATTTCACGACCACAATTATTTCGCCTCCTTCCTCTAAACCGAAACCTCTCGAAAACTCCAGATTCCCTCACAACTTCAAGTTGTACTTCTTACTTCAATGTGCACCAAATTTGAAATTAATATTTGTCCTTTTCGATAATAGAATGGAAATGGAAAATTATGCTTTTCTTAATCTAGGGACTCTGATAGGTGAAAACATGTAAACGCCCTGAATGACAATTTTTCCTTTAGTAAGGCAAGTAAAATCATAATGATTGTTAAGATTGAACTTCTAACTTTTTGATAATACCGCATAACCATCAAGAACTACTTCTAAATACTTTTAAAATATAGCCTCTTTAAAGGTATATCGAAAATTTACAAATAGGAGCTTTTTAGTCAGTGTGCTGAACTTAAAAAAATCTTTGCTAATCATCTAAAAATCCAGAAATGAATGCTTGGGGAATATCTATAAAGTTACATCTGCTTTGACAGGAGGCAGCATTAGTATATATTCACGGTAGAAGGCACGCTGACCTAGCGAGGATGTAACAAGACTCTCTAATATTCCAAATAGTATCAGAACTACTACTAGACTTCTAGAACACGTCTCATTCTAACATTTTAAACTTGTTATAAAAAGGAATTTTTGGGTTACTCATGTTTAAAAAAACAACCTGGGCTTTGATTTTTTTAAATACATTTTCTACCCAGTCAGAATGTTTACATAAAATGAATGAAATTTAGGTTTCCAGATTCTTCTTAAAAAATATTGCCTCCGATAAATCGAGAATAATAGACCGTCCTGTAAAACACATCTTTAATAAATAACGTGGAACCTTAGCGAGAAAAAACTTTATTAGTCTTTTCAAAATAGTACACAAGATTTACCAGTAATACCTCAAGAGAGGTATCGTTAAATTCATTAATAGACGTCGGCAATTTTGAAGATATATCAAAGTCGAATTGTTCAGTTAATAATTGAATACACTGTTCTAGATTTATTAAATATTTAAACTCTGTTTTTCAGTGACTGAGAATATTCTGAAACTATATACACGTAAAATTGGTTATTTTACCTAATTCTCAGTAGGAACTTTTTAGAATTTTATGTTGATTTCATCTGAATTTTTCTGAAGGTTTGTAAAAATTGTATATTTTAACAGACTAACTACTAATTTATGTATAGAATCTGTAGAAAGTTGATGGTGACAGTTTTGTATACTGTGAAAGAGTTTTGATAATTAAATATATATGGGCCCAAAAGTAATGAGGAGCTCTACGAAAGGACGATTCAAAAACTGAAGCAGGCCATAGAACATTTTGCTGTTGCACGACATCTGCAAGGTCTTCAAAGCTCGCAAAGCTCAAGCGGTTACCAAAAGCTGTGGATTCACCCAGTTACGACACTTATCCTACAACTCTGATGAAATACGTCAGGACCCGAATATTTTCCTGAGGTTATGAGTTGAAACTGCTGTAGCGTCGGCCCAAATAAGAGAAGTACTCCTGGATCGAATAAAATAAGTGTGGAAATGCCGCATTAAATGTATTAAACGTAGATGGTAGACTTTGGTAATTTTCCTTTATAGCTAAGTAGATAGAAGAAGACCCCCATATTAATTTCGTCTGATTTGTGACTGGAGTGTGCTAGAACTTCAAGTTAACTTTTTATTTCGGTTACTATCTGACCAGAGTGTATCAGAAAGTTAAAAATGTGATGATTTAAAGCATTTTCTTTTTATTATTATTTAGTTGCTAATTTTTCGAAAATATTTTTTAGTACTTAAGGAACCGGCTAATCGAATACTACAAATACAAATACCAAAATCATTTTTTTAATGAGCAAGCAATTTTTGCGACTTTATCGTCTTATTTGAGACAAGAACTTATGTTATACGGGGCTAGAAAATTAATTAATAAAGTTGAACTTTTCAAAGCTTTACCAAGGAGTGTTGTCGGTGCTATTATTGGTAGTGCACGACAATTTGTTTACTTACCAAATGATATCATTGTTAAAACAGGTAAGCTATGTGTAAGAAATTATGCTCAAAATAAACAGTTTTCAACCTTATATGTCCTTTAACAGTTGAATTAATTTATTATAATCCGGAAAAAGCTGCATTTATGCCAAATACGGAGTTTTCTATTTCAAAACGACTTTTATTTGAAGACCGTTTCTTTACAAATTTACTTCCCGTATGTATCATTATCTACTAGAACGATGTACAGGGTGAGTCAACGCTAGAGTAAAGTTCATTATCTCATTTGTTTCGGGAATGACGAAAAAATATTAAATACAATAGTTTTAGGGAATGATATGGTGCACATTTTAAAATTATTTCTGAGTATACAGGGTATTTCAAAAAAGTGTGGTCTATATAATATATGTTTTTTTTAAATGGAATAGCCTATTTTCTAGTTTATTTTTAAATTCTGCGTACAATTTTATAACTTTTTTAGTAATAATAAATAATACCTAAACCTAGTAGTTTTCCTAATATTTCATTTTTTTTTTTCAAATACCAGTTTTCAGTTTTGTAGAAAATTCCAGTAGCGCCATTGTTTCTGAAGGTGGAACACTCGTAATTGGTACGAGCGTTCTATAGAGATGAAAAAAGAAGATATATGTAAAGAAAATTGAGTTAGAAGCAGGGCGTTCAAAATAAATTTATGCTATTATTTATACTCTTTTAAATTGAAAAATCGCAAATTTTTTAAAAGGCACACCCTGTATATTATTATTTTTTCTGATAGATTTTACAAAACCTATATACCTATTTCTAATAGTTTTCGATTTATTTTAAATTTTTTAATTTTTACCCTTGTTTTTAATACACTTACGCTATTGTAAAAACATAAACAAATAGTTAATAATAATTTTAATATAGTTTAACTTATCTAATGATTAATTATTATGACGCAATAAATGTTCAAAAATATGCCCGTTTACTTGAATACGCATGTTTAGTCGTTTTACTATATTTTCCTTTACTTTCCTTATCATAAAGGGCATGATTGTCCTGCACGTATCCCGTATCCTATTTCATAACTACTGGTGTTGTAGGGGCATTCACATAAACATGATCTTTAATGTAGCCCAACAAAAAGAAGTCTAAAGGTGTTAAGTCACATGATCGAGGGGGCCACTGAATGAATCCATCTCTACCGATCCATTTTTTGTGGGTAACGATCGTTTAAAAATTCCCGAACTTCCCAGTGGTAATGAGCAGGAGCTCAGTTTGGTGAATTTACATTTGTTCCCTTTCAAAGTTATCAACTTCTTCAAGAAGCTGGGGTAATTCGTTTTTCAAAAGCGGTTAGCGGAAAAAATATGGACCAATAATTCGAAAATTTAATATTCTACACCATACATTAAGCGACCAATGCTTTTGGTTTTGAACTTCCCGGACCCAAAATGGATTAACTGTTGAATAATAATGCATGTTATGGCTGTTAACTGCTCCATTACTGCGAAAAATAGCTTCATCAGAAAACATTATTTTGGATAAAAGATTTGGATCGGCCCCTATTGCCCTAGTCATGGTGGTACAAAAGTTTACTCTTCGTTCAAAATCACGGTTTTGAAGTTCTTGGTGTAGTTCCATATAAAAGGGATGATATTTGTATTTTCTAGTGGCGCGATTAGCCGTAGATTGGGATGTGTCAGATAAGTCAGCTAGTTGACGGCTGCTGACCTGGGGATTATCTGCAACATAAAGTAAAATCCCCATTTCTTTTTCCTCACTGGTAGCATTCTGGTTTACTACTTTCCGTTTCGTATAGTCAACGCTGCCACTACCATCAAACCGTTCCATTAAACACTGAAAAGATTTTCTAGATGGTGGAAAGCCTTACTGCCAAAAGACAATTTTTTTCCGCCTCGCCCAGTATATAAACCATATTAATTAATTCATTTTTCGAAAAATCCATAACTATTACATTTATACGTCACTTACTAAGACAAATTAAACTATTTTTACTTGTTTAATAGACATGTCAAAATTTGACAATCCCTACATTTTTGTTTTGTCTTGGCAACTATGATGTTATAGCGTAAGTGTATTAAAAACAAGGGTAAAAATTGAAAAAAATCAAAATAAATTGATAACTATTAGAAATAGGTATATGACATACTTAATAAAAGTTGGAGGGTTTTGTAAAATCAGAAAACATATTAATATTCAGGGTGTGCTATTTAAAAAATTTGAGATTTTTCAATTTAAAATAGTCGAAATGCATGAATTTATTTTGAACAACTTGTAGCATCTAACTCAAATTTCTTTACATATATCTTTTTTTCATCTCTATAGGACGTTCTACAAATTATGAGTATTCCACCTTCAGAAACAATGGCGCTACTGGCAATTTTTTAAAAATTGAAAACTAGTATTTTTTTTTTTTAAATTGAAATACTAGAAAAACTACTAGGTAGCTCACATTTTGTGCATCACCGCAAAAACAAATTATATCTAGTTCATAATCCGATACGATGTTACCTTTACTCCGATGAACTCCAGTTCTTAAGCTGTCAAACAATATTGGCCGAAGTCGCGTGTTTCTTAAACCTTATGACTATTTGGACCGTTTCATCTTAATTTTCACAAAGAGATTAGTTCGCAGGCTTTAGACGCCTTCACTGGTTAATACGGAATCTTAGGGGATGTGAAGTGGATGTCGCGGTTATTACTTGGCACCGTTCATTTAACATATGTGAGAACATATATTTGACTATACTGGTATATCCAGCAACGAAGTAGCTCAAAATTGCTTCAGCTTCTGATCCCATCAGCGCACTAATGAGAATATTAAGCAAGTTGAGTTTCGTTCTGACGACATTGCAGTGCTTCTTAAAAGTCAGACTGTGATTTAGAGTAATTCTTATAAACAGTTACTCTTGTAATAGCAACAAATTCACAATATTAGCAGGAATATTGAAAGTTGACACAGCTACAAAATCTTTTGCTAAGGAAAAACCAGATGCCGCTGAAAAGTATCCTAATTCCAAAATATTTTGATTATGATGATTATGATGAAAAAATTATATATGTATATATATATATATATATATATATATATATATATATATATATATATATATATATATGTATACACACACACACACACACACACACACACACACACACACACACACACACACACACACACACACACACCACACACACACACACACACACACACACACACACACACACACACACACACACACACACACACACACACACACACACACACACACACACACACACACACACACACACCACACACACCACACCACACACACACACACACACACACACACACACACCACACACCACACACACACACCACACACCACACACCACACACCACACACCACACACCACACACACACACACACACACACCACACACACACACACCACACACACACACCACACACACACACACACACACCACACACACACACACACACACACACACACACACACACACACACACACACACACACACACACACACACACACACACACACACACACACACACACACACACACACACACACACACACACACACACACACACACACACACACACACACACACACACACACACACACACACACCACACACCACACACCACACACACACACACACACACACACACACACACCACACACCACACACCACACACCACACATACACACCACAAACACACACCACACACACACACACCACACACATACACACCACACACACACACACACACACACACCACACACACACACACACACACACACACACACACACACACACACACACACACACACACACACACACACACAACACACACACACCACACACACACACACACACACACCCACACACACACACACACACCACACACACATTCTTGAGTATAGATTGATTTATGATTATCTTTATGTTATAAAACACAGATTTTAAATTCAGGTTTAGTTTAGATCTGAAATTTTAAAAAAAGCTCAATTATTTTAGACACAATGTCATATACTCGAGACCTATTCTAAAAAATCAAATACATTTCAAAAAAAGTACATCATTATCTTCCACAAAGCACAAAATCTTTAATCTTCAGTATTCACTTCTAAAAGTAAAGTCTCAGCCAAAAAAAAGTCGAACTTAGTATATTCTATACCCTGACTAAATCTTGCTAAAAATATATATTGGAATGACAACATAATACGTAAACAATAGATTACAAGGATATGAATATACAAGAAAAATGTATCTACATCTTTACATAAGCACGAAGTAAATTAAAATCACGAATTTGACTTTCCAGAGACTAAAGTTGCGTCCCAAGAAAGAGATGACCGAAAGCATCTAGCAAAGTAAACGATTTGTATTAAAAAAGAACATATGTTGAATTTATTATAATACATATTGCACAGTTAACAAACAAACTTTACCACAACTCTGTATAAGTTCGCATTCTTTATCAATTATACCAGTAAACACAAACAGCCCTAACATAAACATTTTCTCTTTTTAGTGTTCCGTACATATCTTATGGGATTACTTCGGTGTCCGTCTGTCCGTCCGCCTGTCCGTCCATCTGTCTATCCGTCTGTCTGTCCGTCTGTGTGTCCGTCTGCCTGTCCGCCTGCTTGTCCTTCCGTCTGTCTGTACGTCTGTCACACTTTATTTTGCTCCGAAACCAATTGACATAGAAAGTTGAAATTCGGCACAAATATAAGCATGGATGGCCCAATCAGAGTCGTGCAGTTTTGAAAGTTAAATTTTGACTTAAGTAGTTAGTTTTAGGGAGTGAAATCGGAAGTGAAAAAAAAATCATCGAGTGGGGTGTCAAATGAAAGCTTGTGAAAACACGAATTCAAAAAATATATATGATGTAATACCTGCGCACCTTTTTCTTTGTATTATTTTTAAAAGAATGGCCAACGACCCCTGTCCTATCTCGAAAAGTACTAATCAAAAAATTTTGAACAAATTCTGGAATAGTCTCCATAAAGCGTAGGTTGAGTGAAAATTAATACTAATACATTACGTTTGATAATTTATCTGGTATAAAAAAAAAACTAGTTGCCCGCCAAAATGGTCAAGGTTTATTTCGTCGAAAGTTGCGAATTGAACTGGGAGTGATAGCTACTGCTTTAAGCATTAGGTACCGAGTGAAAATAAATTCATTTTATTTGTTTATAATTAAACAAATATTTAGCTAGTAAATATTTGTTTTACACTTTTACCACTAGATTTCTGAGATTGGCTAGTGGTAGTTAAGATTCTATACCTATTATGCATTATTGACGAAGAAAAAACGTGAAATTACATATTGAATCTTAAGATATATGCCTGCCAGGAACTTTTTGTCTTATTCTGGTTACTCTGATTAGCTTGCTGAGTCAATATCTGGCTAGACATGTTTGTAATCTGGGCTCTCAATTCTTTTATTGAAAACTCATTTGGAGTGTATTTTGTGAAGTCACTGAGCATTTTATACCTCCGTAACAAAAAGTTTTATTTTTAAGCCAATCAGTGTACGGAACACTAATTGCGGAAGTCGAACTTGTACTTGACCGTTTTTCTTTTTTATTTTTTAGTGAGGTTAAATCCCTTTAAGGAACAACATGGTTTCGAGGTGCGTAATTTATTTTTAAATTCGAAATTTACTAAATAAAATGCATAGTTTATTATTGAGTATTGTGTTTTTAAAAAATGTTTTATGATTTTAATATCGTTTAATTTTGAAGGTAACCCAAATATAAAATTTGATGATTCTCAATACAATGGGCAAAACATCATTAAAATCTGTCTTTTTTTTTTACACAACCAGGAACCTACATAACAAAAAAAGATACAATATATATATTTATATATATATATATATATATATATATATATATATATATATATAAATTTATATATATATATATATATATATATATATATATATATATATATATATATATATATATATATAATATATATATATATATATATATATATATATATATATATATATATATATATATATATATATATATATATATATATATATAGTGAAAGACCAAAATGCGTTTTACCCTCTATATAGTGAAAGACCAAAATGCAGCTTTTATGATGGTTTCAAGTGGCCCGTACGCATCAAAACGTACCACTATATGGGGACATTTAATAAAGCAAGCCTTTTGCTTTATTAAAACGACGACTCTGACGATTGGACACAATTTTTTTTCATAAAAAGGTCCTTTTATTTACTTCATTTTTTGTCTCATGTCACCCCTACATAAAAAAACGTCACCTCGCATAGTTCTTGAGAAAAAAAATGGTTTTCCGACGCTGACCTACAAAACAATTTTCTTGTCACATCAACCGTTAAAATCTAGTAGGCGATAATAATCTAGTTGTCGAAAATGTGGAATGTTATGTCAGTGTCACAAATGATTTTTGACAATAAGCTTCATAAATTTTAAATTAATTAACGTTTGGGTTTATTTTTGATTGATAATTTCTTGTTGTTGTTGCTTGTTTTCCTTGTGAATATGGAATATTCTTTTGATGAATTGACTGATATGTTGCTAGTACTTGGTTTTTGTGAAAGTAACTGTAGGAAAAGTGTTCGAGTGTATCAAGAGATATCCGAATCGACAAATTCCAAATCGCCAGACTTTTGCCAGCATAAAACGTCGACTTCGAGAAGTTGGGCGATTCCAACCCTTGAGAGTAAATGCTGGAAAACCGCGGCAAGCCCGAACACCTCTAGTGGAAGAAGCTGTTCTTGAAGTAGTCGAAGCAAGTCCAGGTATCAGCACTCGCAGGTTAGAACTTGAACAAAGAGTTAAAAAAAGCACTGTTAACCGGATTTTAAATGAACAACTCATTCGTTCATTTCATGTTCAGCACGTCCAAGAATTGTTGCCCATTGATCATCACTCACGTCTGAAATTTGTACGAAATGTTTTAGAATGCAGAACAAATAATAGGCTATTTCACAAAAAAATTTTGTTTACGGATGTCATGTTTTACCCGTCGTGGTATGATAAATTTGCATAATACACATGTTTACGCCGAAGAAAATCCGCATGCAGTTACAGAAAGACATTTTCAACGAGAATTTAAAATTAACGTTTGGATGGGGATTGTTGGTAACTTTCTAGTTGGCCCACATAGGTTGCCTGATAACCTAAACGGAGATAGCTATTTACATTTTCTACAGTATTCTTTACCTGAATTATTAGAAGAACTGCCTCTAAATGTAAGAAGAAACATGTTTTTTATGCACGATGGAGCTCCACCCCACTTTCCGCGTGCTGTAAGAAATTATCTGAACGAGAATTTTTGTGGTAGATGGATTGGTATTGGTCAAGAAGCTCCAATTCAATGGCCACCTCGTTCCCCGGACCTTAATCCTTGCGATTTTTTCATATGGGGAGCTTTGAAAACAAAGGTATACTAGGTCCAGATAAATAACTATGGGATAGGATTCAAAATGCTGCCAATACATTAAACAATAATGATATTTTAGAGAGAGTTAGTTTTAATTTTTTGCGCCGTATTGTTATATGCAGGAACGAAGGTGGTGGTCATATTGAACAACTTTTGTAAAAAATACTATTACCTGTGTTAAATAAAACTCGTAATAATAATTAATATCATACTTACTTGTTGAATTTCACCAACTAATTTTAATTATAAGTAAAATGCTTGTTAGTCTTTTTATTTTTGCGTCAATCATTAGTCAGAATAATTTTGTACAAGAGACAAAAAATGAAGTAAATAGAAGGACCTTTTTATGAAAAAAAATTCACTACTAGAATTTATGTAAGGGTAAGGGTAGTTTTCACCTTTCTCGAACCCTTTCGGGTTTTTTTGTGAAAGTCAAATATTCGAGCGCCTAGCAAAACATGGGCACCCTAAATCTCATTCAAATCGGAATATCGGTTCTTAAAATATCTTAAAAAATGTGTTTTTTTTTTTACTTTGATGCCCTCTAACGGACAAACGAAGCACTTTTGTATAGAAGTAAATTATGTCCAATCGACTTATTTTCATTCCAAAAATACGTGGTAGTTCTATGTCCACGGAATAATGGGACACCCTGTATATATATATATATATATATATATATATATATATATATATATATATATATATATATATATATATATATATATATATATATATATATATATATATATATATATATATATATATATATATATGTATGTATGTATATATATATATATATATATATATATATATATATATATATATATATATATATATATATCTACCCCTGTTTTATTGACCAATTTCTGATAATACACACACTGTTAAAATATGAGGTAGCACTGCTTATTTGCGTCGTCTCTGTTTTTGTGTTCTCTACAGCAAAGCTCTTCTTTCCCACTATTTGGTTGTTTAAAAGATTTAGTTACAAGAAACTAGTATATACCTATTATTTGATATTCTATTATTCCTTCTCTTGCAGGTGATCCCGCTGATGAAGTATTATTCATATCATCTGGAACTGTGGCCATGCACACCACAGATGGCGACGAATTGGTGCACTTAGAAGACGGTGATGAAATTGGACTAGTAGGAGCATTTACCCCAGCCACGTATTATTATGAGTATTCGTATTTGGCTGTTGAAACTACAGAAGTCTATGTTATTACTAAAAAAGATTTTAGGTAGTAATAGATTTGTACTATTATATTGGATTGGTGGAGAAAAACCATTCTCTTGAAACGCCCCAAATATGCGTTTAAATGTGTTTGGTAAATAAATCCAAGTACAAGGCCAGCATCCGTTTTATTTAATATTAAAATGATTCCGGATATATCTATATTTTTAGTTACGCACCTCAATATTTTCCTATTGATTTCCTAAGGTGGAAAAAATACATATAGACTAATAAATTGCTTAAAATATCTTTAGATTGTTTTATGAAACCCAAGGCACAAGCTTCATATGTTCATTCTAATGGGAAGGTTATTCCTAAATGTATAATAACACATAATTTTGTAAAATCTAATTGTTAAGAAAAACTTGCGTTTGTTTTTTATATTCTTTACGTATATCCTATATTCAATCAATTTTATGCACAATTACACATATTTTATATTCAAACCTGACTATAAACACTAAATTTGATACATTTTCGGCGAGTATCCCAGCAACGGTGACACAAGCAACGAGTTTGTTTCAGTTACTGCCCATCGGTAATTTTAGGTAAAGCTGGTAACCATTAGGTATTAGAAACTCACTGAGCTTAGCCGCATCTGACGTAAAACCACCGCAACTTTTAATCCAGGAGTAGTCCACACGAAAAGAATAAGATAAGAATGTTACCGTACTACTGTTGCTGTAGGTAAATACGGTAATAATACCGCTATTATTCATTTGGTGGTAACTGTAACTCAACATAAAATCGTTGAAGTAGGAAAATAAAGGAATACTAATGGACGGTGAACATTTAAATCACTTAAGGTTCTCAGATGATGTCACTCTGATCGCCAACACAAAAGAAGAATTACAAGAAATGCTGATGGAATGATATAACAGGTCTCAAGTAATAGGTCTAAAAATAAACTTCACCAAAACCAAATATTTGATCGATGAAAATGAAGATAACTTGGATGACTTGGATAGAAGAGTCTCGTTAGCTTGGTCTGCGTTCAGAAGGTTACAATCTGCATTTAAATTGGACATCCTAAATACAATAAAAGCCAGAGTGTTTGATCAATATGTTTTGCCGGTATTAACATATTGCACTAAAACGTGGGCTTTAAATAAAAGTATAATAAATGAACTCCAGGTAGCCAAAAGAGCAATGGAGAGGAGAATCCTAAATCGTCCAAGATCGTATTTCTGACATCGAAATACGAAGAAGATCAAAAGTGGCAGATGTAATACAACGAATATGTATATTAAGGTGGAATTGGGCGAGGCATGTCTCAAGGATGAATGATAACAGATAGATACGCTGTATAGCTGAATGGAGGCCTAGAGAACACAAAAGATGCAGAGGTAGATCACAAACAAGAGGGACGGACGACATAAAAAGATTAGTAGGACACTATTGGATGTAAAAATTAAAAAACAAAGCTAACTGGAGACAAGTTGGGGAGACTTACATCAGACTAGGGATGGAATAAGCTAATGATGATGATGATGATGATGATGAAGTGTAACTGTCAAAATTAAAAAAATCATTTTAAATTGAAGCACTTCTTGCCCTGCTATAGGGGCCGATGTTAGTTAGCATTTTTCCCCATCTTCTCGATATATTCAACAAGGATTCTACTTACTCTCATATATGTGTTTTGCGAGTCGTAATACCAGGTGTACGAGTATGAAATGCGGATTTTAGACAACAGATGGTGCACCAATGCAGTTTGTGCTATAAAAATTTGACACTGCGCCAATTTGTTGTGTCATCAACAAGTGTCAGACGCGCATGAGTGATAAATTGGAAAAGTGAAAGAGTGTGTGCATAGTGTTGTGTTGTTGTGTTCAATATGTCGAAATTTGTACCGAACAAAGAGCATTCGTGGACAGCATGCATTTTTTGTTTTCATTTGAAGAAAACTGCTGTTGAATCATACCGATTACTTCGAGAAGCTTATGGTGAACATGCTCCATCGCAAGATACTTGTGAACGATGGTTTCGGCGTTTCAAAAGTGGTGTCTTCGATGTTGCAGACAAGGAACGTGGAAAACCGCCAAAAAAATACGAAGATGTGGAATTGCAAGCATTGTTGGACGAAGATGATTCGCAAACACAAAAACAACTCGCCGATCAATTGGGCGTTAGTCAACAAGCTGTTTCCAATCGGCTACGAAAGATGGGAAAGATTCAGAAGCCGGTAGATGGGTACCACTTTAGTTGAATGACAGGCAAATGGAAAGCGCAAAAACACGTGTGACATTTTGCTCGCTCAGTACAAAAGGAAGTCGTTTTTGCATCGTATAGTTACAGGGAATGAAAAGTGGATTTATTTTGAGAATCCCAAGAGCAAAAAATCATGGGTAGACCCAGGCGCACCATCCACATTGACCGCAAGACCGAATCGCTTTGGTAGAAAGACGATGCTCTGTGTTTGGTGGGACCAGAGGGGCATGGTCTATTATGAGCTGTTAAAACCTGGGGAAACGGTTAATACTAAACGTTACCAACAACAATTGATCGATTTGAACCGTTCACTGCTTGAAAAAACTGCTTGAAAAAAGGCCAGAATACCGAAAGAGGCAACACAAAGTCATTTTTCTTCATGACAATGCAAATGAAAGATGGGAAAAATGTATAACAAGCGATGGAGCATACTTTGAATAAAGCACTTTTTATCATTCTTCCGTTTTTAACTTTTTTTTTTTTTTTTTTTTTTTAAATCCGCATTTCATACTTGTATACCTGGTAACTGTAAAATTTAGCGAACTGGTCATCACATGATCATAAAGTGCCTGCTTGGATTCAGAAGTATAGTAATAAATCAATGTGGATGGAAACTCTTCTAGGATGACTTCATCCACCATTTAATTAACAGCAAAGTTGGATTCCTTATGATAAAAACCCTAGTGCATTCATTTTGAATGCACTAGGGTTTTTATCATCATCCGGTTTCAAATTGCAGATTTTGGTGACGCTTTCTGGGGTAGATAAAAAATGATCTTTTATGTTTTTTTTTACTGAATTTCAAGTGAGCTGTCCTCTTTTTTACATTTGTATACGACGGTTTAGAATCTTTCAGAATTTTTATTATGCTTTTATTGATTTGCTTTGGTATTAAACTTTTTTAATGCAGATATGGAATGCGCAGTTCTAATATTTTTGTATTTTTTCTGAACTTAACTCACTAAAATATATACCACTAACAGTAAAGAAATGAGACAGTATAGTAATTACTAACGAATGTAGCTATGTAAAAAGAGTAGTTACAAGTAAATTATACTACTGTATTTAGGTGAGAATGCGAACCTTTTAATCTATCTTCTATATATTTTATTATTTCAGGCACATCATATTTGATCAAGATGATCTTCTGAAATATTTTTCGAAAAAAGTGCAAGAAAAAATTGAAAATTACAGAAATGTGGAACAAAGTATTAAAGTTCACGGATATGATCTTCTTTCTGAATTAAGCAGTGGTAAAATATTGGAACATCCAAGACTAAGGCCAACTCATTTCGAAGGTTAAGATTTCTTTGAACACGATTAGAACAAAAATTATACCTAGATGGAGGGTAGGATTGCAATTTATTTAATTATTGGGGTATTTTTGTTTTAGTTTAAATAATTTCCTTATAGAAAAAATATTCCAAAATTTTTCGAATATACCAGGTGTACAAGTATGAAATGTGGATTTTTTTTCTAAAAAAAGCATGTTAAATTCGGGAGAATGATAAAAAGTGCTTTATTCAAAGTACGCTCCATCGCTTGTTATACATTTTTCCCATCTTTCGGGCAATTTGTGAATACCACGCCAGTAAAAATCTTCCCCTTTTGCTGCGAACCATTCATCGAGCCATTTTTTCACATCTTCGTAAGAACTAAAGCGCTGCTCAGCAAGTGCGTGACCCATCGATGCAAACAAGTGGTAATCGGAAGGAGCCAAGTCTGGTGAGTAAGCTGCATGGAGTAGAACTTCCCAGCTGAGTGCTTCCAACGTGCCGCGAACTGATTTGCCGTATGTGATGGTTCATTGTCTTGAAGACAAATGACTTTGTGTTGCCTCTTTCGGTATTCTGGCCTTTTTTCAAACAGCGAACGGTTCAAATCAGTCAATTGTTGTTGAAAACGTTTAGTATTAACCGTTTCCCCAGGTTTTAGCAGCTCATAATAGACCAAGCCCCTCTGGTCCCATCAAACACAGAGCATCGTCTTTCTGCCTAAGCGATTCGGTCTTGCGGTCAATGTGGATGGTGCGCCTGGGTCTACCCATGATTTTTTGCTCTTGGGATTCTCAAAATAAATCCACTTTTCATCCCCTGTAACTATACGATGCAAAAACGACTTCCTTTTGTACCGAGCGAGCAAAATGTCACGAGTTTTTGCGCTTTTTTTTCCATTTGCCTGTCTTTCAACTCATGTGGTACCGAACTACCGCTCTTCTGAATCTCTCCCATCTCTCGTAGCCGATGGAAACAGCTTGTTGACTAACGCTCAATTGCTCGGCGAGTTGTTTTTGTGTTTGCGAATCATCTTCGTCCAACAATGCTTGCAATTCCACATCTTCGTATTTTTTGGCGGTTTTCCACGTTCCTTGTCTGCAACATCGAAGTCACCACTTTTGAAACGCCAAAACCATCGTTCACACGTATCTTGCGATGGAGTATGTTCACCATAAGCTTCTCGAAGTAATCGGTATGATTCAACAGCAGTTTCCTTCAAATGAAAACAAAAAATTAATGCTGTCCGCGAATGCTCTTTGTTCGGTATAAATTTTGACATATTGAGCACAACAACACAACACTATGCACACATTTTTCCAATTTATCACTCGTGCGCGTCTCACACTTGTTGATGACACAACAAAATGGCGCAGTGTCAAATCTTTATAGCACAAACTGCATTGGTGCACCATCTGTTGTCTGAAATCCGCATTTCATACTTATACACCTGGTATTATATTAAGGACGTAACCAACCTTGACTTAACCTAAGGATGTGTCATTTTCAAGTTCTCGGTTAACATAAAATGAAAGCTTAAGATGAAACTAAAACCCATTGCTGTATTTACCGGTGTTTGAAATACAATATAAAAATATTGGAAACTGGATTAGTTTCGGCCTAAAGTAGAGTTAGCTTCCCAACCAAAACGTGACAAAAACTGTATGTTTCGAGTGTTCTCAGATTTTCTTTGAAACTGCTAAGCTAAAACGACAGAAAATTTGGCCTAATAATTTAAAAGTTATGGTTGTGTAAAATAATTTTTTATTAATGTGAAAAACGAACGACTGTTTTTTAAATGTTTTAAAATTGTAGATAATTGATGTTTTCTGATTAAAAATTTGTTTATGTCACGTCCATACCAGAACTTGTACATCCGTAAAAATAGTCTTGCAGATAATCCTTATTAAGCTGAAGCTTTAAAAAAAATTTTGCAAATAGTCCATGTAGAGGTTTCTTAGATAATAGACAAGCAAAGTCTAAATTTGTTGCTGTTACAGAAACGGCTTTTCAATTAAAATTTATCACTCGTTTAGTTTAAAAATTCCCAGGAACGTTAAGAACGCCTTTCTCAGCTGCAGTTTCCTCATCTTTTTGCAGCATATACCTTCTCACTGGCCTGTTTTGATGCTTGTTGAGTTTTAATTACGGAGACAATTTTTTTTTAACCTTTTTTTTGTAATAGATTTAGTATTTCGAGGCTATTTTTGATTTCCATTTCTATGGTAACTTTTAAAAGAATGTATTTACATCATCGAATACGGTAACAGAAATGAATGTAGCAATTTCCACAGTAGGTACGCTTTTCCTTCTTGGTTAGAAGATGCGAGGGATATGTTGCCAGCGTCGGCAACGAGGCACGAATTTCTCAAAAAACATAGCGCTTTCAAAATACGTGAAAATATAAAAATGTCAAAATTTTCAAGTTGGGTACACTGAGAAAAAAAAAATAGATATGCAGGTTGATAGGCTAATAATAGAGTTGATCTTATTTTTAATGAAAAGCTGGACAATTTTGGTTAAAGATTTTTATCTTTATTTTGTATTTTAGTAAGTAGAAAGTAATTTAGTTTTGCATTGTACGCTGTATAGCAGGTAGGTTAGTTGTTAAGGATTGCTTGTAGTATAAATAAATTAATAAATAATTCTTTTTTTAATGAGTCTTAAAAGTTTAAATCCATCGTGTGCTAGACAGAATTAGAATGTATACCCATCACGGCGTCCTAGAGCCGAATCAAATAAAAATGTAGGGTGGTTCAAAAATTTTGATGAATTTTGATTCTAGCAAGCATTAGCAGCATTTTAAACCATTATAGAATAAATCCGCTCAGCGCTTTTTTTTAAGCAAAAAAATCATTTTTTAATATTCACTAATTTAAAAAAAAAAAAATAAGTTCCGCTGGGGCTAGTTTATATGATTTTCGTATTAAAACAAACACGAAATCGTTTTTCCCAGCTTATATTAAAAATTATTATGTCTGAGGTAAACATTGTTTAACCTATACTAAAAGCGACATTTCATTCAGCTCAAAGTAAAAATAAGAAAACCACGACTATAGTCGTTTGTGTTAATATAATACGTACGTCCATATCCGTTGAAAAAGTATAATATCGTCAATAGTCAAAAATACTCCTTCCACTCATCAACTCCCGCGTCGCTTGCAAGCTAAATAAATAATGATATAGTTTCTTAGGCTATACTAGTACAATAATATAACATTTGTTTATTTGATCCTAAGATATACGCAAAATTAAATATTGTTTAACCCATACGCAATCTAATTTAAAAATATTATAAGAAAATCGCAAAAATATTGCGATAATTTGTCGATACACTTATATACAATCCAGTTCAAATTAGATAATAAACTTGGAAATAAAAATCAGGAAAAAATTTCAAGTTTTTTTTTATGAAAATCAGTCTACAATAAAAGCTACTAAAGAAAAAGCGGCATCTCAGCTCAAAGTAAAAATAAGAAAACCACGACTATAATCGTTTGTATTAATACGTCCTTAACTATCGGTTGAAAAAGTATATCGTCATTAGTCAAAAATAGCCCTTCCACTCACCAACTCTTGACAGCAACCTTAATAATTACTGATATATTTTCCTAGGTTCGCTCGCCAGTTAGTTGATGTTTTATTTCGAAATAAATATTAAAGGTAATGATAATTTTCGTTCAATCTATACCCCGTGGAGAATATTCCAGGGTTTTTTCAAAATTTTTTGATCAGTACTTTTCGAGATAAGGTAGGGGACAGCGATTTTTCACGATTTTTTAAAAGTAATACGAAGAAAAGTGTGCGCAAGTATTACATTATATATATATTTTTTACTCGTGTTTTTCACAAGCTTTCATTTGACACCACACTCGATGACCTAGTAAAAAAATTTTTTTTTCACTTCCGATTTCACCCCTCCAAACGAATCCCTTAAGTCAAAATTTATGTTACGGTGATATAAAATGATCAGTGGCTTCACAAAAACACACCCCAAATAAGTTTTCAACAAAGTTTATTCCAATCTTTACTAAAAATTGATGACCTTGAAATTTCTGTTTTTTTTATGTAACAGATAAATTATTACAGGTAATGCACTCGTGATAATTTTCGTTCAATCTACACCCCGTGGAGAATATTCCAGAATTTTTTCAAAATTTTTTGATAAGTACTTTCCGAGATAAGGCGGGTGGACAGCGATTTTTTCGCGATTTTTTAAAAATAATACAAAGAAAAGTGAGCGCAAGTATTACATTATATATATATATTTTTTACTCGTGTTTTCACAAGCTTTCATTTGACACCACACTCGATTACCTAGTAAAATTTTTTTTTTTTTCATTTCCGATTTCACCCCCCAAAACTAACCCCTTAAGTCAAAATTTAATTTTCAAAAACTACATGGCTCTGATGAGGCCATCAATTCCTATATTGCTACCAAATTTCAACTTTCTATGACAAGTAGTTTCGGAGAAAATCGGGTGTGACAGACGGACAGACGGACACACGGACAGACGGACAGACGGACAGACGGACAGACGGACAGACGGACAGACGGACAGACGGACAGACGGACAGACGGACAGACGGACAGACGGACAGACGGACAGACGGACAGACGGACAGACGGACAGACGGACAGACGGACAGACGGACAGACGGACAGACGGACAGACGGACAGACAGACGGACAGACACCGAAGTGATCTTATAAGTGTTCCGTACGGAACACTAAAAAGGATGCATTTATAACATAATACATATATAAATGTATATCATTTATATCGAAAGTAAAATTTAATTTTATATTTATGCTAACAAAAAGTAATAATTTTGAAATATATATTATTTAAGTATTGATATTATTATCTATAGAGTATACGTAGGTATAGCCTATTCCAAAATATAAGATCCTGATTTTTGCCGTTTTAGGTGCGCAATATAAAAATTCTGACCTTTTGTTTATGACAGGTTGCAGAGATGGACTTAAAAATTGTATTCATTAATGGAAATAAATAAAATTATAAGTGTTTTTGGAGCTGTTTATTTATAGATGCATGTAAAAACAAATGGATAAGAAGTACAAATATACAGTTTTAATGAATGAGGTTTACAAGAAGGGACTTATTCTATAAATAAAAATATATTTGAGCTTAAGCCTAATTCGGTTTCACTATCACTGTCATCAGCTGAGGTAATTATCAGTGGTTTTATATTATTTACATAAATATATGAATCTTCAACTTTAACAACGTGCTGAATGGAATTCTTTCAGCTTTCACAAGGTATATCATTTATAACTTTTTTTACTAATTCAATCACTGACACGCTTAAAGTAGGAGAAACATTTTGTGCCTTTATTTTTGATTTAACTTGATGCTAAATATGTTCAATTGGATTAAACACACAATAACACGGAGGAAGCCGCAAAACAGTCTGTCCTATTTTCTCAGCCATACTATCACAAACATATTTCTTTTTCAATTTATAGTCTTATAGTCTTTCAAAACTTCCAAAAGATCACTTTTTTTTATAACTAAAGTCAAAATAAATGTCATTTTCTAACATATATTCCTGTATTTCCGATTTGGTGTGGGCTGCATTAGGAACCTTATTTAGTAGGCGACTATGGTAACTTGCATTGTCCAAAACTATAACACTCTGTTTGAGAACATTTGGCAAAAGGGAATTTTGAAACCAATTTTTAAAAAGTTCTGCGATCGTGTCTTCGTGATAGTCCAAACTAGAATCTTTTATGTTTTTTTGCAGATAATAGTAGACAATTGGAAACCCAGCCCTTTTCAGATCCAGATTGCAAAATGGTTATTCGTTTATCTTTATTTGAAGGTGCGTTAGTCTGACATTTTGTACTGCTGTCAACCCACCCTTTTTTTACAGTGTCATGGGTATCGAACCATGTTTCGTCAAGGTAAATTACTGGCCAATTCTCTGATCGATACTTTTTAATTTCTTGTAAATAAGTATGTCGCAAGATTCGTAATCTTTGTGACTGTATCACTACTTGCCTTTTGTTGATTTTTCGGAACGTGAATCCTATTTTTAAGAGAATTCTGTGAAGGGTTCATCGGCCACAATATATAATGGTTTCGTCCTGCACCAGTCTTAATTTTATTCTGTCTAGTGTCGGCACCAACTGCTCTTTATACATAGAATATATTTTTCTCCTGATGACGTCTTTTTCACAATCGTCTACATGATGCAATTGAAAATCTCTTTTTCCTATTCCTGAGTGATGGTTTTCCTACAATACCCTTAATCGTAGAAATTAAGGTTTTTGTTAGTTCACTGGTTTCTTGCAAAGCACTTTGTTTATTCAAATTTCTTTTTACTAAACTGTCGTAAACATTTTTCACTATTTGTTTAGTGTCAAGTGATAAATGTTTTCTCTTGCGATAGCCACTATTGCAATTTTCCCACGGACGCCACATAATTAAAATAGAACCGTTACGTTGTAAGTTGTAAGTAAAACTAAAAATAAAAATAATAAAAAGTATCTTTCGAATCTTAATGGGGACGTGTGGTCATTAGGCCGATATTATCAAATACTTAAAGGGCTCCAAGCCGGGTTGCCAGGGAATAAATATATAGGTAAAAATAGATCCAATATGATTGCAGGTGCAAGTGAGGGCGTTATACAAAGCAGGTAAAATAAAAATACGTTTATCGTAATACTTGGCAACTATGCACAAAACCTTAATAGGATCTTTTATTGTCCCATTGAAAAAGCAAAAAGGCAGGATCTTATATCTTGGGATTTACTTTACTATAAACTACCCTCTACACATGTTCAAAAAATAAGAAATATATATATATATATAATATATATATATATATATATATATATATATATATATATATATATATATATATATATATATATCTATAATATATATAAAATGCAACGTCTCTCTGTTTGTCTGTCTGTCTGTCCGTTAGTCCGCTTATCACTGGAGAACCACTTATCCGATTTACGTACTTTTTTTTTTTAAAACAGACATAAGTTCTCTGGCCAGGTTATAGGCTATGTTTTATTACGATAGGTAACATAAGAAATGAGTAGTGACGATAATAGTGAATGAAGTCGGAAAAAAATTTGCCGCTAGCGCATTCCCCACAGCCTAAACCATTAAATATAGAACAACATTATGTAGCAGAGCAGAGAGATACACACCACAGCAACTGTTAATTCTTCACAAAGCCCAAATTCGACCAACTATGGAATACTGCTCCCACGTTTGGGGCTCCGCTCCCAAACATACACTGCATTTGTTGGATTCTGTTCAGAGAAGAGCGGTCCGTCTGATTGGGGACCCGGAATTGACCGGCGGCCTTGATTCGCTGGAACATCGAAGAACGGTTGGCGACTTGAGTCTGTTCTACAAGTATTTTCATGGAAAGTGTTCGAAGGATGTAGCCCGCTTAATTCCTCCCAAAGCGGTGCATGTTAGAAATACACGTCGCGCTGGTGCTTCGCATCCGTATGAGGTTCAGCTTGTTACTCCGCGTACAACGCTTTTCAAGCAATCTTTTATATGGAGAACGTCATCCCTTTGGAATAATTTGCCCAGCGCTGTGTTTCCCACCGAGTACAATTTACAGCGATTCAAGAACAACGTGAATCGCTTTTTCCGCACTCGTGCCGCTCCTGGAGCGCTTTAGGGACTTCCCTGCAGCACGTGTGCTAGACCCATAAAAAAAAAAAAAAAAAAAAAAAAAAAGAGAATATCTATAATCTATAACATATTTATAAAATGCAATGTCTCCGTATCTGTCTGTCTGTCCATTAGTGCGTTTATCACGCGAGGACCATTTATCCGATTTACGTGTCTTTTAAATTCATACATATATTCTTTGGCCAGTTTATATAATAATAATAATAATAATCTATATATATAATATATATAAAATGCAACGTCTCTCTGTCTGTCTGTCTGTCCGTTAGTGCGCTTATCCCTCGAGAACCACTTATTCGATTTACGTGATTTTTTAAATTTATACATATGTTCTCTCACTAGGTTATAGATATATATTTTATTACATCTATAATATATATATATATATATATATATATATATATATATATATATATATATATATATATATATATATATATATATATATATATATATATATATATATATATATATATATATATATATATATATATATATATATATATATATATATATATATATATATATATATATATATAATGCAACGTATCTCTGTCTGTCTGTCTGTCTGTCTATCCGTTAATGCGCTTATCACTGCAGAACCACTTATCCGATTTACGTACTTTTTTTTTTTTAAAACATACGTATGTTCTCTGGCCAGGTTATAGGATATATTTTATTGCGTTAGGTAACATAAAGAATAAGCAGTGACGATAATAGTGAACCAAGTCGGAAAAAAAAAAACGTTACCGTTAACGCGTTTTCTTGCAATACACTGCCTAAACCATTAAATATGGAACAATATCATGTTGCAAAGAATATAATATATATAAAATGCAACGTCTCTCTGTCTGTCTGTCTGTCCGTTAGTGCGCTTATCACTTGAGAATCACTTATCCGATTTACGTGTTTTTATAAATTTATACATATGTTCTATATAATTCGATATAAACCTAGATAATGGGAGATAAGGTGAGATAATGGGAGATAAGTATAATAATGGGAGATAAGGAGAAATAATGGGAAATAAGTAGAGATAAGTCTAGATAATGGGAGTTTTGGTGAGATAATGTTAGATAAGGAGAAATAATGGGAGATAAGGAGAACTGTTGCGAGATAAGTCGAGATAAGCCTAGATAATGGGAGATAAGGTGAGATAATGGGAGATAAGGGGAAATAAGGGGAGATAAAGAGAAATAATGGGAGATGAGCAGAGATAAGCCTCGATAATGGAAATTATGTGGAGATAATTGGGAATAAGGAGAAATAATGGGATATAAGGGGAAATAATGGGAGATAAGGAGAACTATTGCGAGATAAGTCGAGGATAAGCCTAGATAATGGGAGATAAGGTGAGATAATGGGAGATAAGAAGACATAATGGGAGATAAAAGAAATAATGGGAGATGAGCAGAGATAAGCCTAGATAATGGAAATTATGTGGAGATAATGGGAGATAAGGAGAAATAATGGGAGATAAGGGGAAATAATAGGAGATAAGGAGAACTATAGCGAGATAAGTCGAAATTAGCCTAGATAATGGGAGATAAGGTGAGATAATGGGCGATAAGGGGAAATAATAGGAGATAAAGAGAAATAATGGGAGATGAGCAGAGATAAGCCTAGATAATGGAAATTATGTGGAGATAATGGGAGATAAGGGGACATAATGGCAGATATTTTATTACGTTAGGTAACATAAGCAGTGACGATAGTAGTGAATCAAGTCTACGCGAGCGGAGCCGCGGGCACTGCTAGTATATATATATATATATATATATATATATATATATATATATATATATATATATATATATATATATATATTGTAAGCATCAAAATAATATTTTTCGTAATATTAATAATATCTTTCAAAAAATAAAACCAGCTGAAAAGTTTTTTCTTGCGTTTACATGTGCAAGTTATTGTACTCACACAGAGCTTTTAAAAAATGCGTTGCATACTCAGGATGAATTTTTAACACCTTGTAACGTTCCCAAACGTTACTAAAATCACTATGTGTAGACTTTACTGCCTGTTCACTGGAGTATGCCAGTTCTTTATTGGTTTCGTGAGCAAAACTCTGTTCTATTATTGTACTAGTATAGCGTAAGAAAATAAAATAGTATTTATTTAGCTTGCAGACGGCGCGGCAGTTGAATGGGAGGAGTATTTTTTGTCTATAGACGATATTATAGTTTTTTAACCGATAATGACATACGTATTAGTACAAACGATTATAGGCGTAGTTTCCTTATTTTTACTTTGAGCTGAATGAGATGTCGCTTTTGGTATGAGTTAAACAATATTTAAACATTTTTTTTTTAGAAGTTTATATCAGACATATTAATTTTTAATATAAGCAATTTCGGGTTTGTTTTAATTCGAAAATTATATAAATTAATCTTAGCGGAATTTATTAATTTTTCTTTTTAAATTAGTAAGTATATTAGAAAATGTTTTTTTTTGGTTTAAAAAAAAAGCGCTGGGCGGATTTTTCTCTATAATGGCTTGAAATATTTCTAATACCTGTTAGAATAAAAATCCATCAAAATTTTGGAACTACCCTATATTTTCATTTGAGCCGGCTCCAAGACACTGTACCAAGTTGTAGGAACATAAGTCCTCCACTTGTTTGAGCCTAAAAAAAAAAACGCTCTTCTTAACGTTAATTAAAAGTAAATAAAGTTGTTGTTCTCATATCTTGTACATTTTTCAGATTTCTTCATTGTTTCAAATTTTTTCAAGCATCCAGTATACTTTATTTAACGTTGTTTTAGTGAAAAATTTATATGGGTATTTGATGCTGGATTAAAAACGTCATAGTTCCACAAATGATATCCGAGGAATAAAAGGATGAATAGATAAATATGTTAAAAGTGGATTCTTAAAAGTTCCGACACAATTATTTTTATCTTTACAGATTTAATGTTTTAGATAAGAACAGGTTGTAGTAAATCAAACGAAAATATCTGTCTGATAAACCTACACGTAGAGATACAAAAAATATGCGAATAAAACCAAAAAGAAGCTAAAGCCAGTTGTTACTTCAATTCAAAAATTTTGCATATTGAACTATAAAAAAAAACTACGTTGAACTGTAAAAATAAAATTTGAGAAAAATTTATGCTGGCTTATTGGACGAAGACTTTTATTAAGCTTTGCTCTTGTGTTAAAAGTACGGTACTTCTGAGAATAATGGACAATCTGGGTTTACCCTCTATCAGTTATAATGCCCGGACATGCCATGTTTCTCCCCATTTCAGACTTCTTCGGCAAGCCTACGTGCAGATGACAGCAGCTAGTATCTCACAAAATAGTGGCGGTAGCAACGATTTACGAATTGTATCTTAGAATATACCAGTAGGTATAGGTAGCACAAGGGCGGGAAAATTACACTGTAGTGGTATCGTTAAGGTAGTAATACATACCTCTGTTAGCATTTTAGCACTACTCAGTATATATCACCACTACACCAAACACTTTATTTTTGCACTCGACGCGCGCGCTAACCATGTTTCGAGGAGCGATGATTGACTGTCAGTCAATCATCGCTCCTGATGAAGCTAACATGGTTAGCGAAACGCGCGTAGTCAATCATCGCTCCTGATGAAGCTAACATGGTTAGCGAAAACGCGCGTTGAGTGCAAAAATAAAGTGTTTGGTGTAGTGGTGATATATACTGAGTAGTATCATTGTGCCAAAGATTCCACATTCCCAACTTAGCATTTTAGCAGTAATTACAAAAAATGACAATTTTAACCGATATTGGTTGGTTACTACCAAGATATGAATCTTAAATGTTTCCGAGTGCCGTGATTGTGTTGTGAGATACTGTCAATATCATATTCATCTAGGCTAACTGACGAGCTCTGAGATGGAGCAAAATATGGCATATCCAGATTTCGTGAGTGGTTCACAGTACGCCCGGGTCGTGAAAAAAGACCCTTTTGTACTGGAACTAAGTTTAGACCCTTTCTGACATACAAAGTTAAAAATCGATTACCGGGGAATGAACATTTTTCACAAGAAAGATCCTTTCATTCAGTGAAACTTCAAAAATATGTATTTTCACGTTTTTTCTTAGTTAATATTGTATAATAGTTATAGCATCTTAGCTAGCTAACCCTTTATGTCAAAATTTAACTGTCAAAACTACGTGGCTCTGATTGGGCTACTAATTCCTATATTTCTGCCAAATCTCATCCTTCTATGTTAAACATACAGACCGATGGACACCGAACTGATCCCATAAGTGTTCCGTGCGGAACACTAAAAAGGGATATTTTAACGTGAATATCCGGATTCAGTAGGACTTTTGTCCAGTGTTTTAGTATTATTACACCTCGTACGGCAAAATTTTAAATAAACAAGGAAAGCCAACGCCTTCAAACAGGTAAGATAAATAATATTTATTAGAATTTTAACACATTTTTGTACTTTTGTTGATTTAATCATGAATTGCAACGAATTTTTTGGTTTCGTGTTAAATCACAACATAACTATAATTGAGCTTTTAAAATTAAAAATTTTAGTGAATCATTTCAAATTTCAGTTTCAAGAATCACTAAAATGGTCTAAAACTTGGACCTGATTTCGTTCCCATGGAATTTAAGACTTCTAAATGTTCGGTTTACTGTAGTGGTATCGCGAAGTGAAACTAAGGTCATAATTTAGCAGTAATTGTAAAAAAGCACAATTTTAACCGATATCAATAATTTTCCCTCATTACCCTCAAAGGATTGTACTTACGATCTCACTAGGCATATGGCAATAGCAGTACAATATCATATTCCTACCCGTGCGTTTTGCTCTTGAATTAAAAATTTGGGTGGTTTCACATTAGATGGTGCTGCAGTTCGTTGGCTACTAATCTCTTTTAAGATATGAGCCTGGAGGTCACCATTTTACAACACTGTTTCAAAGGGCACCGAGAAGATGTTTGTATCAACCAGAATTTTGTGGGTATAATGGCGTGATTTGGTTGTTATTAATAATCCCACCAAATTCTGGTTGCTATAAACATCTTCCTCCATTCTTTTGTTTACAGTGCTACAAATTTATATTTTTCTTAATTACAAACGCCCATAAAACACGAAAATACTGGACGGAGATACTCATATTTAGTTAAGTAAGATACAACAATTTGCATCTCTGGCTGATGTAGGCCTAACTACTAACCTATACCTACCCTCTATCGGGGGCTGCGTAGGGCTACAGATTGATAGAGAGATCGTTCATGAGTTGCTAACAATTACCTCTTGGCAGGGCTTTATAGGGTCCTATGTTTAAACCTATAAACCAATTTTAGTGGTTTAAATCGATCATATTTAGTTGTCTATTCTAATGATCATGGAGAAAATAAATAATTATTTATGCAACACGAGTGTGAAGCAACACTTTTTGCAGGATCGAAATTTTGTTGTATGAGCCGTGTGAAGGGCTCAAGCGGAAACCAACTCATACTGCTTAACAATAAAGAGAATCAAAAATATTGGATGGTAAATGGTAAAAACAAAAGTCCTTGGTCGTGTTGTTACTTTAATTTTAATTCGCACCATCCTATATCAGAAAAACAAACAGTGTAACCAGCCTTGTCTTTTGTTTGAAACAATTTCGCACAAAAAATTATTATTAAACAAGGAGCTCATAAATTATTAAACACCTGAGCAAATCGCATTAAATAAAATTAGTTGAAAATAGTGTATTGTGTAACTCTTTTTCTTCTTCTCTTCAACCTGCTCTCCCCCATTCCTGGATGTAGGCCTCTTCTAAATCTTTCCATCTTTCCTTGTTCAGAGTCGTTCTGTGTCAATTTTTTCCTGCGATATTCTAGATGTCGTCTTTGAGGTCTTCCCACACTCCTCTTACTCTGTCTTGGGCGCCATACTGTAAGCTTGTAGGCCCATCTGTCATTGTTCTCTCTCGCTACGTGGTCAGCGCATCTCCACTTTAGTTGGACTGCTCTTTCCAGAGCTTCCGTCAGCCGTGTTCTTCTGCGGATTTCCTCAGTTGGGATTCTGTCTCTTAAACTCACTCCAAGCATAGCTCTTTTCAATGCAAGCTGCGCCACTTGAAGTCTATTCATCGACTTACGTGTTAGTGACATGGTTTCAAGACCGTATGTGAGAACTGACAGTACACACGACTTTACAGGGATATCTCGTGATCTGAAAATAAACCAGAGTTTACCAAAAGTTGCCCAACCAAGTCCCACTCTGAGAAATTTCTGCTATTTGGTTCTTCTTTCCTAATAGTATTTTTTGGCCGAGGTATGTATATTCGGATATATTCTCTAATGGCCCATTTTTTATGGTAATCGTTATTTTCTCTGAGCTCATTATCTTTGTCGTGCTCAGGTTTATTTCCAGCCCGACTCGTGATGATGCATGATGCATTTGCCTACATAGTTGTTAATTCATTCGGTGTAGTACCGATTAGAACGATATCGTCCGCAAATCGTAAATGATTAAGTCGTGTTCCGTCTATGTTAATCCCCTTATTTTGCCAGTTTAAGGTCTTAAAAACGTCCTCTAGGCACAGTGTGTTTTGGCGAGATCGTATTTCTTTCTCTCGGTATTTTTAGGGTTTTCACGTATTCATTTACTAGTAGTTGGATGTACGCATTGATATAGATATTTACATTTAATAATTAATAAGAGACATTTCTATAGAGTCAATGGCTTTCTGGTAGTGTACGGAAGCCAAGTGTAAGGGTATTTCAGCTAGTAATAGGCACTTGTTTAGTAATATCCTTACACTTTCTCTTACGTTCTCGCCTACCGTTTTTAATATTTCTGTAGTAATACAATCTTCACCGGGGCTTCTATTGATTTTCATGTGCTGGAGGGATGATGTTAGTGCGTGGTTATCTATTTCAGGGATTTCCTTTGAACCTACTTTTTTATGTTATGTATAACAAAGGTTAAAAATTATATAATTTCTGACACTCGTCTATGTCTTATATCACCAGACGGCCATATTGGTGTCAAAAGTGTTTTTTACATGTATTGCACATCATAGATGTTTTACGATTGCATTAAGTACACATTGTTTACTATATATAATAAATAAATAATAAAATACGCTAATTTAATATACTATATATTCGTAGATATCTAATCTTGTTTATAAAAGAGCAGATAAAAAGTGTGTGACAAGCGCCATGTTAGATTGTCTCACCTTGTACTGTATGGACAGATATATTAACACACATGTTTTTAGCATGTCTAAAGAATTTTGCACCAAGCTAAGTGGTATCAATTATTTTCAAGCATCGCAAAGAGTTCGTTTTTATACACCCTTCATAGCCATGCCAAAAATATATGGCAGTGTCACCTACTCAAGCATTACCTAAAAAATCAAATAAATTTTTTAATCGGCTCTCATCGTTATTTACACTTTTAAAAAAGTACATTTCTCAAAAAATTAAATTTAGGTTCTCCGTACCATATTTAAATTAGGCAAAAATTTGCATTGGTGTAACAATACAATACCTGTACCTCAGATAAAATGTATCCAATTATTTTAATAGTACAAAAGACAAAATGTATGAAATTATTTTAATAGCTATCAAAATTTTTATTTTTGTAATTTACTATGACTGATTTTTGAATAAAACCGGTCAAGTGCGCATTAGTGTTTCATAGTGCGATTGCCTTTAAAATACAAACTTTTGTTACGGAGTATAAAATGATCAGTGACTTCACAAAACACAATCCAAATGAGTTTTCAATAAAAGAATTAAGAGCCCAGTCTAGTCAGATACTGACTAATACAGACAAAAAGTTCCTGAAATATATATATATATATATATATATATATATATATATATATATATATATATATATATATATATATGTATATATATATATATATATATATATATATATATATATATATATATATATATATATATATGTATGTATATATATATATATATATATATATATATATATATATATATATATATATATATATATATATATATACCAGGTGTACAAGTATGAAATGCGGATTTCGGACAACAGATGATGCACCAATGCAGTTTGTGCTATAAAGATTTGACACTGCGTCATTTTGTTGTGTCATCAACAAGTATCAGACGCGCACGAGTGAAAAATTGGAAAAGTGTGTGCATAGTGTTGTGTTCAATATGTCGAAATTTATATCGAACAAAGAGCATTCGCGGACAGCATTAATTTTTTGTTTTCATTTGAAGAAAACTGCTGTTGAATCATACCGATTATTCCGAGAAGCTTATGGTGAACATGCTCCATCGCAAGATACGTGTGAACGATGGTTTCGGCGTTTCAAAAGTGGTGACTTCGATGTTGCAGACAAGGAACGTGAAAAACCGCCAAAAAAATACGAAAATGTGGAATTGAAAGCATTGTTGGACGAAGATGATTCGCAAACACAAAAATAACTCGCCGAGCAATTGGGCGTTAGTCAACAAGCTGTTTCCAATCGGCTACGAGAGATGGCAAAGATTTAGAAGCCGGTAGATGGGTACCACATGAGTTGAACAACCGGCAAATGGAAAAGCGCAAAAACACGCGTGGCATTTTGCTCGCTCGGTACAAAAGGAAGTCGTTTTTGCATCGTATAGTTACAGGGGATGAAAAGTGGATTAATTTTGAGAATCCCAAGCACAAGAAATCATGGGTAGACCCAGGCGCACCATCTACATCGACCGCAAGACCGAATCGCTTTGGCAGAAAGACGATGCTCTGTGTTTGGTGGGACCAGAGGGGCGTGGTATATTATGAGCTTTTAAAACCTTGGGAAACGGTTAATAATAAACGTTACCGTTCGCTGCTTGAAAAAAGGCCAGAATACCGAAAGAGGCAACACAAAGTCACAAGTTACAATGGTTTTAGTGACGCTACTTTTGATATTTTTAAAACAATGGAAAAATTTGAATTTCGTGTATTGATTAAACACTGTTTTTTGATGGGAAAAAAATACCGTTCAAGCAAAGCAATGGCTTGATAAATGTTAGGGGGACTTTGTCCTGGAAAATCACTGATCATTTACTGGTATGCTGAATTTAAACGCGGTCATACAGATACAAATGATGCTGAACGCTCTGGACGCCCAAATGACGTGGTTACACCGGAAAACATCAAAAAATTCACAAAATTGTTTTGGATGACCATAAAGTGAAATTGCGTGAGATAGCTGGCACCTTAAAGATATCAAAAGAACGTGTTGGTCATAATTTGCATGAACATTTGGGCATGAGAAAGCTCTATTAGAAATGGGTAACAGGTTTGCTCACAGTTGACCAAAAACAACAACGTGTTGATGATTTTGAGCGCTGTTTAGACCTGTTTAAGCGCATTAAAAAGGATTTTTTCATGCGATATGTGACAATGGATGAAACATGGAACCACTACTTCACACCGGAAGCGGCAGTCAGCTGAGTGGCCAGCAGCCGGTGAAAGCCGCCCGAAGCGACCAAAGACACGACAGTCGACTGGGAAGGTTTTGGCCTCTGTATTTTGGGATAAGCATGGAATAATTTTCATCGACTATACTGAGAAAGAAAAACCATTAATAGGGAATATTATATAAAGTTTCGTTTGAAGGCAGAAATCGCAAAGAAACGGCCCCAAATGAACAAGAAAAAAGTGTTCTTTCATCAAGACAATGCACCGTGTCACAAGTCAATGGTTACGATGGCTAAATTGCATGAATTGAAGTTCGAATTGCTTTCTCATTCACCGTATTCTTCAGAATTTGGCTCCCAGCGACTATTATCTATTCGCAGACCTCAAAAAAATGCTCGCGGGAAAGAGATTTGGCTTCAGTGAAGCAGTTATCGCCGAAACTGAGGTCTATTTTGAAGGCAAGAAAGGTATAAAAATGTTAGAAAAGCGTTGGACTAAGTGTATCGCTCTTGAACTAGACTATATTGATGAATAAAGCCGATTTTGCAAAAAAAATGTGTTTTAAGTAGCTAAACCAAAAACTTTTTAACCTACGCGTTGCATATAGCCATTAAAAGAAAAGAAATTAAGACATTTATTGTTGATCTTGAATTACTGGAGTTTGTACTCGATGAAAAATACAGCCCTGATAGTCTTTTTTAAAGGAATGAGGTTCTCCATATAATACGGATGTAATATACAAGCGTCACATGTATTCGCAGCATGCGTCAGTATGATAGGATTCTAGCTGCTACATGTATCGAACACTTTCCATGAAGGTATTTATAGAATAAACTTGTCACTAATTTTTCTGTAATGTTCCGAAGAATCTGAATGAATTCTAGCCAATTTATAGCGGGAATGATTTTTCTGTAGAATAAGCTGACAACGAGTTCGACTGTTAGAGCCAGAAGATCGTTTGTGTCTAACTTGATTTAGACGCCGGTGAGGACAATATCATATTTTAACTGAACATTGGAAATAGCGGATGGAGAGTGTTTTATTGATACTAGATAGTGAAGCAAAGTCTTAATAAAAATTTGTATTTAGATCAAGTTACTCTACGATTTCTGAAACTGAACTTATAGAGTGAAGCGTCCACCAGTTTAATGAATTTTGCAGGAAATTCAAGCAGGCTACAATCTTCTTGATATAAACAAGGACTTCGATACAGCTTGACAGAAAGGTTATTTTGCAAAGTCAATACGATGGGTATGCGTATTTTAATCATCCATTTAATAATTTCTTTCCTAGAACACAGAAAATTTAAGGTTTCGATAGCAGAGTTCTACCCTATTTAATATTTTCACATCACAGACTTACTAAAATAATTTATACCTTTTCGTTGACCATACAGTTGTACCAGGTGTACAAGTATGAAATGCGGATTTTTTTCTAAAAAAACATGTTAAATTCGGAAGAATGATAAAAAGTGCTTTATTCAAAGTATGCTCCATCGCTTCTTATACATTTTTCCCATCTTTTGGACGCCAGTAAAAATATTTCCCTTTTGCTGCGAACCATTCATCGAGCCATTTTTTCACATCTTCGTACGAATCAAAGCGCTGCTCAGCAAGTGCGTGACCTATTGATGCAAACAAGTGGTAATAGGAAGGAGCCAAGTTTGGTGAGTAAGCCACATGGGGTAGAACTTCCCAGCTGAGTACATCCAATGTGTCGCGAACTGGTTTTGCCGTATGTGATGAAGCATTGTCATGAAGAAAAATGACTTTGTGTTTCCTCTTTCGGTATTCTGGCCTTTTTTTAAGCAGCGAACGTTTTAAATCGGTCAATTGTTGTTGGTAACATTTAGTATTAACTGTTTCCCCAGGTTTTAACAGTTCATAATAGACCACGCCCCTCTGGTCCTACCAAACACAGAGCATCGTCTTTCTGCCAAAGCGATTCGGTCTTGCGGTCGACGTGGATGGGGCGCCTGGGTCTACCCATGATTTTTTGCTCTTGGGATTCTCAAAATAAATCCACTTTTCATCCCCTGTAACTATACGATGCAAAAACGACTTCTTTTTGTACCGAACGGACAAAATGTCACACGTGTTTTTGCGTTTTTTTTTTCCATTTGCCTGTCGTTCAACTTATGTGGTACCCATCTACCGGTCTTCTGAATCTTTCCCATCTCTCGTCGCCGATTGGAAACAGTTTGTTGACTAACGCCCAATTGCTCGGCGAGTTGTTTTTGTGTTTGCGAATCATGTTCGTCCAACAATGCTTGCCATTCCACATCTTCGAATTTTTTTAACAGTTTTCCACGTTCCTTGTCTGCAACATCGAAGTCACCACTTTTGAAACTCCGAAACCATCGTTCACACGTATCTTGCGATGGAGCATGTTCACCATAAGCTTCTCGAAGTAATGGGTATGATTAACAGCAGTTTTCTTGAAAACAAAAAATTAATGCTGTCCGCTAATGTTCCTTGTTCGGTATAAATTTCGACATATTGAACACAACAACACAACACTATGCACTCACTTTTTTAATTTATCACTCGTGCGCGTCTGACACTTGTTGATGATACAACAAAATGGCGCAGTGTAAAATCTTTATAGCACAAACTGCATTGGTGCACCATCTGTTGTCTGAAATCCCTATTTCATACTTGTACACCTGTAATATCTTCACCACAGACTTACTAAAATAATTTATACCTTTTCGTTGACCATACAACTATAACTGCATCTTCGAAAGTATCATGGATAGTTGTTAGAGCGCTTGATAAGGAACCAGTTGGGCAAAATAGAACCAGAAAAAAAGCAACCTATCTTAGGTGAACCGACCATAAACTGTTACTCACGAAAGTTAAGTTTAATAACCAAATAATAAACCGATTTTCTAAAATTATATATTTGACAAATGACTTAACTGGAAGAACTCCACTAATAAAACAATAAGGCGGTTGATCAACTGTATGCTGTTTAAACTCTCATAAGCAAGAGAAGCAAACAACATTTAATCTATCTAATAGCATTTACTAAATAAATTAGGTAGGGCTACTATTATATGAGCTAATCTAACATGAGTATAATTTTGAGTCAGATATTTATATGTCACTAACCTAATTAATTTAGCCTAGGTGAATGAGATAAAAACTTAAGCTATCTGAGACTTAAGATATTTCATGAATTATTATAACTTAATACTAATTCTGAATTAGAGAGTCTGATGGTCTTGGGTAGCGAGTCCTATATGGAGGTCCGTAAGCATTTCTGACTGTGAGGTTTCGGTGGTGGGTGGCTTTATCCATGAATCTGAGCTGAGCATTACTCATGAATTCCCGGATTGTTGATATCTGAAGGTCACGGCAAATTTGGGTTTTGCTGAAGAACCATGAGGCGTTGACGGTTATAGGCAGGACGTTGTTTTGAACGGTCTAGAGGGAGAAACCTGACATTTAGCACTATGCCCGACTGGAGTAGGTGAGGCCAGCCCTGATGATTATTTTATAAATTGGAAGCTTATTGCGTTTTGACAATTTATTGGATTTGTTGAGAAGGATTGTTGAACCTGCCTAGGAGCTAGTTGGTTTTTATGCCTAACAATTAAATACTAATTTTAATTTATATAACATCTTTATATGGTGCACTGTCAGCACGAACGGCCCTGAAACTGACTTTAGATATACAAATTAATTATTTTTAGTACCATTTATGTACAAAATGTCACACGTGTGTTTTTGCGCTTTTCCATTTGCCTGTCGTTCAACTCGTGTGGTACCCATCTACCGGTCTTCTGAGTCTTTTCCATCTCTCGTAGCCGATTGGAAACAGCTTGTTGACCAACGTACAATTGCTCGGCGAGTTGTTTTTATGTTTGCGAATCATATTCGTCCAACAATGCTTGTAATTCCACATCTTCGTATTTTTTTGGCGGTTTTCCACGTTCCTTGTTTGTAACATTGAAGTCACCACTTTTGAAACGCCGAAACCATCGTTCACTCGTATCTTGCGATGGAACATGTTCACCATAAGCTTCTCGAAGTAATCGGTATGATTCAACAGCAGTTTTCTTGAAATGAAAACAAAAAGTTAATGCTGTCCGCGAATGTTCTTGGTTCGGTATAAATTTCGACATATTGAACACAACAACACAACACTATGCACACACTTTTTCAATTTATCACTCGTGCGCGTCTGACACTTGTTGATGACACAACAAAATGGCGCAGTGTCAGATCTTTATACCACAAACTGCATTGGTGCACCATCTGTTGTCTGAAATCCGCATTTCATACTTGTACACCTGGTAAACAGATGTTCATTCACTTAAAAACACTAAATATAGGATACTCGAAGACAGCAATTTTTGATTTAAAGAAATATTAGTATTTTCACTTTTCTTCTTCCTTCAATATTAAACTATTAGTTAGTGCGTAAGCTAGGCTTGGATATTTACATTCAAAGAAACTTTACGTTATAAGAAAAAGATGTTTATTAATTCCATTCCTGACTTAAAACTATATAAGATCCACCTAAATTCAGGCACGGGCAAATTACAAAAAATAAACAATTTTATAAGGGCTTAATATTACAAATTTCAATGTTTATGCAGATTTAACAAAATGTTCTTGGTTAATTTCTAGAACAGTTAAATTCTAAAGCATTGCCGTGCAGAAATTTACCTATGTTTCCAGAGTAGGCAACTAAATAAGTAGTCTTGATATCGATAATCATTAACTTAACTCTATCTGACCAGAAAAGGTTTAGTCAGGCTAGTAAAAACTTATGTATAACCTGAAGTTATTTATTCCAAGAAATCAATATTAAAAAGGACCATAAATGCAGCTCGTTATTTCAGACTTTAAAACGGAGTTTAAAAGGTTATTTTGTAAATAAATTAGTCAATTTTCTTTACAGTAACTTGTACCTGGGGATACCTCAAATTGTTTATAATAGTTTATTACCTGTAACAACAAAATATTGTAAACAATTTATTGCGTCTGACAATTAGACTGGAGCCCAAGCAAATTTTGTTGGAGTTCCTATTTGCAAGTGCTACCTGTATAACACACCGTTAAGAAATTCGGACAAATATCACCCTCAGCGTTTGTTTCATAAACGACTGTAAATAAATGTAAATAAATGATCATACCAAGATAATACCTACAAGCCTTTGATTTAATAGATTTATCTTGTAAACAAGAATTTATTTAACTGACTGGATCGTAGTTCTTACAATCGTAAAATAAATTTCCGTAAGAATATATTCTACTGACAAACTTCCCCAAAAAATGCTACAATTCAAAGTTTTCTATTCTTGATCTATCTTAAAATGGAATCTATCCACAAGACAAAATATTCGCCTATTGCACTATGTTTAATCACAATTGTATTTTTTACTGCTGGTGCCCTTACGATAAAGAAGAAATATATTCTTATTTTCTGTCTTCACTTCACTTTTTCGGTCTGGCAACTTGAAGCTCTGAAACTAAATAAAAAATAGGCCAAGTGCAATTCAGACTTGCGCAATTAGTGTTCCGTACGGTGATTGATTTTAAAATCAAATAAAATCCTTACCTAGGCTAAATTAATTAGGTGTCTGACATGTATATATCTTAAGACCCAATATGTATTTTCGCGGTTTTTCTTAGTCAATAATGTATAATAGTTATAGCATCTTAGCTACCTAATAGTCAATAAATCAAACTAGGTGAATCTAAAATCTAGTAATAAAAGAATAAAACAAATATTTACTACCTAAATATTTGTTTAATTATAAACAAATAAAATCGAATTATTTTCTCTCGCTACCCATCTGTGTGTGTACTGAATATTGCCAAGGGACATAATTTTCGTATCTTTTTATACCAGATAAATTATCAAGCCCAATGCTAATTTTCGCACAATCTATACTTTATGAAGAATATTTCATAATTTTTTCAAAGTTTTTTGATTAGTACTTTTCGAGATAAGAGGGAGGAGATTTTTAGCCATTTTTTTGAAAATAATGCAAAGTAAAAATGTGCGCAAGTAATCATATATAATTTTGAAGTCGTGTTTTCACAAGCTTTTATTTGACACCCCGCTCGATGACCTGGTAAAATTTTTTTCACCAGCAAAAGTCAAAATTTAACTTTAAAATTACACGGCTCTGCTTGGGCCATGAAGTCCTATATTTGTGCAAAATTTCAACTTTTTATGTCAAATAATTTCGGGAAAAATCGGGTGTGACAGACGGACACCCATGTGATCTCATAAGTGTTTCATACGGAACACTAAAAATAAAAATAGGTATGTCCCTTCATCTTATCAGTATTTTTCCTTTGATTTTCCTCATGCACCTTCAGACAAGATTCAAAAACAACATTGTATATGAGCGAGAACTACAACAGAAATGCAATAATTATATAATCTTACTTTTTCTTCTCCATTTAATGATGGTCGTCTTGTAGGGAGTGTTTTATATAAAGCTAACAAATTTTTTAGGTTTTTTGTCAGATTTTTTGATCTCTTAATAAAAATAATGTCTGTTAAGTATTGAAATTAATCGTCTTTCTATCAGTATTTTGAGTCTTTTTGGCTGATATAATTCGTATACCTAATAACCTTAAATTATGAAGCAACACTTACCAAAACAAGAAATTTATAGGTTAAAGATCTTCAGTTTTACTAAATTATTAAACATTTCCAAAAAAAAATAGCTATGGAATTATTTCTCTTCATTTGCTAATCAAAATAGAATATGAATTAAAATAATAATATTTAATAGAAATGCATTTTTTCCACAAATAGTATCTGTAATGCAGGTTTTTCCAGAAACTGATTTTTTATTATAGTAAAATAAATTTTAGTTAATATAATTTAGGGTTTTAAAATTATTGGCGAGGTGTGAACATTACTGTGAAATTACTTAAGAGAGGGAAACAATAAATAACCTATAATTTTGTCAATTCTTTAGCTCAACCCGACAATAGGATGATGGTATCTACATGTTCCCATTTTATCGACTTTTTCTAGGAATATTTACCTAAAAAAGGTGATATATCTGTACCGAATATAAATTGAAAATTCCCAGATTTTTACCAAGAATAATAATTCAATCATCATCAGATCATTTAGATCTAAAAAATAAGTCAAAATTATCTCGTTAAATGTGATATCCCACGATTTATTCGTCAAATATCAAAACAATGTTAATTGTCTCTTGCAAAGCAAAAGTATTACCCATCATGAATTTTTTCGAACCGTTTAGTCTATAAATTAAGAATATTGTTTGGAAGTACTGAAACGTTTAATGAGTAGGATTCGTCTTGTTATGCTTTAATATTGTGATGCATACAACTGACTCTCGTTACACCATAATGCACCAAGCCACAATTTACTCATTGTCCGTCAATTTTTGGCACGAAATTCACTTATTGCCCTGATTTAGCACCTAGTGATTTTTTCGATTTCCAGAGATTCAAAAAAAAAGTTAAAAGATGCTTTTTTAAGGTCACAGAGACCATTCAAAAAGATTGTTTATGTGCTTTACTGTCAGCTACATAAAGTGAGCTAGAAAATTCAGTTAGTAAATCCTTATAAAAAATAAATTGAATTCGGAGGAAAACATCTTAAATAAAACAAAAAAAATGTTGCATTTAATTTTTACAGCATCAGTTCGAAAATGTAATCGTCGCACTATGTACACGGGCTAAAGTAACGTGTGCAGTTCTCCTGCATTAATGGTAAAGTAATCTAATCTTTTTTTTATTTTTCTTGTACGAAATTTGATAAAAGAATTTTATGAGAACGTGATAAATTCGTTGTAATATTATCAAATGTAGAAGCGTTTGGTTATCTTGCTTTCAAATAATAATAATAAATAAAAAGGAAACAAGCCAGGAAATGTAGGAACTTTATTTCAGGCAATGAAATATACAACCTCCTCCGTTAAACCCGTTTAACGCATATTCTTCAATAGTAAACCCCTTTTTATCGAGTTATAACCGTTCCCGCCTCATCAATCAAATCGGTTCGGGGCGTCGAAATGCGTCCCAGAGGCTCGCTTAGCGTCGCTTGGCGTCGTCTTTTGATTTATCCCTCCATTGCGGCTCAAAGACGCATCATGATGCCCGTAACGCTACATGAATGTAAATTACTGTGGTTTTTTGAGGGTTGTAATAGCTGTAATTTCTTCGAATGATTAGAACGATTTGTTAAGAAAGGAATATTTGGTTGGAATATAAAGTGCTCTTTCTGTAGCATGTTAGTTGTTTATTTTGAATAGAAGTATTCCGATTACAACAGTGACGAAGAGAAAATCTATATTCCAATCAATTTTGGGAAAAAAAGTGTTGATTTACAGATAAATTACCACTTCGATGTTCAAATTGTGAAAGCAGAATTTTCCAACAATATTAAGGGGTTACGCCACCTTGGCGCTCGGAAAAATAGGCATAAAATATAAAATTTTTTTGAGGCAACTATTGTATATATAATATTATTTTTATTTTTCACAAATACATTATAATTTTAACTGCAAATTAAAAAATATATTATAAAAATTAAAAAATGGCGGAGATATGAACCATCTTGTAGGACCCTCTTTTGAAAATCCTTACCACCGTTGGAATTTTTTTCTCGTTCAAGAATTGTCCAAAAATTAAATAAAATAAACTAGGATTTTTCAAAAAAATTTTGAGCATTAAAAATTAATACAAAAATGAATGGTGCATCTAATTGAAAAAAACCATAAGTCAACTTAAAATAATATTATAAAGAATATGTGGTATAAATTTTATCAAAATCGGTTTAGTAGATCTGGAGATATTTGGTCTAGCAGTTTGAGAAAAGTACTCGTAATTTCGAGAAAAACGCAAAAGAAAAAAAGTACCGCCTCTGCATCTTAAAAGTTTATAATTTTTAGTGTTCCGTACGGAGCACTTATAAGATTACTTCGGTGTCCGTCCGTTTGTCTGCCTGTCATACTCGATTTTCTCTAAAACTATTTGACATAGAAAATTGAAATTTAGCACTAATATAGGAATTGATGGCCTCATCAGAGCCGTGTAGTTTTCAAAATTAAATTTTGATTTAGGGGGTTATTAATTTTGGAGGGTGAAATCGGAAGCAAATTTTTTTTTTTTACCAGATCATCGAGTGGGGTGTCAAAAGCTTGTAAAAATATGAGTTCAAAAATATGTATAATGTAATACTTGCGCAAACTTTTCTTTGTATTATTCTTAAAAAATTGCGAAAAATCGCTTTCCCCCCCTTATCTCGACAAGTACTAATCAAAAAATTTTGAAAAAACAGGAGTATTATTAATAATTTATCTGGTATACAAAAAAAAATTCAAGGTCATTAGTTTTCAGTAAAAATTGGAAAAAAACTTTGTTGAAAACTCATTTAGGATCTGTTTTGTGAAGTCATTGATCATTTTGTACCTACGTAACAAAAATTTTTATTTTAAAAGCAATCAACGTACGGAACACTAATTGCGCAACTTGCACTTGACCGGTTATTTTATATTATCTTCAATCTGGTGGCATAACCCTTTAAGTTAAACAATGGGATAATTGACCAAAACTATATCATAATAAATATTACAATTAACAGATTACATTTTCAAAATAACTAACAAAGAGTAATAAGAAAATTAAGAAAAAATGAACTGACAATTACTCAAAGAGTATTTTTTCGGTCATGTTCCATAAAAACTCGCATAAGAAAACAGTAAATATAATATATTTAATGACATAAAATTTCCATTTTATCAGGATAACTATAAATAAAACGCATTTGCTGATCTAGAATCATACGCTTCCCAACTCTAATTGACTTACTAATGTTTATGTTAATTTAAACCCATAATTGTAAAATGAAACCAGTTAGTTAGTGACCATGGAATTTTAAACTTCTAGCTGTACAGCTAACTTTTGTGTTTGATAATATAACACTATGCTTTACACCATAAATATGTAAGAAAATGTGATATAAAAATCAAGAATACGTAGGAAATATAACAATTTTTAGAATTTGAACACAATATTTTATTTTTATCGATTTATTTTCTGATATAATGCACGGCAGCACAACTATAATTGACTTAATGATGCTTTTAACACTTAAATCTATAAGCGTCCAATTATACTAATTAAGTTAGACCTTTTTAGTAAACTAGGCTTTTACTGCCTGATTCACTAAAATGGTTTCACTTTTAAATAGAATAAGGGGTTTAGCTTTTTAAATTGACCAGAACTAAAAGTAAACCAACTGAAGTTATGAAGGAAGAAACTCGTTTTGATTTATCATTAAATCGATAAAAATATAAAATGATTTTAAATTAATTGTTCTAGTTGATCCAAGATTTTATTCCTCGATTTCTATGAAATATAACAGTGTGAATAACAAAAGTGAGCCGAATATCTAGAAGTCTTAAATTCCATGGGAGCGAGATCAGGTCCAAATTTTAGACCATTTTAGTGATTCTTGAAACTGAAATTTTAAAGGTCAAACTGACTTCAAACTAAATGATTCACAGAAAATTTTTAATTTTAGAACTTAGCTCATAAGTCAAATAAAGTTATGTTGCGGTTTGACACGAAACTAAAAAATTCGTTGTCATTTATGATTAAATTAACAAAAGTACACAAATGTGTTAAAATTCTAATAAATATTAATTATCTTACCTGTTTGAAGGCGAAAGCTTTCCATATTTATTTAAAATTTTCTTATAAAAATGTTCGTTTGTGACATTTGCAATACGAGGTGTAATAATATTAAAAAATGGTCAAAAGTTTTGGACCTAGTAAATCCGGATATTCACGTTAAAATTTATCTTTTTTGTGTTCCGTACGGAACATTTGTGGAATCACTTCGGTGTCCATCTGTCTCTCCGTTTCGATTTTCTCGAAAACTATTTAACATAGAAAGAAGAGATTTGGTACAAATAAGGGAATTGATGGCCCAATCAGAGTCATCTAGTTTTGAAAGTTAAACTTTGACATAAAGGGTTAGTTTTATGGGGTGAAATCGGAAGTGAAAAAAAATTCTCGAGTGAGGTGTCAAACGAAAGTCTGTAAAAAACACGAGTTCATAATATAATGTAATACTTGCGCACACTTTTCTTTGAATTATTTTTGAAAAAATGGCGAAAAATCGCTGCAATTTTGAAAAAATTCTGATATATTCTCCATAAAGTGTATTGAGCGAAAATTACCTCGAGTGCATTACGTTTAATAATTTATCTAGTTTAAAAAAAAAACTAGCTTGAGAATATGGTGGAGGTTTCTTTAATATACTTTTCAGTACCGACATTGGTGGCCAACGGATAGATACAGAGATAAAATAATTTTATTTTATACATGTAGGATGAAAAGTTTTGGCTAGCTACTTAAAACACATTAATATATTCTCCTTCGAAAGCGATACAATCAGTCCAACGCTTTTCTAACATTTCTATACCTTTCTTGTAGAAGGATTTGTCTTTGCCTTCAAAATACACCTCAGTATTGGCGATAACTTGTTCATTGGAGCCAAATCTCTTTCCCGCGAGCATTTTTTTGAGGTCTGCGAATAGATAATAGTCGCTAGGTGCCAAATCTGGAGGATACGGTGGATGAGGAAGCAATTCGAACTTCAATTCATGCAATTTTGCCATCGTAACCATTAACTTGTGACACGGTGCATTGTCTTGATGAAAGAGCACTTTTTTCTTGTTTGGGGCCGTTTCTTTGCGATTTCTGCCTTCAAACCCACCAATAACTTTATAACATTCGCTATTGATGGTTTTTTTCTCTTCTCAGCATAGTCGATGAAAATTATTCCATGCGCATCCCAAAATACAGAGGACAAAACCTTCCCAGCCGACTGTTGTGTCTTTCGTTGATTTCGGGCGGCTTTCACCGGTTGCTATTCACTCAGCTGACTGCCGATTTGATTCCGCTGGGTAGTGGTGGAACCATGTTTCATCCATTGTTACATATGGTATGAAAAAATTCTTTCTATTGCGCTTAAACAGGTCCAAACGGCGCTCAGAATCATCAACATGTTGTTGTTTTTCGTCCACTGTGAGCAAACGCGGTACCCATTTCGAACAGAGCTTTCTCATGCCCAAATGTTATTGCAGAATATGACTAACAAGTTCTTTTGATATCCTTAGGGTGTCAGCTATCTCATGCAATTTCACTTTACGCTCATCCAAAATAATTTTGTGGATTTTTTAAATGTTTTGCGATGTAACCATCTCATTTGGGCGTCCAGAGCGTTCAGCATCATTTGTGTCTGTACAACCGTTTTGAATGTAGCATACCAGTAAATGATGAGTGATTTTTCATCTATGTGTCAGACCAAAAACACGGTAATTCGTAGTGTCAAAAAGGCCGAATATCTAGCCTTCCAAAAGGTTTTTGCGTGGATGAATGCATAGAAATTTGCATTGCATCCACGAAGCAAACACAACATAGCAGTTAAGAATGTTGTTGAATATTGTACTTATTATCAATAATAAAAAGATGTTTGAATTTGAATTAGAGTAGTTGTGAGTTATGGATTAAAAAATAAAACTGCTAAAGGCATATTATTATAACGCAATGTTTTCAGAATATTTTCACATGCGAAATTTTTTACCTACAGTCTCTTAAGAACGTGACCGTTTGAAAAAATATGCTTCGGGAACATTTTTTGCCATCAATATATTCTTTGCTGTAAGTACCTTAGTAAGTTGTCCAATCGCCTCCTGCAGCCATAATCGCCTGGCATCTTCGAGGTATTCTGTCGCCGAGATTTTCTGCATACCCTCAAATTTTTTGAATCTCTCTTTTCTCTGAGCTTTTTCTTTACAAGAGACCAAACGTTTTCAATAGGGTTGGCGTCCGGGGATTTTGAGGGACACTATAGTATCTTATCGTGGGCCTAAGTAAGGCGCTTCGTGACGTGATTGTCGCTCAGCAAAGGTTTCTTCAACATGCTTCGGAATTTGACATCATAAGCACGAAGATGTTGTTAAATAATCTCATGGGATACATTCAAACCCAATTTTATTTATTTTGGCCGCTTCTTTCGCCGCGTCAATTTCGGGTCCCGTAAAAACAAAGATATGATTCGTTTTTTGACTTTCGCAGTGATTTTACCCAGTGAGTCATGTTTTTGACGAGTCGTCGACATTTTTCGACTCGTTAAAATGATTTACCCACTTCTTTACAAACGATACCAACTCCTGAATATATTTACCTGCCGCGGAATGTGTCATTTTAGGCCCTCTTTGGATGGGAACAAAGAAAGACTGCCTCGAACCTACGCGCAAACAAGTGACTCAGTTTGGATTCTACCTGATTTTGACGAAAGTTTAGAATTGACTGATACTTTTACTAATATGCGTCGTAGGCAAAGGTTCCTTCTACCGATTTTTTGTTGAATCACTAGAATCGCATGTATCAAAAATGAATTATCGCGGACGCGTTCTTACTTGATAGGCTGTATGTGCACCTCTAAAACTCTACATCGTAGACAAGAATGTATTTTTATTTCCGTGTTGATGTTCTTTGAGTCTGCGAAGGCGAAAAAAACTTACTGCAACTAATCACATATGTACTATTTTGAAATGCTTCAATTAGCTTGAAAAATTGACAGCCATAAATCGTTTTTAAAACCTGTCACTAGTGTGACAACATTACACATTTTTGTAGGTATAATCCTTCTGGCTTTGTCCTGTGTCGGTTGAATAAGTAATGCTGACGTTTCGCCGATTATCCTTCCGACTTCTTACACGAAAATACTGATATACTACTACCAGCTCTGAAAAAGGCGGCAAAACGTCCGCATTACTTATTCAATCGACAGAGGAGAAATCCGGTAGAATTATAACGGTGGAAGTTGTCTACTTTTTTTTTTCCTACTGTATATTGAAAGAATAATAACATTTTAATGAATAATAACAAATAATAATAAATAACACCATGAGTGGAATTATCTTCAAAATATATATCTTCGGCTTTTAAAGGTGGATGCACAAAATATTTAGAACTTGTGTTTATAAGAGGATGCGTTTTAAGTTAAGGGGTTACATACACCTCGATTTTTCAAAAATTAGAATTTTTTACGGATTTTTATTCTCTATACTTCTAAGAATTATTCAAAAAATTTTTTTAAGAAACCTCCATTCCATTACAAAGCTATAGCATTAAATGTGACCTGGCGTGGGATTGGCACCATTATCTATTTTCAGACACTATCTGCAATATTACTCAGTTAATTTTTAATTTTTTGAACTTTTCTTTTTTTAAATCTTAATAATTAGTTTTTCTACAAAATGTGGAGAAGTTTTCTTTAATTTTTCTGATAGACATTTTTTTATAAATTATTAAACATAAATTTCTTGGTCATAAGTTGCGTACTAAAGTTTGAAACACCGTAAATTTTTGAAAAAAAAAACCTTCGACAATTTTTAACTAACACATTATTTTATAAGATTATTTTTTATTTACGCGGATTGGATTATTTTTTGCGAAGTTATCTTGCAGACAAGGAGGCGCCATAGTTTTCATCAGTAGTCCATTTAACCCGATAAAAAGTAATGTTAACATTTAAAACATATTTAAAAAATTTTTTTCTTATAATATAAAGTACAGTAAAAATCTATATTCGCCGTTCTTTTGTATTATTCACTTAATAACCTTTATAATATACTAGCCGTGCCCGCGGCTCCGCTCGCGTGGACTTGATTCACTACTGTCGTCACTGCTTATTCCTTATGTTACCCAACGTAATAAAATATCTCCCATTATTTCCTCTTATCTCCCAATATTTCTCCTTATCTCCCATTATTTATACTTATCTCCCTTTATCTCACCTTATCTCCCATTATCGAGGCTTATCTCGACTTATCTCCCATTATTTCTCCTTATCTCCCATTATTTCACCTTATCTCCCATTATCTAGGCTTATATCGAATTATATAGAACATATGTATAAATTTATAAAAACACGTCAATCGGATAAGTGGTTCTCGAGTGATAAGCGCACTAACGGACAGACAGACAGAGAGACGTTGCATTTTATATATATTATATTCTTTGCTACGTGACATTGTTCCATATTTAATGCCTTAGGCAGTGTATTGCAAGAGAACGCGCTAGCAACAAACTTTTCTCCGACTTGATTCACTATTATCGTCACTGCTTATTCCTTATATCACCTAACGTAATAAAATATATCCTATAACCTGGCCAGAGAACATACGTATTTTTTAAAAAAAAGCACGTAGATCGGATAAGTGGTTCTCCAGTGATAAGCGCACTAACGGACAGACCTACAGACAGAGAGACGTTGCATTATATATATATTATAGATATTCTTTGCTCCATGATATCGTTCCATATTTAATGGTTTAGCATGTTTAAAAAAGAAAGCACGTAAATCGGATAAATGGTTCTCCAGTGATAAGCGCACAAACGGACAAACTGGCAGAGAGACGTTTCATTTTATATATATTATAGATGTCCTTTGCTACATGATATTGTTCCATATTTAGTGGTTTAGGCAGTGTATTGTAAGAGAACGCGCTAGCGGCAAACTTTTTTCCGATTTGATTCATTATTATCGACACTGTTTATTCCTCATGTTACCTAACATAATAAAATATAGTCTATAACCTGGCCAGAGAACATATCTATGTTTAAAAAAAAGCACGTAAATCGGATAAGTGGTTCTCCAGTGATAAGCGCACTAACGGACAGACTGACAGAGATACGTTGCATTTTATATATATTATAGTTGTAATAAAATATATATGTAATAACCTGGTCAGAGAACATATGTATGAATTTAAAAAATCCCGTAAATCGGATAAGTGGTTCTCGAGGGATAAGCGCACTAACGGACAGACAGACAGACAGAGAGGCGTTGTATTTTATATATATTATAGATATAGATTATTATTATATAACCTGGCCGAAGAATATATGTATGAATTTAAAAAAAGACAGGTAAATTGGATAAGTGGTTCTCGCGTGATAAACGCACTAATGGAATGAGACATTGCATTTTATATATATTATAGAATATAGATTATAGATATTCTCTGCTACATAATATTGTTCCATATTTAATGGTTTATGCTGTGTAATGCAAGGGAACGCGCTGGCGGCAAACTTTTTCCGACTTCATTCACTATTTTACGTCACTGCTCATTCCTTATGCTACTTATCATAATAAAATATAGCCTGTAACCTGGCCAGAGAACATATGTATGTTTAAAAAAAAAGTACGTAAATCGGATAAGTGGTTCGCCAGTGATAAGCGCACTAACGGACAGACAGACAGAGAGACGTTGCATTTTATATATATTATAGATATATTTTTAAAATACATACTTTTTGCAGCGCCCAGGTGTATGTAACCCCTTAAGTGATGTTTTAAAGGGGTTAAAAAAGCAATCAAACATAAAGATTACTTTATTATTTACCGATTTACTTTGATTTTTAAAACTGAGCAAAATTTTACAATTTTTTTCTGTTAGTTACTATTTTAGCAGAGACTATGTCAAACAAAATAGTTGACCTATATTACTGGAATTTTAGGATTGCAATAGCATGTAAAAATCTATTTCTACTGCGTACTCGAATTTGTACCTAAATTATAAGAACGAGAAAAAATAACCGGTCAAGTGCAAGTTGAACTTGCATAATTAGTGTTCCGTACGTTGATTGTTTTTAAAATAAAAAATTTTGTTAGGGTGGTATAAAATGATCAGTGACTTCACAAAACAGACCCCAAATGAGTTTTCAACAAAGTTTGTTTCCAATCTTTACTGAAAACTGGTGACCTTGAAATTTTGTTTTTTTTTCTATACCAGATAAATTATTAAAGGTAATGATAATTTTCGTTCAATCTATACCCCGTGGAGAATATTCCAGGGTTTTTTCAAAATTTTTTGATCAGTACTTTTCGAGATAATGTAGGGGACAGCGATTTTTCACGATTTTTTAAAAGTAATACGAAGAAAAGTGTGCGCAAGTATTACATTATATATATTTTTTTACTCGTGGTTTCACAAGCTTTCATTTGACACCACACTCGATGACCTAGTAAAAAAAATTTTTTTTCACTTCCGATTTCACCCCTCAAAACGAATCCCTTAAGTCAAAATTTATGTTACGGTGATACAAAATGATCAGTGACTTCACAAAACACACCCCAAATAAGTTTTTAACAAAGTTTATTTCCAATCTTTACTGAAAATTGATGACCTTGAAATTTCTATTTTTTATATACCAGATAAATTATTACAGGTAATGCACTCGTGATAATTTTCATTCAATCTACACCCCGTGGAGAATATTCCAGAATTTTTTCAAAATTTTTTGATAAGTACTTTCCGAGATAAGGCGGGTGGACAGCGATTTTTCGCGATTTTTTAAAAATAATACAAAGAAAAGTGCGCGCAAGTATTACATTATATATATTTTTACTCGTGGTTTCACAAGCTTTCATTTGACACCACACTCGATTACCTAGTAAAAAATTTTTTTTTACTTCCGATTTCACCCCCCAAAACTAACCTCTTAAGTCAAAATTTAACTTTCAAAACTACATGGCTCTGATGAGGCCATCAATTCCTATATTACTACCAAATTTCAACTTTCTATGACAAATAGTTTCGGAGAAAATCGGGTGTGACAGACGGACAGACAGACGGACAGACAGACGGACAGACAGATGGACAGACACCGAAGTGATCTTATAAGTGTTCCGTACGGAACACTAAAAATTATTAGAACTAGAAATATTTAACACCGTAGATGTAAATAACTGACTTAATCAATAAAACGAATACTTACAATATTGCACCAAAATATTGTTAGCTGTTTACCATAAATATGACGAGTGTTGGTGCTATAAATTGGTGTTACCATTCAGAATTACCTGTAGTGCATTTCGTTATTTGTAAAGACTCAACCTATAATTTGTAATTTATATTCTATTTTATTTGGGGTAGGTGGATCAATCTGTCCTATTCATACAACAATTAGTATTCTTTACTACCTAAGTAAAAGCAAAGGTATCCGTTTTAACAATAGGTTTAAGTAGTAATTCCCTAAATTGCTTTATTTGCATAGGTCTTTCCAAAACCTTTGGTTATGGTACGACCAGACAAAAGAAGTCCAACTGGGCGGCAACAAGATTAACGCTTTAGATATTGTGAACGAATAACCTTTTCTCCTTGTATATATAACATTATCACTTTAGTATCTGTTCTTGTTAACTATTTTAATATAATATTTGTCACTTACTGATTTTTACAACATAATTTAACTATATGAATATTTTACGCACACATATATAACAACAGAATATACCAATATATACTTACAAAAGTTTCCACTAAAAAGGATCAATCGCAGATAATAAAAAAAAAAATATATCTTTGTAAAGAACGCAAAAATACACAAAATTCATTAGACGGGACATCTTTTCATAGTTATCAGTTTATTATTTTTAAATAGAATATGTAATGAACTTTTCTTAATTCATTGTTTAGCGTGCTGTCTGGGAGCTGGCATTGTCATGATGAAGAATGATGCGACATTTTTAAACAAATTGTTGTATACCATTCAGCATTAACTTTTCCTCGATCCTCTAAAGCAATGGTTGCAACATGTCCAGTATAATCAGAAAAACAAACGATCATTTTCTTGGAAGTGCTTCGCGTTAATTGTTGCTTAGTTTCCGGCTCGTACGAATATATCCAAGTTTTGTCTCCTGTTACGATGTTGTATACGGATTTTGCATGTCCTTGGTCGAATTTTTTGAGCATTTCTTTACACCAATTGACACCAACCGGTATTATGCCGAATCCATCAGGAACAGATCTTTTCCACAGTTAAATATTCATGCTGTTGGACTGGACATGGACTGTTGGCTAAGCTATGCTCTTGTGGTGTGTCTGAAAAGTTCTGTTTGTGGCTCTCATGTTTCCTTAGAGAACGTTTCTTTCTAACACCTTCACTATCAACGCCGGTGTGCCCCAAGGCTCCATACTGTCTCCTACTCTCTTTCTCATTTACATTAACGATCTGCTGGAAATGACCGGGAATCCAATCTACAGCTTTGCAGATGACAGTAGGCTTGTCTCTTCATTCACTTTGAATGCTCGGACATCGGCTGCTCAGGTGAATATCTGCAGACAACTGGAGGTCGTTCAACTTAACAAGGGGGACCTGGAAGAAATTCTATCTTGGGGTGACAGTAACTAAGTGGAATTTAACGCTACAAAAACCCAGGCGGCAGTTTTTTCTAAAAAAGTTAACGTTGCTGAACCCGACATAGTTATGTCGGGGCACTCCATTCCCCTAGCATCGTCGCTCAATTTGTTGGGCGTTAGTTTGGGAGCAAATATGTCCTGGCATGAACATGTTGCAGGCAGAGCAAGGAGAGCTTCTCAAAAGTTGGGAATATTATTTCGAACCAGAAAGCTTTACACTCCACAGCAACTGTTACTTCTTTATAAAGCTCAAATTCGACCAACTATGGAATACTGCTCCCATTTTTGGGGCTCCGCTCCCAAACACACATTGCATTTGTTGGATTTTGTTCAGAGAAGAGCTGTTCGTCTGATTGGAGACCCGGAACTGACCGGCGGCCTTGATTCGCTGGAACATCGAAGAACGGTTGGCGACTTGAGTCTGTTCTACAAGTATTTTCATGGAAAGTGCTCGAAGGATGTAGCCCGCTTAATTCCTTCCAAAGCGGTGCATGTCAGAAATACACGTCGCGCTGGTGCTTCACATTCATATGAGGTTCAGTTTGTTACTCTGCGTACAACGCTTTTCAAGTAGTCTTTTATATGGAGAACATCATCCCTTTGGAATAATTTCCCCAGCGCTGTGTTTCCCACCGAGTACAACTTACAGCGATTCAAGAACAACGTGAATCACTTTTTCCGCACACATGCCGCTCCTGGAGCGCTAGGGACTTCCCTGGAGCATGTGTGCTAGACCCATAAAAAAATGCAAAATCGAGTGTACTGCAGTCTTTGATATGCCTAAGGATGCCTCTAACTCATGGTAGGTCACATGCCGATTTTTCTCATTCATGTTGCGTACAGCATCGATGATTTTTGGAACATCAATTGATTTTGGTCGACCTTCACGAAATTCATCGCTGACGGAAGCACGACAGTGACAAAATTATGTAAACCAATTATAAACAGTCTTTTCTGATAGTGATTCGTTACCAAAAGTTGAGCTAAGCGATTCGCGGCATTGTTGTTAAGTTCCAATCCATTTAACGAAAATCTTCACATGAAATTTCCATTTGTTCACAACTGTTTTTTTCTTAAACGCTTATTGTAAACAAACCACTAGGCCAATTTCTAAGCTGCCCCTCTTTTAATAATAATAACAAATATTAAATTTTACAACAATGGTAATGTCACATCTCAGTAACGCCATCTAGTAAACGTTTGTAAAAACTAAAAAGCGGCTCTCGTATTATAATAATTTGGTTTTCTTGTCATATTTGTGTTAGGCCGAGAACTTTTGGAACGACCCTCGTAGCACCATTCGTAATGACAGACTGGTAAATAATTGTATTAAAATATAAACTGCTTTATTTTTAACTCTCATTATTTATATTGACTGGGCATTACCAATCATGTCGTGAATAATCACTTGATCTAAAGGTCGATATGGTGTTCCGGATACTAAAATTTAGTTGTTAATTAAAAAAAAAAATTAAACCATGAAAAGCTCTTAAAATTTATTATACACTCTATTAAGCATTGTCCTATAATCTAATAAAAATAGTGGATAGAGCGAGAGCATTCGTCATTTAAAAAATATTAAGATTATCTTGCAGTCGCCAGGAAACTGTATACACCATAATCCAAACGTGGCTAATAAATCAATTTCTGTCATCATAATATTCGGTTCATGCCACAAATTTTTATTGACTTGGAAGAAATAAAAAATATAAAGGTTACAAGGGGTGAGGTCAACTCTCGATGTGATTATGACAAAAGTAGTGAAACTTCTCCAGCATTTCTTGCAAAAATCGGGTATCTGAGGCGGTTCCTTTTAAGTGGGGCAACTTGCATGGGCTTGTATGCCAACGGTTATATTGAGAACTTAATGGTACAATATCGTTCTTAATTCTAAAAGAATGTGAGAGAAAATAAGCGAACGTGTTAATTATAGAAGAATATGAAATCAGGAAATTAATACAAGGACCACCTTTTAAGTTTTTACAAACGACCACTAGATGGCGCTATTGAGATGTGATACTATCATTGTAAAATTTGACATTTGTTATTATTGAAACAGTGGTAGCTCAGAAATTGGCCTAGTAGTTTGTGTACAGTGAGCATTTTAAAAAAAAAACAGTTTTGTGTACGAATGGAAAATTCACGTGAAGGTTTTCGTTGGATGATTTTTTACGATTTTAGTAAAGGCCTAACTCAATAACAATGCCTCGAATCGCTTCGTTCAACTTTTGGTAATGAACCACCATCAGAAAAGACTGTTTACAATTGGTTTGCAGAACTCGTCACGGTCGTGCTTCCGTCAGCGATGAATTTCGTGAAGGTCGGCCAAAATCGGTTGTTGTTTCAAAAGACATCGATACGGTGCGGAACATGATTAAAGAGGATCGACATTTGACTTACCGTGAGATAGAGGCATCCTTAGGCATATTGAAGACTGCAGTATATTCGATTTTGCATGAACATTTAGTTGTGAAAAAGATCTGTTCCCGATGGATACCGCATAATTTGACCGAAACTCAAAAGCAGGCTCGTGTCAATTAGTGTAAGGAAATGCTCAAAAAATTATATCAAGAACATGCAAAATCTGTATACAAAATCGTAACAGGAGACGAAACTTGGATATATTTGTACGAGCCGGAAACTAAGCAACAATCAACGGTTTAGGTGTTCCAAGATGAACTGAATCCAGCAAAAGTGATTCGTTCGCGAAGTACTTCCAAGAAAATGATCGTTTGTTTCTTTGGTTATACTAGACATGTTGTAATCATTGCTTTAGAGGATCGAAGAATAGTTAATGCTGAATGCAGAAGTCAACGATAAAATCAAGAACGACATCCGAAAACATGGCATAATTTTTCATAATTACAACACCGGCTTTCACAGAGTACGTCAAACAATTGATTATTTGATGAGAGAGAAGACATCGAATTAATATCTCATTGTCCGTATTCACCTGATTTATCGCCTAACGACTTCTTTTTGTTCCTGAATGTCGAAAAAAAATGCGTGGACAGCGATTTTCATCACTTCAAGAACCTGTTGAATACTTCTAAAATCATGTTTCTGAGGTATCAACTTGAGAGTTGAAAATTTTTTTTGAGAATTAGTTCGACCACATGCAAAAGTATATAAATCTTAATATTTTGAGAAATAATAAAACGATTTGTACCAAACTTGAATAATCGATAAAATAAACGAAAATTATTATTTTTTTTTGGGTTCTTTCTAAATCAAAACTAAGATGTTCTAGGCAATATACGATTTCTACTATTTACCTATAGAACTTTTGGTGTTTTCACCACCTTCTTGGGATTGCATCAAAAGATAAACTTTTGTAGTGAACCTCTGATCGCCGATCTATCCGTCCTGCGTTTAATTCGAGAACTATTAAACGAATTTAAATGTAATTTGGAATATAAATTCCTTTTACTATGTGATAAGCATTAAGTTATTAATCAGTTTTCAAAATTGTTTTTTTTAATAAAATTTAATTTTTGAAAGTAAAATAAAGTGGATTGCGGTAAAATTGAAGACCATGATTTTTTGGGTATCTTTAATTGCTGCTGTTTTTTTTTATTCATAGTATTCATTAATAATATATAAAATTCATCTGATTCCAAACAGAAACAACTAAAATTTGATTTTGATTTCTTGTGATTTTGGAGTAATAAAAAATAATTCTTAAAAATTTAAATATCTGCAAGATGATATAGATCTATAGAACTAGGAATGATAGAACCACGATTCAGATCATAAACTAGAAATATCCAAAAAATCATATTCTTAATTATACCTTGAAATTCAAGATCTCCTAATATCTTTCAGAAGACAGACACTTTCTATCTAATATACCCAAATGTACGCAAATACAATTGTTTCCTAGATATTCACTTGGAAAAATGTACATTTCTGGACTTCGACAGGCTACAGCTGACAATATAATGTCTTGTACATTATTCGCTTTATTTTTTTTATCTTCTATCAACTTTTTGTTTTACTGAGAATACTATAATTCGGAATTCTGGTTAGTTGAGATGGAGGGGCTTCCTTATTCTGTACTAATGGAACAGGTTTCCATTTAAAGTGAACGAGGATGGTCGTGTTAACTTTTCAAACATTCGGAATTATTGACGGAATCCGTACGTTTTATATAACGTAAACTTCAGACTAACCTAACTTTTCCTTATTAAACAATCCAATAAAAAGTTTAAAAAAGCAATTTTGCTTATTGACAGAAAGTTCTAATATGCAGTCACCCTAAAGCCTTCCCTAGTTTTTTGCTTTATTTTGAAGTCTAAATCAGCAGTAATCGAGAATAATACCTTTTCTCAAACCTAGTTGTACTAATTTTTACAACAAAATCAAATTATAAAATTATATGTTAAGATAAACGTAAGAGCATAGAGTCTGCAGAGATTAATGTCAGGTTTCAGTTGTAAATATCTTTGAAGTTCTTCCATTGCTCAACTTAACTTAAGGACTAACACTACATCATAAATTACATATGGTTTAAAATATCGGGTTGTAATGATAAGCTCAAGTTTTTCTCTGTAAGAAGGCCAAGTTTAGCATTATTTTTAAACTGCGGGTAGGTAAGGGCTGGTTAAATTACTACACCAATTTTTGCATCGACTTTAAGGAAAAATCATTCATTCAATATTAAATTTTGCATAAAATTACGTAAACGTAAATGTCCCTTTTTTAACTACATAATATTCATTAAGCAGTCCTTTAGGGGGTTACATACACCTTGAATTTTCAAAAATTCGATTTTTTTTAAGGATTTTTATTCTCTATATTTATTTTTATATTATAACTATTAAAAAAAATTAAGAACATTCCATTCCATTACAAAGTTATAGCATGAAATGCGACCTGGCGTCGAATTGGGACTGCTACCTGTTTTCGGACATTGTGTGCAATATCACTCAGTCAATTTTTAATATTTTTTGTTTTTAATCTTAATTACTTTTTCTACAAAATGTCCAGAGATTTTTTTAAATTTTTCTGAGACAATTTTTTATAAATAATTAAACCCGACAATTTTTAACTATTACATTAATTTAAAAGTTTAATTTTTATTTTTGCATATTGGATTATTTTTTGTAAAGTTATCCTGCATAGTTTTTATCAGTTGTCCATTTAGCCCGATAAAAAATAATTTAACATTTAAAACATATTTTAAAAAAAAAATCTTATAATTTAAAGTACAATAAAAATATAAAATCGCCATTTTTTGTATTACTTACTTAATAATCTTTAAAATATTTTTTTTAATGTACAGGGTGGTCCAAACTGGACACTTTTAAAGGTAAACCCCTTCATCTAAAGGAGATAGACGAAAACTGATGTCGGTGTCTGAGGCTCAATTTTTATGACAAACTCAATGGTGAAAACCACATATCGATATCTAGTACTGTTTCAGATATACAGGGTGTTTTTCAAAAATCTGCGTTTCGGAAAAATGTTTGTAATTATTTTCCTATTGAAAATTTTTGATTTCTGTAAAAACATTCTCAAAACACTTTTTCACGTGGATTTCAATAGTGCAAGTCATTTTTTTACAACTAATATTTTAATAGTTATTAACGTAAATACATATATATTTTTTAAACGAGATACCATGTATATTTTTCCTTATTCGAATAGAGCTTTAAATTACCATTCTAGAAATATAGCACATTATATTTTGCTTAAATCTACTTCAAAATATAAAGGTTTTCAGTTTTTACGCGAGTTTTAAATGCACATTTTGTGAAGAAGGCTTTGGACGGCCGGTTTAATTCAATTGTTTACTCGTAGTTGTCAAATTTTACTTCAGGATCAGTTATTGAATTGTCAAATAAATCACAATGAATTTTGACAATTACGAAAAATGGGATATGATAGTGTGTTTCATACAAACCGGAGAAAATTCGGAAGCGGCAAATAATTTGTACCACTAACGGTATCCAGAGAGGCGTCGACCCTTCAAGGATATATTCGCTCGATTGCGACATAACCTAGTTAATAGAGGCTAGTTTGAAAAGAAACGACCCAAAAATTATGCATCGAACAGGGATAAGGAGTTAGAAGAAATAATAGTTTTAGGAACAATCGGAAATAATCGCAACACTTCAACCCGACAGTTAAAAGAATCCACTGGACTACCAAGAACTAATGTAAGTCGTACTTTGAAGAAGCACAAATTCAGGCCATATAGGACAAGAAAAGTTCATCACCTTAGAGGCGGAGATTTTTAACGGCGTATGGCCAATTTTTGGAGAATTGTAACCATGTTCCGAATTTTTCATTAAATTGCATTTGGGCAGACGAAGCTTATGTAAGCAATGCAGGTATTTTTAACTGTTACAATTCTTATACGTGGGCACAAGAAAATCCTCATTTAGTTGTGGAGCAAAGAAATCAAGTCAGATTTGGATTTAATATGTGGGCAGGAATTTTTAGAGGCAGGGTTATAGGTCCATTTATTTACAAAAGAAAACTCACCTCTCAGAAATATTTAGAAATTTTAAGGCAGCGATTAGAAGCTCTTGTTGATGAACTGTCGTTAATGGACCTTAGAAATATATTTTTTCAACACGACGGGGCACCCCCTGCAATTATCAGTAATTTTGTTACAGCCCAATTTCGACAATAACTAGATAGCCAAGCAAGGTTCAAAGCGTTGGCCGGCAAAGTCACCGGATTTAACACCCATGGACTTCTATCTCTGCAGAAGATTGACACCGACAAACACCAGGCAAGAGTTAGAAGTCGCAGTGATATAAAGTTTTGCCGCTCTCGCTCCTCTTGAACTAATCAACTCGGTAAGAAGTGTCCAGAAAAGGTGCCGCCTATGTGTAAATGAAACTGGTCGATATTTCGAACATCTCTTATAGAAAATTGTTTTGTTTTAGTTTGCTCTACTCGGAATAAATTGTTTTATTGTTGTTTTGTTTTATTTTTTACATAGTTTAAAGTACTATAGTATTTAGTAAATTTCATTGTAGTTATGACTCTTAGAGTTACTTTTGGGAATTTTTTTTACGATTTGACTGCTATCGGTAAATAACTGATATTGCTGCTCCGTCCAAAGCCTACCTCACAAAGTGTGCATTTAAAATTCGCATAAAAACTGAAAAACCTTTATATTTTGAAGCAGATTTGAGCAAAATATAAAGGTGCTATATTTTTAGAATCGTAATTTAAAGCTCTATTCGGATAAGGAAAAATATACAGAGTATTCCATTTAAAAAATATATTAGTTGTAAAAAAATGTAACTTACACTGTTGAAATCTACGTAAAAAAGTGCTTTGAGAATGTTTTTACAGAAATCAAAAATTTTCAATAGGAAAAGAATTACAAACATTTTTCCAAAATGCAAATTTTTGAAAAACACCCTGTATATGTGAAACGGTACTAGATATCGATATGCGGTTTTCACCATTAAGTTTATCATAAAAATTGAGCCTTAGGACACCGACATCGGTTTTCGTCTATCTCCTTTAGATAAAGGGGTTTACCTTTAAAAGTGTCCAATTTGGACCACTCTGTACATACTTTTTGCAGCGCCCAGGTGTATGTGACCCCTTAATTTTATAGGAAAAAAAATGCGAAATTTTCAGTATATTTTCAATGCTCTTATAAATACAAGAATCAAGAAAAAATATTTAAAATCCATTTAAACCAAGAGAAAAGCATGCCTTTAAGCCTTGCCTTATTTAAATATGTAAACATAATAAACGTTTATTAAAAAGTAAATATATCGCCGCTAAAAGCTTTCGACACCTTGCGAACACATAATCCTACTATTATGTCATAAAAACTCGTTGGTACCCTTATTACCCTACATTAAATTGGCTACTTTTTGGCCAAGTTCATTTAATATACAAATACGTTTTGCAAATAATTATTTTACTTTTGACTGACAATAGTAGGTGTTTTCCAAAGTTAAGGCTCAAGGCTATGCGGCAATGTGTAAAAAGAAGGATAACTCTAAAGTTGTAACAGTGACTGTATTCATAGAAATTATTGGTCAGTATGATTTACGTGTAGTAGTAATTTATGAAACATATACCTATATTTATTTGTGGAGAGTATCTGTAGGGAAATATTTTTCTCTACTTTTTTTAGCATTGTTAAAGTTGGTACCAGGAATACGCGCACAAAAATCTGCGTCCCCTCTTTTCCTTTATCAAAGGCGATAATGTCATATATTGGATCAAATGTAATGTGGTTTGTGTTACATGCAGTGGCGTAGACACGGGGACATATACGTCGGGGCCCCGCGCCGCTATGGATGTAGAAAATAGTATCCTGTTAGAATCGGCCCTTTTTTTTATTGGAAGGAGATTTTAAATTTCCTTGGTATGAAAGGGTTATTTTTTGTGAAATACCTTTATCACTTCTCATCAATTTTTATATTATGTTTACTGGTTATTAGTTTTTAAAGTTTCACTACATGAACCATTTTTTTGTAAAAATCTTCCTCCTCTCGGTCATCGATGTTTAGTTTATTGTGTTAAGAATGATCTTAACTTTCCCAGTTCCAGTGAAAGAGCTAGGTTTCTTTTCTTCAGGAGGCTTCGCCCTTTCGGTTGTCAACTGACGCTATCCTTTGTAAGCAGCATCGCCTCTAGTGTTAATCTTTTTTCTTTACAGAAACGTCTTTTGCATTCATCTGCTCTCTCCACACGTGTCCTTGCCTTGTATCTACTGGTTACATGTAATACACTAACTCTGGTACCAGTTTTTGAACTGGGTCCGTTGGGTGGTAAACTTCCCAGGATAGTCTAAAATAATCGATTTATCCTGTTCGCAATAGAGGTATTTCGTGTCCATAAAATATTTTCAAAATTTAAATTTAAAAAATTAGTCAGTAAGGTGATTACTCATTACTTCCCTTCCAAATACACAATTCTAAAATAAATACATGCAATAAATCTCGGCATTTTAAATGACTGGAACTTTATGGTTAAACAGGAGCCTGACATTTCCCTCCATTTACGAGTTCTGGAAAAAATGTAACTAATTTAAAAATAGAATAATTTACGAATTTATTGAGTCCAAGAACTCTAAAAAACAGATATAACACAATAGATACAAACAACCCCTTTTTCCTACCCCTTTAACCCCATATTTGATTGTAAATAATTATGCTTAACATTTGGTCAATATTGAAACCACTAATTAGGAAAAATTCTCGTAATATCATTACAACTATAATAAATTTATCGAATCCACCCCTTCCTCCTAAAGCAATATCGCTTAAAAAACTATAGCGTCTTTTCATATTTTAGGTATTATATGTGTCCTAAATTTGAAATTGATATCTCATTTCGTTCAAGAGTTATCGCGCCAACGCGGCAGTATAAATTGGAAACTATGTTCGTCGTCTTCTGTGGACACTGAAATTTCTAAAATCGCAGAATAACGAGATATAATAATGTTGACCCCTAATTAAAAAATCTCAAAACATAACTAACAATTCAAATAAAATATGAGAATGTGTCTCTCACAAAAAAATAGATCTAGCAAATCTATTGTAAAGTGTTTTCCACAATATCGTGTCCTTCTTTTTAGTGTTCCGTACGGAACACTTATAAGATCACTTCGTCTGTGTCTGTCTGTCTGTCTGTCTGTCTGTCTGTCTGTCTGTCACACCCGATTTTCTCCGAAACTATTTGACATAGAAAGGTGAAATTTGGTAATAATATAGGAACTGATGGCCTCATCAGAGCCATGTAGTTTTGAGAATTAAATTTTGAATTAAGGGGTTAGTTTTGGGGGGTGAAGTCGGAAGTGAAAAAAATTTTTTTTTACTAGGTCATCGAGTGTGGTGTCAAATGAAAGCTTGTGAAAACACGAGTAAAAAATATATATATAATATTATACTTGCGCGCACTTTTCTTTGTATTATTTTTAAAAATTCGCGAAAAATCGCTGTCCCGGGCCTTATCTCGAAAAGTACTTATCAAAAAATTTCGAAAAAATTCTGGAATATTCTCCACGGGGTGTAGATTGAACGAAAATTATCACGAGTGCATTACCTTTAATAATTTATATGGTATATAAAAAAACAAAAATTTCAAGGTCATCAGATTTCAGTAAAGATTGGAAAAAAACTTTGTTGAAAACTCATTTGGGGTGTGTTTTGTGAAGTCACTGATCATTTTATACCACCGTAACATAAATTTTGACTTAAGGGGTTCGTTTTGAGGGGTGAAATCGGAAGTGAAAAATTTTTTTCTTTACTTGGTCATCGAGTGTGATGTCAAATGAAAGCTTGTGAAAACACGAGTAAAAAATATATATGTAATGTAATACTTGCGCACACTTTTCCTCGTATTACTTTTAAAAAATCGCTGTCCCCTACCTTATCTCGAAAAGTACTGATCAAAAAATTTTGAAAAAATTCTGGAATATTCTCCACGGGGTATAGATTGAACGAAAATTTTCACGAGAGCATTACCTTTAATAATTTATTTGGTATATAAAAAAAAAAACAAAATTTCAAGATCACCAGTTTTTAGTAAAGATTGGAAAACAAACTTTGTTGAAAACTCATTTGGGGTGTGTTTTGTGAAGTCACTGATCATTTTATACCACCCTAACAAAAATTTTTATTTTAAAAACAATCAACGTACGGAACACTAATTGTGCAAGTTCAACTTGCACTTGACCGTTTTTTTTTTTTTTTTTTAATATAACCGTTTTAAGACGGAAGCTAGTGTAAGTTCTTTGACGAGTAATCATGGATACCATGACGTAATATGACTTTACAACTAAATTTTGCTGATCAACTGTACACTACTCCCGCCGTGACAAGAAGAATGTCATCCTAGGTTAAGTTTAAATTAGTCCTAATTTAAGTATTGTTACATTCTAGTTTAAGTTAGCGTAAGTCTTAGTCTAAGGTAGTTTTAGTCTTAGTTCTAAGTCCTAGCTTTAAGAGACATCATGTATATATCAAACACATCTCCTAGGTTAAGTTAGCATAGAATTCCTATTGTTAGAACTTAGGTTAAGATAGAATAAGTTTACATTTAGTTATAGAAATTATTTTTATATACTTTCAAAAATTATAAGAAAGAGGCCTAGCCTAACTTAGAATCCAATAAACATACACTCACACACTAAATATATCATATTTACCTTTGAAATATTACTATAGTATCGTATATGAAATCTAGTGCAGTAAATAAGTCATTTGAAATTGCACAGTTTAGATACAGCAATATTATGATTTTATTCTCTCTGGGGTATCATCAGGAGTATTGTCCTGAGTTTTTGACTTTGAAAAACTCTTTTGTTTACAAACAATTGAAGTTTTCAAAAAGTGTTTTTTCAGCTTAAAATGCGAATAATTCCGGTTATATATGTTGGATCAAAACAAAAAAAAACGAACTCTTAGTAATGAAATTTCCAACAAATCCCCATTAGTTTTAAGTTGCTTAAATGTGTACATAACCAACAAAATTTTAAAAACCGACAAAAAACTGTTTTTTTTTTAAATTTTATTGTACAGGCCGACTAAGTGAACGATCGGCTTGAAACTTTTAGAAAATATGCCTTCTGTTATAGCAAAAATACACTGAAGTTTTGGTTTAAAAATATTGAACCTAGTGGGCACAATTGAATTTATTATTTAAAATTTGAATTGCCCGTCATTTTATCCCATTTGGTCCAAATGGATCTTTTTTTTTTCAAAAATTAGGTCTTGATGTCAGCTTTCCGATGCCATTAAAAAAAAATTATTGAGTCATTTTAACCGTTTTTTTACATTTGTTTATTAATTAAATGAAAACAATTGCGTTTTTTCGGTCATTTTGAAAAAAAATTGAATAACATATGTATCACATCTGGTAGAGAATCGCGAGACCTTAATTTTTTTTAAAAAAATTCATTTTCGTTAACATTTTATTTTTAATGTCAATTGTTATTTGAGTAATAAACAGATGTAAAAAAAACAGTTTTTTTTTTTTTTTTTTTTTTTTTTTTTTATGGGTCTAGCACACGTGCTGCAGGGAAGTCCCTAAAGCGCTCCAGGAGCGGCACGAGTGCGTGTTAAAATGACTCCAAAATTATTTTTTTTAATGGCATCGGAAAGCTGATGTCGAGACCTAAATTTTGAAAAAAAAAGATTCATTTTGGACTAAATGGCATAAAATGGTGGGCGATTCAAATTTTAAATAACAAATTGAATTGTGTCCACTAGGTTCAATATTTATGCACCAAAATTTCAGGGTATTTTTGCTATATCAAAAGGAATATTTTCTGAGTTTCAAGCCGATCGGTTCACTTAATCGACCTGTACAATAAAATGAAAAAAAAACAGATTTTTGCCTGTTTTCTCAATTTTGTAGGTTATGTACACATTTGAGCGATTTAAAACCAACTAGGATTCATTCGAAATTTCATTATGAAGAATTTAGTTTTTTGTTTGTCTCGATCCGACTGATAAAATCGGAGTTATTCACATTTTAAGCTCAAAAAACGCGTTTTGAAAACTTAAATTGTATATAAACAAAAGAGCACAAGTTTTTCGAGATCCAAAACTCAGGACAATACTCTTGGTGATACCCCAGAGAGGATAAAATCATAATATTGCTGTATCTAAACTATGCTTGTCTCATTATTATTTGAGCCTTTTTTTACTGTACTAAACGTAATAGTGTACAATTCAAAGGACGTAATTTTTTTGCCAACGATACCTATAGAATTTAATTTTAAACACTGTGTAAAATTTAATTGCACCAAATTTCTTCAATTTGATAGAAAAAAATAGTGTGATTGCAGTCAACAGTTCCAACAATATATTGATATTAGTTAAACAAATATGGCACGCAGATTCTGTAACGGATATTGCTGCGAAATATTTTTGACTATTTAGCACTTAGTACCTACAGGATATAAATATATTTTAATAAGTGAATGTATTTAGAAAAAATACAGGGCATTAAATGGTTTACATGTTTTAGTAATTAGTTGAAAAAGCAATTAAAATATTATACTTCACTGCATATAGCCTATAGATTTTTAATTGCATTTTCTTCTAAATTGCTCCAAATAGATAAGAGGAAAAAATGAGCAATAAAACTTGCAAAAGCCGTTAAAAAGACAATTCTAGCCAGATCTAAAGCTCTAACTGCCTTTTGTTTTTGACCCTGTACTATTTTGTATTGTATATATCACAAAATAAACATTCTTATAAGAAAATTTGATACAAAAATTCAGAATTACGACCATGGGACCGCTAGGAAATATGATTGTTTTAGAATTTTATAGTAATCTTTTATTTTTATCAGTTGAATAATTAATTATTAATAAGGCAGTTTCTGGTTTTATGCTGCACTGCCCCATAAATTTAGTTAGTTTACTGGGTTTACTGCTAAATGAGACAAATATTAAAGTTAAATATTTTTACTGCACCAGGCCATTAAGGTTAAGTAAATAAAAAAAAATCGACTAAAATTTTCTATTAATTTAACATCCTTTCTTTGAAGCAATTTAATATATAAAATAAATTTTTTATTTATGCACTAATAACAGAAGACTAAGCAGGATGTTGCAACTGGATACTAAATCATAACTGTCAATGGTGCTTATTAATTATTACAACAATGCATTGCCCCTTTTAAACAATGTCTCTGTAGGACCTTATAGTAAGAGATTTCTTAATTCGGGGCTGTAAGATTATGAAATTGAAGTAGATATTATCCAAATTGTTTTAAATTATAATCCAGCATGTATATTTAAAACAAAGCTTCTTAGTTGTAATAAAAAATTCCGAAATAACCCTTTGTTTGATTAGTAGGTAAACAATTTTAAGTACTTCATTTAAACTTGTCTTATTTCAAATATAATTAGAACTTATTTGGACCAAAGCTACTTATAGGGCGACTTCGGATAACACGTATTCCTTCGATAAACTTGCCACTCAGTATATATATATATATATATATATATATATATATATATATATATATATATATACATATATATATATATATATATATATATATATATATATATATATATATATATATACATATATATATATATATATATATATATATATATATATATATATATATATATATATATATATATATAATATTTGGGTAATTGAAATGTTGGATTGTTATTACTGTTTTCTACGATAACTTCCAAAATAATTGGGGTGGTTCGAACATTTTGTTCTAGCCAGTTTTTAACAAATGATATCAATAAGTAAATTGAATATTAATTCCTATTCATTTTAATTTGAAGCCAGTTTGAAAGCATTATTATAAAAAAACTTATATAAGCGTCTCATGTCATCGAATTTAAAGGTCAGCAATTCCTGTCATGTGAGTCCTGTGGAGAATAGTTTTTTTTTTCGAAAACTGTGTTCTCAACAAACCTAAAATATGTTTTAGATATTTTTAAGTTGACCAGTATTTTTGTGAATGATGGTGTTTTATTTGAATCGTTACGATCAAATACAATTTCGATATAATGATTAATAATATTATATATTAAAACCATTTTGGTTAGTACAAGTTAGTTCATGTTCTGAGAAGCTAATTTAACATACATGACTATGACAATGACTTCTGGTTGATCAAAAATAGAGTATATAATAATAAATGGGAATATGACGAATGGTAAATTTATTGTAGGACTTAAAGACGCGAAGACATATTTAACAATTTAAAATGCAATGTATAACATTGAATGATTTGCCAGTTTCGGTCACAAATAATAATTTTCAATTTAATTTATTTTAACAAACAACAAAAACTGGTAAAGCCGCGGGATGTGATGGAGTAGATGCGGAACTGTTAAAATTCCCCGGACCAACGGGGAAAAAGAACTTCAGGATATTTTTAATCTTGTACGCAGAAGTAAGAAAATACCAAAAGAATGGAGTACTGCTATTGTTCTTCCAGTGTATAAAAATGGTGATATGCGAGCGTGTGAAAACTACAGAGGCATATCACTCCTCCGTACAGCTCTAAAAGTATATGAATCCATAATTGAGAAGAGATTAAGATAAATAATTGAACCAAACTCAGCAGCTGTGTAGAGTGGTTTTAGGCAAGCCCATAGTACACAAGACCACATATTTACAATACAGCAGATTGCAGAAAAGGCCCTGCGAAAAGATGGGAGAGTATTTTTAGGGTTTCTGGATATGAAAAAAGCTTTTGATGTGGTAAATAGACATGGAATATGGAAAAGTTTAAGGAACAAGGATGTGGATGAAGATTTAGTAAGTACATTATAGAGCCTGTATGATAATATAATAAACCAAGTGAGAACGTGTAACCGAACATCGAAGGAATTTACCAATAGTGATGGGGTAAGGCAAGGAGGAGTGTTGAGTCCAGTATTATTTATAAGCGTTATAGATGAGGTAATAAAAGCGAGCTGGGGAAAGACAATTAAGTACATCAGGGCTGTCAAGGTCATGCACAGTTCGAGCCAATTTCGGAGGTAACGCCTCCCGCTGCCCCCACCACTGCTGCTGCCGCCGTTCGCGCAGTCTCAGGAGCGGCTATGAGAGACATAGGAGGAGTGCATTGTGTTTGGTAAGAGCCGAGCCGCGATCGGCGGCTCGGCCGCTTAATGTCTAGCAGTGGTGGGGGCAGCGGGAGGCGTTACCTCCGAAATTGGCTCGAACTGTGCATGACCTTGACAGCCCTGAAGTACATGATAGGATATAACCAGTTACAGGCTGTAAAAATAGAGGCATGTGCATTCGCGGACGATATTGTACTAGTAGCAAGGACAGAAGGAGACTTGGAGCTGAACATGAATATATGGACAGTAGAGTTAAAAAAGTATAACCTATTTATTAACCTGGAAAAAATAAAGGTGATGCTTATAACAGACAAGAAGGTATGAAAATTAAAGTAGAGGGACAAAAGATTGAACAGGTGGAGCTATACCTGGGAATAGTAATAAACTCCAAAGGAACATAAGAGGATTAAATTGGAAATAGAATGAAAGCTGGAACAAGATTATACTGCACGCTGTACAGAAGCTTTCTGAGTAAAAAGGAAATATCAGTGAAACCAAAAATGGCAATTTACAAAACCATATATACGCCAGTTTTAACCTAAGGGGCTGAGAACTGAATTCTGACGGATAAGTATGAAATACGATTATAAGCCACAGAAATGAAGTATCTGAGAAAAGTGGTAGGGGCAAGAAGAATTAATAAAAGAAGGACTAAAGATATTAGACAGGAATTTATTGTAAAATCGCTAAAGGAAAAAATAAAGGAAAAGAAGTTAAAATGGACTGGACATATAGTGAGAATGAATGATGATCGGCAGGTCAAAATGGTGTGGAAGGCAAGAGTGACAGGAAAAAATAGAATTGGGCGACCGAGGGAAACATGGAACAATAGTGTAAATGAAATACTGAGGAAAACAGGAAAATCATGGGCTGAGGCGAAACAACTAGCACTAAATAGAGATGAGTGGCGTAAATTTGTAAAAAGAAAGTAAAGAACGATCCTCGACACCTCCGGGTAAAAGATGTTTATCGATTCTGTATGATTGTATGTTATTCTAACAAATCTTTTAAAATGGTATTATTAGTTTTTTAACGAAAATAAATTATTTAATAATATTTAATACAACGAAAAAGGAATGTATTAAACTGACGTACACCATACAAATGTTTTTAAACTTTTCATAATGTAATATGTAGAAAAGTATAATTAAAATTTTTTATACAAGCTCTGATTCGAACTAAACCAAGAAGAAATGAAAAGAAATATTAACATTTTATATTTATTTCAACTGGATTAGAATACTTTAGAAAGCTTTAAGCTGGGTCAAATTCTTAACGGGTTATAGTAATCATTAAAACAATTCACTTCTCCAAACGTATTCTATACTAGAGTTAAATCATAAAGAATATTAGGCTGTTCGAAGTTTTATAGGTTTTTAATTTTCGACTTGCAAAATTTTGATATGCGTAATGACGTAAAATCCTAACGTCATAAATCGTAACATCTTTGTTCGTGCCCGGAATAGATACGAAGATATTATCGACAAAACTAAGAAAACATAGAATCAACGAACTAGAAACAAACTTCTTGCCTGCTCAAACAATTTCAGGTCTTTTTGGTCAGTCGTTAAGGCCATTAATCAAAATTTCACCAAATCCACTATATCATCACTGACATGGCCAGATAATATTATTGTAACACCAGTTGGGAAAGCCAACTAGTTAACTGAACCTTTTGCGTCGCATTCTTCTGTCGATTTCCAAGGAAAAACACCACCGACCATCCTCAGAGTGCAGTCAAGGATGCCCGATATTGTCTTCAGACACAATATTTATGTAGACTTTTGAACCTATCCTATAGAAAGGGAATATTTTCTTCTTGCTGGAAACACGGTACAGTTCAGCTCATACCAAAAAAACGCAAAAAGACCTTGCCAGTAATTACCGACTAGTCGTACTGCTTTCAATACTATCGAAAGTTATAGAAAATACTATCAATCAACAATTATTGTAAAGCAACTGAAAATAGACAGAAGTCCATATTCCAGCAGTTTACTAGCTGTTCTCTTGTCTGTCAAATCCATCCTGAGACGCGTTTTGCCATATCACGGCTCGTCAGTCAGGCTAGGATTGACAAACAAGAGAACGGTATCAAGTGGTACTTATCCCAGAAGTTAAGGAGCACGATGGTAGGATACAACGATTTGTATTAAGTACGCATACCTACCTGCTTTTAAAGCGTTGACTGTGTCAACCACTCTGTCGGTTCGAAAGCTGCTGTGTCAGCTTTCGGTGGAGTAATAGGTATGCGTACTTATTACAATTTGTCGTATCCTACCATCGTGCTCCGTAACTTCTGGGATAAGTACCACTTGATACCGTTCTCTTGTTTGTCAATCCTAGCCTGACTGGCGAGCTGTAATACGGCGAAACGCGTCTCAGGATGGATTTGACAGACAAGAGAACAGCTAGTAAACTGCTGGAATATGGACTTCTGTCTATTTTCAGTTGCTTTACAATAATTATATATACTTGAGGAAGGATCCCTCGAAAAGCGCTACCTGCTTTTAAAGCGTTGACTGTGTCAACCACTCTGTCGGTTCGAAAGCTGCTGTGTCAGCTTTCGATGGAGTAATAGGTATGCGTACTTAATACAATTCTTTGTATCAATCAACATCTTCTAAAATATCTAGAAGGATTCAATATGATAAGCTCCAATCATTCTTATATCTCGGTACTGTTAAGACAATTCCTCTTTATGTTTATATTTCTTTTTTCGATAAAAAAGGATTTGATATCATCGCGAATAGTGATTTACTATGGAAAAATAGGACGTTTTTAAAGACCTCCTCTAGCTAAGGTTAATTTTAAAATGAGTTTTAAACCTAGAAAGATATTTTAATGGATTCAGGACATGTGGATATCTGTGATCATTTGGCCCCGATATTTCTATATATGTTAGTCAGGGGTCTGTTCAACCAAAGGGACGAAATTAGATTTTGTTATAATAATCAATATCCTTTAGATAATTGACTATATTCATTATAGAGATTTTAGTATGGAGGTATAGGAATTGGAGATGTTCTTTGGTTGGCGCATTCCGGTGATGTGCAGATGCGGTAGATAATTAGTGTGGTTTCACAGGTGAGGCACTGCGATATAGGGTTTGATTTTAAGAGATGTGAATGAGTGAGATGGGACTTATCAATGGTCAGTCGACTCCATATTGTGTTTTTTCTACGAGTCAGGAAAGGGAGGCGGAAGAGGGGAATGACAAGGAATTTTACAGGCCACAGTATTTTATCGTTTTCCTGGAGATCCCAGTCCAGTTGGAATAGGTTTATGTGGTTGGTATTCCCTTCTGGATGACTATATTAGACTTGCTAACGATTTATTTAGGTAAATGCTATACCAGCTGCCTTAAGAAATCTTTGAAACATAGATAAGACATCACTCCATACTCAACTACATGTAAAAGCGATAGCCTTATATAGGTAAGAATATGTTCTGGAGTTTTCCCAAACCAAGTTGTCTATATTATCAACAGTGCTGATTCCACTACTGGCTATGTTAAGTGATGGGCGTTGTCAGATTACTGACATCAAAGGATCGAAACTGGACATTTTTCAGAATACACACATAGTAATCTGATATATTGGATAAATGTTAAAAAAGAATTTATACATTTTTTGTATTTTAAATGTAAGGAATAATACATTTTTTTAAAGTATTAAAAATAAATACCAAAATGGTAAAAGAGCAAATAAATAAGCTATAAAAATATTCAAAAATCGCACCGCGCTAGGCCATTTCCATTAATATTAACACCTCCTGTTCATAAAAAAAAACACCATTCACAATAAAGATTACCATCAGATTACACCTTTTGATTAATTAAACATTTTCTAATAATAAAGTTGTAACACCGGGTCGAAAGCCCGCCTTTTTTACTGGTTACGTTCACACAGTTCAGCCATGTTCCGCACAAACCATTTCTATTGGCCGGCCGACCCTTCGGCCACTCCCTTTAATCCTTATCATGTCCTTATCTTTCCATGTGCCTTCAAGTTATCCTTGGTAGGATTTGAAATCATTTGTGTCATTTGTTGTTGTTAAAGTAGCGTGGTGTGACGACAGATTTTGGACAATAATTTTAGGTGTGATATTTTGGTTGTTAATTTAATTTTATAAACTTCGTAGACTGTGACGGACCAAAGGATTAGTTTTTGTTTAAAGTGACTGTTTTTTTCAGTGAGTGTTGTTTACATTCTAAGAGACTTATTTACGAGAATGGTTTCGTACTATAATTCTATGTATCGTCAACAAACGGCACCTCCAAATGGACATTTTCAATCCAATAACCACATGCATTCTTGGTATGCTGCCGGATACCACCAAGCTCAAATAAGTACGCCCCCAACAAGTTATTTACCTCAGGAAGAACCCCAAATATGGCATCCCCACGGTGCGGGACATGGTGTATTTCAACATGAATTTCCAGATTTCGTACATACTGGAATACCACCATTACAACCACATGGGGAACCAGAAAATCAACTTCCCTCACCACCGATTACGGTGTCTGGGAGTGAAATGAGTAGTCCGGGGGGTCAAAACGGTAATATTTCGCCTCCGCAGCAACTTGGAAACAATCCGCGCCCTCCTCCCGCAAGAAGTCCTTACGAATGGATTAAGAAGACTAGTCATCAGTTTCAACCTAATCCTGGTAATTTTTAATTTGTTTTATTGGTAGTAGGTTATTTGCTCTATTTGATAGTATCACCAAAAAAATGACAACTAATATATATTAACTCGTATGGTTTTTCATATTTACTATTAATAATTTTTATATTATATTTTAAATTTTGGTTCCCTAAGGGTTCTTAAATTAAAAACTTTTTCCCAAAACGGGGACAATTTAGATTTATTTATTTGGAAGCCTTTTTGTAATAACTTTGGAGTGAAATTTTGATACGCGAGAGCAAGTAAATTTTACGTTGGCGGTGTTTATCTAAATCGACGGACTCAAAAACACTTTAGAAACAATGGCAAATATATTAAAATTAGTTTAAGTTAATAAAAATCGCAACTCTAATATATAACAATTTTAAGTTGGGACATCAAAATTTCTCTATATGTAGCTATCTATATCTCAGTTGTCTCATCTTTAGGGTATGTGACGTATTATCATTAATATTAAATTATTTAAGACGGGACATGAGGCTGAAATAATACCTAAATTTTATTGCATATTGACGCAGAACGTGGTTAAATCATGGATTAAGTTTCATGAATATACTCACGCTATTCGTGTTTCATAATTACCTATTATGGTTACTTAGTTAAAGTAAAGTTAAACAAAAATTTCAAAATCGCATGAATACTTAACAATATATAAAAAAAAACTTTGTTTCTTCTTTCAAAAAAAAGCCGAGGCAAGACTAAACGTGCAAATTAGTACTTAAATATTCTCGCGAAATATTGAACCCCATACTGAAATTAATACGATGTAATAAAACACAGTGCCGGATTTAAGGGAGCTCCAATGATAATGAAAAATTAGTTTTTACTTTATTTTTTACCGGTACTACAAAGCATACTGAATAACTCTACTCAATATATATGACCATCACTACAGCAAACGCTTTATTTTTGAATCGACGCACGTTTCGCTAACCATGTTAGCTTCATCGCTCCTGATGAAGCTAACATGGTTAACGAAACGCGCGTCGAGTGCAAATATAAAGTGTTTGGTGTAGTAGTGATATGTACTGAGTAGTGTCATTGTGCCAAAGTTTAAACGTTTCCAATATAATACTGAATAACTTTTAAAATTGTAGATTAAAAGAACCCCAAAATTTTTAGTTTAAAGCTATATGTAGAGTAATGAGTGGTTTAATCTAACGAAGAAACTATGTTTGTGCCAATCAAAAAATACAACAGCGATATATATTTCTAGTCGGTAAAATAAATTTCTTTTTTTGCGGTTTATGTTGGCATCCTGCAAACAATGCTTCGAGGAAAGAGGTCCATTTCTAACCTTATTTACGGCTAAATAGTACATTATCGAACAAGAGTGCTGCAAATGTTGATTTACCAGAACATCGTTCGAGAAGAAAAGTGTCGGACGAAAAAATGATTATTAACATGTTGTCCGAAATCTTCAATTAACTTTGCGCCGAGGGGCGCAAACATTAAACAGAAAGTATGAAATTCAAATTCAACTCCGGGCTAACTTAAAGTGTCTAAGTCCAATCAAGAAATCATTGCTGAGCGAAAAATATAGAGAGAAACGACTCGCGTATGCAGGGGAAAACATAGAACCAGACTAGAATAATGTAATTTTTTCCGATGAAGTTTCATTTTGGGATTATGTTATCACCCCACGACCCCGGTCAATTTCTACTAACCGATTGGTTTAGCGCACAGTGAAACACTTGTGAATATCCATGTTTGGAGATGTCTTACAGAAAAAGGTTTTGGGCGACTCTGAAAAAACGCTCCAGATTTACAAGAAGGCATTGGTACCGACTGCCAAACGGTGGTATGTCGGTAAAATGTGGACTGGAATCTTTAAGAGGATAACGACCCGAAACATTGGAGTAAAACGGGCAGTTAATCGAAAGAAAATCTGGTATTGTCACATTAAATTTCCTATTCCAGTCGCCTGGTGCAATCCAATCGAACATGAGGTCATAACACGTAGGCTGGAAAGTTTTTAGTCTGACACATAGATGTTGCCTTTCCAAAAAAATCCATATGATTTTTAGGGAGTCCCAACCTTCAAACGATACGTGTCAAAATTTCATGATATTTTGATGATTAGTTTACAGTTAGAGTGGTTTTAGTGACGCTATTTTTGATATTTTCAAAACAATGAAAAAAATCAAATTTCGTGTGTTGATTAAACATTGTTTTTTGATAGGAAAAACCTACCGTTCAAGCAAAGCACTGGCTTGATAAGTGTTACGGGGACTCTGCCCTTGTAAAAATCCTCATCATTTACTGGTATGATGAATTTAAACGCGGTCGTACAGACACACATGATGCTGAACGCTCTGGACTTCCAAATGAGGAGGTGGTTACACCGGAAACATCAAAAAAATCCACAAAATTGTTCTGGATGACCGTAAAGTGAAATTGTGTGAGATAGCTGACATCCTAAAGATATCAAAAGAACGTGTTAGTCATATTTCGCATGAACATATGTCCATGAAAAAGTTCTGTTCGAAATGGGTATCGCGTTTGCTCACGATGGACCAAAAACAACAATGTGTTGATGATTCTGAGCGCTGTTTGGACCTGTTTAAGCGCAATAAAAAGGATTTTTTCATGCGTTATTGGTGCGATCGAAGGCAGATCCATCGCAAACCGGAATTACTGACCCCAAATGAACAAGAAAAAAGCCGTCTCTTTCACCAAGATAAGAACTGTGTCAAAAGGTTTGATGGCCCCTGTACGATGGCAAAATTGTATGAATTGAATTTTCGACTTGCATCCTCATTTTATATCGTATTGGTTTCGAAGGCAGAAATTTGACCCCCCCCAGCGACTATTCGCAGACCTCAAAAAAATGCTTGCGGGAAAGAGATTTGAAGAAATTATCACTGAGGCCTGTTTTAAAGACAAAGGTAAATCCTTCCACAAGAAAGATATAAAAATGTTAGAAAAGCGTTGGACCGATTGTATCGCTCTTGAAGGAGACTATATTAATGAATAAAGTCGAATTTTGAAAAAAAATGTGTTTTAGGTAGCCAGACTAAAAACTTTTCAGCCTACGTGTTAATAATAATGTAATGTTTGAGAAGTTTAAAAATTTCGTGTAAATCTACATCACGTAAAGCTGGACGATCAACAGCTAACCCTAGATGGAGAAACAGATGATCAAAAACGTGTCACATCACTTCAGTCCAGTAAACCGCGGCAATAGGGAGTACTCCGTTCAGCATCTCCACCTATATTTTATCGTATTTCTTGGTTGAATGTCAAGAACTATTAATAACTTATTTATTATCTTCAAATAATCTGCTCCTCAGTTCAGAAAAAAATTTGTTTAAGGAAAATAATTTGTTAAAAAGACAATACAGGATGAAACATTCAGTTTCATAAACCTAATTTCTATTTATTAATCCAATACCAAGATCTTTTTTTGCTTAGTTACTAACGTTAGCTACACAAGTTTCAGTGCTCTTATAGCCCCTGAGCGCAGTCAGATTTTAAGTCGAGTTTCGACGAGGTAATAATTCAAAAATTGTCCACCCTTTGGTATAAATAAGCTCAAAACTTCATACCAGCGACTATTATCTACTCACAGACTTCAAAAAAATGCTCGCAGGAAAGAGATTTGGGTCCAGTGAAGAAGTTATCGCTAAAACTGAGGCCTATTTTGAAAGTAAAGACAAATTCTTCTACAAGAAAGGTATAGAAATGTCAGAAAAGCATTGGACTCATTGTATCGCTCTTGAAGGAAGTATGTTGATGAATAAAGTCAAATTTTGCCAAAAAAATTAAGTAGCTAGACCAAAAACTTTTCAGTTTACGTCTTACATCAAGTAAAAGTTTGTAGTAAAAAAGTGAAGCAGCTGTCACGGCAAATTCGGGCAATTTGGAAATCTTTACCCCAAGAATACTCGGAAAATCTCGTCGAAAGTATGCGCGAAGATGCTCGGCGATTATCGACGCTGCTGGGGACGGATGAACTACTGAATCATTAGCATTTTAAGGCAGTCCTTTACTGTCGAATAATGTAAAGATTTTTTAAATAAATACATTCTTACTTGACCGACTATATATATTTTCCCGTTTCTACAAGTGTTTTTGAGTTTTATGAACGATATTACTAAATATCAAGGTAAATAATACTTATAAACACTATCTACTCCAATAAAACATGTATAAAAAATGCCTATTAGATGCCCTTATAGGGAGAATTCCCTATTATGGGCTACTAAAGTTAAGAAATCAGAATGGATTAATTAAAACATTTTCAGTTTTTTTTTTTAATTAACGTTAAAGCAAGTGAAATAAAAATAATAAAATTAATAAAAATAAAAATTTAGCCCATGAAATAGGATTAACTAACTTTACAAGGCCCTAACGTGACACCTAGAACCAGGTAACCTAAACATCTTACATTTGTCCCAAATATAGTGTTGAAAGACGTCTGGAATATATGCCTAAGCTTTGCCAACCCATTCCTGGTAGCAGCCACATTATATCCAGTTTTCTTAGCAGTCTTTCAACATAGTCTCCAGTTTTGTTTAAATGTTTTGCTATTTCTACTATTTTCAGCTTTTTGTCTTCTTTGGTATTTTTAAAAAAAATTTCATTCTTCTTTTGATTTCTTCTCCATTTCTATAATCCCTAAAGGTTGTTTTACCGAATAATTTAGGATTTCATCGATCGATCATTTCTTTGTTATTTGACCATAAGACTATCGTAACAACTGTAAAGTTATTTACAGTATACTACTGGATAATTGTCTTGTGAGAGAGGCTAGTAGAGGTAGGATCTGTTCGTTTCGTTTATGGAATATCAAGTGGGTATGATACTCAAGGCCGTCCGGTTTTACGGACGTCCCTCAATTTTACATTTAATATAGTACTTCACTGAAGGAGCTAATTACTCCCTTTGCTGCCTGCTGAATATACTATCGACTTGAAGTGGACGAATCTAATTTCGGTCGAGATTGAATTGGAACGTTGCGTTAGAAATAAAGTCAAGAATACCCTTCGCTTCCAACTAATGATTGATCTATTGAACTAAAACGATTTATTACTGTTACAACTTTTTATTGTTTACTGTTAAGATCACTTTAAAGAATTATTTACAAGCAATGAATACGACGATACTAATAATTGTCTCAAGTTCATAAATTTTATTGTTTTATGAAGTTACTAAGTATCTGTTTTTACAACTTCTTAACAATCTATTTGCACATCTAATATAGTCGTATATTATTTTCATGGATTGAATAATTCGAACAATCTCTTTTCCTGTTTTTTTGGTTTTTTTAATAGATAGAAGGTTAATAGAAAATGAAAATACACACAATAAATTGTATTAGTAATTTATAATTTAATTGGTTACTTAATTTTTTAATAAAACTTAAAACTTTTGATAATTTAGCACCATAAATAATATTTTATATAACTGATAGTCAATCATTAAAGACAACCAGCACACTTTAACGTTAATTAAACTGCTATAGATTTGTGTGGTGAAAGGTGCATTTTTGCCTGACTACTGAATTTTCCAAATCTGTATAACTTAGAGCTGATCCATTTTTTCATTTTTATTTGTTTATAAGTTGCTTATTAAACTTTATAAATCAGAAGTTTTTTTTTAATAATTATCATTAAAAGATTATGAATTTTTCTGGTGTTGGTAGAAGGGGATTTTAATTTTTATCTCTAATTTCTTAAAGTCAAAAGAAATTGGCAAAATCATTCAGTAACGACTTAATTTACCGATTTTGTTTTGAACAAAATTTTTTACATAGGCAAGTTTTCACATGCAGAAAATGTTTGGTTTAACTGTTGTCAAATTTGCTGCTCCGAGATGCAGTTTTTACAAAATATTGACTACAGTATGATGTGGAATAAGATATAAGGTATAATATACTTACTTTAACAGTATCAACCAAATTTGCATTGTTTTAAAATCAATTTTTTATACCTTTTGATTATATACATGGCAACGTACAAAATTAAATTTTTTCCTCTGCTTTTTTCTTAATTAAGTTTGAGTGAAATTTTCGGGGGTGATAGATATTCAAATTTGATATTATCAGTGAATGCTTGAAAACGAGAACGTAAGTAAAATAGACTTTTTTACCAATTATGCACGTTTTTATTTCGATTTTCTTTTTTAATGCCATATTCATAAGTTTAGATGTATTTTATTAAGCCATAGTTCAGCCGATACCTAAAAAAGGTAAGAAGACCTTGCCAAATAACTACCGACCAGTCGCACTGCTTTCAATAATATCGAAAATCATGGAAAAGGCTATCAATCAACATCTTCTAAAATATCTTGAAGAATTCAACATTATTAGCGATCACCAATATGGCTTTCGTAAACATAGATCAACAGGAGATCTTCTGATTTATGTAACACATGTTTTTGGAACAACGCAATTGAACACTTTGGAGAATCTTGAGCGGTTGCATATCCAAGGCATTCGACCGTGTTTGGCACGATGGACTGTTGGCTAAGCTATGCTCTTATGGTATGAAATGTTCTGTTTGTGGCTCTTATGTTTCCTCAGTAAGCGTTCGTTACGAGTGGCGGTCGACGGATTTCCTTCTAACACCTTCACTATCAACGCCAGTGTGCCCCAAGGCTCCATACTATCTCCTACTCTCTTTCTCATTTACATTAAGGATCTGCTGGAAAAGACCGGAAATCCAATCTACAGCTTTGCAGCAGTACGCTTATCTCTTCATTCACTTTGAACGCTTGGACAACGGCTGCCCAGGCGAGTGTCCGCAGACAGCGGGGAGTTGTAAATTAACAACGACCTGGAAGAAATTCTATCTTGGAATGACAATAACCAAGTGGAATTTAACGCTACAAAAACCCAAGCGGCAGTTTTTTCTAAAGAAGTTAACGTTGTTGAACTCGACATAGTTATGGCGGGGCACTCCATTCCTCTAACATCGTCACTTAATTTGTTGGGCGTTAATTTGGGAGTAAATATGTCCTGGCATGAGCATGTTGGAGGCATAGCAAGGAGAGCTTCTCAAAGGTTAGGAATATTATTTCGAACCAGAAAGCTTTACACTCCACAATAACTGTTAATTCTTTACAAAGCTCAAATTCGACCAACTATGGCATACTGCTGCCATGTTTGGGGCTCCGCTCCCAAACATACACTGCATTTGTTGGATTTTATTCAGAGAGGAGCTGTTCGTCATTGGAGATCCGGAACTGACCGGCGGCCTTGATTCGCTGGAACATCGAAGAACGGTTGGCGACTTGAGCCTATTCTACAAGTATTTCCGTGGAAAGTGTTCGAAGGATGTGGCCCGTTTAATTCCTCCCAGAGCGGTACATGTTAGAAATACACGTCGCACTGATACTTCACATCCGTTTGAGGTTCAGCTTGTTACTCCTCGTACAACGCTTTTCAAGCAATCTTTTAAATGGAGAACATCATCCCTTTGGAATAATTTACCCAGGACTGTGTTTCCCACCGAGTACAATTTACAGCGATTCAAGAGCAATGGGAATCGCTTTTTTTTTTTTTTTTCATTTTTTTTTTTTTTTTCCGCACACGTGCCGCTCCTGTAGCGCTTTAGGGATCTCCCTGCAGCACGTGTGCTAGACCCATAAAAAAAATCGTAAAATCAATTATTGTTTCGTACTGTAATTGCCTTTAAAAGACAAATTTTTGTTGCGGAGGTTCAAAATAATCAATGATTTCACAACACTCACCCCAAATGAGTTTTCAATAAAAGAATTGGGAGCCCAGATTAGAAACATGTCTAGTCAGATACTGACTCAGCAAGCTAATTAGACCAACCAGAATAAGACAAAAAGCTCGAGACATATACGAGTACTTAATGCTTAAAGCAGCTATCCCAACTTTCGACAAAATCAACCTTCACCATTTTGGCCCGTAAATAGTTTTTTTTATACCAAATAAATTATCAAACATAATGTACTCGTGATAATTTTCGTTCAACCTACGCTTTATGGATACTATTCCAGAATTTTTTTTAAAATTTTTCGATCAGTACTTTTCGAGATAGGGTCAGTGGACAAGGGTCTTTGGCCATTCTTGTAAAAACAATACCAAGAAAAGTGTGCGCAAGTATTACATCATATATATTTTTGAACTCGTGTTTTCTTAAGTTCTCATTTGACACCCTTCGATGACCTGGTATATTTTTTTTTCCACGTCCGATTACACCCCTCAAAACCAACCTGTTAAGCCAAAATTTAACTTTCAAACCTACACGACCCTGATTAGACCATCAATTTCTATTTCAACTTTCTATGCCAAATAGTTTCCGAAAAAATTGGATTTGACAGACAGGCACCGAAGTGATCTCATAAGTGTTCCGTATGGAACATTAAAAATGAACGCTAAGAAGAATCGGAAGCTTTCACGGTCTTTGTTAGAAATCATGGTTCTTAGGATTCAGATTTGGAATAACTTTGGCCTACAATTGCATGAGCTAGGTAGGTAAATTTAAAACCACGATTTCTCATCCAACACCATTATATGATTAGAGAATTTAACAGAAATCTATCCCTCCAAATATTAAAGAACGAACTTGACTTGGAAAATTGAAAAATATGCTTTATATTTCCCGGTAATATGTAAAGACGGTAAGTCCATTTTTGTTATACTGTATATATTTTAAATATATTTTGGACTTTTTATTATAAGTATTTCAATTAAGACATTTTTATAATGTAGAATAATTTAGTTTCTGCAACTAAAAACTTACAAGATACCACACCATAAAGTTTTTTTCGTGAAATGGTGATTCCAGCCTTGATAATTTGAGCTATCTTGTGTAAAATTCTAGCTCTTTCTCTGATATACAGGGGTTCTTAGCCCAATATAACCGTTGTAATAATTGGAGAAAAAATGTTTTAATAAAAAAATTTAAAAAAATAACATATTCAATGAGTCGCTTGATTTTTTTATTTGCGTGCCCCGTATATTTTTATTTTAACATAATTGAAACAACCTCTCAATACAATTTAAATAGCCCAATGATTGATAACTCCCATACCAAAAATCGAAAACTCATGATTTTATATATTTTTTGTAGGTCTGTATAAGAATGAATCCATTTCATTGCTCCACTTCTTCAAATATTTCCCCTTTGTGCATTCGACCAATTAGAGATATAATAAATTCCCTTGTAACTGATGGTTAAATACGTAAGCGTATATTAAAAGCAGCATAAAAATTTACAGTAACAATAGTTTGATTTGTTAATATTTAAAAATATTTCGCTAAAAATGGAAATATGGCCAAAAAATCAATTTACAGCCACAAATCGACTACAAGTATTTTAAATCTCAAGCTTTTAAAAATTATATCAAACAGTATTATCTCATAATATAAAAGTGCAATGAAAATTACCGATAATTTTTGGGAATTATACGCGAACGAATTCACGAGTACACGCAGTGTATGAATGTTTTTGAAGCATTGTTGACAGAAAATATTTTTAATCATGATAATTTGGATCAGTTAAAATTGTGCTTAATTTGCACTTTTGGTGGGCAAATTGCGAATCCTTTAGACTTCTGCAAATTACTGTGTAATTTTCGTACGGCTTTAAACAACAATAAACAGTAGGTATATTATTGCAATAGTATTAATTTTGATAAATCAGTTAAAGCTCTCTAGGATCAAAAGTATAAAATTATCGAAAAAGATTTAATGAAAAATGAAAATAATTGAATGTTGTTTCGAAAGAAAAAAATATTTGGACGTCCTAGTTATTTTGTTTTCTCGAATGGTATGCTGTAGAATATTTTGTGACATTTTTAAAGCAACAAGCAAAGGTCCATTACCTCATGATATTTTTTTGTTCTACCTATGAATTGGGATTGAAAGTTTAAGTGAAATTATCTAATTATTTTTTTTTACATTTCTAATGTAATTATTGTTATAATTTTATGAAAACCCTCACCGCTCTAATGTTTTTGTTTTAATATTTATAAGAAAAATATTCTATTAATTAGCATTATCAATAATTATCTTAAGATCTTGAGCCGTCGTAATTGACTCACGCCTATTCATGTACTATTTGCACTTAGTTAAATCAATCAAGATGACAGTGACGCAGTTCATATCAGGTAGAAAAATCCTTTATGCAAATCTGTTAAAAGCGTTTATTATCGTCAGTTTTGAAAGAGATATTTTCACAGTAAAGTCAAAATAGGCAACAAATACAATAAACAAGTTTGTATTGACTGTTGTAAACCATGCCGCCTTGTCTATGACGATACCGAAATGTTTAGAGAAAAGGGATCGAAATACAACAATATTTTTCGGTTTTCAACACAAATTGCTACCCGAAAATCCAATAAAATATGTCTATTTTACAGGCTTACGCCCAATTTCTTTGAAATGTGTCTTTTTCTAGACGAGAAATATGGTCGTAAAATTTACTTCTAGGTAGAAAAGTGAAATGGATGCTTTTGGTTTGTCGGCATAGAAATTGTTTAGTCAACATTATGGTTTGCAAGTAAATATAATAATTACATGTTGCACATCTACTCAAAATGTAAAGGTATTTAATTGACAACTTGCAGCAATTTCTCTAATCTTGAAGGGCACTGATATTCAGAAATATATACTTATGCTACAAGGGGTGAAAAGTCCTGAGACTTTTGAAGAATCCATTTTATTCTTCAACATAGTTTCCCTAAGAGCGATACACTTATTCCAACGATCTTCCAACAATGGGATACCTTTCATATAACACGATTTGTCGAGCTCTCTAAAATAAGCCTTAGTTTCCTCTTCCACTTCTTCATTTGAGCCAAGTATCCTTCCACGGAGCCATGTTTTCAAATCTGGAAAGAAGTAGTAATCATCGAGCCTGAAGCAGTTCATAGCCCAATTGGTCCAATTTCACCATCGATTTTATGAAGTTGGCAGCTCGTACATTATCTTGGTGAAGCAACACTTTTTCTTAGTTAAATGTGGCCTTTTTTTCTTGATTTCACCATTCAAACAGTCCAATTAACCAACGTAATAGTCTCCGGTGATTGTTCGTACTTTCTCAAGATAGTCCATCAGTATTATTCCATGCACATTCCACAAAATACTTTCCGAAACCTTTCCAGCTGATGTTTGTGTTTTTGGACGCTTCAGTCGGCTTTCATGCAGTTCCAGCCACCTTGCGACTTGCCTGTTTTTTTTTTAAATTTTTTTTATGGGTCTAGCACACACGTACTCCAGGAGCGGCACGTGTGCGGAAAAAGAGATTCACGTGATTTTCCCGCCTTGGTGGGTATCGGCTTACTCGCCGACACAACACATTTGGCAGGTCCATTTTCGGTTGCCCGATTAAAAGCGAAGATATTACAAATCGACGCAAAAATTAATTTGGATTACGCCGAAACAGTGTCAAACAGCGTTGTGAATCTTCGACATGTTGTTGTTTTTGATTAATTGTAAGAGTGCGCGGCACCCCTCGGACACCGAGCTTTTGCATATGCAGATATTCATGCAAAATATGCCTCACGCGTTCTGTTGATATGTCAACTATCTCTCTCACTTTCACTTTGCAGTCATTCAAAATAATATGATGGGATTTTTTTGTATTATTTGGAGTGATTGCCTCATTTGGACGTCCCGAACGTGGTTCATCATCGGTCCTTGTACGACCGCATTTAAGTTCACTGAACCATCGAATATAATTGCTTTCGATGGAGCAGATGTGTCGTAATATTTCTCAGGCCGTTCTTGGGTTCTTTCTGCTCTTCTTTTTCCCATCAAAAATCAATGTTTAGTCATCCCACGAAGTTCTTTTTGTTCCATCGTTTTGTAAAAATTAAAAAAAGTGTCAGTCAAACAGCTATAACTCGCAAACTAATAGGTAAAATGTCAAATTTTACATGAATCTTCTGAGAGTTGATACTAACTGAAAATCAGAGATAAAATGTCAAATTTTACATGAATCTTCTGAGAGTAGATACTAACTGAAAATCAGAGAGATTTTTTATTTGGGCTGCCATCTCTCGGAAAGTCTTGAGACTTTTCACTCTATGTAAGTATTTTATGATTCCGCCGAAGTTCTTGCATCACCTTACTATTTATTAAAAAGAACTTTGTATTGATTTCTACGAATTTTAAACCATGGGTAGCTAGAACGCACTAAATTATTTCACCAAAAAAGCCCTTATAACAGTTTTTAAAAAACTGTTCAAAAAACATCGTAAAATTATAATTAGTTCGGGCACAGAGGAATCAGTTACTCTCTTATTGCATTTAATACCTAGGCACTACGATGTGTAATATAACAAATGGTTTTTTTTTTGAGAAAAGTATTGAAGAGAAAAGTCTCAAGGAGAAAGTGTATTCACAGTTTGGAGAATTTGTCAGAGCGAACTGAACATGAAATCAGCTAGTTGGTTGAAAATTGTGAGGTCAGAAATTAGAAATTCAATAACAATCCAGAAATATTAAATAAACTAATAAAATGGTTCAGTTTTTATATTGGCATAAATATATATATATATATATATATATATATATATATATATATATATATATATATATATATATATATATATATATATATATATATATATATATGTATATATATATATGTATATATATATATATATATATATATATATATATATATATATATATATATATATATATGTATATATATATATATATATATATATATATATATATATATATATATATATATATATATATATATATATAGTCCTAATTCATGCCATATATAGTTTAGTTCTTATATAGAAATAAATGCTGATGGCCCAAAATGAGACAAGGTTCCCAGTTGATCTAGTTTAACAAAAAATCAGAATATTTTGTTTTAATATCGTAACTATACTTGTGTATTGCACCACAATTTGTGGTTAACAAGAGTAAAAAAACTGTGTTAATATATACTATTCCCCCATATTTGATTAGAAACTTTAATAAAACAAATGAAGGTAATAAAGTTGGGAACAAATTAGAATATTGAACAATGTCTTTCGTTTAGATTCTTAGATCTAATCTAAAGAAAACATCCCAAAGAAATAATGTTTTTTTTTTGTTTTAACGGTTATTTTGGATCCGGAAATCTACTTTTCCTGAATATAAATTACGTTGACCCAAATTTTCTGCATTTTCTGTTTCGAAGATCTTTCTTTCGTTTGAACTTAATGTCACGCAATGCAAATGTAAAAAACTTTGAAATCTGCTGCTTCCACCCAGGCCTTAATAATGATAAGTCACAGTTGATACACATACCTCTGATTATAATACATACTTTACCATTGACGCTATCTTAATCTTGATCAAAAAAATCGATATGTTTATATATATATATATATATATATATATATATATATATATATATATATATATATATATATATATATATAATATATCACTCTCTTGTCGTTATTTCATTGCTGAAGATCGTGATCTACTTTATCATGAAATATGTCCCTACATCAACTTTTGTCGTCGACCGTTTTAAGCGCTTCGCAGAATGTTGAGATTGTTGATTTCTGGACTTGATCTGTCCATCTTGTACGGGGACTTGCCTCGCATTCTTTCGTCTGACACATCACCAGCCATGGTCAATCTCTCCAAACTATCGGCCCCTTTTCTTGCAGAAAGAATTGGCATATGCGTTGGAGATAGATTGATGACAATCGAATATTCACTTTGACCTCGGTAATGACAGATGCGTTGGTTCTGTGGGCTATCCAAGGGATATGCAACATTCGTCTCTAACACAATTCCACGGAGGAATCTATTTTCGTTTGTTCTGCTTCCTTTATGGCCCATGTTTCTGCGCGTAGAGGAATATGGCAAACACCAAAGATCTAGCCAATCTGATCTGTGTCTTGATACAGATAGAACGGTCTTTCCATGTCTTGGTTAGATTTGTCATAGCCGACATTGCTATGCCTGTTCTTTTATGAATTTCCGTAGAACAATTACCTTTCCATCCACTATTTCGAAATCGTTGAATTTATCGAGGATTTGTAAAGTGTTTGTGTGTGTATGTATATATATATATATATATATATATATATATATATATATATATATATATATATATATATATATATATATATATATATATATATATATATATATATATATATATATATATATATATATATATATATATGTATATATATATATATATATATATATATATATATATATATATATATATATACATGTATATATATATACATATATATATATATATATATATATATATATATATATATATATATATATATATTGTCAAAATTCAAAAATTCACACGATATTATGCTTTCTGTCAAGGACAGATCAACGGTGTTTCAAGTGTTCTGTACGGAACGCATATGGGTGCCCGTCTGTCCGTCCGTCTGTCACACTCGATTTTCTCTAGTACTATTTGAAATACAAAGTTGAAATTTGGCACAAATATAGGCATTGATGGTCCATTTAGAGCCCTGTAGATTTCCAAGTTAAACTTTGATTTAAGGGGATAGTTTTGTAGCGTGAAACCGGAAGTTAAAAAACATGTTTTTTAGCAGGCCATCGAGTGGGATGTCAAATGAAAGCTTGTGAAAATATGAGTGCAAAAAGATATATGATGTAATACTTGCTCGCACTTTTCTTTGTATTATTTTAAAAAAATTGTCAAAAATGGCTGTACACCCTCTTTAACACGCAAAGAACTGATTAAAAAATTCTGGAATATTCTCCATAATGATAATTTATGTGGTGTTAAAAAAATGGAAACTATGTTTGTTGACGTATGGTGGAGTTTTTGTAACATTTAAGTATACATTACTGTAACCGAGTGGCGAGTCGCTCTTGTCTGAGATATAATTTTATTTTCTTTATTTATAATTAAATAAATATTTAGGTAATAAATATTTATTTTACACTTTTATTACTAGATTATAGACTGAGCTAGATTGATTTATTATGTAGGTGCTAAAACTATTATACCTTATTGCCAAGAAAAAGATTATGAAAATACATATTGGATCTTAAAATGTCAGAGACCTCATTAACTTAGTCTAGGTAAGGATTTTATTTTATTTTAAAAGCAATCACGTTACGCAACACTAATTGCGCAAGTCCCATTTGCACTTGACCGATTTTTTTCTATTTAAAAATATATCCAATAATAAAGCGAATAAAGCTACCTCTACGCAAGACACTAAAAACGCGCCTTTCGCATGCTGTTAACGTATCGCATGCATCGCTCATGTCGCTTTAATTAATCGCTCATGTAGGAAATAAATCCTGTAATTTGTTTCAATCACCCTGTATGACACATACAAGTGACGGTAGAATTCACTTCACAGATAATACGACATTTTAGTTTACAGACTTCCTAAAAAAGTAAATTGTTTTCTATATTTAGCTGGCATTTTTTAGCAAATTTACTTTGATGTAAATACACATCGTTAACCGGGCTAGTAAATATTTACAAGGCGTATATATTGGAAAATTTACTGCTGTAAAGTTTTCTGCGGATGTAAACATCAAATTATATTTTTGTGTTGGGTCTCTAATATTTCATTTGGTAGTATTTATAAGCAAAAGAAAATTGGTAAGTACCTCCAGAAATTTCACACGTAGTTAAAATTGTTCAAATATTTCAAAAATTTTAATACTCATAACGGATGTTTACTATGGTATATGTTTTGCAATCACTTCGCTTACTTTCGTTGGATTACAGTATAGGTGATACGCTAAAGCTCCTGTACGATATACGCTCGAGTTCTAAGTTCTTCTAATTTTTTTCTGGCAAACTACTTACACCAGACAGTGGAAACCTCTGTTGTTTCTTAACATAATCGCCCTGTAGATGTGCATATTTTTCGCAAGGTCGACGACAAGATTTGATGGTCATAGAGAAGGATCTTGTAGAGGTCTTTTTTGCCCACTGAAAAATCGCTGATTCAAAAGCGGAACATGAGTGGCCACGAAGAGTGTTTTCTATAGTTTGAAAAAGCCAAAAATTGTGAGGAGCTAGATCATTTGAGTAGGGGGCATGAGATATCACTTTAAAATTCTTACGAATAAATTATTGAGTTAGGATGGCCAGATGTGCAGCAGCATTGTCTTGATGGAAAAACTGGGAAAGCTTTCGCGGAGCCACGAGAAACGACCGAAATATGGCCATCATCATCTTTTCAGTATAGACTATAACTCGAAATGTTCGTTTTAGGATTAAAAAACGGCATCCATGTCTTATTCATATTGACGTCTCGTGAAATCATCAATCATTCCATCATCACGTGCCAACTTCGTCTGACAAATTTCCATTCGCTCAGCCTTTGATTTGGCGGTCAGCATTCAGGACATCAACTTTGAAGAAACTTTTCTTATTCAGGTCTTCACAAAGGATGGTGTTTACTTTCCCACGGCAGTCCTCTAAAAAAACTTGCTCCACTCGCGCAACAGTGTTGTTCGCCCGGCAGTACGGGGCTAATTGTTACACTACGTTCGGCTTTCCTGAAATAGTTGTACCCATGAATGTGCATTTTTACATCCATAACACGAATACGGCACGTAACTGACCCCAGGCTCCATACTGTTTTCTGCTACGTTCTTGCAGTGCTTTAGGGATTTTTGTGGACCACGTTTGCTGAGCCCATAAAAAAATATATTAATGCAAAAAGGATAAACACTAAGATGTCTTTATTTTGACACTGACGCAGCTGTGAATTAAATCTTAACTTGATTCATTCTAAGTATCAGTTAATAGAGTGATGTTGCCTCCATTTAAAACTATTTAAAATTGGATAGCACGTTATCAGGCATCAAATCATACCTTCTATAATTTGGTTCATTTCCGTCTCTTCATATTGAAAATGGTAATTTACGTTGGCCTTCTTAATAGGTTACCAATATTTCATAATGAGGAATCATTAAACAACGTTTAGAATGAAACAGAAAATATATGGTTCCATTTTTAAGTGAAAGTTCCCCCAAAAGAAGAATATTACAAGAGATTAAAATCTTTGTCTTTTTCAAATTTATTAGTAGTAAAATCACCTTCTGGGATTTGCTATGCATGTAATAGCTCTTGACATGAAGTGAAAACATGTGATTCCCCGTTTATGGTACATAATACAGAAATGATATTAAGGGATTACGGGTTGAAAAGAATCCGAATATAAACATAAGGGATCAATTTTTTATAACTGTTGTAGTCAATATGTTGTGTATTTACCGGCAAAGATAATAGAGACAGACCATGAGGCCGATTTGTGTACCATATTAGGCTTATGATAATAGTAAAACATGATTGCTTTTCAGTACATCGATACCAACATTTTTATTAATTTGTTATTGTTGAGTATCTAAATAAGGGGTCAGGCAGGGGGTACTGACACATTTTGATATATCAGTCCTTGTTTGTTTGTATAAGTATTAACCTAACATATAAAGGTCATAAGGTTATTAATGGAAGGGAATAATAAGGGAATTAATGCAACAGTTCATTCTAGACTTTATTTTTAGAATGCATTAAAACAATTAGTGTTTAGGGGAGACTTTGAGTTTTTTGTTGGGTGTGATTTATTCCCTAATACAGGCCTGGTCTATTGTAGGTAACTGACTTGTTAACACAGTTCGACCGCACTATAATTTCTAATATTAATGTTCAAAACTTGAGGGCGTATTTAAAATTATGCATCTTATCCACTTGTAGCAAATCCACTTTTTCTTCTAACTCTTTATAAATATGACTATATCATATCTTATCGTATATTTTGGGGCAGGACATGTCTGGCAAACTTACGTCCATAATGTATGGTCTCCAATGTTTGACATCTACATTGATTATCCTGTAGGAGGGGTCGTAAACAATATATATCATATAATTGTTGGTTAGAATAACCTAATTTTCTGTAGCTAGTAAGAAGTCTTGAATATCTTAAAGCATCAGTTCTGACATCAGCCAGTAGCTTGAAGCTGCTTTGTTTAAATTTTTCTCAGTGTATTTTATGTACTTAGGCGTGAAATGTTAATAAAAATACTTCTTCTTCTTCCATATACTGTAGGCCTCAGGCCTGTAGTTTCCAACTCATCAGTTTTCTTGGGATGTTGATGTCCATGATTCGAGCCATCCCTTTGGAGGTCTTCCCAGGGGTTGTCGTCTCCGTGATTTACCATCTCGCGCGATTCTCACTAGTCTCTCCTCAGTCAATCTCTCCACGTGATCTCTCCAAGCTTTTCTACGTTTACGTCCCCATCTGATTATGTCTTCCACTTCGCTTCATGTCTTATGTCTGTGTTTCTTTTCCTATGTCTTAGTGTGTATCCTGAAATGTTTCTAAGTATTTTCATCTCTGTTGTTCGAAGAATGCTTTTTGTTTATGTCTGCTCTTGTTTCCATAGCGTATGTTAGTGTGGGTCTGACACATGTTTTGTATATCCTTACTTTTGCCTTTTTATCATAAAGGCATTGTTCCAGATGATGTCCCGAAGGCGCTTGATATTCGGCTGGCTTTGTTTGCTTGGTCCTTCATTTCATTTGTTCTATTTTGGCATGAGGTGATTTTTATGCCTAGGTAGTTAAATGACATGACTTGTTCTATTGTTTTATTTTCCAGAGCAAGTTTACATTTTATTGGCTCTTTAGATATAACGAGGGTTTTGGTTTTTGTGTTGGATACCTGCATGTTGAGGGCTTTAGCTTTTGTATAGAATGAGTGCAGAAGCCGCTGTAAGTCGTCTTCGTTCTCTGCCACGATCACAGCGTCGTCTGCATAACAGACAATGTTGATTTTACCCGTTGTAAGTGAATATCCTTCCTCCATGTCTCTGATATGGGTTATTATCTCGTCCATTATTAAGTTGAACAGTTGCGGGTTTAAAGAGTCCTCCTGTCGGATTCCGGTTGGCGTTTATATTTCCTCTGCCAGTCTTTGATTAACTAAGATGTGAGTGCCTGTATTGTAGTTCAGTTGTTTTATGATGTCTATTATGTTTTCATGTTTCATGTTTTCTTTTTAGGATATCAACTACGTGTTTTAGTCTTACTCTGTCAAATACTTTAGAGAGGTCTATAAAGCACATAAATGCGGGTTTTTTTCCGGCCTTCTCTACTACTTGTCTGACTATGAAGATGGCATCTACGGTTGACCTATTTTTTTTTTGAAGCCTTGTTATCCTTCCGATATGTTTACATGCTCACTTATTATTGCTTCTATGATCTTTGTAAAGAGCTTCATGGTTGAGCTTAACAGAGTTACACCTCTATAGTTTTCTGGTAATTTCTTGTCTCTTATCTTGAATATAGGAATGGTTATGCTTTTTCTCCATTCATTAGGGACTTCTTTGGTTGATAATATTTTATTGAATAGCTTTGTAAGTTCTGCCATTAATTGTTGCCCTCCATATTTCAGTAGCTCATTTGGTATGTTATCTAGCCCGGGTGCTTTCCTGTTTTTAATCTTTTTTGCGTGTTCTATCATCATCATCGATTTGTTGTGTTTGTGTGTACTCCACGACTTCGGGGTTCTTTCTTCTTATCATTCCCCACACTTTCTTTTGTGCTCCGTATAGGTCATGTTCCATTTCGGAGGTGAATCCTTCCCAAAAGTTTCGTTTTATTTCTCTAATTTTTGCGTTGACTCTGTTTCTTGTTTGAGTGTAATGGTTTTTTTCTTCTGGTGTTTTGTTGTTGCTGTATCTGAAGTATGCCTCCCGTTTCTCCTTAGCCAGTACTTTCACTTCCGGTGTATACCATTGTTTGTTTCGAGGGTTTTTATTTACTCCTACTTTTCTTAGGCCTAACGCCTCAACAGCTGCATCAGTAATATTTGCAGCAGTTCTCTGTGTCGTCATGTTCTTTAATGTTGTATGTTTCGATTTTTTGTGTTAGTCGAGTCTGATATAGTGCTTTTGTCGTTGGGTCTCTGATGGACTCTATGTTGATTTTTTCTTGGATCGTGTTTTTTGGTATCTTCTTCTTCTGTATGTTTATTCGCAGTTTACAAACGACTAAAAAGTGGTCGGATCCTATTTTTGCTGAGGTCAGGCTTCTTGTGCCAAATTTGGATATGTTAGTTATTTCTTAAAACCATTGGGTAGTTTATAATTTTTGTTTGGAATACACTGTACATGCGAATATGGAATGAGTTGGCTGATACTTGTTCCAACTTTAAGATAATAATTCCATATAAATTTATTAAAAACTTTTGCTAGAAGTTTTCTATGTATGACTCTATTCAGTACCTATCTTCGTTGGTTTCTAAGTTCTTCCTTCTGAACTGTTTTCAATATTCTCAGGCTTATTTTACTCCAAGTACACCCTAATGATTTATAGAGAATCGTTTTGGTTTTGAGGTTCAGGTTTTTGTAGTTTAGTAAGGAAGTCAAAAATTGTAATACTAGTTTTTTTTTTTTAAATAAATTTTTCGTGTTTTCGATTTTTATTTCGAAATAGTTAAGGGAATATCCTATATATGTTTATAAAATTTTTATTTAGATGATTGGATTAAGCCACAACAAACTTTTACTTTTTTTTTACTTGTAAATAGTTTATGTCAGCATCTCTTATGGGGTGGGGTGAGACAAAAATTATATAAACTGGTAATATGTTAAAATAAAATCAAAAAGTAAGGTGTTTAGAATAATATCTTACTTTATAAGATGTAGTATTGAGGCAATATCATAAGTTTCCAATGAAAGTTCATAAGATTTCCCAAGTGCTGATTTGAAATGTAATACAATTGTTTTAAGTTCTTTGGTTACATACAACCTTACATTACACCTAGACCTTAGATCAGTTTTCTGTGGGCATAACTAAAGATTAATCAAAGTCATTCAAAATAATAATTTTAAAAAATCTTTTGGAATCGGTATTTTCGAAAACTTAGATTATCGATATATCAGTAATTTATATAAATCCTAACTTATTAACATTGAATTTGGGCTTATTATGGACGTGATTGTAGATATAAAAACATTACATACTGTAAAATATGGGAACATACATGCTATTTCGATTAAAAATAGTCTTATTTTTCTGAATATTTTTTTTCTGACTTCAATTATTAAAGCATTCCATCAAGCATTAAGAAATCGAAAACGTATTTTGCTCCATTTAGAACATATTACTGAATTGGATAGATTTGGCGCTTACTTGATGAAAATCCATTTTTAGGAAAGTAAAAGGCGAACTGTTGTTTAGATTTTCACTATATTTTTTTTGTCAAAATGAATTAAATAAAATAAGTTAAATCAGCTGTGACATGTTTCGGTACACGGTACCTTTCTCAAAAGGTAGTTAATCTTCCACTATTTTGTCTAATAACTAATTTAGGTATAATTATTTTAACTCTACCTTAATTATACGGAATTTCCTAAAGGTGTTATAAATAAATTGACCGCTAACAAAATTATTATTTTTGAAGGGATTTAACATAGTACAATCGAAATCCTATTAAACAATAGGAATCCTATTGCACTATGTTAAATCCTTTTAAAAATAATAATTTTGTTAGCGGTCAATTTATTTATAACACCTTTAGGAAATTCCGTATAACTAAGGTACTATACATCTAGACAATAAAAATCTCAGAAATGTAAAAGGAGTAAAGGGTTTTCCCAGCTCACAAGGAGTTTTAGTGGGTATGCCAACCCTTCAGGTTGGAGAGCCCCACATACCTGGAGCACTTAGGGGCACCCTCATGGTGACGCAGACTGCTCCAGAATCCATAAGGCGGATTTCTCCTTGTAGAAAAAAAAATAAAATTGTACCTAAATTAGTTATCAGACAAAATAGTGGAAGATTAACTACCGTTTGAGAAAGGTACTGTGTACCGAAACATATCTCGGCTGATTTAAGTTATTATTTTATTTCTTTCATTTTGATAAATAAAATATAGTGAAAATCTGAACAATAGTTCGTCTTTTAATTTCCTAACATATCATTGGTTGAGTTACTTAGAACGAACGAACAACTTGATACTTCGTCGTTCAACATGTTTTATTACATACCTCTAATTCTCTTCTTCTTCTTCCTGATTTATATACATACTACATAGGGTGAAAAGTCCCGAGACTTTTGAAGAAAAAGTTTTTGCCAAAAATCGATTTTATTCTTCAACACAGTTTTCTTTAAGAGTGATAGACTTATTCCAGAGATCTATCAACATTTGGATACATCTTATATAGCACGAGTTGCTAAGCTCTCTAAAATAAGATTCAGTTTCCAATTCGATTTCCCTGAAGCCATCTTTTCAAATTTGGAAAGATGTAATAATCGCCGGGGCCAGATTTGGTGAATACGACAGACGAAGAAGCAATTTAATTAGTCCAATCTCATCATCGATTTTATAGGGTTCTGCGATGGTGCATTTTTTTTTGACCAATACTTATTCGCCAAATGTGTGTGTTTTAATTTCACCATTGAAACAGTTCACGTCTGGCCCGGACTCAGTAATGCAGTGTTCGATTCATGTTTCGCCAATTGTTACGAATCGACACAAAAACTCCTTTGGATTACGTCGAAACAGTGCTAAACGGTGCTCTGAATCTTCGACACGTTGCTGGTTTTGATCAGTTGTAAGAGTGCGTGGCTCCCATTGGGCCGATAGCCTTTTCATACACATACCAGGTGTACAAGTATGAAATGCAGATTTCAGATAACAGATGGTGCACCAATGCAGTTTGTGCTATAAAGATTTGACACTGCGCCATTTTGTTGTGTCATCAACAAGTGTCAGACGCTCACGAGTGATAAATTGGAAAAGTGTGTGCATAGTGTTGTGTTCAATATGTCGAAATTTATACCGAACAAAGAGCATTCGCGGACAGCATTAATTTTTTGTTTTCATTTGAAGAAAACTGCTGTTGACTCATACCGATTACTTCGAGAAGCTTATGGTGAACATGCTCCATCGCAAGATACGTGCGAACGATGGTTTCGGGGTTTCAAAAGTGGTGACTTCGATGGTACAGACAAGGAACGTGGAAAACCGCCAAAAAAATACGAAGATGTGGAATTGCAAGCATTGTTGGACGAAGATGATTCGCAAACACAAAAACAACTCGCCGAGTAATTGGGCGTTAATCAGCAAGCTGTTTCCAATCGACTACGAGAGATGGGAAAGATTCAGAAGATGGGTACCACGTAAGTTGAACGACAGGCAAATGGAAAAGCGCCAAAACACGTGTGACATTTTGCTCGCTCGGTACAAAAGGAAGTCGTTTTTGCATCGTAGAGTTACAGGGGATGAAAAGTGGATTTATTTTGAGAATCTCAAGAGCAAAAAATCATGGGTAGACCCCATCCACATCGATCGCAAGACCGAATCGCTTTGGCAGAAAGACGATGCTCTGTGTTTGGTCTATTATGAGCTGTTAAAACCTAGGGAAACGGTTAATACTAAACGTTACCAATAACAATTGACCGATTTGAACCGTTTGCTGCTTGAAAAAAGGCCAGAATACTGAAAGAGGCAACACAAAGTCATTTTTCTTCATGACAATGCTCCATCACATACGGCAAAAGGGGAAGATTTTTACTGGCGTGGTATTCACAAATTGCCCGAAAGATGGGAAAAATGTATAACAAGCGATGAAGCATACTTTGAATAAAGCACTTTTTATCATTCTTCCGAATTTAACATGTTTTTATTAGAAAAAAAATCCGCATTTCATACTTGTACACCTGGTATTCATCTAAAATATTCCTCACGCATTCTGTTAATCTTCATAATGTCAGCTATCTCTCTCATTTTCACTTTGCGGTCCTTCAGAATAATACAGTGAATATTTGTGTTTTTTGGAGTGACTGCCTCATTTGAACGTCTCGATCGTGGTGTATCATCCGCGCTTGTACGACCGCATTTAAGTTTATTAAACCATCGAGGTATAGCTGCTTTCGACTGAGCAGATGTGCCATATTTTTTCCCATCAGAAAGCAATCGTATTAACATACGAAATTCTTTTTGTTCCATCGTTTTGCAAAAATAAAAAGTAACGTCACTTAAACAGCTGTAACCCGCAAACTAATAGACGAAATGAAAATATGACACGAATGTTCTGAGAGTCGACACCAATTGAAACTCTATGGTTTTTTTTTGTTTGTACTGCCATCTCTCGAAAAGTTTCGAGACTTATCACCCCATGTAGTATGAGTGCTTGTTTGTTACCGTTTTTTTTTTAATGGGTTTAGCACACGTGTGCAGGGAAGTCCCTAAAGTGCTCCAGGAGCGGCATGTGTGCGGAAAAAGCGATTCAAGTTGTTCTTGAATCGCTGTAAATTGTACTCGGTGGGAAACACAGCGCTGGGCAAATTATTCCAAAGGGATGGCGTTCTCCATATAAAAGACTGCTTGAAAAGCGTTGTACGAGGAGTAACAAGCTGAACCTCATACGGATGTGAAGCTCCGGCGCGACGTGTATTTCTAACATGCACCGCTTTGGGAGCGGGCTACATCCTTCGAACACCTTCCATGAAAATACTTGTAGAACAGACTCAAGTCGCCAAACGTTCTTCGATGTTCCAGCGAATCCAGGTCGCCGGTTAATTCCGGGTCCCCAATCTGACGGACTGCTCTTCTCTGAACAGAATCCAACAAATGCAGTGTGTGTTTGGGTGCGGAGCTCCAAACGTGGGAGCAATATTCCATAGTTGGTCGAATTTGAGAATTAACAGTTGTTGTGGGTGTAAAGCTTTCTGGTTCTAAATAATATTTCCAACTTTTGAGAAGCTCTCCTTGCTATGCCTGCAACATGTTCATGCCTGAACATATTTGCTCCCAAACCAACGCCCAACAAATTGAGCGACTATGCTAGGGGAATGGAGTGTCCCGACATAACTATGTCGGGTTCAGCAACGTTAACTTTTTTAGAAAAAACTGCCGCCTGGGTTTTTGTAGCGTTAAATTCCACTTGGTTACTGTCACCCCAAGATAGGATTTCTTCCAGGTCTTTGTTAAGTTGAACGACCTCCTGCTGTCTGCGGATATTCGCCTGAGCAGCCGATGTCCGAGCGTTCAAGGTGAATGAAGAGACAAGCGTAGCCCTGGGGCACACCGGCGTTGATAGTGAAGGTGTTAGAAAGAAATCCGTCGGCCGCCACTCATAAAGAACGCTCTCTGAGGAAACATGAGAGCCACAAACAGAACCTTTCAGACATACCATAAGAGCGTAACTTAGCCAACAGTCCAACGTGCCAAACACGGTCGAATACCTTGGATATATCGAGAGCAACCGCTCGAGATTCTCCAAAGTGTTCAATTGCGTTGTTCCAAACATGTGTTACATAAGTCAGAAGATCTCCTGTTGATCTATGTTTACAAAAACCATATTGGTGATCGCTAATAATATTGAATCGATCAAGATATTTTAGAAGATGCTCATTGATAACCTTTCCCATGACTTTCGATATTATTGAAAGCATTGCGACTGGTCGGTAGTTATTTGGCAAGGTCTTCCTGCCTTTTTAATCATCTATTAGAATGGTTGTCGCTCCAACGTATTCGGGATCTACCTATGTGTTTATTCGTTCCTATTCACTACAAAACTTGTGATGTCAAGCACTGGTTGAAAACTATAAAAAATAGTAATTAACAAAAGATCGCCTATAAGTAAGGAGAATTTGGAAAACGGACAACATATAAAAACATATTTTACTGCTGATAGTAAGTAGAAATAAGGTATTTTAGGTACGATATGAAATTTACCCCTATAGTGAATTAATTTATCAATGGCAAAAAAGGTTCAAACATTTAGTACACATATAAACTCGAAAAACAATCTTCCAAAATGGTTATTGCTAACATTTGAATTTCAAAGTCATTTGATGTTAGACTTTTTGGTGTATTGGTAACTGTCGCGATTCTAACCACGCTTTCTTCCTCCATTGTATCTATTTGTTTATCCCATTCTATCTTATTAATACTCAGTTATTTATATTATTGGGAAATACGTAGCTTTGATATAGTGGGATATTCGAATCAGTCTCCTGCAAATATATTACTTATCCTGTAGTTGCCAATTAACACTTAATTTTACTGAATATAAATAAATAACTTATCGATATTACGAAGAAATTTAATGTCGGACATTTAAACAAGATTCGTAACCAAATTTTTAGTAAGTGTTAAAAAAAGTTATCATCAAAATTCCGTAATATAAAACGTTTTTTTATTTACTTTAACCACACCTATGCATTAAACTTTTTAACAAGGAATATCATAAAACTTTAGGAATTTAAATGTGGCCGTTATAAAATTCCTGACCGCACATCAAAGAAAGAGATTGGTCCGACCTAGCGCCATAAAGGGCCAACCAGAACACTTTATGGCCTCTGCTCTAAGTCTTCTTAATGTTTATTTGGCGTTTACGATAGTCCGGTGGCTATATTACACACGCTTTTATTCAATAAATCAACGTTTGTTGTCACAAATTATTATCTGTAATTAGCAGGAATTTTTTGAGGGAACTGTTTTTCTTTTGATGTCTTTCTTTACCGTAGAAACAACGCAACGCTATTGATGCAATTGCGATTAGGCAATTTGTTATTTAACTTAAATGAACTTATAAATGACAGGCATTATTTAAAGGTACAAACATATAATTTGTAAATTAATTTTTAAACAATAAAATTAATAATTTGCAAGTAAGTACCATATTTGTTCTTAAAGAAAGTTTTGGTTACTTACACAGGCCAACAAAAAAAATATTTGTAAAAACTTTTTAAACCAATACATCTAAGTGTTATGTATTTTTGGGTGCTGAAACCGTATCTGGTATCAGTTTTTTTGTACCACCAACAGTTCTCTCACAATATGACATCGATTAAATTTTAAAATAGGGAAAATTTGATACATAAAAAATAAAAATTAAAAATAACTGTTGATCTCTTGTTCTATAATGGTAAATAGATGTTCCAGATTCCAATAAATGTTTTTCTTTCAGCCTAGAACCAAGCAATTCTGCTTGTTCCTTAGTCAAACCCAAATCTCTCACTAAATCGTTTAATTCAGCTTGTGTAAACAACTGTGGTTTTAAATTTTCAAGAAAACATTGAAACTCATCATCATCCGGTCGACTTTCATTAAATTCGGAACTGGACTGTAAAACGTCATCAATAGACTGTGGCTCAGGAACAGGAAGTTCCGGTCCATGTCCTACCGGCCGATGAGCTGAAGTAAAGTTAGACAAGATAGACAATTACTTTCTTATTTTTGGAGTTATGCCCAGAAACATCAACGCTGCAAAAATAACAATCATTTGAATGATTTTCTCGCTCTCTCCATACCATGGGTACTGCAAATCTAAAAGTTTTCTTTTCTTTCTTATACTATTTTCTAAGATCCTCGACAAAAACATAGCAAACTTTGTGAGGAGCCCAATATTTTTCTTGATTACCGATTTCTGCACCAAAATATGCAAAGTACACTTTTTTTACAAAGTCACACAGTTACAAATGTTTTTTTGATGTTTTTTAACTACAAACTCACCACATATATAACAAAAAGTGTTGGGAGAGTTTTTTCAACCACGATTAGCCACACTTTCAGTGTGAATTAAAGCACATGGATTAAACACTGCAATGCGAGGTTATATTAACTGGAAGAAAACAAACAGCTGTGACATTTATCGGAACTACCAACCTAATAACATTTGATTTTACTGCCAACCTTATAAAATTAAATAAACTTTTCACATTTTGAACATTAAAATGTGATACGATTTTTTTATTATTATTTTCGGGGTCAGCACTCCAAAAATCATAGGAATCAGGTAAAATTATTAAAAAAGTTTTTATTATCGATTGGCCTGTATTATTAATAGGTTATATGTAATTTGTTCTATTGATGGAACAGTGCTCTTTAGGTTATTTTATTTCTTATACCAAAGGATAGTATTGTTTTGCTAAAAACAGGTTTCCTAGATTACAAAAATATCTTGGTCTTGACACCATAAAACTCGATATCAAGTTTGTGACAATTAATGCTTGAAGTGGACAAGCAACTTATAGTTTTTGAGCTTTTTGAGCTATGTCGCTTCCGAGGCAGGGGTAAAAGGAATGAGGGTTCTTAATTATTGCATAGTGTCAATGATATGATAGTGGATTGAAAAATCTTGTAAAAAACAAGGTAACTAATATTTTCTCAAAAACAAAAAATTATTTCTCAACATAATTTCCTTTGAGCAAAATACATTTGGTCCAGCGAGATTCCAAATTATTTTATTCTCTCAAAAAAAAAATGTTTCGAAGATTGCAAAATATTAGTTTACAGCGTAGATAATCTCTTTGTTCGACGAAAATTGAAATTTTTGAGATTAGGAAACTAAAAAAAAATATATTTGAGGCTAAATTTTGGGAATATAAGGTGGGGAATTATTTCAAAGCCCAGCTCAAGCATTTTTGTAATTGTAACCGCCGAAGAGTAAGCAGGCCCGTTATTCCGGTGCAGGAGTTCATTTTTAAGTGCTAATCTTGATCGCTTCTGCTTCAACTCACTATGTGAACGGTCAAATAACGTTGTTTAGTAAGAGCTAATCACTGTTTTTTCTTTTCCAAATAGTCAATCATGATGATACCCCATAAATCCTAAAAAAACAGTTTTTGAGCTGTTTGAGCTATGTAGCTTCTGAGGAAGGGGGTAAAAGGAGTGAGGGTTCTTAATTATTGCATAGTGTTAATGGTACGAGGGTGGATTGAAAAATCCAAAAACAAGGTAACTAATATTTTTTTCAAAAAAAAAAGTATTTCTTAACATAATTTCCTTTGAGAACAATACATTTGGTCCAGTGAGATTCCAATTATTTTATTCTCTCAAAAAAAATGTTTCGAAGATTGCAAAATGTTAGTTTACAGCACAGATAATCTTTTGTTCGGCGAAAATTGCTTCCCACCAAGACAATTCTTGAGATGAAGAAAGTAAAAAAAAATATTTGGGACTAAATTTGGGAACATATGGGAAGAAATTATTTCAAAGCCCAGCTCGAGCATTTTTGCGATTATAATCACCGACGTGTGAGCAGGCGAATTGTTCTGGTGAAGGAGCACATTTTTTTTTTGGTGCTAATCTTGATCGCTTCTGCTTCAGCTCACTATGTGAATGGTCAAATAACGTTGCGTAGTAAGAGCTAATCACTGTTTTATCCTTTTCTAAACAGCTAATCATGAAGATACCCCATAAATTCTAAAAAACAATTGTCTTCACTTTTCCCGCTGATAAAACTTTTCGCTTTTTTCGGTGCACTTCCACCTTTGCCAATCCACCGTTTTGACTGCCATTTTGTCTCTGAGGTGTGTCCATGTTTCGTCTACGGTCAGAAAATAAGGCCAGAAGTCCTTCGGATTATGCTACAACTTTTTCAAACCCGATTTTGCATTTAGCGCGCACTCAGCGTTTTCATTTTTAGAACTTCATGCAGGATATTATGTACCCGCACATATTAGATGCCTACCATCTCAGCAATCTCACGAGGCTTAATGCGATACCATGAATCGATCGATCATTTGCTCGTACGTCCACGTTTAAGTTGATTTATCTTGTAATAAATGCTCTTGAGTGCTGGTGCTGGAAAATCCTTCAGTTCAGTTTCTATCTTGATCACAGTCTGCTTTTTTAAATAAAAATGTTTTATCACTACACGATAGTAGGTTTTATCCATTTCTACGAAACGTGTAACACCGATCACTTAAGATAACTCTGCCTTGCATTCGGTTGAAACTTTGAACACAACCGTCACCAAATCACGCTTATCATCCGTCATGCCGCTTAAAAAAATTTCAGCCGTTTCATAGAAATTTATCATACGTGTCAATTTATCAAACTTTTAGTTGAAAGTATCTATATTATATGAAAAATGACGTTATATGGTTATTTTTAGTTTAGTTCGTTTTACTTGAAAATTTAGTACAACCAGTGTCATTTGTGCAATGAAGACACCTGATTCATTAAAATCAGTTCAGGTTAGTTCAGGCTAGTGGAAATAATATTGTTTAGTATTAGTATCCCTAAACTGGGGTGGATTATTCTGTTTTTTTATCGGCGTTTTGACATTTTATGTACATTTACGTCACTACTTTAAAATAAATATAATGGCAGTTTTAATGAAACCCGCAATCATAAGGAGTTTCGCTAATACGTTGTAGATATTTACGTTGAAGAATTGGGTTCACACAGGCTTAAAAAATTTAGAGTAATTTATCAACGGCTTTTCATTTTTATTGTTATTAAAATTTGCTCAACTGATCTCGTTTAAATTAGTCTGGTTATCTGAAAACTACTCTGGTATACAAAAAAAAATTCTCTGTCTTTTAAGTGAGACACGTGTTTTCTTAAGTATTTATTATGCTGGATCCAAAAAATTCATAAAAAAGACATCCACCGTGAGGTTTTTTCAGGAAACATACTTAAAGTTGCCAGAAAACTATAAAATTGAAAAAATGCATTTTAATAAATAATGTAAAACTGTATAATTATTAAAATTATGGAATAAAACTATTATTTCGGACATCTTTAAATGTTCTGAATCTACATTTATCATAAGAACTTAAAAATATTAGGTTTTAGTGTTCACGTTTAACACAAAACACGCATACACTACCTTTAACTAAGCTAAGTAGCAAAATATGTGTAACCGCTAAATTAAAAAAATGTTAATATTGAACAAAACTATTATTTCCAGTTTTTTTTGAATTTCTTAAGCCTGACTTGACATCAAAAAATAAAGTTGTATGTTGGGTTTCAACAAAAAACTCGCTTTTAATACTTAACAACTGGTTGGTAAAATAAGTAAAGTAAGTAGGTAAATAAATAAATGCAATAAAATAATAGTATTGTTCAATGTTACTAAAAATTTAAAAGAATTTTTTATTTTAGCCGTTGCACATATTTATTTTAAACATGTTGCTACGTAGCTTAGTTAAAGGTGGTGTATGCGTGTGTTTTTTTGTTAAACATGAACACTAAAACCTAATATTTTCAAGTTTTTATGATAAATGTAGATTCAGAATATTTAAACATGTCTGAAATAATAGTTTTATTCCATAATTTTATTGATTATACAGTTTTACATTATTTATTAAAATGTATTATTTTCAATTTAATAATTTTGTGGCAAATATAAGTGTGTTTTCTGAAAAAAACCGCACAGTGGATGTCTTTTTTATGATTTTTTTGGATTCAGCATAAGAAAAATACTTAAGAAAACATCTGTCTCACTTAAAAGACAGAAGATTTTTTTTTGTATACCTGTGGTATTTTTTTATATTACGATTTCAGCAGAAGCAGTAAGTAGAGGCGAATATCAGTTTTCACTTGTAAATATTTTGGAAGCCTTGCCTCTGCTAAATTTTATATTCTAACCAATATCTCGCTATAAAGTAACGATCATTTAAAATGTCGTATTTATTATGAAGTTATTCTTCAGGAAGTTGTATTCAATATTTCATTTACAAATTTTTTATACTTATTATGGCAGTGAATCCTTGGCATCTATGATTTTATGGTCTCTTCATTCAACAAGAAAAAAGCAGTAGGGAAATATAAATGGTCTGTAGTTAAATCATTATGGTATAGAATCCAATATCAGCGAAATCTGAACGATACTACTACATACTGGGTTGACTGTTAATTTTCTACATCTAGCAATTTCTGCAAGGAGAATTCGCCAGTCTTCTTGATGTGGTTTTAACCACCAATCGGGAGATTTACAAAGTCACCGTAAATCCGCCGTTGGGCTCTTCCGACCATAAACTGCTTTCGACATCGAGTGTCCTACCAGTCAGTGACAGAAAGGCGCCTAAACCGGGCAAGATTTGGTATTACAAATCTGCTAAATGGGAAGATCTCACGGAATACTTTCGAACTTTCCCTTGGTTAGACGTTTGTTTTCGATCCGACGACCTATCCGACTGCGCCAGGGAGGTTTCAGATGTTATCTTAGCTTACATTCCATTTTCGAAGAAATGTCCTTCTAACGGCAAGCCTTGGTTTGATCGAAGATGCAAAGAAGCTGTGGCTTTTAAACATCTTGCCTACCGACAATAGGCGTGAAAATCCTAACACCATAAATCGTAACACCTTTGTTCGTGCCCGGAACAGATGCAAAGAAATTATCGGCGAAACCAAGGAGGCACACAATCAGCGAATTAGAAACAAACTTCTCGCTTGTCCCAACAATTCCAGGTCCTTTTGGTCAATCGCTAAGGCACTTGGTCAAAATTTTACCAAATTCACCATACCACCACTCACACGGCCAGATAGTTCTATTGCAACGACACATTTTTTACCTGTGAACAACTACTTCAACGGTACAATTGGAAAAGTTTTTTGCATCGTATCATGGTGATGATACGATGAAATGGATACACTACGATAATCTAAAGCCCAAAAATTCATGGGTGAAGCCCGGTAAACCATCAACAACCTCACCAAAGCCGAATATTCATAGCTCCAAGCTTATGCCGTGTATCTGGCGGGATCAGTTGGATGTAGCCTATTATGAGTTGCTTCAACCCGACGGAGCTATTACTGCGGAATGTTATCGACAACAATTGTTGCAATTGAGCCGAGCGATGAAGGAAAAATGACCGCAATATGCCAAAAGACACGAGAAAGTAATTTTTAAACATGATAACGCTAGAAACGCTTGGATGGGATGTCCTACCTCACTCACCGTACTCACCAGACATTGCTCCTTTTGATTATCACAAACTTCTCGCTTGTCCCAACAATTCCAGGTCCTTTTGGTCAATCGCTAAGGCACTTGGTCAAAATTTCACCAAATCCACCATACCACCACTCACACGGCCAGATAGTTCTATTGCAACGACACCTGTTGAGAAAGCAAACCTGTTGGCCGAACTGTTTGCTTCACATTCTACTGCCGATTTCCAAGGAAAAACACCACCTACTATTCCCATAGTGCAGTCAAGGATGCCCGATATTGTCTTCAGACAGCGTATCATAAAATGTATTTTAATGAAGCTAGATACCAAAAAAGCTTCTGGCGCTGACGGAATACCTGCCATAGTTCTCAAAAACTGTGCAAGGGAACTAACATCAGTTTTCTGTATACTTTTCAACCTATCCTACAGAAAGAGAATATTTCCTTCCTGCTGGAAATGTGCCACAGTTCAGCCGATACCTAAAAAAGGCAAGAAGACATTGCCAAACAACTACCGACCAGTCGCACTGCTTTCAATAATATCGAAAGTCATAGAAAAGGCTGTCAATCAGCATCTTCTAAAATACCTTGAAGGATTCAACATTATTAGCGATCACCAATATGGCTTTTGTAAACATAGATCAACAGGAGATCTTCTGACTTATGTAACACACGTTTGGAAAAACGCAATTGAACACTTCGAAGAATCTCGAGCGGTTGCTCTTGACATATCCAAGGCATTCGGCCGTGTTTGGCACGATGGACTGTTGGCTAAGCTACGCTCTTATGGTATGTCTGAAAAGTTCTATTTGTGGCTCTCATGTTTCCTCAGAGAGCGTTCTTTACGAGTCGCAGTCGACGGATTTCTTTGTACCACCTTTTCTGTTAACGCCGGTGTGCCCCAAGGCTCCATACTGTCTCCTACTCTCTTTCTCATTTACGTTAACGATCTGCTGGAAAAGACCGGGAATCCAAACTACAGCTTTGCAGATGACAGTACGCTTACCTCTTCATTCACTTTGAACGCCCGGACATCGGCTGCTCAGGCGAATATCCGCAGACTGCAGGAAGTCATTCAACTTAACAAAGACTTGGAAGAAATTCTATCTTGGGGTGACAGTAACCAAGTGGTATTTAACGCTACAAAAACTTAGGCGGCAGTTTTTTCTAAAAAAGTTAACGTTGCTGAACCCGACATAGTTATGTCGGGGCACTCCATTCCCCTAGCATCGTCACTCAATTTGTTGGGCGTTAATTTGGCAGCAAATATGTCCTGGCATGAATATGTTGCAGGCATAGCAAGGAGAGCTTCTCTAAAGTTGGGAATATTATGTCGAACCAGAAGGCTTTACACTCCACAACAACTCTTAATTCTTTACAAAGCTCAAATTCGACCAATTATGGAATACTGCTCCCATGTTTGGGGATCCGCTCCCAAACATACACTGCATTTGTTGGATTCTGTTCAGAGAAGAGCTCTTCGTCTGACCGGCGGCCTTAATTCGCTGGAACATCGAAGAACGGTTGGCGATTTCAGTCTATTTTATAAGTATTTTCATGGAGAGTGTTCAAAGAATGTAGCCCGCTTAATTCCTCCCAGAGCGGTGCATGTTAGAAGTACACGTCGCGCTGATAGGTCACATCCGTATGAGGTTCAGCTTGTTACTCCTCGTACAATGCTTTTCAAGCAGTCTTTTATATGGAGAACAACATCCCTTTGGAATGGCCTACCCAGAACTGTGTATCCCACCGAGTACAATTTACAGCAGTTCAAGAACAACGTGAATCGCTTTTTCCGCACACGTGTCGCTCCTGTAGCGCTTTAGGGACTTACCTGCAGCACGTGTGCTAGACCCATAAAAAAAAAAACAATTAATACTGAAAAAGAACACCAAACAAATATCAATGAATACAAAGAAGTTTACTAGTTACAAAATTAAGAATGACTAATCAGACTAGTGGAAGCCAGCAAATTGACTAATGAGTGAATGTTTTCTTGTTTACTTATACCGTATTGTTCTATGCCAAGCATAAAAGAATACAAAACTCGATAAAAGAAAATAAATAAATCACAATGATTCTTTAAAAAGGCATACAAAGCTCAGTTTATCAATATCATGTCGCTACGACAAAGCAGAACGATCGATGACAAAAGAAATAACCTAAACTGTCACGTTTGTCTTTCGGAAAGTCATTTGTCATTTGCTTCTGTGTACTTTAAAATACGCTTTGACACGATGTGACAAAATGGTAACACATTTCTCTTTATAAGTTCTTGTCCTGTCGCATATTTTAGAACGAGCAAGACATAATGATAGTTATAGTTGTTGAACACCAGTAAATACACAGTGGGTTTGTATTAGACATAGTTACCACCCCCTTAATTAGGGTGTTTAGCGTAACGGACAAGAAAAATATGGGGTTGGAAGTTGTTCGATATTCATTGAGGAATCGGTTGACAAGCGAATAAAAGGCATTGACTTCGGTTCTTTTGTTAGAAGTTATATGAAATAAAAAGTAAATATCTTGTTGTTATGGACTGAATAGGGAGTTAAATGTTAAAAGAGATTTATTAGAAAATAAAAGATTTGGCTATAACTTAAAACGGGGTTGTTTTTATTATGACAGATGAGGTTTTATATTAATTGATTTTTTAGTGGCACTTAACGTTTTATTATTTGTTTTTTACTAGCGTAGGTTTTTTATGTAATTTCTTAAGGTAAGAGTTGCATTTAAAATACGATTTATTGTTTCTTATTGAGAAAATCGTAGGTAGGCATTTAAATAGTCAAGTATCAATTTGGTTACTAAACTGTTAAATAAGTAACCACAAATTAATTATTATATTATTGGGTGTATGAATTAATTTTGAGAGATTTTTCGGTAAAAATTTATGTAAAAAATGGTTATTAATTGATTATTCAAAGCATTGTTCATCGCTAGCCATTACTTTCTTCCGTCTTTGTGGCAGCATATGAATATAATGTTGAAAGAACGACTCATCGTTTGAGGATGTCAACGAATCGATCCATTTTTTAGTATCCTCATAAGAATGGGAGCGATGTTCAGACAGTCCGTACGTCATCAATCGGAACAAGTGATAATCAAAAGGAGCAATGTCTGGTGAGTACGGTGAGTGAGGCAGGACATCTCATCCAAGCGTTTCTAGCGTTGTAATGTTTAAAAATTAGTTTCTCGTGTCTTTTGACATATTGCGGTCATTTTTCCTTCATCGCTTGGCTCAGTTGCATCAATTGTTGTCGATAACATTCCGCAGTAATAGCTCCGTCGGGTTGAAGCAACTTATACACTACATCCAACTGATCCCACCAGATACACGGCATAAGCTTGGAGCTATGAATATTCGGCCTTGGTGAGGTTGTTGATGGTTTACCGGGCTCCACCCATGAATTTTTGCGCTTTGGATTATCGTAGTGTATCCATTTTTCATCACCAGTTACGATACTATGCAAAAAACTTTTCCGATTGTAGTTGCTCACAGGTAAAAAATTGTCTTCGAACGTCTCTCGGTTTCAGTTCGTATAGCATCCAAGTTCTTTTTCCATTTGGCACGGTTCTTCATCGAGTAATGCCTCCAAATCACCTCTTTTAAAGCCTCGAAATCAGTACTCACATATTTTTATCGATGGAATATAAACACCACAGGTTTCCGACAGCAATCGATGACGCTTAGTTGCGCTTTCTACGAATTGAACAAGAAAAATAACGCTTCTCGCAAATGCTGTTTTGTTGGCACGTAATTCGACATATTCAATTCTTAAAAAAATTACGTTGTTTATACTTACACAGCAAAATAACATATACTAAAAATAAAAGTCTAATGATGGTACTTCACCATGAATATAGCAACAGTATGCCCCGATGCGATATAATGCAAGTTACGCCCTCTCTTATAAATCCCTTAAAATTAATTCACACCCCTTATATATTTTTATTTCTGTTGTATTTGGAAAGCAGAGTAACATAACTTTCTTCCTAGACACTGCCAAGAGACAATTGCAGCTAGTGGTGATTTATTGATCTGACCAAAACGTATGACACTGTACTAAGAAATAAATATTGCGAGGTACTGATAGGAAATGGGTAAGACCTACTCTTCGGTTATACAATTCAAGAGCTTCACGATAAAAATACTGCTTACTAAACTACATAACAAGATATCAAAGCTGATATAAATAACTAAAGGCATGACATAAAGTTTTCTTTTGACCGTAATGTTATTTAATATATATGTAGAATGAGTTTTAAAGAAATGGTAGCGTAGCTGTGGTCGAAGTCAAGATCATAATTTATTTAACCTTAGTTTCGATGATGATCAACTTGGTCTGATCTAAGACGGTGCTGACTTAGAATTTATGTTAGCAAGGTTATATATAGAATACAAGCGATAGGGGTCTTTAGATTAGCCAGTAGGAAACTGAATATCTACTTATATACTCAGAACAGAACCAGGTGTACAAGTATGAAATGCGGATTTTTTCCTAAAAAAACATGTTAAATTCGGAAGAATGATAAAAAGTGCTTTATTCAAAGTATGCTCCATCGCTTGTTATACATTTTTCCCATCTTTCGGGCAATTTGTAAATACCACGCCCGTAAAAATCTTCCCCTTTTGCTGCGAACCATTCATCAAGCCATTTTTTCACATCTTCGTACGAACCAAAGCGCTGCTCAGCAAGTGTGTGACCCATCGATGCAAACAAGTGGTAATCGGAAGGAACCAAGTCTGGTGAGTAAACCGCATGGGGTAGAACTTCCCAGCTGAGTGCTTCTAACGTGCCGCGAACTGGTTTTGCCGTATGTGATGGAGCAATGTCATGAAGGAAAACCACTTTGTGTTGCCTCTTTCGGTATTCTGGCCTTTTTTCAAGCAGCGAACGGGTCAGATCAGTCAATTATTGTTGGCAACGTTTAGTATTAACCGTTTCCCCATGTTTTAACAGCTCATAATAGACCACGCCCCTCCGGTCCCACCAAACACAGAGCATCGTCTTTCTGCCAAAGCGATTCGGTCTTGCGGTCGATGTGGATGGTGCGCCTGGGGCTACTCATGATTTTTTGCGCTTGAGATCCTCAAAATAAATCTACTTTTCATCCCCTGTAACTATACGATGCAAAAACGACTTCCTTTTGTACCGAGCGAGCAAAATGTCACACGTGTTTTTGCCTGTCGTTCAACTCATGTGGTACCCATCTACCGGTCCTCTGAATCTTTCCCATCTCTCGTAGCCGATTGGAAACAGCTTGTTGACTAACGCCCAATTGCTCGTGCTTCGTCCAATAATGCTTGCAATTCCACATATTCGTATTTTTTTGGCGGTTTTCCACGTTCCTTGTCTGCAACATCGAAATCACCACTTTTGAAACGCCGAAACCATCGTTCACACGTATCTTGCGATGGAGCATGTTCACTATAAGCTTCTTGAAGTAATCGGTATGATTCAACAGCAGTTTTCTTCAAATGAAAACAAAAAATTAATGCTGTCCGCGAGTGCTCTTTGTTCGGTATAAATTTCGACATATTGAACACAACAACACAACACTATGCACACACTTTTCCAATTTATCACTCGTGCGCATCTGACACTTGTTGATGACACAACGAAATGGCGCAGTGTCAAATCTTTATAGCACAAACTGCATTGGTGCACCATCTGTTGTCTGAAATCCGCATTTCATATTGTATACCTGGTATATATATATATATATATATATATATATATATATATATATATATATATATATATATATATATATATATATATATATATTTACGTATGTAAATAACCCTAAGCACGTATTAATATTATAACGTAATTTTTATTTTAAACTGCAGTATTTACTGACTCATTCATTATCTATTTTACATATAACTAGTATCCCAAATATAAACCATTATTCAGTTAAATATACGAAAAATTGCCATATTCTCATTGTAGTTGATTATCATCTTTACAGATGTAGTGTTCAAATAATCATGAATATCATGACTTAGTACGGATTTTCAATTTCTTTGTAACGTTCCTGATGGTATTCTGCCACTTTAATCGATTATTTGCGGCACTTACCGCGTGTTCCACGTTAGAATGAAAAAGGCTTTTCGTGGTATCTATCCAGCGTATGGGAGATTTGGCCTTTCTTCTCCTGCCCTTAAGCTTTCCCTGATTTCCCAATTTTTCCATGTGCTCGCTTCTAGCTACAGGACCAAAGAACCGCAATATTCCAGCAAGCACTGTAATTAATAGCCGTTGGGTGGGCTTAATTTTGTTCAGAATGGACACGTTGGTTCCGTGTTTAAATACAGAGAACACCAGGGTTTGGATTAGATCGCTTTTCGCGTTTTCGTAATACTCTTCCAAATTCTCGATGATTTTATCATTGCTGTTTTCCCTAGTTGTATTCTTCTGCGGTTTTCATTTTTGTTGTCCCCAGTATTACTAATTAGTGCTCATAGGTAGATAATCTGTTTTATGCTTAGAATTGTCAACAAAAATATACCCAGGGGCAGATATTTGATCGGACCATAACCCATTGGCCTTCGAGGTATAAGTTAGACTCAAAAAATGTACTAAGACTACGCCAAAACAATCTATTGATATTAAAAAGTTGAGCAACAATGAAGTTAGGGCAAAATTTAAAAATATATGGATAAACACCTAAAAAAACAAATCTCATCGGAGAGAGAAATAAACCCTGAAAATGAATGGGAGGAGCTTACAGCGACTATAAGGAGTACACGTCAACGACTCCTAAAGAAGGAAAAAGTACTTCCTAAAGAATGGATGACTGAAGATATCCTAGAAATGATGGAAAAAAAAGAAGAAAACTAAAAACAACCCTACTCAGTATAAAGAGATCATTCGAGAGATAAAAAAAAGGGAATACGTATGGCTAAAGAAAGGTGCATGAGCGAAGAATGTTTAGAAATAGCACACCTTGAAGAAAAACACGACTTTGCAAACTTCCACAAAATAGTGAAACAGCTAACTGGGAAGACACGACGCAGAATTGCTGCCTTGGACGACAACGACGGTAAACTAATTATTGAGAGTGACGACAAACTGTGGGTATGGAAGACTTGCATAACACAACTCTTTAGTGACAACTGATCTGAATTCAAGATGGAAGATCCAAAAAGTGGCCCTCCAATAACCAAAGAGGAAATAATTACTGCTCTGAATGACATGAAAAACGGACGAGCACCAGGTCCAGATAACATTTATACAGAGGTGTTAAAACTCCTTCGAGACTCTGAGGAATTCTTAAATATGCTAGTAAAATTCTTCAGTCAGATTTATGACACTAGAAAAATTCCACAAAAATGGCTGTTGTCAACTTTCATAACCATATCGAAAAAAGCCTCGTCGACGAAATGCCGACTATCATCTGACTAGGTTAATTAATAACGATAACCGTTTGATTAGTTTAATTAACAACCTTATTAAAATCTTCCTAAAAAGGCTTCATTCACGCATCTATTGAAAATATGAGACTGGTGTATCGGAAACTCAATTTGGATTCCGCGACGCTCTCGGCACCAGAGAAGCATTGTTCTGACTGTAAGTGCTTGTTCAGAGATGCAAGGATATGATTCAAGACGCTCACATATGTTTCATTGATTTCTTGAAGGCCTTCGATAACGTCCGACATGACAAACTCATTGAGATACTTACAACAGAACTAGATGAAAAAGATATTAGAATAATTGGAAATCTTTATTGGGGACAACAAGCTAATGTAAATTATGACGGCAACATGTCAAACGAGATCGAGATCTGTAAGGGGGTCCGTCAAGGCTGTGTTCTTTCCCCAACCCTCTTTAACATTTACTCCAAACGAATAATGCAATCTGGCAGAATAAAACGGTATAAAAGTAAACAACATCAGATATGCCGATGATATTGCCACTGTGGCTGATAATCTTGAAGACCAAAATTTAGTAGAAAGAGTCCATCAATATTCAGAACTATATGGCCTTACCATTAGTATTTTGATGACAAAGTACATGATAGTTTCTAAAAAACTAACCCATAACCGGGGGTCCTTAACAATTAATAACACAGAAGTAGAGCCGATGAGGATGTTCAATTATTTGTGTACTACAATCTATGATACATGAGAAATTAGATGTCTCGCCGAAAAGGCCGGGGTAGCATTCTCCCAAATGAGGACGTTATTCTCTTCGAAAGAACTGAGACTGCAACTGAAAGTCAGAATGTTGCACTGCTATATCTTCTCTGTTCTACTTTACGGAGTCGAATCGTGGACGATCAACGAATCAGTAATGAGAAGAATGAATGCCTTCGAAATGTTGTTATGCCAACGTATCCTGAAAATTCCCTGGGCATAACATGTAACTAATAACGAGATACTTAAAGAATGATGAAGGGTCTGAAATTGACCTGGACGCTGCAAAAGCGCAAATTGCCTTTACACGTCATGAGGCACGACCGGTATAGACTGTTGCAACTGATACTTCAGGGTAAGCTTGAAGCAAAAATAGGGCCGGGCAGAAGCCGTCACTCCTGGATGAAAAACCTACGAGACTGGTTCGGTCTCAGTTTGATACAGCTTTTTCGTATTACTGCTAATAATGTTAGAATAGCTGTGATAATCGGTAATGTCCGGAGCGGATAAAGCACTATTAGAAGAAGAATATGCTTAGAATTAAAATCATTGTTAGTGTTAGACTGTGAACTTGGTTAACTTCTTATCTTATTTTTTTTTTAATGTGTGACTTATCTTCCTTGTTGCTACCAATGCCTAGTATGAGATATAGAGAACCATTTATATTTTGATTCCAAACGTCTGATTTATGATCATTCATTAATTAATTGATCACAAACACTGGGGCGTAGCTTAGGGGACTTTGTTTTTATATGAAAAACTTTTATATTCAGTTTATCAATATTTAAATTAAGTATTAACCTTTTATGGGTTCTTTTTGCCGAAAATGTTCTACCTCCCGGTCATCGATTGAGACTGTTTTGGGGCGAGTTTAAGATTTTAGAGATCCAGTGCAAGAGGATCTTTTTTTTTCATCAAGGTGTTTGGCTTCCAGGTAGTAGCTTAACAACTTCCTATTATAGATTGACGCCTCCCCCCCTTATATGTAGCGCCTCCTTTAGTATTATAATTTTCCAAGTCTAAAAAGTTTAAATTTACCACTTTTCTTACTTTAAATCTCTCTATCTTGTACTTTTTACTTCTTCTGAGCCCATGCTAGTCAGCATAAATTTTCCTGATTTTACAAATTTGATAATATACCCTATACGTTTAACCACAATTTGAATCTTAAAAATTATTGAATGATATCATTTACAATTATCCTTTTATTTAGTGAGTAAACCCAAATTGTCCAATGCCCATTTAAATCGGAACAGTTGGCTCTATCAAAAAGAGCAATTTTTCACGACAGTTAGAGGTTAACAGAGGAGAATTGAGCATCAAACTTGGCGCCAAGCGCCGTACGGCAATCCTGTATCGTTGTGTAATTGCTATTGTGCAGTTCAACCCCCACAGTTTGATGTTATTCGTCCCTGGGGCTCCATTGGCGCTATTACCCTGTGTCGTTTCCAGGTCTCGGTGGCGGCAACTGGCTTTAACGCCCTCTGTTAATTCCGCATTCACGATTTATATAATATGTTTGTCGATGTTTGAGAAGTTCTTATCTGGTTGCAATGCATATTGCAATAGACTAATTTAATAACTGTCATTTTTTTTTGATATCGTCAATATTCAAAAGCTTACAAAATAAAATGTTAGTAACTTTTATTTTAAGTTTTTAATTCCCAAAAAAATGTTGTGTTTATTAAGAATTCCTGTGCGATACAAGATTAATTTAAAAATTTTTGTGTACAGGATTATTAGTTATAAGTGGAGCACCCTTCCAGCTCGCTTATTTGAAGAGCTAAGTAATAGTATTAATACCATATCTAGGATCCAATGAAAAAAATTTTATTTTTGTTTCCATTTTCTAGTAATTTTTCGCGTTTTTATATTATATATATATATATATATATATATATATATATATATATATATATATATATATATATATATATATATATATATATATATATATATATATATATATATATATATATATATATATATATATATATATATATATATATATACATATATATATATATATATATAATATATATATATATATATATATATATATATATATATATATATATATATATATATATATATATATATATATATATATATATATATATAGATATATAGATATATATATATATATATTTATTATATATATATATATATATATATATATATATATATATACACATATACATACATATTAGTATTTTTAGTGTTCCGTACGGAACACTTATAAGATCACTTCGGTGTCTGTCCGTCCGTCCGTCACACCCGATTTTCTCCGAAACTATTTGTCATAGAAAGTTGAAATTTGGTAGTAATATAGGAATTGATGGCCCTCATCAGAGCCATGTAGTTTTGAAAGTTAAATTTTGACTTAGGGGTTAGTTTTGGGGGGTGAAATCGGAAGTGAAAAAAAAATTTTTTTACTAGGTAATCGAGTGTGGTGTCAAATGAAAGCTTGTGAAAACACGAGTAAAAAATATATATATATATATATATATATATATATATATATATATATATATATATATATATATATAATGTAATACTTGCGCGCACTTTTCTTTGAATTATTTTTAAAAAATTGCGAAAAATCGCTGTCCACCCGCCTTATCTCGGAAAGTACTCATCGAAAAAATTTGAAAAAATTCTGGAATATTCTCCATGGGGTGTAGATTGAACGAAAATTTTCACGAGTGCATTACCTGTAATAATTTATCTGGTATATAAAAAAACAGAAATTTCAAGGTCATCAATTTTCAGTAAAGATTGGAAATAAACTTTGTTGAAAACTTATTTGGGGTGTGTTTTGTGAAGTCACTGATCATTTTGTATCACCGTAACATAAATTTTGACTTAAGGGATTCGTTTTGAGGGGTGAAATCGGAAGTGAAAAAAAAATTTTTTTTACTAGGTCATCGAGTGTGGTGTCAAATGAAAGCTTGTGAAACCACGAGTAAAATAAAATATATATATATATATATATATATATATATATATATATATATATATATATATATATAATGTAATACTTGCGCACACTTTTCTTCGTATTACTTTTAAAAAATCGTGAAAAATCGCTGTCCCCTACCTTATCTCGAAAAGTACTGATCAAAAAATTTTGAAAAAACCCTGGAATATTCTCCACGGGTTATAGATTGAACGAAAATTATCATTACCTTTAATAATTTATCTGGTATAGAAAAAAAAACCAAAATTTCAAGGTCACCAGTTTTCAGTAAAGATTGGAAACAAACTTTGTTGAAAACTCATTTGGGGTGTATTTTGTGAAGTCACTGATCATTTTATACCACCCTAACAAAATTTTTTATTTTAAAAACAATCAACGTACGGAACACTAATTGTGCAAGTTCAACTTGCACTTGACCGGTTTTTTTTTGTTTTAACGTTTGTCTTTTTCGGCTGATAAAGCCTCGTATATTATCTTCGTGCTTGCCTTTTGTTACTATTTTTAATAAACACTTCGTATATATTCTGTTTTTCACTCTCTGAAAAAACTTTTATACACAGTTTTAAGTTACTACTGTCAAAAGTCTTAACAAAAACACATGCCACGTTACGTTATTGTCAAACCTTGACAAACATAGAAAAAGCGTTCGTATTTTGCAAAATATTACCATGAAAATATATAAAGGCGTTTTTAGAATTAAGGGTTCTACAAAACTGAAAAATACTACACATGGTGTTCAATTTAAAAAAATATGTATTTTTTATCACATGTGAAAAATGCGATGCGCGTTTGTTTCTCTCAAAAAAAATTCCCTAAAAATGCTACTACTTTATTTAACATCTGTGGTTAACTTTTCAATCAAGGGAGTTAGATGGATCGTCTTTGTTTAATCAATAACGGTTTATATACAAGATATACTGAAGCATGACTTTCCAACTGTTCTAAAATGTAAATGTTTTATGACTTCTTTTATGAAATTTTTTTATTAGGAATAATTTTAAAAAATGTACGTCGTACACAATAAACACATTTTTATTTTGGAAAAAATGTGTTTGGTATGGCAGGCGAGGGGAGGAATTCATCTACATGTCATAGTTGTATGCAAAAACTTCGATCGGGATGATGATATCGAATACAGGATACAAACAAGCCAAGAACTTTCTTCTTCGCCTGGTAGGGAACAATTTGAGTGGCAATGTGACAATTTCTAAATTCTCATTAGACAATATAAGTAAAAGGACATTTAACAGTGTTACGTGTGCATGGATTATCTAGAAGAGGAAGAAATGTCATTCCTTTACCCTGTGCAGGAAAGGCGCCGGGAATCGTGGTGGTCGGGGTAGTTGAGTGAAATTATTGAATGGTGGGCAAAAAGGTAGTGTCTGGTCTGTTTGTTAGGTGGTGAATCTGCATACAACAGTTACTATTACAAGGATTAGACATTCGATGTTTAAACTCCAATATAAATGTAGTGCATCGGCACCTGTAATTAAATCAACGTCATATACTCTCACTCTACGAAACTAAGATCGGGTCATTCAATAGGTTAGTCGACTTACTCTATCCTGAGTATAACTTCTATTTTCGGGTTAGGCGTGTGTAACAACACAAGGTTCATATGTTGGCTCTATCGACCACCAGGTGATACTCCCTACTTGCTTCTCTTAGACGCAATAAGATTAATTATTGAATTCCCGATAGTGCTATCCTGTGTGACTTTAATGTAGACAACATCATTTGACATAAGTATTCAAACACTGCCAATGAATAGGGCCAGAAAGCTGAATCTTTCTCACCGAAATCTTGATAACTTGGAACATTGAAGAACGATTGGCGATTTGAGCTATTTTATGAGTACATTCATGGAAAGTGTTGACGGATATGGCTGGTGTAATTTCTCCTAGAATGCCGCATGTTAAGAATATACGTCGCGCTAATACATTATATTTTTATGAGATTCCTCTTATTACTCTTTGTAACACCCTTCAAAAATTCGTTTATATGGAGAAGCTCATTCTTTTGGTATGATGAACCCAGAAGTATATTTTCCACCGAATACAGCTTGCAGTGCGTGATAAATGACTTGAATCACTGTTAAATCCCTTGTACATCTTGCCAACTCGTCTACTGTTAAAGTATATATTTATATATATATATATATATATATATATATATATATATATATATATATATATATATATATATATATATATATTCTTGTTTAATTCGAAGAAAACTGCTGCTGAAAGTCATCGATTGCTGTCGGAAACCTATGGTGATTTCATCGATAAAAACATATGAGTACTGGTTTCGATACTTTAAAAATTTCGACACAAAAGACAACGAATGTCCAAGTCAGCTGAAAACGTTTAAAGATGAAGAATTGGAGGCATTACTCGATGAAGACCCCTCCCTAATGGAAAAAGAACTTGCAGAATTATTAGAAGTTGATTGCACAACCATTTTCAAGCGCTTACATGCAGTGGGAATGAGTGAAAAGTAAGAAAATCGCGTGCGTACGAACTGAAACCGAGAGACGTTGAAAGGCGATTTTTCACCTGTGAACAAATGCTTTCACGGCACAATAGGAAAGGTTTTTTTTCATTGTGTCGTAACTGGTGATGAAAAATGGATATGCTAAGATAATCTAAAACACAAAAAAATCATGGGTGAAACCCGGTGAAGCATCAACAGACTTGCTAAAGCCGAATCTTCATGGCTGCAAGTTTATGCTGTATATCTGGTGGGATCAGCTGGGTGTACTGTACCATATTATGAGCTGCTCTAATCCAACGAAACTATTACTGGGGAATGTTATCGACGATAATTGACGTAACTGAACTGAGCGGTGAAGGAAAAACGACCGCAATATGCCAAAAGACACGACAAAGTGATTTTTCAATATGACAACGATCGGTTGCATGCTGCAAAACCCGTCAAGGAAACGCTAGAAGTACTTGGATGGGATATCTTACCTCACTCGCCGTACTGACCAGACATTGCTCCTTCTGATTTTCACTTATGAGGATACAAAAAAAACGGTTGGATTCGTGGATAGCCTCAAAAGATGAGTCGTTTTTTTAACGTGGTATTCATATGCTGCCAGAAAGATGGAAGAAAGTAGTGGCTTGCGATCCCTCAAATTTAATTCACACATATATATATATATATATATATATATAATATATATATATATATATATATATATATATATATATATATATATATATATATATATATATATACACATATATATATATATATATATCATATATATATATAATATAGAAGAGAGACAAATATAAATGTATAAAATATACACATATACTATTTCATAGAATTAGAAGAGAGACAAACTCTTCTATCATAGTTTCTTCTTCTCAGGGTGATGTTCACCTTCAGTCTTCATTATTTATAACAATATAAAGTTCTTTTCTAGTTTGTCTTATGATGGGAAATCACAAGTATGTAATTTTTGACCTGGTCCAGTACGCCAATATAAGTTATAAGTTAAGGGCGCTTTCCTCTCTAACTCTTTATCATTTGACATGTAAGTAGTTTAGAAAATATAGTGGCCATGGTTCAAAAACTTCGATTTAGTTTAAAGTTCTAACTTTAAATGATCCGGTGATCATAGTTTCCAAAATTTAATTTAAAATTTAAGAAATAAATAATCTTTTAGTGTTAAATATGAATGAATATTTTTTAGTTTTTTCTCAGATTTATTCACACAAATTTTAATACAGAATTCTTGAATCGTCTAAGTCTGTAAAAACGCGGCAAACGAGTATTTTGTATCATTTACTTTTGATAAGAGTCGATAGCAAGCGATTAGACGGGATTAGCGAGCGGCGAGATGAAAAATGTCGGCGAATGTTTGTAGAGGTAGATAACGACCCTCCCAAGCACCTGACAATGTGTGTATTGTCCTAATAGAACAAGGAAAGTAAACATCACTTAGAAAGAGGGTAAATCTTAACGGAGACTTAAAGGAGGGGATGAAGGGAAATGTAAGTTGCCCAATATCCTGTGTGATAATCTTGTATGTTCTAAAACAACAACGACTTGGAGGTGTCAAGCCCACGTTAGTCTCGGTGTTTTCAACTATACACATCACTTACTTATAACTTGCAACAATTCTATAGGCATTACAGTTGGTATATGTGTTTAAAATGGAATTAGATGTTATGTGTCAATTTCAGATAAATTATTTCTAGACGTTAAGTCTGCCGCAAATTTAAAAAAATAAAATTAGTGCAGTAAAAAAAGCATTTGAAATTGCACAGTTAAGATATTAGGATTTTTTCCTCTCTGGGGTGTCACCAGGAGTATTGTCCTGAGTTTTTGATTTCGAAAAACTTGTGCTCTTTTGTTTATAAACAATTTAAGTTTTCAAATGCGTTTTTTGAGTTTAAAATGTTTATACAAGTCGGATCGAGACAAAAACCAACCTCTTCGTAATGAAATTTTCAACAAATTCTCGTTAGTTTTAAGTCGCTGAAGTGCATATATAACCTACAAAATATAAAAAACGGGCAATTTATTTTATTTTACAGGTCAACTAAGTGAACCGATCGGCTTGAAACTTTCAGAAAATATGTCTTTTGTTATAGCAAAAATATTCTGAAACTTTAGTACAAAAATATTGAACCCAGAATTGATTTTGTTATTTAAAATTTGAATTGCCCGCCATTTTATGCCATTTGGTCCAAAATGGATCGTTTTTTTTTTTTAAATTAGGTCCGATGCCATTAAAAAAATCTTTTTTTTGGGTGTCATTTTAACCGTTTTTTACATTTGTTTATTAATGCGTTTTTCGGTCATTTTGAAAATAAATTTTTTTATCATATCTGGTAGAAAATCGCGAGACCAATATCAAACAAAAATCATTTTCGTTAACGTTATACATACACTTAAGCGACTTACGACGACCAATGAGGATTTGTTGGAAATTTCATTACGAAGAGTTTTTGTCTCTATCCGACTTATACAACCGGAGTTATTAACATTTTAAGCTCAAACAACGCATTCTGAACACTTAAATTGTTTATAAACAAAAGAGCATAAGTTTTTGCAAGGCCCAAAACTCAGGACAATACTCCTGGTAATCCCCTAGAGAGGATAAAATCATAATATTGCCTATCTCATCATTATTTTGACCTATTTTACTGCACTAAATTGAAAAATGGTTAGCTTAGGTGACAATGTTTCTTGCTGATCCAGGCAGTAACTTTCTTTTGTGATCATGTTAGCCAAAGACAATAATTTTAATTCATCATCTCTGCTTAAGGATACTGATTGATAAAATATTGTATTCGTTATAAAATCACACTCCGGGATTTTCGTATTTTTTTAAGAGAAACATAATTTCCCATTTCCATTAGTCTGTCGGTGTATGGGGTCTTTAAATGTCATAGAGTTTCAATAGTACTATAAAGAAATTTTTATGGTTTTGGATAATTGTCAATTTTATTATATATAGTCATACATTAAAGAGAGTTGCTTCATACATGTCTTGATATACATGCTTTTCAGTGTTCTTGGACTCCATGAATCTTAAAATTATATTATTTTTTCATTATTTCCAATTTTTGCATAAAGAATATCTAGAGATTAATGTCAGGTTTCAGTTCTAAATATTTCTGAAGCTTTAGTCATGCGCATCCTTTTTTGCGGTGAATAATGTGTTCTCTTAAGGTATTTATCGTTTAGAATATGCAATGCTTGGTTCAATTTTTTTCTTTAGTGTCAGAAAGTTAAATTTGGTATATTAAGTACTGGGTAAATTACTTTACCAATTTGAATCAAGATCAACGGTAATTATTTTCTATTCTTTCATCTGTTAAATGATCTCGGAACACGTTTCGTCGTATGACGACTTATCAGCTGAGTTAGGAACGAGAGAGAAGAGAACAAAACTAAGAGTATTTATCACAGTACTACCGCAAAGAATCAGTAAGATACAACAATTGCGCCTCTGACTGGCGTAAGCTTTGTTTTGAACCTCTGTCGGGTTTTGCTTAAAGCCTCAGACTAATAGACGAATTACTTCTGAGTAGCGCGATTATGAGGATTATAATAATAAAAACTAGGATTACAGCGGCCAGAGATGTAAATTATTGTATCTTACAGATTCCTTGGTGGTAAGTATCTGAGTTTTGTTGTCTGTGTCGATCCTAGTCGTGATACGATGAGATGTGTCCCGAGATGGTTTCACAGATGAAAGAACAGTAAGTCCCTGCAGAACCGTTGATTTTGTTTAATTTTAGTAGTTGATATTGATTTTATATAAGTGAAGATGAATCCTAATTATCGCACTGCCTAACGGCAGTCATTCAGTCATTTTAAGCGCTCAGTTGGTCGGAAGGAGGGAGAAACTCTTAAAAAAACTAGAAAAAAATTACTCATATTAGCCATAAAGAGCTTAAAATGTTTAAATCAAGGTTAATTTTTTTTATTTCATACACTCACTTTAATAGTTTTAGCTTGATTGACCAAGGTATTGCAGAAAAGACAAGAAATTAAGTTAAAATGATTCTGTTAGTAATTTTTACTATTTTTAAGGATTAAAATGGTTAAATTAAGGTTAAATTATATTATCGTATGTAACCACTTTTGAAAGTTTGTTCTTGGTTGGCCGAAATGATACAGTCAATCATATAATGTAACAGGAAACGAAGTAAAAAGGATTCTGCTATCCATATTTAGACTTTTAAGGGTTAAAATAATTAAATTAAGGTTACATTCACTACTGAGGGGTTAAAACTGTTAAATAAATGTTAGTTTTTTTTATTTTATTTCAGGACTATGAGATTTTAATTTTGATTGACAAAAATGATACATGAAATTATGTAAAAAGTAAAGAAATAACTAGTAATGTCGTTCGGTAGCTATTTATTGAGTTTTTTAAAGGTTAAAATGGTTAAATTAAGGTTAATTTTTTTATTTCATACATTCACTTTAATATTTTGAACTTGATTGACTAAACTGTTGCATAAATCTTGCTGAAATGTTGCAGAAATGACTAGGAATTAAGTTAAATGATTTTTAAGGGTTGAAACGGTTAAATTAAGGTTAAATTATATTATCGTAGGTAACCACTTTTGAAAGTTTGGATGGCAAAAATGATACAGTTAATTATGTCAAATAACAATAAATAAAGTTAAAAGTTTTCTATTCATTTTTAAGGTTTTAAGGAGTTACGCGAAAAAATAAGCATAAAATAAAATTTTCTTTTGACGCAACTATTTTATATATAATAATATAATTTTTATTTTTCACAAATACTTTATAGTTTTAACAACAAATTAAAAAAATATATTAAAAAAATTTCAAAATGGCGGAGATATGAACCATCTTGTAGGAGCCTCTTTTGAAAATCCTAGCTACCGGTGGAATTTTAGTCTCAGTTAAGAATCGTCTAAAAACTAAACAAATCTGTTGAAGTGACAGCCGTTCGAAAATAAACTCGGATTTTTTACAAAAATTTTGAGCTTTAAAAATTAATAAAAAATGAACGGTGCATCCAATTGAAAAAATCGTAACTTCCAGATAAAAAGAATATGGGGTATAAATTTTATCAAAATCGTTTCAGTAGATTTCGAGATATTTTGTCTACGAGTTTGGAAAAAGTAGTTTCGAGAAAAACGCAAAAGAAAAAGAAGTACCGCGTCTTAAAAGTCTATAATTTTTTTATGTTACCTTTAATCTGCGATTCCATTTTGTAAATCTTGAAATATTCTTAAAAGTATAAATAATAAATCTAACCAAAAAAAAAAATCGATTTTTTTTGAAAATTTCAAGGTGGTGTAACCTCTTAAATATTAAAATGGTTAACTGAAGCTTAACTTTACTACTTAAGGGTTAAAATAGTTCAATAAAGCTTAATTTTTCTTTATTTAATTCTCAGAAATTAGCTAAAGGATTGCTCTATCAGTTTGGAGCCGTAAACAGCTTCCGACAGAGAGAGTCCCCACCACTGAGCTTACAGCAGCCAGAGATGTAAATTATCGTATCGCGCTAGTACTGTAATAAATGCTTTGATTTTTGTTCCATTTTCTGTTGATTCTAGCTCGGCTTATGAGTCTTGATACAAAGAAATGCATTTTGAGATAGTTTGATAGATGATAGAACAGCAAATAACTTTTGAAATATCAATTTCCTTTAATTTGAGGAGGTGATATTAATTTTTATATACGTGGAGTGGAACCTTAATAATCGCGCTACTCAGCTGTAATTTTTAGCAACACTTGAAACAATTTCTATATCGATCTGGGGCTGTAAGTTGTAAATAAATCCCGACAGTGGACAGGCATGCCTTTAAAACTTGGTTAACAGCAGCGAGAGGTGAAAATGGTGGTATCTTACGGAGGAATTGTGAGTGAATAATTGGGCACGACTTTTACTTCTTTAGATTTACAATGAAACTTGAAATTGAGCTGATCTATGATTATTTTGCCCATATCCTCTTCCCCATAAACACTACAAAAATTTTAAGCTAATAATGACGTATGAAATATTAACTACTCTGTGGACCAGGGGCGGATTTCAAGAAAAATCAGATCAGTGTCATATTTTAGATTTGACACATATAATCGACACTACAGAATAGGATAATAACATTGGATTGAATAGAACCATTTTCACACAGAAAATCTTTTTAAAACATAAGAATTGAAGTTCCGTTTGGAGTTCGCCCCCCTATAAACTCACTTTGTTACATTAAGTGGTTGTTTTGTAAATTTTTATTAGATTTAGTTATCTAAAGAAATCATGATTAAGTTTAAAGTTGTAGTATTCTGAAAAATTTCCTTCTTAATATTAAGACCTTAAAAAACTTTAAAAAGCTGCAGCTTTTAATTTGCAAAACAAACCTTATAAAATTTGAAAATTTAATTAAAAAGTAAAAATTTTGATATGCGAGAAGGGTCAACTCAAACGGAAACTTTTTTTTTTAGAAAAATTGTAAAATATTTTTGTTCTTGAAAATGTTTTCATCAGATCCAATATTTTTATTCTATAGTTTAATGTGGGTCTCATGCGTCCAATCCGTAAAACACATCTGAATTTCTTAGATCCATCCCTGATGTATACTTAAATTAACATAGTCATTTAAGCAAACTTTTTTTTGTCTGTTAATATGAGTTGTAAATATTTTATCATTGTGTCAATTGTCGTATTATTTAAAATTTTGAGACAGAATCATCATTAATTTACAAATTATTAAATTATTAAATATAAAAAACTAACTTTAGAAATTCGAGTAAGAATAGCAGAACATAAGTATTGAATTGAGAATATTCTGTAGGATAATAAATGATAATTTTTTGAACGAGTTGAACGATTATCAATACGTTTACAATAATTTAGCGTTTATCAATTAATTTATGTTTTTGTGATTTTCTGATTAAAAGTCGCTTTTTTACTTTTTTTTTTATCGCTCACCTCTCCGTCTGAATCGGGATGGGGATATATACTTAAATTAATAAATAAGTACCAGGACTGGAATTCGACACCCCTCATAACGTATATCGGTTAGGACCGCCACAAAAATAAATATTTGCAGGTATGAGTTTATTTAACTGAATACATTTTAAGTTAGATACAACACAGAAAAATGGCTTATGCATCTAAGACCACCGAACATTATGTTCAGCCTCAGACACAAAAAAGAATAGCCAAAACATTTTTTTCCGTCAAATCAGTGATCCATAAGAAATTTCAATGGGTGCGGTAAGGATAAGAAAATACTGGATAGATTTTAAACTCTGATCGCACGTGTTGTGCTAGTAAAACAAATTTAGAAGATAATTACTCGTTTCTAATAAATACACTGTTATTTATTTTCTTAGCTAAACTATGCATGAACTACTAAACTATTTCAGTAAATTAGACTTTAAATAGTATTGTGATAGCCTGTGAATCATTGAATAATTCAAATTTTAGAAATTTGACAACACTTACATTCAACCAAATCATAACTCGTTTCCATTTTTCCTTCCTTGGAGTCCACTGTTAATCCTGTTTCGCGTTTAAATGTGAATAAGTGGAGCTTTGTGTTCAGCCATCTTGAATAGACATTGGGCAATTTGTTTCGGTCGAAAACGATGTTATTCTTGTTACTTGATCGAAATGAAATTCTATGACATGTAGACAATCATTAAGACATAGATATCTGGAGGTCAATCTCACTATTTATAACTAACAATAACTATTATAAATTTTTTAAATTCGGTAATTTGTTTCAGGTAAAACAAGAACAAAGGACAAATACCGGGTCGTATACACCGATCACCAAAGAATAGAACTCGAAAAGGAATTCACCTTTGTAAATAAATACATTACTATTCGTCGAAAGTCAGAATTAGCACAAACATTAGGCCTCTCAGAGCGTCAAGTAAAAATCTGGTTTCAAAACCGTCGGGCAAAAGAGAGAAAACAAAACAAAAAAAGAGTGGAAGAAAAGAACCAATTGGAAATGTACAATGTCAATATGTCGTCACCTGCACTGCTCAATCAGCATAATCAATCATCAAATGTGATGAATCATCATCAATCAATGGAACAATCAGTGTTACCAACTGTAGTGCCTCCTCCCAATGCTGTCATGCAAAGGTTTTTGCAAGATCAGCAAGTTATGAAATTGGAAGCAAGTGATACTAGTGAACAGCTTGGTTGACGCGTTAGTGACAATTTTATTTATGGTTATTAATTAATATTGGTCATAGTGTCTTCTTGTTTATCTTGGATTGTGAAGTAAAAAGAAGACATTTTAACGGGGATTTTTATTATTGGAGTAAAACACAAGCACATAATATGAATTTGTTTTAGACAATTTTTTACCTCTATATCATATATATATGTATATATATATATATATATATATATATATATATATATATATATATATATATATATATATATATATATATATAATATTTAGGTAAAGTGACAAGCTAGCCATTGTGCAAAGTAAGCTGGTGTGATGATTTGACAAGTAATATTATCCTTTTTTTGGTCATAGCAATAATGACCTATTTTCTAGAACTATGGAAGTAATTATTCTAAAAATATTTCGTTACTTAAGTGTATATGACATTGTGGTAAATACTATTAAAGAATTTTATCAGAGCTATACAAACAACGTGAAATCCTTTAAACATTTTTAAACGGTATTCCACAGAATTATGTATTACTTATATTTAAATATAAACAGCCATGTTTTATATTTGACTTAAAATTTTTAATAGTACATAAAAAATATGTACTTGATATATTTTTTGTTGATATAAAAATAACTGAAATTGCAATATTTTAAATAGGTAACTTTTGAAATGTCTTCTTTTCACTGCCGCATTTCTTTTTTTGAATTTAGTTTCAATTTTTTCACACCTCGTCAGTTACGAGGAATTCACAAGGATTTTGATTTATATAGGTTTTAGTCATTTTTCATGATAGACTACAACCAAAGTCAGGAAGTACTGATATATCTTTAGTTGTATGTGTTTGTTCTGGACTAATTTAAAATGATTTTATTTGTGTAATTATTTTATAAATTTTCTTCTGTTCATAGTATAAATAGTATTTTAAGAAATTAAGCAAAATTACATTTGTAATCACTCTTGGCAGTTAACTAAATATATAAAGAAACAAAAGACAATAATTCTCATTTTTTAAAGTATTTTTTAACATGTTACTCTACAATAAACATTACATAGATTTCGAAACGCTTATTTTGCTAAGCCACTGCCTTTATTTTTATTTGAAGCATGCGCCCATCATTTGGAGCTGGGCAGTAGTAAACGGAAGAAATTAAATACAAAAGACTCAGGTGTTATCATTATTGGAAGCATGCGCCTACCATTTGAAGCTTGCGCATTATTGAAACAAAATAAATCTTTATTAAGAATAACGATTTCCTTTATTTAGGAATTTATTTTTTAACTCCTTCGCGTTAATACTGCGCATGCTTGAAATAACCTTAAGGACAAAGGCATGTGAAAAATAAGCATCGCAAAATCTTTCTAACAGTATCAATATCTGGATGTGCGAATTATGCATAGGTGATTTAAGCATATGAAATTTTGATTGGATAAGTCAAATTTAAATTTCAGAAAAATTAACCAAAAAATCGCATTTTCCTACAATTTCACTTGTTGAATTTCCGGAACTGTTTTCTTTTTGGGAAAATAAGCATTCATAAAGTTTTATTCATTGATTTATGATGTGTATTAGGTTCCCACAAAATTTTTAAATTTACATATTTTATGTAATATATTAAAAAAATATTACCCTTTTTGTAATTTTAGAATATACTTCACTATTAACTTTTGGTTATAGTCTATATAATTTTATTTTTTCGATACAAATAGTGTTTACTTTTTTAAAAAATTTTAATTGTTTTACTTCAAATATTTTTATAATAGTATTTTTTCCGAATTTCGTAGTTTATAAACACCGTCCGAAAGTGTATGTGCAATAGTTATTATATTTTTATTTCCTTTTGTGCAATGTATTTTAAAATATTTAATATAGTACATAGTAAGTTTATGTAAAAAGTCGTTGTTGCAAATTTGTACATAAATAGATTTAGTAATACTATCTTTTAAGATGGAAGAAGTCAGCACAAATCTAAGACTATTGTAAAATTAAATTAAAACTGAATTTATTTATTAAGCAAACTACTTTATAGCATTTTTATGTATTTATTGACAACCACTGGGTAGCTTTGAAGTTAAGATTCCTTTTAAGGTACTCCGTGTTGAAAAGCGAAGGAAATCACGTCCAAAATAATGAAGTGACGTCCGAAAATGACTAGGTTTTTGTTGACTTCAAAATAAAAAAATTTAAAACATGTGATGAAAACTGAATTTAGGTGTGTACAGTGAGAAAACGCAGTTTTACGTATGTTGTGTATGTAGCTTTTAGTTATTTTTCTATTTTGTATGAAGGGCTGCTTTTACATGTGAAGTATTTAAGCTGTATTATATTTACTTACTGAATTAGAGGGTATTTTACGTAATAAAAATAAAGATTAAAATTAAAAATATTTTTATATACTTTCTTGTTTATTATCCACAGATAAGGACTGTTTTTCAATAATTTAAATTTTAAATAAAAATATACAGAAATAACAGATGATGATATGATGATATCAAAACAACAAATCAAATGTTGAAGCGCCCTTATAGTCTTAAATATTTTGCCAATAAGTTTAAAAATCTTACAAAAATCTATTTGGCACCTTTTTGATAAAGTTACGTCGTTTTGGTAAAAATATATGACTTCTTTATTTAATTTTAAGATTGCAATGTTGTTAGAAAATATAGCAAAACTTTTGTTAACCTCCGAGATTGATATGATAGCTATAAAATTATGGAACATCAAAATTACAAATAATGAACAAATACATGTGTTTTTAAAAATTGCTAGTGTTTCTGTATTACCTTTAACTTACTTAAACTTGAAAATTTCTTGGTTGTAGAGAAAGAATTTTTACCGAGAATAAGAGAATTAGTAAAAGTGGATATTGCGTAGGGAGTATTATTAAGATGAATCGTACTCCGTAAAATGATTTTTTAATTTTAATTATTACGCCTAAAGTAATAATATTCTTCATAAGTCAGACATTAATATACTAAGTTTTCTTATAGCTTGTCCCTTCTCGATCAATATAAATTTCTTAACTATTGGTCTGAGCGTTTGCCCCACGATTACTTCAGAAATTTGATTTGCAGTGTAATTTCTTGTGGATGGTAACTTTTAACGGTTATTATCCCCCATCTAATTTGTCTCAAGTGTTATTAAAAATAGTCATTGTACCTATTTTCTAGGTGCGGATTGAGGTCATACATTCTAACAAAGACTAGTAAATAAATCCCGTCAAATAGTTAAAAAAAAAACTGATCGCTTTCCACGACCCGGATCAACATCCCTGGGAACACAATATGTATTACATTTGTTGTAATGTTTTCCCCGTGTCACTGACTTTTAGAAATGTCTTGTCGCACATTGGTAGCTAAAAATCTCTTTTAAACATAGGGTTGCCTGAGATTAGTTAGTGCCAAATATGTATTATATATGAGGTTTCTGAAAATTGTCCGGAACTAAATTTTTCAAACAAAATTTTCAAATTTTAAAAATATAATTTTCTAATGGATAGATTTTCAAACCACCAAATTTTTAAAAGAGAATTTTTCGAAAATAAAAAAAGGAAAGCAATATTCTTGAATCAACTTTTATTTTCAATATTTAACTTTTGAATAACACAGACAGAGGTTTGTTCAAGTAAATATAAACTGGATTACAAGTACTTAATTTCAGTTGTGGCTAACTAACCCATGCCAACGTTACTAAAATATAAGCTTAAATAATTAAAAGGTTTGTTTTGGATTTATTTGAATTACCTTGGCTGAGCTTAGTTAGTTTAGAGGTTAGTTCAAATAGCTATATATTAGTTTACGAATTAGATTTTAGTTTATTTTAAACTTAGTTAACTTAACTTTAACTAACCTGTCTGTTAGTGAGTAGTTTGGTCAATGGAATCGCAGGCAGAAATTTGTTCAGGTTAGTTCAAGTAATCTGAAGATCTGCAATTTAATTAATTTATTATTATTATTCTAACTGGCGTGAGCCGAGCTAACTTCTACCATCAACTTGCCAAGATCCACCTAACTATATTAAAAGATCAACAGAAAATCTGTATCACAAAAACTTGTTTTCCGAAAATTTATCCAGTTGAAAATTTTGTTTACCCAACACAGCCGTTAATTTGGAGCGATATGCGGGAATAATTCAATTGCTTTACAAAACTTGAATGATCATCACCAGGGTTCAATGAAAAATTTTCCTGAACAAATACAAAAGGTAACATAAGTAAGCCTCCACACCGGCCTGATTTAATGTCAATAGATTTTTTCATAAGGGATCACAAAACCAAAATTTGCCGAAACTTTCCCGGGAACAATTCACAGAAAATATCAGGCAAGAAATGTCTATGATTATAGGAGCGACGTTCCGAATAGTGATCAAAAATTTTACAGTGTTTATTTCGAATATTTAAAAATTAAACTTTTTTATGTGAAAATTTGCTTAGGTAAGCTTACCGTCGATTTTAATTATTTTTCTAATAAAAATTTTGCAAATTTTTGATCCCTTTGAAGTATTATGTCACGGTAAAAAAATGAAGCTGTTAATTCGGGGTAGGATTTAGACTAGGACAGTTAATAGGTGTAGGATTATCAAAATTGATTGTGAGAACTTAAACTGTCTATTTTTAGTTTGTCTTTCGATTAAAATAATAAATATGATTTTGCAGTATTAGATGTTCTTTATATTTATATTAAAAACGAGCACTCACGTTAAGGCCTATGGAAACTGGTCGTTTGCATCAGACAGTAATGAATCTGTTAATTTACGGTGTTGCCAGACTTCTAAAATTTAACAGATTTCTTAGTTCAACGACTTCGACAGTATCATCCATCAAGTGAAATCTAATGAAGTGCATAATTCCAGTATAAAATAATGTAACTTTTGTATAACGTCAGAACGCGCTAAACGTCGGACAATGTTGCAATTTAAACTTCTATTTTAATTGTCTTTACAGCACTTCTAAGTAGATGATTGATTTGGTGAAAAATAATTATATCATTGACATGATTTATCTATGTTTTTATCCATAGAATCCGAATATTTTTTTATAATTTAAAATCATAATTGGCTCTGAAATAATATTTATGTGTAATATAATATCCTATAATCATTTTTACCTTAATCAGGTCAGAAAAAAATGCACTTTTCCTACCGATATGTCATTTTAGTTGTCAAATTATCCAAGTAATGCTTTGAATTATATATTTGAGTCTAGATACTAGAAACATTTTACCAGTAGATAAAGTATGTCATTTATAAAATCGCTTCCCGCCAAATTGATGATCCATTGGGAACTTCAATGAGTACGATAAAGACAAGTGAAAAACACGGACAGAACGGCAACCTTGTCTTATACAAAAATTGCTTTGCTACGCTCCCGTATAATACCGCTAAAGAATTGACTGATCGCATATGGTCTGGTAGTAAAACCTGCTTGGGATACATATTGGTGTTGTCACCTAAAATTGTTAATTTTAATGGCAGCGATATATGGATATACAGCCAGTCCAAAAAGTCTCCATACACCACCTGCTTTCTATACTATTTTTCTGTTTTGTTTAACTAATTAATGGGAACTATGAGAATATATGTTTAAAATAATATTTGAAACTTAACCCTCGTTGGTTAAGTTTTGTATTAGAATCAACTACGGAACATTTTGTTTAGAAATTACATCATTATTATAAAAATGTAGAGAAAATTAATATCAAAAAAGTCCCCATACACTTAACAATTACCAATAATAGTTTGACGGAGTTTAACGGAAAATAATTTCGTTTAAACTAATATTTAGTGGAACCGCCGTTGGCCTTGATAATTTCCTGTAACTAACCTTTTTGTCATGCTTGCGACCAGCTTTCCAGTAACTTCTGTTGGCATATTCTTCCATTCGTTCAATAATCTGTTTTTTAATTCTTCTCTCTTTGAAACATTATGATTGCGAATGTGCCGTTTAAGTTCCTCTCATTAATGTGTATGAAGCTGCTGTCACACATTATGGATCATCCATTCTAGCACCAAGTTTTCGGATTATTGGCCTGTTGGAAAATGTATCTTTTTTCGAGGGCTAATTTTTGGATACCTTCTCTTAAATTGTCTCTTAAAATGTTCAGATGAATCTGATACTATTAATAAAATGTAAATTTCCAACCTCTCCAGCGGACATACATCCCCAAAGCAGAACACTGCCACCCCCTTGCCTCACCGTGGAACAAATGTTTTTAATATCGAATGCGGTATTCTTCTCCAAATTTTAGTTCTGCCATCAGACCCAAAAAGGTTAATTTTAGTTTCATCACTAAAAATTACGGATTTCCAAAATTCAGGAGCTTTCCCATACCTTTTCTTTTAATTTTGTTGCATTTTTCTTGGGATTATGATCTTTCTATAATTATTTGTCTAACAATACTGACCTTTTCATGTGACGTCAGTTTCTTGGGACGACCGCAGCGTGGTCGAATTTTATAGGAACCCGTTGATGTATACTGGTTTACAATGTACTGAACAGTAGCATGCGAATTTTTAATAATTTTTCCTATATTTCTGTACGATTTTCCCTCCTTCCATTATGATCTTTCGAACTTGAAATATAACTTCACAATTTCTTTTGCTTATTTATAATACTACTTTGAAAACCGACTGAAAAATTACTAGCAACAAGTGACAGATTATAAAGTATGGCCAAAAATTATTCATTTATTTTCAGTTTAGTGAGCAATAGATAACTTGACAAAATGCGGCTGATTATAACGTGTTTTTTTCAGTGCAGTTCTTGAGTGTATGGAGCATTTTGTGACATTAATCTTGTTTACATATTTATAACATTGTAGTAACTTCTACTTCTAAATAAAATGTTCCGTAGTTGTTTTTAATACTAATCCTTGTTGGTTAAGTTTCAAATCTTATTTTAAACATGTTTTCTCATAGTTCCAATTAATTAGTTAAACATAACAGAAAAATAGAATAGAACGCAAGTGGTGTATGGAGACTATTTGGACTGATTGTATATAACTTATTAAAGCATAAATTTAGAAAATAATGAGCTATTTCTTATGCGTATGATGTTATTTACTTTCTTCTCTATTAGCTAAAATTATGCATTTGATTAGATTGAAAATTTAATAATATTGAGAAAGCCAGTGAGTCAAGGATTTTTTTTACATTTTAAGTATGATAATACTATATATTTGGCCGATTCCTTCGCATCTTATTCAGACAGCCAGTGTTCAGACCAGGTTATATGTGTATATGTTATTATTGAACAATCATTGACCTACTCTCTTATAAATAAGTCCCATCACACAGTACATGGTGGTACTAACCTTGCGGTCAGAGTTTTATGGCAGCCTTTGTTTGGACATAATATTTAACGTGTCTACGAGACAAGACCCAAGTGGCCAAATGCGAAATTACGAAATTCGAATATTCGTTGGAATAAGCTCTAAAACGTCTAAATGCAATATATATTATATATATTTATCCTGTTCTCGCCGTAACCCAGTAATATTATCAGAGCGGAGAATACTATAGACTTCTTCTGTTTGTACAGGAATTAACGATATCTTTGGTAGATATGAAACATTGCTTTGTATACATGTTTGATGTTCGAAGTAATTCGGCAAATTACGTCTGAATTTTATTTTCCTATATTTTATGTAAGCACTGAACACACGCTACAAGGAAATCTCTATGTTGCTACAAGGGTAGCGCGTGCGTAGAAGTAGCGATTCATGTTGGTATGAAATTGGTGGAAGTCGTGATGAGAAACGCAGTCCTGCAAAATTTCTTCTGAAGGGATTAGGTTCCATATGAAAGCAATCTTAAAGGGGGTGGTATTATGACTAATTAGTTAAACTTCGTCTGTGATGCCTTAACGTGAGGTGTATTTGTAGCATACTCTACTGTGTGAGAAATCAAGTGGGCTACATTAAACCAACATTTCCTGTGAAAGTATATATTGAGTAGACTCAAATTACCAACTTTACTTTGATATCACCACTACACCAAACATGATGATATATACAGAGTAGTGTCATTGTGCCAAAGATTCCACATTCCTAACTTAGTTCCAATCACGGGTTTTGATGAGTTCCTGTACAGCAAACATGCGCATAACTCGCTTTTGGAGAGAAACTAAAGAATGCGTAGTATTACTCAGTAAATATCATCACTACACCAAACACTTTATTTCTGCTCTCGACGCGCGTAGTATGCATAGTATGTTTGGGAGTAGGGTCTTCAACATGGGGGCCGCATTCCAACGAAGGTCGAGTTTGAGGTTTGTATATAATTTTTAGAAGTTACATACTCTACAACAGTTCTGTTCTGGAGTACGTAGCTTACTAGTTTGAAATAACATTTCGACACTTTGAGATGCTTTCTTTGTTATGATCATGATATTTTTCCCAAGTTAACGCATATCTAGTTGAGTGATGTTGTGTGTTATAAGCAGTTTTTCGTTTCTCCTAGTTATAATATTGTGATATTTAAAATTGTTATTATAAGTTAGAAAATAACTTCTTTTGTCACAAGACCAGCTCACAAAATGAATGATGAATACAAATTCCATTGTGGAGTTTTCTTAATGATGCAGACGAGAACAAAATTTATTAGGTTCTACTTTAATTGCCCAGATCAAAAAGACGTTTGGCTTACCATATTTCATTTTAATAGTTTATCACACAATATGCAAAAGGCACAAACTATGCTGCACATGGTTCAAGAAGCTTCAGGAAGGGTTGGTTTAAAAATCAATCTCTCAGTTTATGACAGATCTTGTATAAATATCTGGGACATGAAGTCGGCATAGGACGAGAAAACCAAACACATAACATTCAGCAGAGACTAGGTGTCTCCTGGACGGCATATGGCAAGCTGAGCAACATATTTAAATCTAATCTTTAAAAATAAAAGTTTTTAACAGATGCGGATGCGGATGCGGATGCGGATGGAGAGGTCAATGTTAGGCGTTACTCTTAGAAATCACATTCCAAATCCCATTATCAGGAAAAGAACGGGGGTACAAGACGTAGTCAAATTCATTCTAAAGGGTGATTCATTTAGAGGTACTTTTTGTGATGGGGATTTAATTGCAGATTGCGCATGCGTCGTGTCAACTGAAGTGGCATTCCTGTTCAGTAGTGTTTGACAATTCATAATGGAAAGACTTAGCCTGGCACAGCGTCTACAAATTGTTCAACTTTATTACGAAAATGGGCGTTCTACGAGGAATGTGTATCGGGCGCTTAGAGCAACTTATGGTCCACATAATCGGCCTACTGAACGCACAATTCGCTCTACCATCAATAAGTTTGAGACCCAATTTTCATTATTGGATAATGCTCGACCGAATAGACCACATCCAGCACGTAGTGAAGAAAATATAGGGGCGGTAGCGGAGAGTGTACGCGAAGACCGTGAAGTGTCGATTCGTCGCCGTTCTCAACAGCTTGGCCTGTCATATTCAACAACTTGGCGTATTTTACGTAAGGATCTTTCTTTAAAAGCATACAAAATTCAACTAGTGCAACAACTGAAGCCGACCGACCTTCCGAATCGTTTTCGTTTTAGTCGTTGGGCTCTTGACAAGCTTGCAGAAGATCCACTGTTTTCGAGAAAAATTTTGTTCACCGATGAGGCCCATTTTTGGCTTAATGGGTTCGTGAATAAACAAAATGCCCATATTTGGGGTGATGAACAACCTGAAGAGGTTCAAGAGCTGCCATTAAATCCAGAAAAAACAACTGTTTGGTGTGGTTTATGGGCCGGTGGAATAATCGGTCCATATTTCTTCAAAACAGAGGCCGGCCGGAATGTTACTGTGAATGGTGACCGTTATCGCGCCATGATAACAGACTATTTGATGCCAGAAATTGAAGCCCGTGGTCTCGACGAAATGTGGTTCCAACAAGATGGCGCCACTTGCCATACAGCTCGTGAAACCATGGCTTTACTGCGAGAGCAATTCGGCGAACAGATCATTTCACGCTTTGGACCAGTGAATTGGCCGGCTAGATCATGTGACATCACACCTCTTGACTTTTTCCTTTGGGGCTATGTAAAGTCCAAAGTCTACATGGATAAGCCAGCTACAATTGGGGCATTAGAGGCCAATATTACTCAAGTCATTGGCCAAATACCACTCGAAATACTCACACGCGTCATTGAAAATTGGAACTTCAGAATGGACGTTGTTAACCGTAGTCGCGGACAACATTTGAAAGAAATTATCTTTAAGAAATAATTGTAAAGAATGGTTCTTTTATATGATAATAAAGATTATAAAATAAAATTGTTTTTATTCATTTTTTTTTATTTAAAAAAAAGTACCTCTAAATGAATCACCCATTATATCTTAAATGAAACTGGGCTGGACATGATACCAGGTTTAAAAATGGATAGTGTGGCGACCAAGATCCGAATGCTACCGAAGTAGAGGTAGACCACCAAGTCGGTGAACTTATGATTTAAAGAGAGTGGCTGGACACGACATACGGGAGGCTTTCGTCCAGCAGACAATATAAGCTGATGATGATGATGATGATGGTCATCACTGCATGAAAAGCCTGAAGTTTTAACCGATTGTGGCGCCGGGAAAGAAGAAGAAGAAAATTCTAAATGTGTTGTTTCAATACAAGTCAAATTAATTTGAACCACTTCATATGTTTCAGTTCAGTTGAAAGCCAAATTATTTTTATATACTACAGTTTATTTTTATATTAAAAGGTGAGATGTTGAAACCTAGATGCATTACATTTAATAACAATGTATATAATATAATCTCATTGTTAACTAAGTTAAATAAACAAGTTAATAATTACCTTTGAACTGATTGTTTTTTAGTTTAAAAAAAAAACTATAATTTCAAAATATAATACCAAGAAAAGGCTCTACAATACCTTGAATGAATGAATTTAGACTTAATGATTAAGCGGCAACTACCAAACGGCAAATAAAAATCTGTGGAAGGCGTAAGAACGTGAAATGTACCCATTTTATAAGTACATCTTGCAGCAAATTCTAGATACTACTGAAATACGGGGTCCCACCTACCAATCGCCTCTGTTATTGTAAATAGTCTAGACTTTGCCATTTTTGGTTATCTAAAATTTACACAAGCTATGAAATCATACTGGCTGGTACGTCGTTTTCATGATAGCTGCCATTTCTTGCGGGATAATTTCTTTTATTTGTTTCAAGAAATAAGAATCGCTACTATGGGCTTTAGTCCGCACGTAACTCTATAAAAAATATTACATCGGAGTCAAATCAGGGTTACCTGGAAGCCTTTTTTGGAAATACTGCACTGACTTAGCCGTTACTTGATGGAGATTCATAGTAAATAGGAATAACTGTTTAAGATCATGTTCATTATATTATTGCTGACAATTTTTTCGACACACTGTCTTCTTCTGGAGCACGACAGCAATAATATAATAAACATAAGTGGTGATCTTAAACAATTGATTAAATTTTTATTCCTAGTTTTTTGGAAATAAATTTAACCGGGAAAATTTTCCGAATGATCGTTACAGATATTTTGAAGTGTGTAATACTACCTTATTCTGCTGAAATTGAATTTTCTGATTATAAGCATCAACATCTTGTACAGCGAGTATAAAGAAGTTATCAATTACCGCCACCTATCGCCGCAATCGCAGTTGTTGCGCGGTCTTAGTTGAACCTTAAAAAGGTACTGTTCCCCGAAAGGGCACTTTAGGAGAATACGAAAAGACTTTTGATGCTTCAGTATTGTATTTATTGAACTCCAGTAATGGCAATTCCGCTTACTGATGTGGTAGTTGTTGTAGAAATGTGCCTTATCCGAGAAGAAGATATTGGTAAATGATGAAAAAGATTTAATGAACGAACTTAAGCTTATCAGCAACATCAGTTAGCTCTAATTCTTACATAAGCTCTATCTAACATGGATTACGTTGTAACAAACTCTTGGATATATTTAAGGCATTTGATTTTTTGCATATTTAGAGGTCAGGTTTGCATTGTTTTTTGATATTCTTGATCACCTTGCAAAAGATTGCTGAAGGTTGAACCAATCTTTTGCTTTCATTTTTTAATCAGTTTTATAAATAATATTAGAAGCTTAATTTTTGCCTTACGATAATCGAAGAATTATTGCTCTGGTCAAGTTTTTCGCCCACAAAACGTACAATCTGCTGCGGTTAAACGGTCCATAGCAACTAAATATCCAAGATCCGGCATTATCCTTTGTGCTGCCACCTTGTCCTTTCTCTCCCGTTACGTTCGTCCAATATTCTAAGATAATTTTAACATATTCTTGAAACAACCTGTCTAAAGTAGATTTTTTTCTACGGTTGTAAGTAATCATGAATGAATTTTTTATTGAAAAATCATGCCTATTCTAAATCACACTGCATATTTTTGGAACCCCAAAAATAACTATTCTTTCGTTACCTAACCCCAAAACATTTCACATATTTTTTGCTAACTTATTTGGCTCTGGTCGCAACACATTTAAACTGTTTCGTTTGTTTGAACAACGCTCTGGGGAGAGTTTCTCCCTCGATTTAACAGACAACTTCACAACATTTCTTTGCTGGTTATTGTGCTTTTACTTTTATGTATACATCACATAATGGATATTTTGTGTGTTACGTTTTTGATTTTCTTAAAAATCCTTTTTTAACTAGAAAATTTTGATATTTTTCATAAAATTAATGTGATTTTCGGTGTTAAAAGTTATTATCAATTTTATTTTTCATATGAAATGAGTCTGCCAAATGGAAAGTTGAAATAACACCTAATCCAATTTAGCGTCCCGTCATATTAATTAAATAAAACATATTAGAATATTAGAGAGAGATTTTGCTACCTCTTCGAGTTTTATGTTTCTAAGATTTTTTTTTAATGAAAAAATAAAATTAGGTGATTATAAACTTGTTTATTTAGTTAAAGCGACAATGTGATGATTACATATAGTACATACAAATTATTAAATATATTGAAATTAGATTTTAACATCTTACTTCTTTAAATAAACTGTAATATGCAAAAATAATTCAGGTTTCCCCTTAAACTAATATTTCCCGAGTATTTCGAATAAATTTCCACTGTATTGAAACCACGTCGTTTGAAACAATTACTATGAAAAATTACTCCAGATCCATATGCAACATCATCTTCAGACATTTTTATATAATGATAATAATATCTATTAACATGCGAATATGTAAGCAGATGGTCAAAATCCATGCCAAAAATGAAAAATATTGGCTTTTTTACATTCGTCCATTTATAACCATTATTCTTCATGTAGTTGTTTTATCTCTACCTTATGCAGATTCTCATAAAATCAAGTAAACAAAACCAGATATGTGGGAAATTATATAGATGTGGGCAACTAATCTTAATTTGATAAACAACTTTGGAAGTATTTTGTCTCAAGTACGCCTGTGTGAGTGTGTGTTTGAAATTTTCACATTCAACTCCGAACAGCACCAGCAAGACTAAGTAGTGTCATCGCGCAGATGTGGATATGAAGTGCAATGTATTATTGACTGATTTATACATTTTATATGTAGTGTGTAGAATTATGTATTATTATGAAATTATATAAAACAAAGAAATAAATAATTTAATGTAATTTTTAATCAACTGTAAGTAATTATACATACATATATGCAACTTTACCGCTTAAATCCAAGTTATTTAAATTTTTCTCGGTAAAAATGGGAACTTCCGTGGAAAATTAAACTAATTTTTTCAAAACTTTATATACATTTTTACAGTATATAGCTGCTAAGTTGTCTTTACGCTCTCATGTTATAATACCAAATTCTATCTATTAGTTCTTAGAGCGTTTTCTATAAAATGTTTTAATCAAATTTGCATAAATCTGAAAATTTCCATCCCAAACTGGATGCATTCATACCTCCTCAAATTTCTATCTACTCTAGTAGCAGAAACGTGGAACTGTTAATAATGTTTAAGAGTCGGCCTATAACTGCAAGTTAGATTTTCTTGATTTGTTTTTTATTCCATTATATCTTTCTTGCATACTTGCTATTTTTATCATTTTCTACGTTTTTCAATCTAACTTACTTATTTTATCAAGATTTGTATACAGTTTTATACAATTGAAACCGTATTTGTTAGGGAAGTTTTGAAGCAAATTCTGAGTTTCCTCAATCTTAAATGGGTTTTAAGTAGCGAGATATTAACTATGAAACGAAAAATCACTTTAGATAAATTGAAGCTTTAGAAACTCCTCTTCCTCGGATGACAAAATATTACAGACAGAACTTCCTTTTAGAAAAAAAAAATCCAAAATCATTTAGTAATTACTATCCCAAGATATAAGATCATGCCTTTTTGCTTTTTCAGTGGTGCAATAAACGACCCTATTAGGGTTTTGTGCATAGTTGCCAGGTATTACGATAAAAGTATTTATATTTTACCTGCTTTGTATACCATCCTTACTTGCACATGCAATCATATTGGATCTATTTTTACTTATGTATTTACTACCTGGCAACCCAGTTTGGAGCCCTTTAAGTATTTGATAATATAGACCTAATGACCACAGGTCCCCATTACGATTCGAAAGTTACTTTTTATTATTTTTAGTTTTACTTACAACGTAATGGTTCTATTTTAATTATGTGGCGTCCGTGGGAAAATTGCAATAGTGGCTATCGCAAGAGAAAACATTTATCACTTGAAGCTAAACAAATAGTGAAAAATGTTTACGACAGTTTGGTAAAAAGAAATTTGAATAAACAAAGTGCTTTGCAAGAAACCAGTGAACTAACAAAAGCCCCAATTTCTATGATTAAGGGTATTGTAGGAAAACCATCACTCAGGAACAGGAAAAAATGGAAAGATTTTCAAATGCATTAAGTAGACGATTGTGAAAAAGACGTCATCAGGAGAAAAATATATTCTGTGTATGAAGAGCAGTTGGTGCCGACACTAGACAAAATAAAATGAAGACTAGTACAGGACGGGACCAATATACATTGTGGCCGATCAACCCTTCACAGAATTCTCTTAAGAATGGGACTCACGTTCCGAAAAATCAACAAAAAGCAAGTAGTGATGGAGTCACAAAGATTACGAATTTTGCGACGTACCTATTTACAAGAAATTAAAAAGTATTGATCAGAGAATTGGCCAATAATTCACCTTGACAAAACATGGTTCGATACCCATGATACTGTGCAAAAAGGGTGGGTTGACAGTAGTACAAAATGTCAGACTAACGCACCTTCAAATAAAGGTAAACGAATAACTATTTTGCATCCTGGATCTGAAAAGGGCTGGGTTTCAAATTGTGTACTATTATCTGCAAAAAACATAAAAGATTCTAGTTTGGACTATCACGAAGACACGACCGCAGAACTTTTTGAAAATTGGTTTCAAAATTCTCTTTTGCCAAACGTTCCCGATCAGAGTGTTATAGTTATGGACAATGTAAGTTACCATAGTCGCCTACTAAATAAGGTTCCTAATGCAGCCAACACCAAATCGGAAATACAGGAATATATGTTAAAAATTGACATTTATTTTGACTTTAGTTATAAAAAAAGTGATCTTTTGGAAATTTTGAAAGACTATAAATTGAAAAAGAAATATATTTGTGATAGTATGGTTGAGAAAATAGGACAAATTGTTTTGCGGCTTTCTCCGTATTATTGTGTGTTTAATCCAATTGAACATATTTGGCATCAAGTTAAATCAAAAATAAGGGCACAAAATGTTTTTTCCTACTGTAAGCGTGTCAGTGTTAGTAAAAAAAGTTATAAATAATATACCTTGTGAAAGCTGGAACAATTCCATTCAGCACGTTGTCAAAGTTGAAGATTCATATATTTATGTAAATAATATAAAACCACTGATAATTACCTCAGCTGATGACAGTGATAGTGAAACCGAATTAGGCTTAAGTTAAAATATTTTTATTTATACAATATGTCCCCTGTTGTAAACCCCATTCATTCAAACCGTATATTTGTACTTCTTATCCATTTGTTTTTACATGCATCCATAAATAAACATCTTAAAAAGCACCTCTGATTTTATTTATCTGCAATAATGAATAAAGTTCTTAAGTCCGTCTCTGCAACCTATCATAAACAAAAGGTCAGATTTTTTATATTGCCCACTTAAAACGGCAAAAATCAGGATCTTATATTTTGGGACAGGCTATATGAATGTGTAAAGTTACGCATTAAAATTAAATAATCTTTAATTTTCTCTGGTACTTTTTTATATGCACAGCACTTGGTGGTGGGAAAGATAGTACCGGGCAGATCATTAGAAAGGGATGAAATTCTTCATATCAAAGAGCTTTTTAAAGAGAGTAGTATAAGTAATAACGTGTTGAACCCTATGTGGATATATAGGAGCGAGATGTATTCTTATAATGTACCGCTATGGGTTGAATCCATCTGGCATAATGTATATAATCTTTTGCAAACTTATTTTGCTTAATAGATTATTGCTACCTATACACTGTCCCAGTCAGATCTCCAAGCAATATTTTTAGATAATAATGTTTTTCGTTAATATTGTTGATTTTTTACATTTATTGAATGACAAGGAAGTTATTCAAAAATAAAACTGCTAAATATAAAGAAGTGTTTCGATAGTTTAAAAAAAATTGTACATATACCTTTACTAGTAAGTAAGTTCCGCTTGTACACTTATTTGTCTAGGTTACCTTGTATATCAGCCTTGTTCTGTACCTACTTTATAAAGTATAACATTGATTTTTATCTCGTACAGAACACAAAAATAAACAATGTTGTGTGTATCTCAAGTAAATAATAAAATATTTACGTATAAAGCGTTTCACACTTTGTGTACTTACTCTGAGTTGAGTTTTTAGACCAAGATACATACTGTGATTCTTTATTATTTAATGCATGATATTTTAACCATATGACACTTTGTTCCTAAAGTGATAAATTATAAATTTAATCTTAAAATAAAAGCTTAAGACTATTTTGTCATTTGCAGCGTCTATACGTCTGCTTGTTTTAATTTCAAATAGTCAAAAACGTTTTTTTTCTAATCTTATCTCAGTTTGTTTTAACTTTAATATATAGTTAGGGGTATTTTTCAGATTTTTACCAAATTGGTACGAGAGTAAGAAATTAAGGAACTCGAAGGTAACTCTTAAAATTTCTCTTCACCAAGTCAACTAAAATTATGTTCATTGACTTCTTTAATGTTTTCGTGGCCACCAAATAATTTTTCATATCATAAATATATCGTAAAATGAACTCAAAACAGATCGCTCTCTGATGAGTCGGCATTGAAAATTGCTGACTCATCGGAGTTAAGTGGCTTACTGTAACTTATAGTTAACTTACAGTAAGCCACTTAACTCCGACGAGTCAGCATTGAAAATGTCAAGTAAGACTTTGTCTAAACGTCTGTAAAATTCCACCTGGAACGAGCAGATGCATTCCCCGATTAACACTTTTCTCCATCTGCGAATCACTACGACTACATTTATTGTCCGTGAAACATATAGAGAAAAGAAAATATGTACATATATCAGCTTTACCGTAAGAGTAAGTAAGATGGTGAAATGCCTATAAAATTTCATCATGAATATAATACGTTAAGAGTATTGAATATTCTTATTTCGGAGAGACGACACTTATAAATCAAAAACTTTTGTTTTGACTCTGGAGCTAAGGTCCATCGCTGTAACTACAAGTGTCATAAACAACCATTTAGCTTCTGAAATTTAATTGTTAAAGAGGAAAGTTTGGAGTACATTTCACTATACCAGTAGCCACCCAATTTCATCTGAATGATTCGAGTAATTTGTTACAAAAATCAAACAAATTTTTCAATGTATTAAAATAAACTTATGATATATTTTATTACATCTATAATATATATAGAATGCAACGTATCTCTGTCTGTCTGTCTGTCTGTTAGTGCGCTTATCGCTGGAGAAACACTTATCCGATTTACGTACTTTTTTTTTTAAATAGAGATACGAAATATTGCGAGAAGCTTAGATAATGGGAGATAAGGAGAAATAATGGGAGATGGGCAGAGATAAGCCTAGATAATGGAAATTATGCAGAGATAATGGGAGGTGAGGAAAAATAATGGGAGATAAGGGGAAATAATGGCAGATACTTTATTACGTTTGGTAACATAAGGAACAAGCAGTGACGGCAGTAGTGAATCAAGTCCACGCGAGCGGAGCCGCGAGCACGGCTAGTATATAAATATAAATATGTATATATATATATATATATATATATATATATATATATATATATATATATATATATATATATATATATATATATATAGATATATATATATATAATATATATATATATATATATATATATATATATATATATATATATATATATATATATATATATATATATATATATATATATATATATATATATATATATATATATATATATATATATATATATATATATATATATATATATATATATATATATATATATACATATATATATATATATATATATATATATATATATATATATATATATATATATATATATATATATATATATACATATATATATATATATATATATATATATATATATATATATATATATATATATATATATATATATATATATATATATATATATATATATATATATATATATATATATATATATATATATATATATATATATAGAAGAACATGAAAAAAAAATTAACAAAGCTCCGGGTTAAGACAATATTGTAGTAAAAGCAATTAAATAAGGAGGGTAACAAATCATCAAATCTCTTAAAACGTCATACAATAAATGCCTCCTGGAAGGAACAACTCCATCGCAATGGAATAATGCAACTATCGTCATCATGCATAAAAAAGGAGATACTTCAGACCTTACAAACTATCGATCCATTAGTCTCCTGAGCCATGTATACAAGTTATTCAGGAAAATACTTACCAAACGTCTAGCAAATAAATTTGAGTTTTTTCTTTCAAAAGAACAGGCAGATTTCCGCTCGGGGTACGGAACAAACGACCATCTGCTTATAGTTAAAATCCTCATTGAAAAATGTATAGAATATAATAAGCCTCTTGTGCTCATATTTGTGGACTTCGAAAAGGCTTTTGATTTTGTAAATCAGCAGAGACTTTTGGAAGCGCTTGCTGAGTGTCGTATTGATCATCGATATTCCAACGTAATTAAATACATATATGAAAATGCCAACTCTCATGTTAAAGCACAAACTAACCAGTCCACCAGCAAATTTTTAATCGAAAGAGGAGTGCGACAGGGTGATACGCTCTCTCCCAAGCTTTTCGTAACACTTCTAGACTCTACAATAAATAAACTGGGAAAGAGTGGGACTTAACAATGACGTGAAAAATTAAATTACCTCTACCAAAAACATTTGGATTTCAAAAAAGTTTTACTAATTAAATCGGTTTTATTTAATAGAACCATTTTTGTTCGCTCAGTAACGTACTTGTTGTTATTCATCCTTACAAAAACACATGCATTTGCTTTTTCCTATCATTTCTTTGTCGGAACTTAAACCGTCAACAAACCTGCTCGCTAATTCATTGGAAAATGGATACCATCCCAGAAGAAATGGTACAAGTCATTGTCCTATTGCAAGAAGGGCATAACCAATGTGAAAACTGGCGCCTTTACACGGAGACCAGGATCAGAAGGACGAAGGTGTACCTCGGAGCGAGACGACCGCTCCATTCTTAACACAACTCTAAGAAATCGTCACTTGACCGGCGTTGAGGTCCAACAGGAACTCTGACAAGTTAGTGGTGAAGAGAGATTTGATTTTCGTGACTGATGAGACTCGTAGCGGTGGATTATCTGCTCACTGGTACATCGAAGAGATCCTGTAGGAACACGTCGTTCCTTACGCTGGGTTTGTTGGTGATAGCTTCCTGCGAATGCTCGACAATGCGAGGCCACCTGCTGCTGCATTGGTGCGGCAGTACCTGGAGAAGGTAGAAATACCCACATTAGATTGGCCTGAGTCGAGTCCTGACGTCAATCCAATCGAGCACATATGGGGTAAGCTCAAAAGCATGCATTGCTGAGGGACTTAAAGGTTGCGATGGCGGAAGAGTGAGGAAGAATCCCACAAACAGTGGTAAAAAGGTTCACCCGCCCCATAAAAAACCGGCTGGAAGCAATAATAAGGGCTAGAGGGGATCATATAAAATATTGATTTTGGTTTTTAACAATAAATTTAATTGTTGAACTTCAAATTTGTTTAATTTTTCCTTTCTCTTACCCCTATTTTCAATACTTGTTTCCACTTTCAATCATTTTAATTAATAAAAAGCATGAGGAATGCTATGAAATTTGGTATCAATTAAAATAGAATAGAATGGGCTTTCAAATTTTATTAAAATCCGTAAAAATATATGAACGCTAAAGTCTAGGATCCGTGTTAAATGAAGCCAAATAGTTTG
>CM032449.1:161582416-161812416 GCA_019049505.1 Pachyrhynchus sulphureomaculatus
TATATATATATATATATATATATATATATATATATATATATATATATATATATATATATATATATATATATATATATATGTAAAATTGGGTTAAAATATATTCCCTTAACAAGGATGGAATTGGAAACGTATTAAACATTTTACATAATCGTAAGAAACAGGTTCGATTAAAAAATCGCGTTACATATGAAAGCAATCTGAATCAATAATCAGTAGCCGTATAAGGAAAAACACTTTGTTTTATAAAAGATACGGATATAAAATTACAGTTTACTCGCGCTACCTATAAATATCATGAAATAACCTTATAAGGCCTAAGTATAGCTTGTCTACTTTTTCAGAAGCTGGAGGAGTCAACTCTCGCATCTGTTCGAAGTCTTCTTTACATACATCTGCATTTACCTCTTCTGGTAGACCATAATGTTTCGGGACTGCCACTTGAAATGTAAATGAACCACCATCGACGAATACATCTACACGTTTACACCGCCAATATGGGTAATAATTAATCTCTTGTCTTCTCTAGAAGGAGGTCCTAATCTTGAGCTTATAAATTTATTTTTCTTAGTGTACGGGATACACTGTCATTTCATTCAATTAAAATATTTTTTGGTTTAATTATAAAAATTATCTTAGCATCCTTTCTTTTATCGTTTGGTCAATAATTTCATATTTTTCTATTTTAAAGCAATTCCCTATTTTATTTTTTCCAATCAAAGTAAATATCTTTTAGTTTACCAGAATTTCTATCTATTTTATTATTTTTTATTATTAAAATAAAAGAAAACTGGTCTTTTAATTGCTGGTTTTTAATTACTTTTCTTATTTCTGTCGGTGTTTTTTGGAAATTTCAAAATGTTATTTTTTATTTAACTTTATAACGTTTGTAGCTCGACTCTTTTCATTTGTGATTCCAGTAATTTTGCTTACGTTGGTGCCTGAATTATGGCAGTCAAGAACTTTGTACCCATTCCAAACAATAATATTTTCGTTAGCTAACACAGGCAGCTTAATAGTCTCTTTAGTGGTCAAAACTGAGAAAGGTTTGATATTTTGAAGATTTCTCAATCGATACTCTTGCAATTGCATTCTAACAACTAGATAATCACATATTTTTCAGAAATAATTAATATACAGACAATAAATTTATTTACAAATACTGGAGACTTTTATAGAAATTCGGATTTTGGTATGATTTTATCTGTTTCTTCTAAATCTAATATATTCAGTAGTTTAGTCATCTGAACCACTAAATTTAAATGAAACTTTATGTACATACAAGGGTGGTTCAATGAGTACCCGGGTTAGGATTGAAGAAAAATTTTTTATTTTTTAATATAGTCCCCTTTTTGGTACTCTGGTATTCTTTTCCCAACGGCCTTGCCATTTTTTTAACCCCTCCAAAAAATATGAATTTTTCAACTCCCCAAATTACGCTTCTGTCTGGGTGATGACCTCCTCATTTGAGCTGAATTTTTTCCTGCGAGCCATTTTTTCATATTTGGAAACAAGAAGAAATCCCAGGGAGCCAGGTTGGGCGAATATGCTGGTGCGGCAACAATTCATAACGCAATTCATGCAGTTTGGCTGCGACAACTCCCGATTAATGTGCTGGAGCCGTGAAACAGCACTTTCTTCTTTGCTAAATGGGGTCGTGTTTCCTTCAATTTCTTGTCGAAGCGGTCTAATAATTCAGTATAGTATAGTCCAGTGATCGTTCTTCATTTTTCTAAGAAGTCAATAAGTATAACACACTTTACATCCCAAAAAACGTTTGCCATAATTTTTTCGGCCGATGGGACTGTCTTTGCCTTCTTGGGAGCAGATTTACCGGAAGCAACCCATTGTTTTGATTATTGCTTGGCTTCGAGTGTAAAATGGTGAATCCAGGTCTCCTCGACGGTGACAACTTGACGCAAAAAATCCTTCGGATTTCGCTTAAATTGTTCCTTCGGCTCCCTCCCGCTTCCAGCTTCGAAGTTGAAAGCCGCACTTATTGTGTACAATATTAATTACCGTTCCCATCGATACACTTATGGCCTCTGCTAATTCGCGTATTTTCGTTCGACGATCAGTGAGAATCATGTCGTGGGCTTTTGCAATAATTTCCTGGTGGGCATCCCCGGGCGATCCTCATCAAAAACGGATGTTCGACCACGTTTAAATTCGTGGAACCAATATCTGACTATTGCCATTGATGGCGAAGAGGTTCCAATAAATAGCAACCAAATTCGCTTTTATATTCTGACACGTTTTCCCATCCCAATCCAAAAGAAAAAGCGAATTAATGAACGATACTGCCCTTTTTCCACCTTAGCGACAAACACGTTACACACTACTTACTGAAAGGGCTGCCAAATGCAAACTAACAGTGATGATAGTTATGAATGATGTCAAATTTTTGGTGTCAGCTATCACATAACAGCACACGATGGTAACATTAATTTGTCTTAGCAACGCCATCTGTCTTTAAACACAGGTACTTCTTAAATCACCCTCATACATACTTAAACGCAGAACTAATGAACTATTGTATTTATTTATTTATGGCAGTGATAGTACGTTTTCATATCCTTTGACAATTGTAACGATAGCGATGATCAGAAGGATATCGTTATAAGTATATAGCTCGTGTTTTAAGAAGCAAATGTAATGAACATTATTATATTTGAGAGTTTTGTATTACTGTTTACGTAGTGCTCGTTGACGTATCGCGCATTATTTTTCTGAAAAAAAAAATTTTAGGAAACACTTTTTTTTATCTCCAATTAATCAATATAGATTGATAATCTAAAGTCAGATATAATATTCAATATATTTTCCTAGTACTATCAACAAATTAATAATATATTTTTTCAACAATTTTTTCAGTTGTAAAATTTTTAAGGCTTATAAATATAGCGGTGACAGAAAAAAATATAAAAATATGATCATAGTTATACCACTACAACAAAATAAATAAATTGTCATTTTGTACTTTCGTACTTTGTTAAAATAAAATTCGATATAAGTATCCTCGATACATATTCTCTTGCTATAAATCAATAGAGCTAGTATTATTTTTCTTGTTAAAAGGAAACCTAAAATCCTTTTTTTCTCACAGAAGAAACAAGGTAATATAATTCATTTATTATTTCACCAAGTGCAACTATATACCAAAGTTACTTATATACAATTTAAGCAAACCAACTATGCAGTAGTCTGACCATGATCAAATTTTGTAAAAAAAGAACAATTCTTTTCAATAATTTCCTCAAAGCGGTCAACTGCTACAAGAATTTAAAAATCAAATTGTTATGAATTAAGATACTACATTCTAAAAATATTTTTTTATTATTTTGGTATATTTGGGCAGTTCTATCATACAGCCAATCCTTAATATTCTACTGATGTTATAATAATAATTGTCAGTATAACTATACTTTCTTGAAAAAATTCTGAATCAGATTGCTTCAGTTACCCAAGTAACCATATAGATGTGTCACCTACTCAAAAAGAATTATATGGTGTGGTATGTGGCTTATTAATTATGTCATAACGAATTTAGAATATTTGGCATTAAATGGAAAGCTGCAAGTTCATTAGCAAATATTTATGTATGCAAGAATTATAAAAGAAATATTCCTAATTCTCTACGGATCATTGTGAATAATTTATGAACAATAGTGCATTTTTTAAAATTTCTAATTTCTTCGGAAAATTAAAACACAATCATAATTTGTTTTGATTTCATTGAAGACTTTTTTTACGAAAGATTAATATGATTGGCATAAATTAAATCCAAGATGTGGAGGAAACACTCCCTCTCTCCTTTACATAGTATCTTAGCTAAGATTGCCATAAATAACACGATTTTCAGATTAACCAATTTCAAGAAACCTGGAAAAGATATATTATGATATATTTAAAGTTCCTTTTTTAAACCATCATTTTATCTGACTATAAACCTACGGAAATTATGCCTCTCGTAATTTAAAAACCATCAAAAAAGTGGTGTAGTCAGGTTTACGGGGCGCGAATGGGCATGTGGATACTAAGAAAGAACTAGAGGTAGAACCGCCTTATAAAGGGGAAGAGTACCGGTGGACAAACGGGGCTCTCCTAATGACAACCATAAGATTAATCTGCCTGGTAAATACCCTCTTGTACTGAAACTGTAAAAGTTTTGACTACTCCCAGCACAATAAAGTAAAAAACGATGATCGAGAGAAGAGAGTCGAGATTTTCATAAAAGAAGAATCCTTTTATAAAATGGAATTTTAAAAATATAAACTCCATTTAAAAATCGATGACCCGGGGTGGAGGAAGAGATCTCTATTAAAAAAGAACCATTTCCTATAGTGCAACATCCATAGATCGGGGGAAGGGGGGGGGGGGAGAGTAAACGTTCAAACTGAAGAAATCTCGTCAGGCATTTTTTCGCGAATACAACTTCACAAGTCAGTAAAAAGAAAAAATTATAGTAGGTGCTAAAAATGTTATACCAAAAAGCCCAGTACTATTTTTTGACTAGATCGTAAAGATGTAATTATTCTTGTGAACTTCTTGAAGAGAAACGAAGAATGTCAAAGCTACTATGTGACTTCTTCACTTCTTCATTCCACCTTTTTCCGACTACTACGTGTGCGTTCTGAAATATCACGCATCGCTCATCACTGCTCTGACAGGGGAAGAAGTATTGTGGACAATATGAGCCATGAACGACATTTCATTTTATAAATCACATCCTTTAAGCTTTTCAGTGTTCCATAAAGAACACTTATGGGATCATTTCGGTGTCCGTCCGTTCGTCCGTCTGTCTGTCTGCCTCCCGATTTTCTCAGAAACTATTTGACATAGAAAGTTAAAATTTGTCACAAATATAGGAATTGATGGCCCAATCAGAGCCATGTCGTTTTGAAAATTAAATTTTGACTTAAGGGGTAGTTTTGGGCGGCGAAATCGGAAGTGAACAAATAAAATTTTTTTTAAGGTTATCGAGTGAGGTGTCAAATGAAAGCTTGTGAAAATACAAGTTCAAAAATATTTATGATGTAATATGCGCGCAAACTTTTCTTTACCTTATTTTTAAAAAACCGCCAAAAATCGCTGTACCCCCACCCTACCTCTAAGAGAGTACTTTTAGAGATAGGGTAGATGTTATATTTTAAAATAATTACTTATTACGTACACAAGTTTTGTATTTGGATATTATAATAAGAAAAAAAATATTTAACACGCAATTCAACAAAATTCTATTTGCTTCCTTGTAAAAAGATAATAAAATAAATGTTGGGATGGATTATTCCCCTTTATTTATTATAGATCGGAAAGAATTTTTTTTGTTAGACAACAGAAAATTTTGAAAAAATTTTGGAATATTCTTCATAAGGTGTAGATTGAATAAAAATTATCACAAGTGCATTACTGTCTATAAGTTATCTGGTATGTATAAAAAAAATCAAAGTCAAGCTGTTAATTTGCCAAAAATCACAGTTCCCCAACCCTATCTCTTCTTCTTCTTTTAGTGCCATACGCTTAGGTAGCGTGTAGGCGTACATATGTTTAACTTAAATAAGATGAAGTGTCTCTTCTAAAAAGTGGGGCTGCATCTGAGATGTTGCACCAGTTCCTTAGATTATGGAGCCAGGAGTGTTATTTTCTACCGGTACCTCTCCTGCTCTCTATTTCTCCCATGAGTATGGTTTTCAGCAAGTTATATCTGGGGCCACGCATTATGTGTCCTAAATATGAGACCTTCCGATGCTTGATTACACTTATTAGATGTCTTTGTGTATTCGCTCTTTACATGACCATCTCGTTGGGTATGTGATCCGTCCAAGATATGTTGAGCAATTTTCTTAGGATCCACATCTCCCAAGGCCTCTATTCTATTAAGCGGTTTGATCTTAAGCGAACAGGTTTCTCTTCTATATAGTAGGATTGGCCAGATTTGGCCACTTTACTACTTGTAGTCGAAGGTTTAGGTGAACTTCTTGATGGAGGAGGTACGTATTGAATTTTATGAAGGTTATTCTAGCAATTGTTATTCGAGCTTTAATTTCTTCATCGCAATCCCATTTGTCATTAAATCGGGTACCCAGATATTTGTACTTGTTGACCTTTTCGATTTGTTGCCTGTCTATAAACAGTTCTGCATTATCATGGATTTGTCGGCTGATGATCCTTAGCTTCATTTTGTTTATGTTTATGTTGAGGCTGTATTCCTTTCCAACTCAGTTATTGGTTTCCACTAGCAGCTGAAGTCTTGAATGTTTTCCTCTATGATTGCTGTATCATGCGCATGCCGTCAATTGTTGATAAGGGTGCCATTTATTTTTATTCTTTTCGGATCGTCTCTGAGGGTGATTTGGAATATCTTTTTTACGTATATGTTAAAAAGTAGAGATGCGGGTATGCATCCTTGTCTCACTCCTTTAACTATTCGGACACTGTCGGTTTGCATTGAATTATGAATACGGAGTTTAGCAGTTTGGCTCCAATAAAATTTGTGTACGATTCGTATGTCCTTTTCATCGATATCCGTTTCTCCTAAAATTGGTAGTAGTTGATTATATCTTACATTGTCGAATGCTTTTTGGTAGTCAGCAAAACGCACGAATCGCTTGTGAAAATACGAGTTCAAAAATATATATGATGTAATACGCATGCAAACTTTACTTTTGACTTAAGGGGTTAGCGTGTAGGGTAAATGTGATCTTATCGCTTTTCGTTGATCGTCGCACTTCTGTACCAAGACCTGCATACAATAGAAAGCTTCCTTATCTCTAAGAGTACTAATCAAAGAATTTCAAAAAAATTCCAGAATATTCTCCATAGGGTGTAGATTGAATGAAAAATAGTACGAGTACCGTTGATAATTTATCTGGTATATAAGAACAAAGACCGGAAACAACCTTTGTGGAAAACTCATTTGGGTTGGGTTTTGTGAAGTCATTGATTTTATACTTACGTAACAAAAATTTTTATTTCAAAAGCAATCCCCGTACGGAATACTAATTGCGCAAGTCCGACTTGCCTTTGGTCGGTTTTTTTATCATCAATATCATGACTAATTTTTATATAATTTTCAATTTTTGTTCTTTAATTATTCCAATTCCATATACTGCTTAACTGATTAAAAATAATAGTGGCTTATTGGAAAAAGACAGTATGCTTTGCCCTTGCAATGAAAGTAGAGGAGCTTCAAGAACAAGGGACAGTCCGAGCGTGCCGTCTATTAATAAACATTAACACGCAATAGCGCGAATATGGGAAAAATTACTCATATCGATCTTTACACCAAGGTTAGCAGTGTTCTTGTTTGAATTGTTTATTTTCACAGTTAGCACTAAAATGTTATTGTACTAGTATCCTGTATGTCTATGACGAAAGTAGTAATTTATTTTCCTACTCGTGGCTTTTGGATTTAAAGTCTAGACTCAGAGGTGTCAAACTCAATTTTGCAGAGGGCCATATATTAAATTTAGAATGTGTAGGCGGGACAGATTCAAATAAAAAAAATGTACTGAATTATTAAAACATTTTATTTATTTAATTATATACTATATAATATTCTTCTTTCTGTGTGACACATTGCGATCTCGGGCCTTATTGATACGTCCCGGGGGCCGGATGCGGCCCGCGGGCCGTATCTTTGACATCCCTGTAAAAGACGATTTCACATCACATTGCACTGAGGTTAATCGGCTACTAATTCTTTTTGGGATATAATTGTTAAACCTTCGCTGCTGACGTGACTGTGATGGGAGATTCTGAATATTACTATCTTCATATAGGTTAGTTGACGAGTGCCAAATTAGAGTGAAATATGCTATGTCCTAGTTTAGTCATCCATAGATAGCACACATGAAATATTCATTGTTCTTGAACCTCCCTCTGCGAACGCTAAAGACAATTTGTTTATTACTTAATTTATCTAAAATTAGATTATAATAAAAAGAAAGAAACTAGTTTTCATTAGGATAGAGTTGTCGTACTGTTATTGTCTATATTCTCAATTTTTAACCTATTTAATTTAATCGGCAGTATTTAATTTATGGGCTTCAAATTATACAGGCAGTACGTACAAGTCTTTACTTATATTCTGTTTGTGAAAAGTAGATATGTAGGGTAGAATAGGGTAAATGTGATTCTTATCGTTTTTGGAGTGAGATTCAATAAGTATTTTTCCGGGTCGAATAGGATGTGTTTCCAGCATCTTTTTGTGATATTTTTCTAGATTTAACGCGAGAAAAATATATAATAGTAGTTTATTACTACATGTTTCATTTTAAAGTAAGAATATTTCAGGTATTGGCCATATACAAAAATAATATATACGAGAGTTGTATGATAAGTACTTGGCCTAATAAGTGATTGGAGAGTAAAAGTGCGTGAGATTGCTGAGACTGTGGACATCTCAGCTGAACGGACGCAGAACATTTTAAAAACTCATTTGGATATGAGAAAGTTTTCCGCAAGATGGGTGCTGCGATTGCTCAGAATTGACAGTAAACAAGCACGTGTGTCAACTTCAGAAGAATGTTTTGCGATGCTAAAGCTCAATCGGAATGATTTTTTGTGTCGATTTATAACTACTGACCAAATATGGATTCAACACAGCACACCAAAGATCAAAGAACAGTCAAAACAGTGGGTTTTCCGTGGTAAGCCGGCTCCAAAGAAGACCAATGTGACTTTATCGGCCAACAAATTCATGGGGACAATGTTTTGGGATGCACGCGGCATAATCCACGTCGATTATGTTGAAAAGGGCAAAACGATTAATAGATAGTATTAAGTCAACTTATTGGATCGTTTCAACTATGTTCCGCATTTGGCGGAGACAAAAATTCTCTTTTATCAAGACAGTGCACGCCTGCACTCTTGTATCATCGCTATGGCAAAATTGCGGTGGGTACGAATTGTTTCTGCATCCACCATATTCGCCAGATTTATCCCCCAGCGATTATTTTCTATTTCGGAATATGAAAAATGTTTCGGCGGAAACAAAATTAGCTCAAACGATTAGGTAATTGGATAAACAAACGTCTATTTTGAAGGGTTGGAAAAATCGTATTTTTTAGATGGAATACAAAAGATAGAAAAAAGTTAAGCTAAGAGTATCGAGCTAAAAGGAGACTATGTTGAAAAATAAGATAAATTTTACACAAAGAAATGTTTTTTTCTTGTCAAGGCCAGGTACTTATCATACAACCCTAGTACTTTTGTCCCTATAAATTTAAAGGCCAATTTGTTCAGTTGCAGTCTGCACGAGATTTTAGGTTATTAATTTAAGTGTCAGAACTACCACATTAGAGTTAGTGATGTAGCCAGGTACAAGGGACCAAGGTAGGGGTATATGGATGTAATGGAATTTTCTTTAAGGAAAAAAGGATAACAATAACGGCGGAGCTATTTATAGAGGCGGTTACAACAGATAACCTTTTTACACTGGAGCCCTAATAATTTAGATCATTCTCGACACGGTTAACTAAAAATTGATGACTAGGGGGTGGAAATTTTTCACAAAAAAGAACCCTTTTATATAGTGAAACTTTAAAACGCTTACAGTCATTTTAAAAATCGATGACCAGGCGGAGGGGAAGATTTATCATAAAAAAGAGCCCTTTCATATAGAGAATTTTAAAAACTTAGGACGAATTTAGAAATCTATGACTGGAATGTAGAAATTTTTCACGAAAAAGAACCCCAAATAAAAAAGTCCTGTTTCAGAGAGGAAAATATTTTTACATTCATATGGGCGAGGGGTGCATATGTCTCCTTAGCCCTATCTTGGTTACTGTACAAGACTGGAAAATCTTATCAAGCCCTATTTTCTAAACTGTTTAAACTAACATTACATTAAATTACATTCACAATGTTCTACTTTTGAAATAAAATTTTGCTTTGGAGAAAAATATTCGAGATAACGGTAAAATAAAATACCCGGCCAAAGTTGGACTTGCGCAATTAGTGTTTCGTACGTTGACTGCTTTTAAAATAAAAATTTTTGTTATAGAGGTATAAAATGATCAATGACTTTACAAAACACACCCCAAATGAGTGTTCAAGAACGTTTGTTTCCGATTTTTGTTGTAAACTGATGACTTTGAATTTATTTTTTTATATATATATATACCAGATAAATAATAAAGGTAATGCACTTGTGATAATTTTCCTTCAATCTACACCCTGTGGAGAATATTCCAGAATTTTTTCAAAATTTCTTGATTTTTGGCAATTTTTTAAAAATAAAAAAAAAGTATATATTTTTGAACTCGTGTTTTCACAAACTTTTATTTGACATATCACTCGATGACCTGCTAAAATTTCTTTTTTCTTCCGATTTCTCCCCCTCCCCAACTAACCCTTTAAGTCGATATTTAACTTTTAAGGCTTCACGGCTCTGATGGGGTCATCAATTCCTATATTAATGCCGAATTTTTACTTTCTATGTCAAATAGTTTCAGAGAAAATCGGGTGTGACAGACAGGCAGATAGATGGATAGACGGGCTGACAAACAGACGGACAGACCGACAGACGAACAGATACCGACGTGATCTTATAAATATTCTGTATGGAACACAAAAAAAAATTTTGTCTGACATATAGAGTTGAAGTGACAGTAATCTTTTGTCGCTCCGAAAAAACTGATACTTCATGTAATGCAAGTAAGTAACCAAACAAACCAACTCCGTAAAGCTTCGTAAACATCTCAGCCTTTGACGGTAATTTTCAGTATTTACTAATTTATTACTATCAGTGTATCATTCTGTGTAGTGTACTACTTAAGGAAGATGTTTGCTCACCCCTTCTCTTGCCGAAATTTAAAAAAGTCTGATTTTTTCCTTCATTCTAAAATAATCCAATCTGTCTTTATTGGTCACCTAAAACATTATTCTTAGCCAGATCGGGACCTTCCATGGTTTGCATAATTTTGTTATGTGCTCTGTTTTTTCTTCTTTTATTTAGTATATTGGAATATTTGCCCTAATCTGGATACCGAGATCACTAAGAGTGATTCCAAAGTAGTATTCCTGAACTTAAGGAATTTTGCACTGATTTTACCGATTGCATTTTGAAGTAGAAAAGTCTGTACAGAAAAACCTAATCCAAGCATTAAAGCTTCATATTGCACTTGATGTGTTCCTTATAGTGCATTATTAATCACAAAAAGAAAGTTGAGCAGAGGAAGGGCTCCATAGATATTTACCACTGAAATCTGACCATAACGTCTAAATATCAAAACTAAAAATAATGATATAAGATCATAATTTTTATATTCCCCGACTCCAGAGATCCCAAAGCGATAAATAAGAAGCAATCCCTTCGTTTCACATAGGGGTATTTCCGCGTTTTATGAGGCCAAAATTACTTTTTATGTTTGGATATTGTAAATGCGATTTTATGTCTAAATAAAGCAGTGAGGGTTTTTTGGTTAGCATATTTTCAAAAAAAAATACAAATTATTATATAAAAAAACATTATATTGAGAATAAAAACATGTTGACAAACAAAAATTACAAAAATAATTATTTGCGATGTAGAATCCCACGTCTTCCTCTGCAGATTCCGCCGCGAATTTCTCTTCTTCTTCGGATCTTGTTCTTGGGTGTTGGCCTTATACTTGATCATAAGGGATCTGAGCTGGGCAATAATTTGTTGCATTCCAAATATGCCGTATGAACCAATAAATGTTATAAGTTAATTTCAGCACATGTTTCAGTTACTCGATAAGCCTCTTTCGCAGGATAACAAGTCCTTTTTGCTTGCTGTAACACGGTATAACTCGGATAGTACTTCCTGTTACTATTTCTTGTTATTTCATACTGTCTTCTTGAGAGGTCAGCCTCTACAAACATTGAAAGGATGGCTATTGGATTTAGTTGTGACTATTTTTCATACTGTTTTGACGTTTTGTATGCTTTCTGGTATGCTTGGGCTGTCAGGGAAGAATTAGCTAGCTATACTGGATGTCCCTTCAGAACTTTGAAGGGATATTTAAGTAGCACGCATTATTACTTCTTTATCTACAGCACTGCGTACTTCCTCTGTTTTTCTACGTTTGCTCCTCTCGCTTGATTTTTCAAATGACTTTGTTCGTGACCAGAAGAACGGCGTTTTACCCTAGGTATATCAAATGTTTGACATTCTTTTTAAGAAAAACTTCTGCTTTTTTATGCGTTTACTCCACTTTTTGACTTTGACTGAATTGTGACTTTAAATAGGAGAACTTACGCTTCATTTCCTTCCTTTTTGATAAAATATAACTCTCAAGATATATCAAATTTGGCAAGTTTTGTCCCTGCATTTTGTCAAAAAGTAGCCTATGCGTTAGTACTCGAGCACTTGAAGTACCCTCGGATTCTAGAACAAAATAAAAACTGTTTAAATTTAAAAAAAATTAAATTAAATAAATACAAAATATCACGTGGTTTTCACCGTCTGATTTAAAAACCACGAAAACCTCGATTTCACGGGACATCACGGCTAATATTGATGTATATGTTTAGTGCAAATACTCTTTTTTCTGTTAAAACCGATAAGATCACTGACATGCACCCTGAAGTATAACAAATCCCTTTTTAAATACCGAAAAACGGGTTTTCGTACAATTTCGAGTAACATTTTCTGTCTTCAAAATGTTACTAATTATTAAAAAAAAAAGATCAATATGTATGCGCTCTTACCTGTAATATTCAAATTCACAATTTTCTTCAAGATAAACTCCAAAGAAGAAAAATCACTTTTTAAATAACTATTTTGTAACGAATGCCTAGAAGAGAAACAAACACTCAGAGTGACGATCAAATTCCGACTGAGACACCAGCGCGCGCGCTGTCAAATGGGTAACGGGAGGGGACGCCTATTGTTCTATGCCTCTACAACATTTTTAGGTAGCAGATTTTTCTACCTGGAAAAGTTTTAGGAAATCGATTTATGGCCGCCTAAAATGCTGAAATACCTCTATGTGTGTTTGAGAGTTATTGTGCAAACAGACCGACAGACACATAGACCGGCGAAAATAGGAAACTATGCTCTTTGTAATCTAGGGATGCCGAGACACAAAAATGTCCCTTTAACAACGGAAATAAAAATATATTGTTGAGTGACTTTAAGATGATCTTTGTGAAATATGTATCAGTGGTTACGGGTACAATTTAATTGTCCTTACCCAACTTCATTCGATACAATGACTTGTTTTTTTACTAAACGATTATTTGCTCAGCATTCCTTTAATAGGAAAACGTTAAGTACATTAATACTTAATATCAAACAACTTTTATTTATTTCTATATTAAATATTTATACGTATCCTTTGCTTTGATGTATTGCAATATTGGAAACATCAAAAGTTGATAACGGGATTACCTCTAATCCACTCTGCTTTGTCGGCGAGATACAACAAGAATTGATAATTCATTTTATATATAGATCCGTAGAATACGCCAGTTAAATCCAAAACATAATTTCCTGACTGATGTGACAAATCAAACAACAAATATATTTTATTCTTTCATAAAAACTGAAAATAAGTGATGGTTTTTCTATAACATTTAGGTAGTGCTTGGTACAGGTAGTACTTCCGTAGCTTATCTGGTTAACGAAGAATCTAGTTTTTCTAAAAATGGGAAATTATCAAATGCAGTTTTTCTAAATAATAAAAATAAAAGAAAACGGCGAGACGTTGGAGCATTTGTATTTAGAATAGCAGAAGACACAGTGGATATCATGGTCCGACGTAATCTTTGGTGACGTTATCGAACGACAAAATGATGAAATCCACATTTTAGAGTTAAAACTGCTTAGAATTAAGACCGTTATAAAAGCAGCAAAAGAACAACAGCTTTAAAGGCAGCGTATAACAAACTCTCAACATTAAGTATTCTCAAGAAGTGTAAAACATTATCGATTTAGTGGCCGGATATGTATATTACGTGTATAGCATGTAGCAAAATACCAAAATTGGTTATGCATTTGCTTTTAGTCTGCTTGTTTCATGCTGCATCATCGACATAATAGAGAATTGTTTTGGACACATCCGTCTGGTGTTGAGAAAGTTTCCGTGCTGGACTTATCGAATTAAACATATAAGTCAAACAGGAGGAAGCAAGTAAAAGATTTGCCGTGCGAATTGGGTATACGGTTTCCTGAAAAACCTGAAAAAGTTGTTAGCTTGAAGTATCTCGTCTAAGTCACTTACAGCAAAAAGGTATCAAATGGTTATTCTTTGTCTCTGATTGTTCGAGCAGATAAATTTCTACGATAACCACGAACTGAACGGAGCTGAGGCATGATCAAGCTATTAACCTTTGTACATGCGACGGTAGCGTATGCTTCTATTTATAATCTATTAGTCTTTCATCTATATAAAAATGCCACAAATAATGCTTGAAGAAAAAAAACAAATAAAATCAAAATTAAAAGAGGAATTAGACAATGCGACTCAATATCCTCACGTTGACTCTAGAAGATTTGTTCACATGGCTAAAGTGGGAAAATAAAGGAAGAGGGTGAACGACTAAATTACTTAAGGTTAGCAGATATTATCACTCTGATCGCTAACAGGTGAAAAAAAGAAGAATTAGAAGAAATGCTGTTAGAATTAAGTAACAACTCTAGAGAAATACAGTCCGTCAGATAAGAACGTGACAACTCGTGTTCTTGAAAAAATGTGTTTCGAGAACATTTCTTGCCATCAATGTATCCTTTGGTGTGCTAACAAAGACGCAATTACCTTAGTAAGTTGTCTAATCACCTCCTGCATCAATAATTGCTTGGTATCTTCGAGGCATACTGTCGAAGAGATTTTCTGTATACTCTGCAAATTTTTCGAATCTCGCTTGACTACTGAGTCAAAGTCCTCAGAGTCTCTCCTCTGAGCTTTCTCTTTACGAGAGACCAATCGTCGGCCCAAGCGAGCCGCTTCGCGACGTGATTTTCGCCCAACAAAGCTTTCTTCAACATGCTTCGGAATTTGACATCATGAGCACGAAGATTTTGTCGAATGGTCTTATGGAATACGTTCAAACCCGATTTTCTTAATTTTGCCGCTCCTTGAAGCAGTGTCAATTTCGGGTCCCGTGAAAATAAATACAAGATTCGTTTTTCGACTTTCGGAGTGACTTTGGCTATCGAGCCACGTCGACGTTTTTCATCTCGTTAAAATGATTTACCCACTTCTTCACAAACGATACCGATTTTTTAATATATTTTAGCGTCTGCGGAATGTGTTGCGACGCGCAAATAAATGGCTCATTTTGGATTTTACGTGATTTCGATGAAAGTTTTGAATCGACTGATACTTTTACTAAAATGCGTCCGATTTTTTGTTGAATCGCTAGAATTGCATCTACCATAAATGAATTATCGCGGGCACCTTTCTACTTAACAGGCTAAAGGTCTAAAAAAAACTTCATCAAAAACAAATAATTTAACAACGTAACTGAAGAAACAGCGAGGAACTCTAATAGAAGGTGAAAAAATATGAAAGGTACAAATATTCATATATTTAGAATAAAAAATCGAAATAACAAAAAATAATTTAAAGGCTGACTTGGATAGAAGAGTCTCTTTAACTTGTTACAACCTTCAAAATGTTACAATTCACATTTAAATTGGACATTCCAAATACAATAAAAGCCAGAGTGTTCGATCAGTATGGACTGCCGGTATTAACATATGGCACTGAAACGTGGGCTTTAAATAAAAGTATAATATATAAACTTTAGGTAACCCAAAGAGCAATGGAGAGCTAAATGTTAGACTCCAAAATCGTATTCCTAACATCGAGATACGAAAAAGATCAAAAATGACATATGTAAGACAACGAATATGTATATTAACGTGGAATTGGGCTGAGCATATCGCAAAGATGAATGATAACAAATGAACACGGCGTACGGTTGAATGGAGAACATAAAAGATGCAGAGGTAGACCACAGACACGATGGATGAGCGACATAAAAAGATTAGCTGGTTACGATTGGATGCAAAAGGCAAACAACAGAGCTCAGTGAAAACAACTTGGGGTGGCTTACATCCCACTATAGATGGAATAAGCTAATGATGATGATGATAATGATTCTTCCACCTCAAATAACCTAGTTTTTCGCAGTTTTATGTTGTCTTACTTAAGAACTTCCTTTTTATCTATTATAAATATGAAACGAATTTAACTAATTTATTAGTACTACTCAGTATATATCACCACTACACCAAACACTTTAATTAATTTATTAGTGTTTTTAAGAAACGCATTTAAACATTTTACAGTTACAATTGGTCAAGAGTTTACTTTAGAACTAAATTTAACTGAGGCGTTTAAGAAATAAAATCTTTAAAAGGAGTAATATATCTTATTCCATCGCTTGTACTGATGTAAATGGTGGTAAAACTAGCTGATTAGATAACAAATTTTTTATAAAAATTCGCAATATGTATATATATATATATATATATATATATATATATATATATATATATATATATATATATATATATGCGAGGCTGGTTTGAAAAGTCCGTGCAAAAATGAAAACTACTTATGTGTTTTGGGGTAAACCTTTTTTATTTTTCGACATAGTCTCCTTTTAGGCTTATACACTTCGTCCAACGATATTCTAGTTTGTCGATCTCTTCAGAATAATAGGATTTGTCCAAGTCTGCAAAATATCCATTAGTGTCTGCAATCACCTCCTCGTTTGAATAAAATCTTTGTCCCGCCAGCCATTTCTTCAAATTGGGGAACAAATAGTAGTCCGAGGGAGCCAAGTCTGGAGAATAGGGGGGATGTGAAACGAGTTGGAATCCTATTTCCATTAATTTTGCGACCACAACTGCTGAGGTGTGTGCTGGTGCGTTGTCGTGATGGAAAAGGACTTTCTTGTGGGCCAATCGCGGCGTTTTTCTTGCAGCTCGGTTTTCAAACGGTCCAGTAACGATCAATAATATTCACCTGTAATAGTTTTACCCTTTTCCAGATAGTCGATAAGGATTATCCCTTGCGAATCCCAAAAAATAGTCGCCATAAACTTTCCGGCCGAAGGAACGGTCTTCGCCTTTTTTGGTGCAGATTCTCCCTTGGTAACCCATTGTTTAGATTGTTGTTTGGTCTCAGGAGTATAGTAATGTATCCATGTTTCATCCACAGTGACGAAACGACGCTTAAAGTCCTCCGGATTCTTCTGGAACAGCTGCAAACCATCCTTGCAATACTTCACACGATTCCGTTTTTGGTCAAGCGTGAGCAATCGCGGCACCCATCTTGCAGATAGCTTTCTCATGTCCAAATGTTTATGCAAAATATTATGTACCCGTTCAGTCGAGATGCCCACAGCACTAGCAATTTCACGCACCTTAACTCTTCTGTCATCCATCACCATATCATGGATTTGATCAATGATTTCTGGAGTCGTAACCTCCACAGGCCGTCCAGAACGTTCAGCGTCACTTGTGCCCATATGGTCAGTCAGAAAATTTTGAAACCACTTATAAACTATTCTAATCGAAGGTGCAGAGTCACCATAATGTTTATCAAGCTTCTCTTTAGTCTCCTGAGGCGTTTTGCCTTTCATAAAGTAATGTTTAATCACCACACGAAATTCTTTTTCGTCCATTTCTTGAAAATCACTCGACTTCCTTGATTCACACGAATGCCAAACACAAAGAAATAGACCAATATGGCTGAAACTTGGTGTGCGTTCATTCAAGAGATGCTACTAACTAAACATGACCTCGATACGCGCCGGTGGTGCCATCTCTCGGACTTTGCACGGACTTTTCAAACCAGCCTCGTAATACAACGAATATGTATATTAACGTGGAATTGGGTTGAGCATATCGCAAAGATGAATGATAACAAATGAACACGGCGTACGATTGAATGGAGAACATAAAAGATGCAGAGGTAGACCACAGACACGATGGATGAGCGACATAAAAAGATTAGCTGGTTACGATTGGATGCAAAAGGCAAACAACAGAGCTCAGTGAAAACAACTTGGGGTGGCTTACATCCCACTGTAGATGGAATAAGCTAATGATGATGATGATAATGATGATAATGACCTCAAATAATCTAGTTTTTCGCAGTTTTTATATTGTCTTACTTAAGCACTTCCTTTTTATCTATGATAAATATGAAACGAATTTAACTAATTTATTAGTACTACTCAGTATATATCACCACTACACCAAACACTTTAATTAATTTATTAGTGTTTTTTAAGAAACGCATTTAAACATTTTACAGTTACAATTGGTCAAGAGTTTACTTTGGAACTAAATTTAACAGAGGCGTTTAAGAAATAAAATCTTTAAAAGGAGTAATATCTTATTCCATCGCTTGTACTGATGTAAGTGGTGGTAAAACTAGCTGATTAGATAACAAATTTTTTATAAAAATTCGCAATTTATATATATATATATATATATATATATATATATATATATATATATATATATAATATAATATATAAATAAATATATATAAATATATATATATTCATATATATATATATATATATATATATATATATATATATATATATATATATATATATATATATATATAGTACATTAAAATTCTGTGTTTTAATCCGTTCGTCTAACAATGAATTTGCACGACGATTCGCCAAAATCTCATTTGGCATTTTCAAGTGCTCCCGTTGCTGGCTGCTGGTAACATAAACAGTTTTATACCAAACTAAATTGATCTAAGATTTTCAAATCACAATTAGCAAATATGAAATGCTAAACACATGTATTTCTATATTTTTTAACGCTTTCCCGAAAACGAAAAAAAGATAGTCAGTTTTCTTCATTTTGCTATACATCCCTTACTGAAGGGACGTATTTTATGAGTAAGAAATCAATCCGTTTCCCCGATTTCTGCATTTTTTTGTATTCAACGTTTCTTAGATTACGAAAAACATATTTTTCTATTACTTTCGGTCGCTTTGTCTGCTTGTCGATCTGTCGATCAATTGGTACTATATCTTTTAAACGAAATGAATAAACGATTCCAAAGGTACACATATAATACACGAAATAGGAACCTTTTAGTTTTTCAGCGATACTGCTCCTAGGAAAGGAGCTGAAAAAATGGGGGTCGTTAAATACTTTGTAGTTTCAATAGTACTAAGAGATTTTTCCTGAGTTTTGATAGGTTAATGGATGAATTTTACTTACTATTATTACTACTTGTAATCAAATATATAAGAGGGGGGATGGTAGTAAAGTGCATCGTATATATTGTATTACCTATATGTCCTTTTTGGAGTTCTTGGAGTCGAAGAATCTGAAAATTATGATATTCATTTATTATTGTTAATTTTAACAAAATAACTTCCACTGATTAACGTTTTTATTAATATTTGACCATAAAGTATCTATCATTTCAGGTTTAAATGCCCTGATTAAATGATTCTTTAGTGTGGGAATGTCAAATTCAGTTGTTTTTTTTTTATAAAGGTATATTTGCGGAGGCAGTACTGAGTAAATCACTACACTAATTTTTTAGTGTTCCATACGTAATACTTATATCTTCGGTGTGCGTCTGTCTGTCTGTCTATCTGTCTGTCCGTCCGTCTGTCTGTTACCCGATTTTCTCCGAACTATTTGACATAGAAAATTTGGCGTTAATATAATAAATGATGACCCTATCAGGGCCGTGTAGTTGCTCCTTTAAAAAAAAAAAATAATAATTAAAGTGTATAAAATGAAAGAGCTGAACGTTATTATTGAACTAATAAAGTCATCTTCAGCTTTCTCTTAAATCTTGTACAAGATGCAAAGAAATCTGATTACACTGCTAATATAAGATACCATTCTATAGAAAAAAGAGCGTTTGAATAGTTGCTAGAGACTTTAAATTTCTAAATTTATGGGAATTATGTTCCCTCAAACGTATACCAAAATTCAAACACAGGCATGAATCTTGGAGTTCTTAAATTCGTCCATTAGTCATCATAACCAGGCAGACCATAGACATGATGTGATAAAATCACCATTCGCACAGTATTTTTAGTATATCTTGGTGGAATAATATCTGTGAGAATATAACATTTTTTACGCTGAATATCGTACATGTTACCATTACAAAACAGGCATACAGATTCTGGCGAATTAATTTTTAAAAATTATTTTGGGTTGTTAGTAATCAATTATTTAAATCTTTTTTTATGCACTTGTTAGCATAAGCTGTTTGAGAAGGCACAATGTGTGAAAAATCTCCCCTCCCCTCAGTCATCGATTTATAGTTGCTATTGGAAACGATCGGACCTGATAAAGTTCAGCGCACGAGAGTCTTTTTTTTATCAAGGAATTTCAATCTTCGATAGTCGTTTAAGACCCCTCTTTAAGGAGCTCCACTTTTAGTGTTTCCTTTTTTCCTTACAGAACTACCCTTAGTATCCAGATTCCCTCACCTCCCCTTAAACTTGGTTACGCCTTTGGTCTCACTGTGCTCGTTACTCTTTTAAATAGATGATTGATGTCGTTCATTCCCCGCCAAATTAATCATTTTATTAATGACGTAATTAGTCTCGTCTCAGGTATCAAAGGTCTGAGAACATAATAATACAGCAACAAAAATCAGGTTATGCATAGTACATTATTTATTATCAAAATAATGAATAATAAAAGTTAAATTATAAAAATGACTTTTCTCATTTTTCATTTTCTTTTCTCAATAATCTACTTTATCATATTCATTATCATGATTTTTTACTAGATACTAGATAGACAGACACACGTAAGTTTGCATTGAGTTTTATGAAACGTAATTTAGATTAACAAAATCTTCGTTAATTAAAACGCTTAGTTGTAGATTAAAATACCAAATACCTTAAGTTCATCCTGCATGGATAATCTCTCCAAGCAATTAAAAACTTATCGTATGTTTGTTTTTTTGTTAAAATAATATCATATTCTTCTAAGCCAATACAAATAGACTAAACTAGAGTTGCGACAATGTCATTGTCATTTATGTAAATGTCATCATCAACAGTCTATATTGTCCGTCTAAACCTGAATTGTCGTAACTTACATTTTGCAATCATACAACAGAGCACAAACTTTGTTTATAACTGGTAAATCATTTTCTTAGGTACCACAAGACCTTAAAATGCGTGCAACAAAATTAAAATTTCGGGTAATAGTTTTTTGGGAAAAAATCGAGGGTTGTTTAATTGGATCGCTATAGAACAATCATGTAAGGAATATAGCTACGTCAATTTATGATAAGATAGCTGCGACGTAGGTACAATCAATAACTCGAATTTAAAAATCTTGCAAATATGACAGTTCCAGTTTAAATTAAAGATGCATTAAGTCAAATAATATTTATGTAATGACATCAACCAGTTATTGAAACAATAATTTTCGGTTCTAAACTTGTTCATTATCCATCAGCAGCCCTCGTCCACTGCTGGATACAGGCCTCCTCTAAGAACTTCCACCGATCTCTGTCCTGAGCGGTGTTAATTCAATTTCCTGCCACTCTTCTGATGTCATCGCTTGATCTAGTTGATAGTCTAGCTCTGTTCCTTTTGCCTTCTCTGGGTCTCCATTCTATTAATCTACTGCAGCATAGATTATCATCGCTTCAAGCTAAATGACCTGCCCAATCTCCATTTAGGTTGCCTAATTTTTTGAATAATATCTATTACTTTAGTTGCTTGTCTGATAATTATATTTGGTATTCTATGCTTCCTTGTGATACTCAACATAGTTCTCTCCATTGCTCGTTGTGATACTCTTAGTTTATTTGCTAACTGTTTTGGTAATGTTTGTGTCTCGGCGTCATATGTAATTACCAGCAAAACACACTGTTAATAAACTTTCCTTTTTAAACAGAAGCCGTTCATCCAAAACTCACACGACGGTGTGAGTTTGGAATGGGAAATAGTTGTAATTTTGGACTTGCCCTATCTTGCTTTCATTAAATTTCATATTCTTGTTTGTAACTAGATTAGTCATAAACTTGCTAAAATATTTGCTAATGTTACTTGCAATTCCGTAAGCATTTGTTAAGCATCGCCTAGACTGTCGGTTATTATGACAATATCATCAGCAAAACGCAGGTGGTTTAGGTCTTCGCCATCGATGTTTACGTCTTTTTCATTCCAATTACATTCTTTAAAAGCAGAATTCAACAAGGCCGTAAGTTTAGGAGAGATCGTATAACCTTGCCTAATTCCACGTCCCACTCGGTATTTACTTGGGAATTCACGGAGTCTTACACTGGCTGTTGCAATTAATTGAATTAACTAAGTATATCTGTAGTCTATTCTCATTTGCTGCAAAGCAGTTAGTATAGCTAGTAACTCCAGGGTGTCAAAAGCTTAATTAAAATCAACAAATATGAATACGAGCTGTTTGTTGTATTCTACAGATTTCTTTATAAGGATCTTAATGGTCTGTAAATTATCGTTAGTACCGTATTCTCTTCTAAAGCCTGCCTGTTCGCGTGGTTGATACCAATTTAGTTTCGTTTCGTTATGATCTTGGTAAACTACTTGTACAAATGGGCGAGCGAACTGATCGGTCTGTAATTTTCAAGGTCGGGTATGCCTCCCGTTTTATAAATGATGGCACTGCGTTATTTCATTTGCTTGGAATTGTGCTGTTTAAACTTATTACTTTGGGTAAAATAATGTAGAACATTAAAAGTGAAGAAGAAATTTACCGTTTCCGTTTAACTCGCACCGTTACATCACAATTGTCATTATGCAATTTGAATGAGGACTTTCTACACTCTTTCCATATTTATATCTATGGCGTTTTTGATTAATACAAATTCATTATTAACTTTTATGAATAGTCAGTATCGAGAGAACTCCTGTCACTAATAAATAACATGGTAATAATGATAACACCATAATTTTTATCTTAATCCAACAAGAAGTTTCTAAAAAAAAGGGGTAAAATGAAACTTAAAATTTTTCGACGGGTTACTCAGCGCGACGTAAAAGAAGAAATCAACAAGTTCTACTATATAGTGAAAATTTAATAAAATGATTCTCCTAAACCAATAATAGGTTACAAATTTGTCTTTATTACTTCTGTAGTGTTCAGAAAGAGTTCAAATAATTTTTATTTAATTAAATTATAACAAAATAAATCAGGATTTTACTTCCAAAAAACCGATTTGAAACCGTATATTTTTATTTTTTAAAACAGTTTATTACCTTTTCGGCACCAAGAAGTTATTGGTACCCGTCACATTAACTGACAAAAACTCTCTGACAAGACAACCTAAGTGAGATGACCTGTAATAATAAATGCCTCAATAAAACGACCCATCCTCTCTGTTATTTTCGTGAATTGGAATAAAAGTCTGGACTTTACGGCAAACCTATTGAAAAAGATGTCTTTATTGGACCCAGGCTTGACCAGAATCGGTAAAAATTAGAGTGCAATAAACATGATGCCGCCTGAATTCTGGGATATTCGTGCTTTGAGGCGAGGATGTTCTCAGGGCGTAATTCAGGTACTATCTTGTGCGTACTTTCGTTTACAATTTGTGGTCGATTTATTTTTGTCTAAAAATTTTATTGCTGAATGTTTTTCATGCCAATTCTCATGTTTTATATATATATATTATATATATATTAATAGGGGAAAATGGGCCAAATTACTGACATCATACAACAGTACACAACCAGTAACCTTGCTTAACTAAGTTTTCTTAACTTCTAGTGTTTATTATTAATTATATATATATATATATATATATATATATATATATATATATATATATATATATATATATAGAAATATTAATAGGGGAAAATGGGCCAAATTACTGACATCATACAACAGTACACAACCAGTAACCTTGCTTAACTAAGTTTTCTTAACTTCTAGTGTTGTATTAATTATATACTTTTATTAAAATACGCTTTTTAATAAAACATATTATTTTGTATGTATATATATTTTATATATATATATATATATATATATATATATATATATATATATATATATATATATAGAACAAAAAAACAATTTCAAGATATAGAATAGATTTGTTTGTAATTTATATGTTAACTAGCCGGGCCCACGGCTCCGCTCGCGTGGACTTGGTTCACTACTATCGTCACTGCTTATTCCTTATGTTACCTAACGTAATAAAATATCTCCCATTATTTCCCTTTATCTCCCAATATTTCTCCTTATCTCCCATTATCTCTACATAATTTTCATGATCTAGGCTTATCTCTGCTCATCCCCCATTATTTCTCTTTATCTCCCATTATTTCTCCTTATCTCCCATTATCTCACCTTATTTCCCATCTAGGCTTATCTCGACTTATCTCGCAATATTTTTCCTTATCTCCCATTATTTCTCCTTATCTCCAATTATCTCACCCTAACTTCCATTATCTAGACTTATCTCTGCTTATCTCCCATTATTTCTCCTTATCTCCCGTTATACTTATTTTCCATTATCTCACCTTATCTTCTATTATCGAGGCTTATCTCGACTTATCTCCCATTATTTCTCCTTATCTCCCATTATCTCACCTTATCTCCCATTATCTAGGCTTATATCGAATTATATAGAACATATGTATAAATTTATAAAAGCACGTAAATCGGCTAAGTGGTTCTCGAGTGATAAGCGCACTAACGGACAGACAGACAGTCAGAGAGAGGTTACATTTTATATATATTATATTCTTTGCTAGATGATATTGTTCCATATTTAATGCTTTAGGCAGTGTATCTCTGCTCATCCCCCATTATTTCTCTTTATCTCCCATTATTTCTCCTTATCTCCCATTATCTCACCTTATTTCCCATCTAGGCTTATCTCGACTTATCTCGCAATATTTTTCCTTATCTCCCATTATTTCTCCTTATCTCCAATTATCTCACCCTAACTTCCATTATCTAGACTTATCTCTGCTTATCTCCCATTATTTCTCTTTATCTCCCGTTATACTTATTTCCCATTATCTCACCTTATCTTCTATTATCGAGGCTTATCTCGACTTATCTCCCATTATTTCTCCTTATCTCCCATTATCTCACCTTATCTCCCATTATCTAGGCTTATATCGAATTATATAGAACATATGTATAAATTTATAAAAGCACGTAAATCGGCTAAGTGGTTCTCGAGTGATAAGCGCACTAACGGACAGACAGACAGTCAGAGAGAGGTTACATTTATATATATTATTATATTCTTTGCTAGATGATATTGTTTCATATTTAATGCTTTAGGCAGTGTATTGCAAGATAATGCGCTAGCGGCAAACTTCTCTCCGACTTGATTCACTGTTACCGTCACTGCTTATTCCTTATGTCACCGAACGTAATAAAATATATCCTATAACCTGGCCAGAGAACATACGTATGTTTTAAAAAAAAAAAACACGTAAATCGGATAAGTGGTTCCCTAGTGATAAGCGCACTAACGGACAGACAGACAGACGGAGAGACGTTGAATTTTATATATATTATAGGTATTCTTTGCTCCATGGTATTGTTTCATATTTAATGAATTAGCATGTTTAAAAAAAACACACGTAAATCGGATAAGTGGTTCTCCAGTGATAAGCGCACAAACGGACAGACAGAGAGACGTTGCATTTTATATATATCATAGATATCCTTTGCTACATGATATTGTTCCATATTTAGTGGTTTAGGCAGTGTATTGCAAGAGAACGCTCTAGCGGCAAACTTTTTTCCGATTTCATTCACTATTATCGTCACTCCTCATTCTTTATGCTACCTATCGTAATAAAATATAGCCTATAATCAAGCCGGAGAACATATGTATGTTTAAAAAAAAAAAGTACGAAAATCGGATAAGTGATTCTCCAGTGATAAGCGCACTAACGGACAGACAGACAGACAGACAAACAGAGATACGTTGCATTTTATATATATTACAGATGTAATAAAATATATATCTATAACCTGGTCAGAGAACATATGTATGAATCTAAAAAATCACGTATATCGGATAAGTGGTTCTCGACGGATAAGCGTACTAACGGACAGACAGACGGACAGAGAGACATTGCATTTTATATATATTATAGATATAGATTATTATTATTATTATTATTATTATATAATCTGGCTAAAGAAAATATGTATGAATTAAAAAAAAGACACGTAAATCGGATAAATGGTTCTCGCGTGATAAACGCACTAATGGACAGAACAGACAGACAGAAAGACATTGCATTTTATATATATATTATAGATTATAGATTACAGATATTCTCTGCTACATAATATTGTTCCATATTTAATAGTTTAGGCAGTGTATTGCAAACGAACGCGCTAGCGGCAAACTTTTTTCCGACTTCCTTCACTATTTTACGTCACTGCTCATTACTTATGCTACCTATCGTAATGAAATATAGCCTATAACCTGGCCAGAGAACATATGTATGTTTAAAAAAAAAAGTACGTAAATTGGATAAGTGGTTCTCCAGTGATAAGCGCACTAACGGGACAGACAGACAGAGAGACGTTGCATTTTATATATATTATAGATTTTAAACCGTAGTATAAAATATTCATGAGTGATGCCCACTAACTTCATGATTTGATACTCAAGCTTGTAAGTCAACACAATTTTCTTGTTTTAACAATGAATTGTCTGACATTGCCTTTAATTAATTTTCGGATGTCTTTGAAAAAGAAATTAACCATATTTCGAAAGCTCAGACAATAAATGAAGAGTTTTAATAGGCCCCATCACAGACTGCAACCCTACTAGCTCTACAATTAATTCTACAATTTATATATATATATATATATATATATATATATATATATATATATATATATATATACAGATATATATATAGGATTTTGGTTCTATTATATATAATATATATATATATATATATATATATATATATATAATATATATATATATATATATAACTTATTTTATTTTATTTAGTAACCATTTTTTTGGTATTTTCAAAGTATATATATATATATATTATATATATATATATATATATATATATATATATATATATATATATATATATATATGTATATATATATATATATATATATATATATATATATATATATATATATATATATATATATATATATATATAAGGATATGACGTAGGCGGCAAGGGGAAGCATATACCCCTCGCCTCCATGAGTGTAGAAAGTATGCCTCTAAGGCCACTCCCTGATTTGTCGGTGCGCTATCGTTTTTCTCTGTGTGTTCGGTACCGATTCGGTAACGAAAACATGCCAAATGCCTATATTTCAATGAAACCCACCTGACCTTCAGCATGTTTTGGTTACCGAATCGGTACTGAGCACACCGAGAAAAACGATACTGCACCGACAAATCAGGGAGCGGTTTTAGAAAAAAAAAGATTTTTTTTACTGGCGATTCTTTTTTTTTAAGATATTCACCCCTGGTTAAAGAGAAAATATTTAAAAAAGAACTATATGGAGAAAATTATAATAACGTCGTTAACAAATAAATAAATCTGGATGGCAAGTCAACAGTTTTCAAGTTTAATTTTGTTATTAAGGTTCCATTGAAAAATGGAATATAGCTATTCTATTTAAAAGAAAAATACAATAAATCTAGAAATAACTAAATAACTACTTAATATGCATGAGGACTCTAAAAGGGTCTTTCGGCAAATATTTACGTTATGAATGCCTGGTCTAAAGGCTAATCGGCGAGCAAAAAAAAATTGAAGGGCTATCGTTGTGTTAGGATTGAATTTAAGCTGATATCTTTTAGTGATAGCTTGCATTAATTAGTGTTCCGTACGGAACGCTTATAAGATCACTTCTTCTGGCCGTGTCTGTCCGTCTGTCACACCCGATTTTCTCCGAAACTATTTGTCATAGAAAGTTGAAATTTGGTAATAATATAGAATTGATGGCCTCATCAGAGCCATGGAGTTTTGAAAGTTAAATTTTGATTTAAGGGGTTAGTTTTGGGGGGTGAAACCGGAAGTGAAAAAAAAATTTTTTGCTAGGTAATCGAGTGTGGTGTCAAATGAAAGCTTGTGAAAACACGATTAAATATATATATATATATATATATATATATATATATATATATATATATATATATATATATATATATATATATATATATATATATATATAATGTAATACTTGCGCGCACTTTTCTTTGTATTATTTTTAAAAAATCGCGAAAAATCGCTGTCCACCCGCCTTATCTCGAAAAGTACTTATCAAAAAATTTTGAAAAAACTCCGGAATATTCTCCACGGGGTGTAGATTGAACGAATATTATCACGAGTGCAAATTAATAATTTATCTGGTATATGAAAAAAACAAAAATTTCAAGGTCATCAGATTTCAGTAAAGATTGGAAAAAAAACTTTGTTGAAAACTCATTTGGGGTGTGTTTTGTGAAGTCACTGATCATTTTATACCTCTGTAACAAAATTTTTTATCTGAAAAGCAATCAACGTACGGAACACTAATTGCGCAAGTTCAACTTGCACTTGACCGGTTTTTTTTTATTGACTGACATGGCTTCAGACGGTAAAGATGAATAATAAAGTTATTTATCGTTTGCACGTAAGGGGTAGTAATTATGTGTGTGATTTCGAAAGAAAATAGAACCCAGACTACTGCCTTGAAACACACCACAGTTTATGTTGGACTTACCAGGCTTGCCGTCTTTTTATCAACACGCTGTTTATCCGATAAAAAAGATAATAGTAAAATATCTCTTATAAAATAGGAGTCAACATTTTTTAAACCCTGAAACCAGATTATACTTTTTCGAAGGTGTACTAAATCCAAATTCAATCTCAGAATTGCTCCATCACATCAGGTTCTTGAGACATCCTAGCCTAAAAATGAAAAAAAACACAATTTTTCGCTATATTTGGGATTATATTACACCGCCAATTATTTTTTCTCCACAAAACTCGTTGCAGCATTTGAAAGTGCTACTCTTCTCCTTCAAAAGGTAGTCATGGTTTGTCCCTAACCTTAAGAAGTTCAAAATGGCGGATCCGATATGACGGGTCGGAACTCTGAAGAGTTAAATTATTATCGAGAAAAATTTTTCAAACAAAAGTTGAGAATTTTTGTTAGAGAAATACGATACCGTCATAAAAAATACGGATTCCTATTTAAAAACTCAAAGTTGACCTTCAAAATGAACTTCGAAGGTAATCACAATTACATTATTTTATTGCCCCTTGAAAACCCTTCAACTTTTGTTTGAAACTTTTTTTTACTAAAGTTGACATAAAAAATTCAGAAGCATTAATATGGGACACCATGTATGATAACAAATAAACAATGTTGTTACTATAAAGCTGATTTCTCCGAAAAGACATAAGATATCTGAAAAATTCAAAACGCATTTTGATAGGAAAGGATAGTACTTTCATATGCCATAACGAGTTTTGTGGAAAAACGTTTATTCGCGGTGTAATATAATCTCGAATATAGTGAAAAACCATGTTTTTTTGCATTTTTAGGTTAGGATAGCTCGAAAATCGGATTCGGATTGAGTGCACCAAAAACCTTGGGAAAGTATACTCTGGCCTGAGGGTCTGGAGTTTCGTCCAATTTTATCGGCCTGTGCCGTATGTGGACATATAGCTAAAAAAATAGAAAACTTTTGAGTTTTCAAAGGCTAAACCATTTTGGCAATACCGGCTTATTTTGTAAGAGAACGAGTAATTTCTAGCAGATATCAAATACAAACATCCTGGAAAAAAGAATTAATTTGTTAGAGGGGATAACATATAACATAACACGCAGGCTGAAAAGTTTTTTGGTCTAGCTGCTTAAAACATTTAAAATTTAACTTTATTCATCAATACATCTTCTTCAAGAGCGATACAATGAGTCCAACGCTTTTCTAGCATTTCTATACCTTTCTTGTAGAAGGATTTGTCTTTGCCTTCAAAATAGGCCTCAGTTTCTCTGGTAACTTTTTCATTGGAGCCAAATCTCATTTCTGCGAGTATTTTTTTGAGGTCTGTGAATAGATAATCGTCGTTGGGGGCCAAATCTGGAGAATACGGTGTATGAGGAAGCAATTCGAACTTCAATTCATGTGACTTGTGACACAATGCATTGTCTTGATGAAAGAGCACTTTTTCAATTGGGGCCGTTTCTTTGCGATTTCTACCTTCAAACGCACCCGTAACTTTATTTAATATTTGCTATTGATGGTTTTTCCCTTCTCAGCACAGTCGATTAAAATTATTCCATGCGCATCACAAAATACAGAGGCCAAAACCTTTCCAGCCGACTGTTGTGTCTTTGATCGCTTCGGGCGGCTTTCATCGGCTGCTGTCCACTGGGTTGACTACCAATTTGATTCCGGTGTGTAGTGGTGGAGCCATGTTTCATCCATTGTCATAAACGGCGCTCAAAATCATCAACACGTTGTTGATTTTGGTCCACTGTGTGCAAACGCGGTACCCATTTCGAACAGAGCTTTCTCATGCCAAAATTTTCATGCAATATATAACCAACACGTTCCTTTGATATCTTTAGGGTGTCAACTATCTCACGCAATCTCACTTTACGGTCATCCGAAACAATTTTGTGGGTTTTTTTTATGTTTTCCGGCGTAACCACCTCATTTGAGCGTCCAGAGCGTTCAGCATCATTTATATCTGTACCACCGCGTTCAGGGACAAAGTCCCCATAATACTTATCAAGCCATTGCTTTGCTTGAACGGTATTTTTTCCCATCAAAATACAGTGTTTAATCAACACACGAAATTCGATTTTATTCCATTGTTTTGAAAATATCAAAAGTAGCGTCACTAAAACCACCGTAACTAATTGTCGAAATGTCAAGAAATTTTGACACGTATAGTTTAAAGGTTGGTACTTCCTAATCAACACACGAAATTCGATTTTATTCCATTGTTTTGAAAATATCAAAAGTAGCGTCACTAAAACCACCGTAACTAATTGTCGAAATGTCAAGAAATTTTGACACGTATAGTTTAAAGGTTGGTACTTCCTAAAAATCATATGGATTTTTTCAAAGGGGCGATATCTATGTGTCAGATCAAAAATTTTTCAACTTACGTGTTATATAGCCTCCCCTGGTCATGAAATTAAACTTGTTTTCTTCGAAAATATATTACTAATCTTTTATGGAGATACTGGGGTAAGTAGAACTTAACCCTACAAAAACCCAGACAGCACTTTCTTCTTGTTGTAGAAAACGTCATAATTTTTTTTTATGAGTATAGCGCACTTTCTGCAGGAAAATCCCTAAAGTTCTACAGAAGTGGCTTGTGTACAGAAAAAATGATTCACGTTGGTCCCGAATCGCTCCAATTGTGGTCGATAGGAAATACAGTCTATCTACACTTTACTCATTCCTCGTACCCGCCTTTCTTTAAAAAGGGTGGTACGAGGAGTGACAAGCTGAACCTCATAAGATGTAATTTATTAGCGCAACGCATATTTTTAGCATGTACCTCTCTGGGAGGAATTAAGTGTGCTACATCCATCGGACACTTATAGAATAAACTCAAGTTGCCAACTGTTCTTCCATGTTTCCAGGAATTAAGGATGCTGGTGAGTTCTGGGTCTCCAATCATGCAAATAACTCTCTTTTGAATAGAACCCAACAAACGCAGCTTATGTTTGGAAACAGAGCCCCAAACATGGGAGCAGTATTCCATTGTTGGCAGAATTGAGCATTGTACAGGGTTTAAAGTTTTTGTGGGGTGTAGCTTTCTAGTACGAAATAATATCCCTAGCTTTTGAGAAGCTCTCTTTGCTATACATGCAACATGTCGATGCCGAGATATATTTGCTTTAAAGTTAACGCGCAACAAGTTGAATGTCGATCCTGGATGAATGGAAAGTCCGACATAACTGTGTCGGCTTCTGTCACGTTAACTAGTCTCTTGAGCTGTTGTAGTGCATTTGGTTACATGGAAGTAAATATGTTTTGGCATAAAAACAACAGTTAATGGAAGTACACTGAAAAACATACGGTATGTTGATGATACTGTTCTATTAGTAAATAATATCAAAGATCTCCAGCAACTGATCAATCGAGTCGTAACAGCCACGCGGCGAAAGATTTGGATTAACTATGAATATAAGAAAAACCAAGTGGATGGTAATAAGAAAGAAAAATCTACCACCAGAATCTCTCCAAAACAGGGAAAACACATTAAAGCAGGTCTCCACATTTAAATATTAGGGAACTAATATAAATGACAAGTGGGACCCAAGAAAGGAAATATATTCCCGAATTGGACAAGCCCGAGTAACATATATGAATATGAATAAATTTTTTCCTCGCATAACTCTGTCTCGAGCTCTGAATGAGAATGGTGAGAGCGTATGTATTGTCCGTGCTATTGAATGGATACGAGTACTGGACCCTTGACCTTGGCTCAGAGAAACGACGGGAATCTCTTGAAATGTACATTTATAGACGCCTTCTTCGCATCTCTGGGTACAGAAAATAAAAAAAAAAACACAGAAGTATTGGAAAGAATGAATAAAATGAAGAAATTATTAACAACCATAAAAATAAGAAAAAGTCAATACTTCAGACATATAATGAGGGGCCCAGTACGAATTGCTACGTCTAACTATCGAAGGTAAAATAAAAGACAAACGATCGATCGGAAGACGACAGAATTTTTGGCTGAAGGACATGAGAAGGTGATTTGGATGTACTTCGAGTGATATTTTTCGAGCAGCAGTTTCTAAAGTTCGTATAGCCAACCTTCGTAAAAAGACATGGTCGTAAGAAGAAGGTAGACACATGTATGTATAGAAAAGAGAGCTTCTTAAAAGCTGGGAATATTATTTCCTATTAATAAGCTTCATTCTCCACGATGACCTTTAATTCCGTACCAAACTCAGATTCCACCAGCAGTGGAACACTACTCTCAGGCCAGTTGGCGACTTAAGACAATTCTATAAGTACGTCCACGGGAGTGTTAATTAATGCTGATGCTTGAGTCCTCTCAGAGCGGAGTAAGCTGCGAATTCACATCATATTTATAGATTACATCTGTGTAAAGTTCAGCTTGTCAGTTCACAGATCATCTTTTCAAGAATTTGTTTACATAGGAAGTCTCATATCTTCGAAATGAAGTGCTCAGGACCGAGTACAATTTGCAGCGATTCAAGACCAATGTAAATTGCTTTTTCTGCACAAGCGTTGCACTTTTAGTTTTAGAGAGTTCTCTGCAGTACGTGCCCATATGAAAACGGAAAAGTAAAAAATATGCAGAATTCAGTTAAATAATATGTAAGACCTTCAGAGATGTGAGAAAAATTTAGCGCACTATCAAAAATATAATTGATGAAGTGTCTATAAAATTTTTGGAAAAATATTTATATTTCCTTAAAAGATAGAAACTTTTAGTCATTGTCGTTACACCAAATAACAAGATTTGTGTCTCAATAATCCTTGTTTCTGTTTTTCCAGGGATAGAGTTTTATGTAATTAAGATAATTATAATATAAAAAGCCTTGCATAAGTTTGTCGAGTCTTAGGTAAACGTCAATATAAGAATATTATCAGTATGTTTGAACGCAAGTTTACATAATTTAATATTTCATATTTTTCAAAAGACAATATGTAATTTATAATATGGCGTATTCTAATTAATCTGTAAGTCTTATGAAATATTTTAAAATTTGTAAATAAAGGTAATGCCACAATCAGTGGTGAGGCGTAAAATTTTCGGATCTCATCACGGTAAATACGCGTAGACTCCGTTACAAAATTGAGAAAATTGACACTAAACTTATTAGGGTTATCTTTGTAGTAAAAACAAAAGTAAATTTGAAATTTGCGATGTAAGTTCAAAGTCGAAAATAATTTGTTCATTTCTATTCAAATAAAAAATTCTATGAAAAGCGTAGAAGGATCTTTAAATGATTCCTGAAGCTTCACCCAGAGGGCAAGTCTCAAGAAATTTACACACGATACATAAGATTAAGAAGAAGAAATAAAATCCACAGGAGCAGGTTACCTATCTACATTATTAAGAACACTTTGTCAATTATCAGATCCCTAAAAAGCTATGTATATCACAAATATAACTTTATCTCTGAGGAAATAGCACAGTAGACTCAACAACATTTTCAACGCACATAAGTCATATATATTCAGAAACGAGGATCTCACAAATATATATATATATATATATATATATATATATATATATATATATATATATATATATATATATATATATATATATATATATACTTAGAACGGTAAGGAATAATAACGTTTTTAAACAACTTCCTACACTTTACAATCATTAGTGTATGTGTTGTCTGAAGTTTTCCCACTGCAAGTTGACTAAATTATCAAGAACGCTTAGTCCACTATAAGACACATGATAATTGATAATACTTAATTTTTCGTGTCCGGACGGGTCTTGCAAAATTAAATTTCTTCTCTTCCATTCCAGAGGTAGTCAATTGTTATTAAAAACCGATATTGCTGGCAAATGTACAAATATTTCATCATTTAAACTTCACCACACTCGCATTTGTCTCAAGTCTCCATTTTACTGTGTTGGCTTTTAGCGGTGTCATTCATGCCCTTAGTCTATTGAGGCTTTTCAACATCTTCCAGTCATAGTTGACTCTCCTTAGATCGGGCTCATGGATACCAATTTGGTGGTTCTGCGTCGTTCCGTGTCGATAAAATGTGATGCGATTTAAGTCTACCAGGAGGTGGACTAGGGGCACAGGGTATTACTTTTTTATTCATCGAAGGCCTATTTGAACCACTTTGTGTACTCATGTGCTGCTCAACTTTGTTTAGGTTTAGCGAAGCCTGTACAGCTGAGACGAAGATGTAGGTTTCATGCACACAATTACTACGTTGCAGGTTTCTGTTCGTGTTCTACAATACTGACACTGATAACGAGGAAATATTGAAAACTATCTGAGCACCTAGGTCATTCATAAATGAAGATGTCGTAGGCAATGCCAAAAAAAAAAACGCGAGGTTCTAATATTCAAGCGAAACTCTACTTAGAGCGTTTTTCATCAAATTATTCTTAAAGAATTTTATTTTGTATCCATGTTCATATTTCTTTTTAATAGATTTCCTGCGAAATATTACGGTAAAGCGTCATAGAATATATGGCTGATTCTCAGATTTTTAACTTCGGACCTATGAAATTTCAATAGTATCTGCTCTAATGGATCACACGCCTTCAAATTCCGGTACTGTCATGATAACTTTAGTTTATTTTTCTTATTTGAATAAAAATTATTTGAGCAACTGTGTACAATAAGAGATAATAATTTTAAATGTTGTTAGGACTTAACTAGTGGGCGGGTTTTGTTATAACTTTTAGTTGGTAAAAGAAATTCCTTTTTATTTTTGAGGTTATTGTTGGCACTCCTGCAAACAATTCTTTGTGGAAAGAGATTCATTTCTAACCATATTTATGGTTACATATTACATTATCAAACATGAATGTCAATCATCCAAAAGGCCCGAAAATGACGCTTACAGCGGCTGTTAGGTATATGGGCAAATCGAGGGCATTCATTAGCAAGTTGGTGAAATGTCACCCTCAATTAAAAAATGTTACTGATTTATCAGAATGTGGTTCGAGAGGAAACGTGTCGGACAAGGACGAAAAAATGATTATTAACATATTTTCCCAAAATCCTCAATTAACTTTGGGTTAAGGGGCGTAAAAATTAAAGCAGACAAGTTTGGATATATTACTTCTCCGGGCTAACGGTTTTAAGTGGGGGAGTACAACCAAGAAACCATTGCTGAACGAAAAACACAGAGAAAAAAGATTGGCGTGGGCAGAGGAAAACATATGTTGATCGAGACTGTAATAATGTAATTTTTTCCTATGAAGCTTCATTTTGGGGTTACGTTATCACCCCGTGAACCTAGTCAATTTCCACTCACCAATTGTTTGAGCGCACTGTAAAGATCCATGTTTCGGGATGTTCTCAGAAAAAAGGTTTTGGGAGATTCTTTATCTTTACCTACAATTTAAAGTTAAAAAAATGTTTCAGATCTACAAGAAGGCACTAGTACCGACTGGCAAATGGTAGTTTGCCGATAAAAATGAGAAATGGATTTTTCAAGAAGATAGCGACCTCAAACATTGAATTTCTTTTTATGGGTCTAGCACACGTGCTACAGGGAAGTCTCTAAAGCGCTACAGGAGCGACGCGTGTGCGGAAAAAGCGATTCACGTTGTTCTTGAATCGAAATTGTACTCGGTGGGAAACACAGTCGTGGGCAAATTATTCCAAAGGGTGATGTTCCCCATATAAAAGACTGCTTAAAAAGCGTTGTACAAGGAGTAACAAGCTGAACCTCATACGGATGTGAAGTTTTAGCTCCACGTGTATTTCTAAGATGCACCGCTCTGGGAGGAATTAAGCGGGCTATACATCCTTCGAACACTTTCCATGAAAATACTTGTAGAATAGGCTCAAGTCGCCAACCGTTCTTCGTTGTTCCAGCGAATCAAGGCCGCCGGTAAAACGTGTAGTCAGTGGAAAGGGGAATCCGGTATTATCACCCTAGATTGGCCATCCCAATCGCCCGATGCAAACCCAATCGAAAACCTGTGATCGTACATCAAGCACAAGTTTCGTAGTAAAAAGGTGTACACGGTCAAGAAATTTGGATATCTTTGCCCCAAGAAGACGTCGAAAATCTCGTCGAAAGTATACCCACAAGATGTCAGGCGATCATCGACGCTGATGGGGACTGGACGAACTACTGAATTACTAACATTTTAATGGCAATCTTTTACTATCGAACGATGTAAAAAACTTTTATATAAATATATTTTTTATTGGACAATGCGCGACACGTTCTTACTTGCCTGATTTATAGATAATATATATGGGACGTTTCGCGTCAACTGGACTACCCCTATACCCAAAAATAGAAATAACGAAAAAAAAATTCAACTATGTCAACTTCATCGTTGAAACATAAGCTTTCAAATGCAACGTGGCTCTTTTGAAAAACGAAGATGGCGGCTCAATATGGCGGCTAGAAACAAAAAAATCAGGATCAAATACAAACAAATGATGATTTCTAAGCAGAATTAAATTAACTGAACTTCAAAACTGAGACACAATGTAATAGTTAGAGTAACTATGCGACATAATTTTATGTAATACCAACATGGCAGATCCAATATCGCGCCTAAAACCGAAAATTACACGAAAAGTGAGCAATTATGGAGATTTCGCAGTGAGATAGCATTTTTACTTACCGGAGCACTATCGCTGGCCCATCATATAATAGAAATTAACAACCTTTTGTAACTTAACCAGGCCTAACCTAGTCCAAAGAAAGGCAACTTAACCTAAACTGAATGCATCATACCTTACACAACAGAAAAATTAACGTAATAAAATTTTAGGCGTTATAACTTATAAAGCAGAAGGAGAGCTTAACCTAACTTAACCTAATGCAGCCGGTTCTAACCTAATTTAATAAATTAACCTAAGTCTGCTTAACCTAACTTAGCATAAGGCATGTTAATCGAGAAAAAAACATAAAGCTTAGACGTAGGGAAAGCAAGTTAAGTTAACATATCCTAAGGCATCATAGCACATAAAGCACACATATTTTCTCTATGAACACATGAATAAAATTATAGAACATGTTCTATGATGCCTTAGGTAGTGCGAGGTTAGGATGCCTTTTTATTGTGCAAGCTATAATGCCCTCAGTTATGTTACGTTAAGCTGCCTCAGGTTAGGTTAGATTAAGTTGCCTTAGATAAGGTTAGGTGAAGCTGCTCTTTTATTCTGTAAGCTATGATGCCTTAGGATATGTTAGTTTAATTTGCCTTCCCGACGTCTAAGCTATGAAGCTATATGTTTTTTTTTTCAATTAATATGCCTTAGGCTAAGTTAGGTTAAGCTGACTTAGGTTAATTTAAATTAAACTGCCTTAAATTAGATTAGAATCTGCTACATTAGGTTAAGTTAGGTTAAGCTCTCTTTCTGCTTTGTAAGTTTTATTGAGTTAATTTTCCTTTCTGTTGTGTAAGGTATGATGCACTAAGTTTTGTTAGGTTAAGTTGACTTTCTGTGGAATAGGTTAGGCTTGGTTAGATTACGATAGGTTGTAAATTTCTATTATATGATGAGCCAGCGATAGTGCTCCGGTAAGAAAAAGTGCTATCTCACTGCGAAATCTCCATAATTGCTCATTATTCGTGTATTTTTCGTTTTTTGCGGCTTATTGGCTATTACATTTTATCTCAGTTTTGAAGTTCAGTTTACTTAATTCCGCTTAGAAATCATCATTTGTTTGTATTTTATCCAGATTTTTTTGTTTTTAGCCAACATATTGAGCCACGTTGCATTTGAAAGCTTACGTTTCAACGAAATAATTGACACCCTTGAATTTTTTTCTCGTTAATTCTATTTTTGGGTATAGGGGTAGCCCCCTTGCCGCGAAATGTTCCACATATATATATATATATATATATATATATATATATATATATATATATATATATATATATATATATATCCTTAACCTCCACCTATTGGTCATCTAATTTTAAATTGGGTTTAATTTTCTGAAAGTTTACTGTATGAAAGTCGTTTTCTCTTTGTGAGGAAACGTTACTCCAGTCATTGATTGTGAGCTGACTGTTGGAAAATGATCCCCTATTAACCTCTCTCATCGCAGTTTACATCAGCAAATCCAAAATTCAAGTCCGGGTGGCTGAAAAATACTTCTGGCTTGTTCCCTGAAACATTATTAAAATAGAATTTTCTACATAAGACTCCCTGTAATATTCCTACACAAAATCGATGTGCAAATATCGTGGAATATACGCATAGTGTTAAAATAATACTTTTCGAGAATAAATTGTCGAAGACGTTCTACTTCACTTCCTCGTTGTTGGCATAACAGTCGTAATACTATTGATCCTCAGGAATCTGACAGTAGATTAAATGTTTTTAAATAATTTGTTGTAGGTAAATTTCAGACTTCGTTTGTATGACGGACTTGGTATTACTTGTAGTTTCTAAATTGCAGCTTGGATGGAAGACATGCTCAATTTCCGCTTACTATATATATATATATATATATATATATATATATATATATATATATATATATATATATATATATATATATATATATATATATATAAGTTGCGCTTTAGAGACTTCCCTGTAGCACGTGTGCTAGACCCATAAAAAAAAATTCAATGTTTGAGGTCGCTATCTTCTTGAAAAATCCATTTCTCATTTTTATCGGCAAACTACCATTTGCCAGTCGGTACTAGTGCCTTCTTGTAGAGCTAAAACATTTTTTTAACTTTAAATTGTAGGTAAAGATAAAGAATCTCCCAAAACCTTTTTTCTGAGAACATCCCGAAACATGGATCTTTACAGTGCGCTCAAACAATTGGTGAGTGGAAATTGACTAGGTTCACGGGGTGATAACGTAACCCCAAAATGAAGCTTCATAGGAAAAAATTATATTATTACAGTCTCGATCTACATATGTTTTCCTCTGCCCAAGCCAATCGTTTTTCTCTGTGTTTTTCGTTCAGCAATGGTTTGTTGATTGTACTCCCCCACTTAAAATCGTTAGCCCGGAGAAGTAATATATCCAAACTTTTCTGCTTTAATTTTTACGCCCCTTAACCCAAAGTTAATTGAGGATTTTGGGAAAATATGTTAATAATCATTTTTTCGTCCTTGTCCGACACGTTTCCTCTCGAACCACATTCTGATAAATCAGTAACATTTTTTAATTGAGAGTGACATTTCACCAACTTGCTAATGAATGCCCTCGACTTGCCCATATACCTAACAGCTGCTGTAAGCGTCATTTTCGGGCCTTTTGGATGATTGACATTCATGTTTGATAATGTAATATGTAACCATAAATATGGTTAGAAATGAATCTCTTTCCACAAAGAATTGTTTGCAGGAGTGCCAACAATAACCTCAAAAATAAAAAGGAATTTCTTTTACCAACTAAAAGTTATAGGCGACACCTTTTTATTTGACCGACTGTACATATATAAATATAACATTAAATGGTTTTGAATATGATAAGTTATAACAAAACCCGTCCACTAGTTAAGTCCTAACAACATTTAAAATTATTATCTCTTATTGTACACAGTTGCTCAAATAATTTTTATTCAAATAAGAAAAATAAACTAAAGTTATCATGACAGTACCGGAATTTGAAGGCGTGTGATCCATTAGAGCAGATACTATTGAAATTTCATAGGTCCGAAGTTAAAAATCTGAGAATCAGTCATATATTCTATGACGCTTTACCGTAATATTTCACAGGAAATCTATTTAAAAAGAAATATGAACATGGATACAAAATAAAATTCTTTAAGAATAATTTGATAAAAAAAACGCTCTAAGTAGAGTTTCGCTTGAATATTAGAACCTTGCGTTTTTTAACATTGCCTACGACATCTTCATTTATGAATAACCTAGGTGCTCAGATAGTTTTCAATATTTCCTCGATATCAGTGTCAGTATTGTAGAACACGAACAGAAACCTGCAACGTAGTAATTGTGTGCATGAAACCTACATCTTCGTCTCAGCTGTACAGAGTAGCAGGCTTCGCTAAACCTAAACAAAGTTGAGCAGCACATGAGTACACAAAGTGGTTCAAATAGGCCTTTGATGAATAAAAAAGTAATACCCTGTGCCCCTAGTCCACCTCCTGGTAGACTTAAATCGCATCACATTTTATTGACACGGAACGACGCAGAACCACCAAATTGGTATCCATGAGCCCGATCTAAGGAGAGTCAACTATGACTGGAAGATGTTGAAAAGCCTCAATAGACTAAGGGCATGAATGACACCGCTAAAAGCCAACACAGTAAAATGGAGACTTGAGACAAATGCGAGTGTGGTGAAGTTTAAATGATGAAATATTTGTACATTTGCCAGCAATATCGGTTTTTAATAACAATTGACTAAATCTGGAATGGAAAAGAAGAAATTTAATTTTGCAAGACCCGTCCGGACACGAAAAAGTAAGTATTATCAATTATCATGTATCTTATAGTGGACTAAGCGTTCTTGATAATTTAGTCAACTTGCAGTGGGAAAACTTCAGACAACACATACACTAATGATTGTAAAGTGTAGGAAGTTGTTTAAAAACGTTATTATTCCTTACCGTTCTAAGTATCAATTAATTGATGCTTTATTCTTAAAGAAACTTGAAGTTGAGTAAAAAATGTTTTATAGTAAACATAAAATAGAAGTATACTGATGCAACAAAATAAGTTGTAAAATTTTAGTGATTACCATTAAAAACTGTTTATTTTATAACATTTTTAAATTAGGATTCCCATTAATCGCATAGCCAAAACTAATAAAAGTGGAGATTTATAACAGCCCGGCTAATAAAACATAAATCTGATGGATTGTTGTGAAAACGAATAAAAAAGAGAAGTGGGTATTTATTTTATTTAATGTGACTTTATGCTGTCCTGCAGATATTCAGTTTAAAAATCAGTTATTACTTTCTTATATAAAAAAGGTATTAGTTGTAATATGTTAAAAAGCTTGGAGTTCACAGATTCTTGAATAACACAGGACCACAAAAAAATATTTTTGTCAATTTACTTTGACTACCACAGGGCTGGGTTATGTTTTCTGGGTCGCTGATCACGAATTCGAGGTCAGTTTTGGTCCGTCAATCTGAATTTTACATAAAATAGCCATAAAACTGGTAAAAATGAGCTTAAAATGAGATCTTTATCGTTTTAAAGGGCTTAGTTTTCCGGAATGATCAAATTCGCCATATATCCGCCACTTTTGGGGTCTGTAGATATTACTTCAATGTCCCAAATAGGTTTTGACAGCGACCATATGCTCTGCAGCTGTCAAGTGCCAAAATGCCTTGATGAAAAGATTCTATATTGTTAATACAACCATGCTACCTGATGCGATTGGCGATTCTGATCAAGATGAGAGAATGCAAAATAGCATTTAAGAGCTGTCAAGTTTACTTTAGTAGCTGTCAAGTTTCCTTTGACAACTATGAAGTTTATTTTGACCGCCGCCAGAGAGGGAGCAAGAGTATAATATTGACCCTTTCGACGATATGGAATATTCGCCCCGACTTGGCAGTTTCATTTGCAATTTGACAGCTGTCAAATTACACTCGCACCTGCCAATTAACTTGCGTTGATATCCGCTCTGAAATAAAATGGATGAAAGCATAAGGCGTTGTATCTTTCTCAAAGATTTAAATTATTAGAACATTCTCATGGCCTTGACAGTTCTGTTCAGCAGTGCTAGCTGTCAAAATACATTTGAGAGCTGTCAAACAACATTTTATATGTTAGGACCGTTGCCAGAGCCACCAAGATCATATAGTATACAAAGATTTCAAGGAAACAGAGTAACCCTAACATCTTGACGGTACTTGAGTGCTGTCAATTAACATATTATGTCAGGCTCCTTACTGTAACCAATCCAACCATAGTTTTGACAATTTCATTCGATATTTGACGGCTATCAAAGTAAACTTCACAGTTGTCAAACGAAACTTGACAGCTGCCAAAGTAAATTTGACCGCTGTTAATGATATATTGTATTCTCGCATCTTGAACAGAATCGCAAATAGCATTAGGTAGCATGATGACACTGAAGTAATACCTGCAGACCCCAAAAGTGGCGGGTAAATGGCGAATTTGATCATTTCGGAACCATGCCCTTTAAAACAATGAAAGTCTCATTTTGAGTTCATTTGTACAAATTTTATGGCTATTTTATGCAAAATCCAGATATGATGGACCAAAACGGACTTCAAATTCGTGATCAGCGATCCAAAAAATATAACCTAAATCCATTGTAGTCAAAGTGAATTGACAATTTTTTTTTGTGGTCCTGTGTAATTTTCGTATTTTTTTCAAATTAAATTCAAGTCATGTTTGAAATTTTTCCGATTATTCAAGATACATTTAAAACAATAGTCCAGGTACAGCTGATAGAAGAAACGGCAGCAGTGGAAGTGGTCTAGAATCGATTTAAAAATGATAAGGCCCTTGTTTTTGATGCGATAACAGTTTCAGGTAACATCTCCTACGAGTCACCTGAAGAGAATTTATTCATAGATTGGCGGTGGTGTTTTTGCAAATTAAGGAACTTAATAGAGGGGTAAGAGGATGGGAAATATATGTGACCAAGACCGACGTTATGATGGTAGGAGGCAAGAATAAGGGCAACTTATTTACCGTGTACGACTTTGGAAATCCATATGTGGATGCACACGATTTGGACAAGGGAGATAAGGGGAGCAAAAGTAACGGAAGGGGAGGTGAGACCCTAGACATAACAGTAAAACACACTACAGCATGATTACAAACAAAATTTAATTATTCTGTTGGTTGATACCATCTAGTTTGGCAGTTTAGTAGGCCAAGTAAAAAAATTGTATTTCTGAGAAAGTTATAATCAAAATTCACGAAAAATGTCAAAGTTTTTAAAGCGTCTTTTTTTTTGAAAATTTTTTCTTTAAAAAACTGAACGTGACCTTTCCGAATTGAAAGTTTACAGCTCTATGTGATCATTCTTGATGTGTCTACCATTTTCCAAAGATTAACCTGTTCAAAAATTTTCAATGATAACCTTAGCTCGGTAAAAAATCAATATTTTTAATAAAATTTTGATTTTAGGGTTTTTGGACTAAGCCGAAACCATAAACAAAATTTCATTATCTGCGTTTACTACAAAAGTGTGTCGAATCGATCATCAATGGTTGTAATATATGATCAGCAAAGTCGTTTTAAGTGTTTTTATTCATTATGAAACGATTAAAAATGAAAAATTATGCTGAAATTTAGAAAATAACGGATTTCGTTATATTCAAAGACTATAACTTTTTAATTTAATGTTTATTGATATAAACGTTTACTTGATGGCATTTGTAATACATAATGGAATAACTTCGTAACAAAACACTTTTTGCCAACTACAAGTTTTATATTCCAGTTTCAAAATTGAATTGTATTTAGTGTACGAATATTCGAAGTGGTAATTAATGAAGTCCACCATTTTACAACACCGTAAACAAAAGAGTGCAGAGAGTGTGTTTATAGAACTAGAATTTGGCTGAACCAATTGTCTGTATAGCCCACGTAGATCTATTAACCAAAGAAGAACTAGATGAAGCACTGCAGAATTGCAAAAATAGGAAAGCTACTGGAACAGACGGTTTAAGTGTAGAATTATACAAGTATGGAGGGTTGCTCTTAAAATACCGACTACTACATCCATACAACATGTGTTGGCAACAAACACGAATACCAGAAGATTAGAATATCAGCATAGTACAACCTATATTTAAAAAAGGAAACAGAGACGATATAAACAACTATAGGGGTGGTTAATCCGGAATATAAAATATACTTCAAAATTATAACAAAACGAGTACAAACAATAACAGACACGATATTGAACGAGGAACAAAATAGATTCAGAAAGGGCCGGTCCACAATAGACAATATATTTATACTACAACAATTAATAGAAAAAAGAAGAGAAACGAACAATGAAACACACTTTGCTTTCGTCAACTTGAAAAAAGCCTTTGATTATGTAAATAGAAAAAAATTATAGGATATACTTAAAAACAAAGGAATACCAATGCAATTAATAAAAACAATAAAAAGCTGCTACCAAAACACAAGCTTTAAAATAGCGGAAGGAAACAAATACGAAATTTCAAATAGGGGCTTAAGACAAGGGTAAGATTGGAAAAAAATAGCGCTAGTAGGAATAAAGATCAATACACGCTACTCCTTAAGTATATATAAGTAAGTATTTGCAGACGACTTGGTATTAATTGTCCCAATGGAAAATGACCTACAAAAAGAGTTGTATCTACTAGACAAAACAATAAGGAAATATAATGGAACAATATCCATACAAAAAACAAAAGTTATGGCGTACCGGGATAACGAGAGAAAAAGAACAAAAATAACATTACGAGACGAGCCCTTAGAGCAAGTGACACACTATAACTATGTCGGATGCGACATCACTTATAAACACGAAAACGATTATAGAAATAAGATCAATAAATTCCAGTCCATATGCAGAACTATTGCAAAAACATTTAAAAATAAAGCAAGGCTAGATACACAAATACGGGAGCGAAACAGGGGTAATAACAAAAAAGAAAGGCATTACGAACAACAGAAATGAAGTTTCTGAGAAGAATATCAGCATAGTACAACCTATATTTAAAAAAGGTAACAGAGACGATATAAACAACTATAGGGGCATTAGCTTACTTAATGAGTAATATAAAATATACTCTAAAATTATAACAAAACGAGTACAAACAAGAACAGACACGATATTGAACGAGGAACAAAATAGATTCAGAAAGGGCCGATCCACGATAGACAATATTTATTTATACTACAACAATTGATAGAAAAAAGAAGAGAAACGAACAATGACACCTACTTTGCTTTCGTCGACTTGGAAAAAGCCTTTGATTATGTAAATAGAAAAAAATTGTGGGATATACTCAAAAACAAAGGAATACCAACGCACTTAATAAAAACGATAAAAAACTGTTACCAAGCTTTAAAATAGCGGAAGTTTCAAATAGGGGATTAAGATAAGTGTGTCCACTTTCACCCGCACTCTTCAATATATATATTGACGAAATAATAACAGGAAGTTGGAAGTAGCCAGTAGGAATAAAAATCAATACAAGCTACTCCTTAAGTATACTACTATTTGCAGACGACATGGTATTAATTGCTCCAACCGAAAATGACCTACAAACACAGTTGTATCTACTAGACAAAACAATAAGAAAATATATTGGAACAATATCCATACAAAAAACAAAAGTGATGGCGCACCCAGATAACGAGAGAAAAAGAACAAAAATAACACTACGAGACGAGCCCTTAGAGCAAGTGACACACTTTAACTATCTCGGATGCGACATCACTTATGAATACGAAATCGATTATAGAAATAAGATCAATAAATTCCAGTCCATATGCGAAATTATTGCTAAAACATTTAAAAATAAAGCAAGGCTAGATATACAAATACGATTATATAATGTGTTAGCAGTCCCGGTTGCATTGTATGGGAGCAAAACATAGGCAAAAACAAAAAAGATAGTCCAGCCATTACGAACAGCAGAAGTGAAGTTTCTCCGAAGAATTAAAGGGATCACTAGAGAGGACAGAATTCGAAATGAAACAATAAGAAATGAATTACAAGAAGAAAAATACAAACAAAATTGGTTGGTGTTCTATCGAATAAATAGACTGGAAGAAATCAGGATCCCAAGCGCCATAAGAGGATACAATCCCAGGGGAAGACACAGCATTGGCAGACCAGGAAAGCGTTGGTGAGACGGAACAGGTCAACGACCTAAACTGTCAAAGGATACGACGACGACAATTGTCTGTTTTGAGTGGTATTGTTAATTGTGCCAAACTCTGTTTATTCTAAATATGCTCTCTGTACAATTTTTGTTTACAATGTTGCAAAACATTGGTTCGTTTCATTACAAACGCTCCTAATATAGTAATACTATAGATTAAAGGAACATGGTATAATAGTTCCCAAAATATAAGCTCCTGCCTTTTTGCTTTTTGGGGCAATAAACGACCCTATTACGGTTTTGTGCATGGTTGCCAGGTATTACGATAAACGTATTTTTATTTTACCTGCTTTGTATACCGCCCTCACTTGCATCTGCAATTATATTGGATCTATTTTTACCTAAATATTTACTACCTGGCAACCCGGTTTGGAGCCCTTTAGGTATTTGATAATATAGGCTTAATGACCACAGGTCTCCATTAGGATTAGAAAAATACTTTTTTTATTTTTCTTTTTAGTTTTATTTACAACTTACAATGTAACTGTTCTATTTTAATTATATGGCGTCCGTGGGAAAATTGCAATAGTGGCTTTAACCAAACATTTGTCACTTGACGCTAAACAAATAGCGAAAAATGTTTACGACAGTTTGGTAAAAAGAAATTTGAATAAACGAAGTGCTTTGCAAGAAACCAGTGAACTAACAAAAACCCCAATTTCTACGATTAAGGGTATTATAGGAAAACCATCACTTAAGAATAGGAAAAACGGAAAGATTTTCAAATGCATCATGTAGACGATTGTGAAAAAGACGTCATCAGGAGAAAAATATATTCTATGTATGAAGAGCAGTTGGTGCCGACACTAGACAAAATAAAATTTAGACTGGTGCAGAACGAGACCAATATAAATTGTGGCCGGTCAACCCTTCACAGAATTCTCTTAAGAAAGGGATTCACGTTCCGAAAAATCAACAAAAGGCAAGTAGTGATGGAGTCACAAAGATTACGAATCTTGCGACATACTTATTTACAAGAAATTAAAAAGTATCGATCAGAGAATTGGCCAATAATTTACCGTGACGAAACATGGTTTAATACCCATAACACTGTGCAAAAAGGGTGGGTTGACAGCAGTACAAAATGTCAGACTAACGCACTTTCAAATAAAGGTAAACGAATAACCATTTTGCATGCTGGATCTGAAAATGGCTGGGTTTCACATTACCTATTATCTGCAAAAAACATAAAAGATTCTAGTTGGGACTATCACGAAGACACGACCGCAGAACTTTTTGAAAATTGGTTTCAAAATTCCCTTTTGTCAAATGTTCCCGAACAGAGTGTTATAGTTATGGACAATGCAAGTTACCATAGTCGTCTACTAAATAAGGTTCCTAATGCAGCCAACACCAAATCGGAAATACAGGAATATATGTTATAAAATGACATTTATTTTGACCTTAGTTATAAAAAAAGTTATCTTTTGAAAATTTTGAAAGAGTACAAATTGAAAAAGAAATATGTTTGTAATAGTATGGCTGAGAAAATGAGACATACTGTTTTGCGGCTTCCTCTGTATTACTGTGTGTTTAATCCAATTGAACATATTTGGCATCAAGTTAAATCAAAAATAAGGGCACAAAATGTTTCTCCTACTTTAAGCGTATCCGTGGTTGAATTAGTAAAAAAAGTTATAAATGTGAAAGCTGGAAGAATTCCATTCAGCACGTTGTTAAAGTTAAAGATTCATATATTTATGTAAATAATATAAAACCACTGATAATTACCTCAGCTGATGACAGTGATAGTGAAACCGAATTAGGCTTAAGTTAAAATATATTTTTATTTATACCATATGTCCCCTCTTGTAAACCCCATTCTTTCAAACTGTATATTTGTACTTCTTATCCATTTGTTTTTACATGCATCTATAAATAAACATCTCCAAAAACACCTTATAATTTTATTTTTTTGAATTAATGAAAAAAATTCTTAAGTTCATCTCTGCAACCTATCATAAAGAAAAGGTCAGCATTCTTATATTGCCCACTTAAAACGGCAAAAATCAGGACTTATATTTTAGGATAGGTAATATATCATATAGACTTGAAATTCCAGAAGCCGGTACTCAACAGGAAATATGCCTAGAGGGCGTAGTTACCTCAAATGCGCCTATTTTATTAGCACATCTTCTTTCATATTTTATATTGTATACCCGCCGCCTCTGTGGTTACTGTTTATCTATGCTGCCCCCAGCTGAATATTATTTCATTGTTTAAAATTTAGATTGACTTTCATAGACTTATAACATAATTGTTTAGAATAATAACATATCAGTTATACCATATAACTGATTTGTTATTATTACTATATTATATCAATATTTTAAAATTTATCTGGATTTATATTTTTAACTTTTATTACAAAAATATACACAGAATTATCTTTGCGGTAACTTATTTGAATATAAAAATTGTACAAGAAAAATTACAGATATAAAACTTTCCATTTAAAAGTTCCTTGAAGTTCGTACATCTTATGATTCGTTTTCGTTGACATAGATACTAATTAATTTTATAAAATAAATAATTTTTCATCGCTATTTTCTCAACCATTGTCCGCTTTTTTAGAACACCTACAAAGGAAAAAATAAATTAAAAAATAGTTCTTACTCTTCTTATTTACTATCCAAAATTAACAAGCTCAGTTAGAAATTCTGACTTGGTCATCATAATAGGGAAGCTAATTTGTCTGAAATACCTTTAGTTTCTTTACTAAACAAAACTAAGTAAGTTTATATTAGATCACATAAGACAAATGCAGAAATTATAACGACTAAGTTAAATTTTTAAAATATATTTATTCTAATATCTTAAATAAAAATGTTATATTGGCCACGACTTCACGACGGTAAAGTAATAAAAAAAAATAATAAAAAAAACTGCCAATCTATAAAAATGTTTGCATATAGTTACATCACAATTTGATGTAACACCAAAAAAAAAGGAGAATCCCCATAAATCATATAGGTAAGAAAGTTTAAAGGCGGGGGCGAAGATGGATAATATCGTCTGGAGCTATTTTTACAAGGTGGCAGGGACGTATTATATAGAATGACCGACACATTTCGAATAGGTTAAAAATAACGTAAATTTTTTTATAAAAGAATAGGTAGCAGAAAGATAATTTCATTTCTCATTTTGCAAAATTTATTGTTGTTGACCAATTCCTTCGAGACTCTTCTCAAACCAAGCCATTAGTGTAAATTTCAATTTATAAACTGTGTATATAGGCGAAGGTTCCTTGCGGTTTAAAATTACTCTCATATTTTTTCCAATGTTGGTTTACATCCATTTCACTGTCGTATAGTTGCAACCTTTTTAAATTAAAATTCTGAATTTCATCCAACATGGATGGATTTCACCATATGCTTTCTTACCTCGAGAGTAAGCTGTCTATATTACGAAATTTTCTTTCGGTATCCGAAATAATTAAGATTAGTACAATCGAACAAGATTAAGCAAATTTTTTTTAGATAAATTTATATTAGATATAACATCATTTCTGCGATTTAACCATCTCATTCTTAGAGCATATTACTCTTTATTAATACATTTTCTTTTAATCTAATAAAATCTTTATTAGTTTCACCATTTGCCACAATGTAATTATTTTGGGTTTTTGGAATATTTGGTTTAATGACATTATACGGCAGTTAGCCCTACTACATTAAACACTTTATTTTCACACTCGACAAGCTTTCATTCTAGCATCATCAGGTGAACTCATTGCACTCTTTATACTAAAATTGTGATATACTTGAGTGAGTTCCGGTCAAGTCGCCAGTACAAAGGAAGAGGTTCTCTGTTTTCATTATTTTTATATTTCATAATTTCAATACTTTCTTATACGTCTAATAATTTACAATCAGATGCATTTGTTATTAATCTTAAATTATTTAATGTTACCATACTATTATGTTCAAGGAAATGATCAACAATGCTTAATTTTTCTGATCTACCATTACTTAAATGAGGTAAATGTTCCTTAAATCTTGTTTCAGTACGTTAAGTAAACTAAAAAAATCTTGTTTACCGAACGTACTTCTTGTCACAATCATTATTACTTCTTTCACGTTCGATATATTTTTCAAGTTGTCTGATGATTTAGGGAGTAACTAAGGCTCGCTATACTTTGGAACATATAACGCTGACACATATTTTGCTCACGTGTATAACGGATGGATATGTTATGATTTAACCTGAACTTATGCCTATTTATTAATTTGTTTATTCAGTTTTTGGCATAACTATGGATGTTAGCCATATCCATAATATGACACCTTTCACTTTGGAATCCTGCTTCATTCATAGGGAAAGACACTAAACGATGAATCAAAAAGTGTAATGCAGTAAGTTTATGTTGTTTACTATGAAATGAATAATTAGGAATATTACAATATTTTTTCTATATATCTTCAGTTCTTATTTATTATTATTTTTAATAACTTCAAAAATGATAATGGCTCTTTATTCTCAATTTCAAGTATAGTAAATCTAATAATTTCATATCGGCTTTGTAATTTAGAAAAAGAAATTAAATTTAAATTAATTTATTTAAATTCCATATTGAAAATTGCGAATATATCATCTACTCGTATATACTTACTATATATTACACCCTTGCGAAGTACCCATATTTTTAAACTATCTTAGTATCAAACTTACTCATGAATAAATTGGCCACGAATTGTAATAGAAATTACCCACAATTGTGTTATCTTTTTGAATAAAAAATTAATTGTTATTGAAATTAATTTTGTTCCATGCAAGGTTTTACTAAAATTAAGTACTCAGAAGTAATTTTTTATTTCTAAGCAACTCCTGGGAGTATAAAAAACTTAGAGTATTAGAATATAAACTAGGGAAGAAAGAACTGATCTCAAAAAAAAAAAAAAAATTTGCCTTCGTTAATTCAAATTTTCTTCTGAAATGAAAAAATATATCTCTGTTTTATTGATCTAGAATAGATGACTCTAAATGGCAGCTTCGGTGTTCGGCCGCAGCTTTTGATTGCGCCCACCCAAATAATTTAGGTGATCTTGTGTATATTTGCTATTTTTCGAGCGTAACATTACATTGTTGAGAAATGTTATTTACTACCTTTGAACAGGGTATTTTGTCTAAGTATATATTCAGAAAAATAAAATAGAAAGATCCAACAATGGAGAGTTTTTAACATGCATAACGTGAAGTGTCAAACGTAAAATTCTTAGTAGCTGCTGATGTCACAATCAAGTCGTTCGGCTCCCCTGTAGAACAGTATTGTGTCAAATTGAACTAAATTTAACTTAAACCTTGCTTAGTTAAGAACGTCTTGAATTTAAGAAAGTTTTAACATATTTTGTTTTGAATCAGAAAATGGTTAATGAAACTAGGAAAACATGCACAATTTTCTTCATTTTGCCTTTATGTTTTTAATAATATAATTAACAGAAATGACTACAGCGCTGTTACGCGAGTTTTTAATTGTTATCTTTTTTAAAGTTATTTTTTTATATTAACTAATAATAAAAATATTGTTAGGAAGAAATATCGTGAAATCGCCACAAAGCAGACTTAAAGATGTGAATAATTATTAAGAAAATTTATGCCATTTTCACAATAAGATGGAAAATTTGTTTTTAATTAAACAGATTTCCAATTTTTTAACAACGCGTATGTCCTTAGAGTGGTTAAAATTAAAGAAAGTTTTTACTTTTTTAGTATTCCGTATGGAACACTTATAAGATCACTTCGGTGTCCGTCCGTTCGTCTGTACCACACCCGATTTTCTCCGAAAGTATTTGGCATAGAAAGTTGAAATTTGGTATTAATATAGGAATTGATGGCCTCATCAGAGCCGTGTAGTTTTGAAAGTTAAATTTTGACTGAAGGGGTTAGTTTTGGGGGGTGAAATCAAAGTGAAAAAAATATTTTTTTACTAGGTCATCAAATGGGGTGTCAAATGAAAGCTTGTAAAAACACGAGTTCAAAAATATATATAATGTAATACTTGCGCACACTTTTCTATGTATTAAAATCGCTGTCCCCCCTCCCTTATCTCGAAAAGTACTGATCGAGAAATTTTGAAAAAATTCTGGAATATTCTCCACAGAGTGTAGATTAAACGAAAAATTATCACTTTAATAATTTATCTAGTATATATACATATATTAAAAAAAAAACAAAAAATTTCAAGGTAGTCAGTTTTCAATAAAGATCGGTATTAGCTTATCTTTATTGTGTACAACCTTGAAATGATGTAGATATTATTGAGGCAGTATTTTACGTGTAAGTTTTCAGGTTATTGCACCTGCAAATTTACTATTATTATTGCCAATAACTCCTTAATAACTTTACCTGCAACGTGCCTTATCCCAAAACGTCCCGGTTGTACACGGAGTTTCATTCATGCAAACACAGAAACAATTTTTGGCATCCCAATAGTGTTGCTGGGTCAATGTTGCTTTTCTTAAACAATGGTTACGCTCTACCTGCAATATTATTTAAAAAATATATATATACTTTTTTGTATATATATATATATATATATATATATATATATATATATATATATATATATATATATATATATATACTCGTATATATACCTTTCACGAATTTTAAAATTTAAAGAAAGTTTGTATCTGGACTTATGCGTAAAGAATAAGTAAGATATAAGTAATTTGCACCTCTGGCTGACGTAAGCCTTGTTTTGAAGGCGTACCTGCCCTCTGTCGGAGGCTATTCAAGGCCTATCGTAGCCAGTCCTAGCTCAGCTAAAGAGCAGTACACTTGGGGTAAAATCTTATAAAGCTCTATCGGTTTGTAGCCTTAAAACAGCCCCCGTCAGATGGCAGGTACACTGTCAAAACTAGGCTGACATCAGCTAGAGGTGCAAACTATTTGTATCTTACTTATTCTTTATGTTAGTACTGCGATAAGTACTTTAAATTTTGTTCTCATTTTCCGTCAATCCTAGCTCAGCTGAAGACTCGTGATACGGCGAAACGCGTCCTATAGATGTATTGACGGATGAGATACCAGTAAAAAAACTGCAGAAAATTGAGCTTTGTTCAATTTAATTAGGTTATATTGGTTTTTATACATTTGGAGTAGAACCCTATAAAAGCGCTGCCAAGCGGTTACTGTTAGCAACTTGCTGAACAATTCCTCTGTCGGTCTGTTGCCTTGAACAGCCCCGACAGAGGGCAGCTATGCCTTCAAAATTACCTTTACATCAGCCAGAGGTGCAAAGTATTTGAATTTTATGTACCAGTTCAGTTGGTATAACACTGACTTAAAAATTCGAGGGAAAAGGTTCGAATCGCGGTCATGGTAAAAACTTTTTTTAATTTTTAATTATTAGTCTAAAATATTTGTTTCTTAAGTTAAAACATTTCGAATAGCATTCATTTTTATAAGTACATCTTACCTATATTTAAAAATAAATTGGCAGAATGCCATTAGCAAATTTGTTATTTAATAATTGATGGGTAAATTAATCCAAACACTGAAGAATGTATAAACAAAAAAAATTGTTAAAGACGCACAATTTTCCTAATCTTTTGAATAAAAGGAGTATCATATTTTAGCATTAAATATTATATTAGGTTATTGACTTTCAGTATAAAAAAACGTGAGAAATTGAAAACTGTTTTATTCACAGTCGGTCAAGTAAGAACGTGTCCGCGATAATTCATTTTTGGTAGATGCGATTCTAGTGATTCAATAAAAAATCGGTAGAGGGAACCTTTGCCTACGACGTAATTTAGTAAAAGTATTAGTCGAATCCGAACTTTTGTTGAAATCACGTAAAATCCAAAATGAGTCACTTGCTTGCGGGTCAGTTCGAGGTAGTCTTTAGGGGGCTGTCATGTCATTTGTGAAAAGTGGTTAAATCGTTTTTTCTAAAAAAGTTAACGTTGCTGAACCCGACATAATTATGTCGGGGCACTCCATTCCCCTAGCATCGTCGCTCAATTTGTTGGGCGTTAGTTTGGGAGCAAACATGTTGCAGGCATAGCAAGGAGAGCTTCTCAAAAGTTGGGAATATTATTTCGAACCAGAAAGCTTTACACACCACAACACTGCTAATTCTTTACAAAGCTCAAATTCGACCAACTATGGAATACTGCTCCCATATTTGGGGCTCCGCTCCCAAACATACACTGCATTTGTTGGGTTCTGTTCAAAGAAGAGCTGTTCGTCTGATTGGAGACTCGGAACTGACCGGCGGCCTTGATTCGCTGGAACATCGAAGAACGGTTGGCGACTTGAGTCTGTTCTACAAGTATTTTCATGGAAAGTGTTCGAAGGATGTAACCCGCTTAATTTTGCACGTCGCGCTGGTGCTTCACATCCATATGAGGTTCAGCTTGTTACTCCGCGTACAACTTTTTTCAAGCAGTCTTTTATATGGAGAACATCATCCCTTTGGAATAATTTGCCCAGCGCTGTGTTTCCCTCCGAGTACAATTTACAGCGATTCAAGAACAACGTGAATCGCTTTTTCCGCACACATGCCGCTCCTGCAGCGCATTAGGGAGTTCCCTGCAGCACGTGTGCTAGACCCATAAAAAACAAAAAAAAATGAGACGAGAAAAGTCACTCCGAAAGTCGAAAAACGAATCGTGTGTTTGTTTTCACGGGATCCGAAATTGACGCTGCGCCAAGGACCGGCAAAATTAAGAAAATAGGACTTGAATGTGAGCTGTGAGACCATTTCGATAACATCTTCGTGTTCATGTTATCAAATTCCGAAGCACGTTGAAGAAATCTTTGCTGGGCGAAAATCACGTCACGAAGCGGCTTACTTGGGCCCATGATAAGATACTAGAGTGATCCTTACAATCGCCGGAGGCCAAGCCTATTGAAAACTTGTAAAGATAAATCTCAGAGGAAATCTCGTCAACAGCATGCCTCAAAGATTCCAGGCGATTATTAATGCATGAGGCGATTGCACAACTTACTAAGGTAATTGCATTGTTAGCACACCAAAGAATATATTGATGGCAAAAATGTTCTCGAAACACATTTTTTTAAGAATACGAGCGATCACGTTCTTACTTGACAGACCGTAGTTCTATTATAGATTATTATCTGCATTCTCATATGCAATCTAAGTATAAATACACTTACTTCATTTTTACATTTACATTGGCAAGACTTCTTATCATATTTCTGATTAACGGTACAATTTTCTTTCATAACAGAACACTTGCATTTACATTTTGTGTCTTCTGGTACTAGAATGGTGGAACATTTCATATTCCCATCATCATACAAAATTTGTACTGGTAATGAAGTGTTCACTGTTTTCACTGCTGTACAAACTTTCCGACCGCTGCATAGGCCAGAACATTGTTTCGTCAAAACTTTACTGGGAAAAACCTAAAACATCTTGCTTTTTAATGTTGATATATCTAGAGGAAGAACTGGAATATTGAAGATATAAAGCAATTAGCATAAGCATAGATAGAGCTAAGGGATTTTACGGGATGTCCCAAAAATAAGTAATTTGACGACATAGACTGTATTCTGGGTCCCTGGAAATTTTGCTACTTTGCAGCGTTTTCCTGAGAGCCGAAAGTATTACAAAAATAACTAATTAAAAAAAGTACGCAAATTTTTCAGAAAATTAGCTCGCTGGTTCGATGTTAAGTAAACATCAGGCAGAGAGACCTACGAATTTTTCCAGTGTGAACTGCCATCCCTGAAAACAAGAAGGATACAGTATCGAAATTGTGCCCAAAGGATTGTTACAGTTGATTCTTTGTAATGATTTATGTTCGTACCCATACAAGAAAGAGCTGCTGCACGTGTTAGAGTTAACAGCACTGTTCAGGGCAGTAAGTTCAAATGTTTAAAGCTTTTAATGGAATGGAATAATTGAGCCATACTTCTTCGAGGATAACAGATGTTACACAAAAACTATTAATTCGGAGCGATATGTGAAGATGGTCAAGAAAATGTGCTGGGCAATGATCGACTATTTCACCGCTAGCTTAAAAAACTTGTTTTATTATTAGTATTTCCAAATTAAATTTTTTATAGGTCATCATCTTGTGTCATTTGCACATTTTAATTTCATTGTCATGGATTAGCTATTCAGTCCTGTTTATATATACAGTAGAACCCCGATTAACCGAGTCGCGATTATCCGAGCTCCGGATTAACCGAGCCAATCTAAGAACTTGATTATCCGAGGTACGCGCGTCTCTGCTGCGTATTAACCGAGCTTTTAAAATATGTATGTACATATTGCCATTTAAAATCGTCGGGGCCTTCGGGGAATCCCCCTGGCCCGTGTGAGGGGTTCCTGTATTTATGTTTTTGGACTTTTTCAGCATGTAAATTTGCGTGAATGCAGTGCGTTATAGCGTTACTACGGAGAAGTACGAGTATACTAACATAATTTATTTGGTTGGAGTTCTGGTAGTTAAGTGTAATTCATACAAACTGCATTGTTTGCATTTTTGTTTGTCGTATTATAATGGAGCAAAACAAGCGTAAAAGAATCGTAGTTCCTATTGAAGAAAAATTAAAAGCCATCAGAAAAATTGAAGCAGGAGAGACAATTAAAGTTGTTGCCCGAGATTAAGGAGTAGGTGAGGTAACAGTTGGAGATTGGAAAAGAAACCGCACAAAAATAGAAGAGTGGTGTATAAATCAAGCCTCCTCGTCCTCAGGAAGAAAATCAATGAAAACCGGCGTCTATGAAGAGGTTAACGAAGCTTTTATTCATGTGGTTTAACCAACAGAGATCAAAAGGTGTGCCTCTGTCAGGTCCAATTTTACAACAGAAAGCAATAATGATTAGTAGGCAATTTCCAGAGATAGATCAGTTTACCGCCAGTTCTGGATGGCTTGACCGCTGGAAAAAACGGTACAGTGTACGACAACTGACTGTATGTGGTGAAAAACTTTCTGCTGATGTCTCATCAATTGAGAAGTTTAAGCAGAATTCTAAAAAGCAAATCGAAGATTGTGGTTACACATGTGATCAAATTTACAACTGTGAAGAAACTGGTCTGAATTATAAAATGCTTCCATCAAAAACCTTGGCATCTCGACAGGAAAAATCAGCTCCTGGGCACAAGCAAAGTAAAGAAAGATTAACTATAATGGTATGTTCCGATGAATCTGGCAAACACAAAATTTCACTGATGGTGATTGGCAAGTCTACACGTCCAAGAGCTTTTTAAAAGACATCTCACCCAAAGCCCTACCAGTCTATTACAAAAGTCAGAAGAGCGCATGGATGGATGCGATCTTATTTACTAACTGGTTTGAAGAAGAGTTCGTGCCATTTGTGACTAAATTTTTGAATAGAAACCGTCTTCCTATTAAACCAATTTTGTTAATGGATAATGCCCCCTCTCACCCTGGAAAAGGACTTCATGTGAGCGAAATTGTTGTAAATTTTTTTTCTCCAAATGTAACCAGCATAATGCAACCAATGGATCAAGGCATCCTCGAAAACATTAAAAAAAATTATAGGAGTTTATATCTTGAACATCTGTTAGAATACACAGAAAAGGAGGATATTATCAATGGGGTGAGAAAGGTTACACTGAAAACTGTTATTTACTAGGTAAGTCAAGCTTGGGATTCTGTGTGTACTACCACTATTCAAAAATCTTGGTCAAAAGTTATTGATTTTGAGGACTATAATAACAGTGAAGATGATACTCTATTAAATGAATTAGTTTTGAAATTGAGAAGCCATAGAGAAATGTTCTGTTCAAATTTTGACAGCCAGATAGAAGAAAAAGAAAAACAGTTTATTTGAATTAATGCAAAAATTAAAAGGTTGCGAACATGTGACAAGAGAAGATGTTGTTGAATGGATTACAGCAGATGATTTAGAAGAAGAAATGAGTATTGAAGAAAAAACGAATGCCTTTCAGGAAACCGAAAAATCAGATGACGACGACGATGACGAAGCGGCAGTGGATGAACAGTCTCCCACTAAGATCTCTTATCAAGAAGGTTTTGCTTTTTTGGAAAAAGCTTTGAGGTATATCGAACAACAACCAGAGGCAACCTCAGCGGATTTGCTTCTTCTTAATAGATGGAGAAACATTGCAGCGAGAAAAAGAAGATGCAATATGAAACAGAGGCGCATAGATACCTATTTCACTATTTTATAATGTATGTACCTATTTATATGTTAAAAACGTTAATACATCGGTTTAAAGTATTGGTATTTATTCTTTGAATGAATAAAAAACAAATCCGGATTATCCGAGGAGGGTGCCCCCCACATTACCACGGATAACCGGGGTTCTACTGTATATATATATATATATATATATATATATATATATATATATATATATATATATATATATATATATATATATATATATTGTAACATTCATTTTCTCCTAGATTTTAAGATCATGTTACGACACTGTTTTTCTCCCTATAATTTCTATTTTATTACATGTTTATATTTATTGCAATAATTTAAATTTTTGAGCAGTGTAATTTCATTAAGCAGTCAGTTTAAATTTCTGAGCAATTTAATTTAAACCGGCAGTGTGTAACGCATGTTGCCGACTTGACTTATTTAGTTTGCATTAATTTTGCGCCAGGAAGTGAGCTATTTTAAAGACGTCACTTTGAAGAAGGAGCAAAAGATATATAAACGGCCAGTAGGCCGTAGTGGCTTTCTTCTCCATCACGCCAGAGTGTTTTTTTTCAGTGATGTAGTAGTGCAGTAACGGTTTCTAGCTCTCGAGTTTAAGGCCTTTTTTCTTTCTTGAAATATCCTGCTCATCCTCAGGTATTTCGGGTCAAAAAGTCTTTAGCAACCCAAATGAAACTAGGATGGTAGTGGTTGAGACAATATTTTTATAAGAATCTCACCTGGAGAGGCCAAGTAACTTATGGAAACTAATCCGTAAGTTATAAGTACACCAGTCTAAATAGCTCACTTCCTGTCTACAAGTGCGTTTCCAACGACTACTTAACACGTGTAACTCGCCGAGTTAATTTCACAAACTTTTAATGTAGTGTTTTGTCAAGCCTTTTATTAAAAACTTAATAATCCTAGATTAAAGACTCTATGCCATAGTGTACACTCTTCTAGCTTAAGGGGTTTTTATTTAGTAGAAGTAATTTTAAGAGTGTAATAAAGGTAGGAATTTTTTATTTTGTTAATAAATATACCCTTCTTTATTTAAATGTGTAGTGTCTTACTAAAAACTCCTGCTCTTTCTTTCAGGACGCAACGGTTGTACGTAAATTGATTTTATTTCAGCAACTAAATAACTCTTTCATTTTTTGAGCTGAACTTAGAGTCTTTTTATCCTAAAATGAATGGTGCCCAAATCTGTAGAGCCAAATATACATAAGGAGCAAATAACGGCATCTACTTAATAAATAAAATATTTTATTAAAAATAAAGAAAGTTGGGGCTATACAAAATGGCGCTCCTACGTGAGGCTATAAAAACGGTCCCGCTCGTATGTATATATATGTATATATATATATATATATATATATATATATATATATATATATATATATATATATGATATGTAGTATGGTTTTTCGGGTATATGTTAGCTATAAATGATGGATATATATATCTCATATCGTTGATATAGATTGAATATATATATAAATATTTATATATATAAATGTAGCTCCCCTTTATCTGTATAGTTAGTCGTCTATGTATATATACTTATATATATATTATATTATATATATAAGCTATATATATATATATATTTATATATATATATATATATGATATGTAGTAGGCTGTGTGTTTTTAGTGGTTGAAAAATCCCGTGTTAGCTTAAAGTCTCTTGATGGACGGCATTTTCGCTGTCGTTTCGCAGTTGCTTGTGATACTCTTTACCAGTTTAAAACACATTAAACGCCTAGGTCAAAGTGACAATATTTGGCATATTACTAGCCAACAAATCTCAGTTCTATATGACAGAAAACCGCTATAACTTGTATTTCAAGAGCAGAACCCATAGGCTAGATAATAAAGGTACTAGATATACTACTATAGCCTTAGGTAAATAGGGTACTAACGTTGTTATTTATTTTAAAAATAAAAAGATTCCCATCATCATGATATTAATAATTCAAAGCCCCCTAATATAAATTGTTTTTAATAGTTAAATGACACAAAAATGGCAAATATAAATAATGAATTAAGCGTTAATTACGTAAATAACATAATATATGGGATTATAGTAATGAATTGTTAAAAAAACTATTCGAGTACTTAATTATTTTCAATTACGGAAGTGATATTTTAGAATTTAAACAAAACACTTCAAGATCATCATATTTAGAATTTAAACAAAACACTTCAATATCATCACTACGGAGTTGAGCAGGACATGTTCGTAATTATTTATTTAGTGATTTTAATGGCTATAACGTTTGGATAGTAAGAATTATCAGTCATTTTTAGATAATTACAGAAGGTGTTTTAGATTATTTAAATGAATTAATAATGAATAATGATTAAGTGGAAGTAGGTTAGAAACAAATTTGTATGTTTTTAAAATTGCCCATTAACAGTACCAATAAACAGATTCAAAAATAATTGCTAATAACTACTATTAAATAAACTTCATTACTTACTTCACCTTCAGTAGAAAGTACATCTACAATAACAGGTCTTGGAGTGCATTTAATGTTCTTCCTCAATTCCTTAATTCGACTTAAAAATTCTTTTGAAGCACAGTTAGCTGAAAATACAAAACACAAATACACATTTGATAAACCGTGAATTACTTTTTTTCTAAGCACTTTTCATCAAACAATTTAGGAATCCTTTAAGACTTGTTTAGCCCAAGGGATAGAAATTTTTTTTGTTACCAACAGGAGGTAACCCATTAATCGAGTTACGATATCGAAAAACGTCGCCGTATTGTTGTTATTTGTTTTCACAAAGCCGTATTTAATTCGTGTTAAGCAAGTCATGAATGCAAAATATTCGATGATGAATATTTCACAGATTACATATTAATTTCCCTCTTACGGCACGATTTTTGATGTTAATTGAATCCATTAAGAAAATACTTTAAAGCTGCTGGTAAATGGTTGGTTGGCTGTACGGGGTAAGCGATTGTGCCTGTTTGCGTACTGCAGCCTCTTGGTGTATTGTGCTCCCCTCCCTTGATTACATGAGAGTCGTCCCTTTAAGAAGGTTTATAGCTTCCTTCCAATACCTTCTTGTGGTAATTTATCGCCACGCTGTACATCTCTGAGCGGTTTATTTCTGTTCCAAGTTAAAGTATGCATAGTGCATAGAGCTTTCTTCCTCTTTATCACATACTCTCCAAGTGTCGATGGTCATATCAGCTAGTAGTTTAAAACATTTTATTAAAGACAAGTTTAAAACTACAAAAAAATTTACCAAGAGTGAGTTAATAGACTTTTTACGAAAAAACTCGATAAATACTGTTTCAGTATTGTCGAAATTGTCAAATATCGATTTTCAAGACCACTGTAGCTTTAATTTTTTTGGCGGATAGAAGAGCTAGCGTATTATGATCAGGCAAAGGGTGAAAGAAACGTCCAGTTGGCTTAGCATTTCGTTTTTACTGCTGTCAAACATCTTGGCACAGATGTAATATACGTCGGGTATAAGTAAACACAAGCAATACAAGGATCGTTCCAAAAGTTCTCGGCCTAATAAAGAAAACGCAAGATTAAAAATATTTTGTTTTTATTTTTCTAAATAGTCATCTTGAAAATTTAATTTAGTTCAACGACTTTCCAACTTTTTAATACCCTTGTTATAAAATGATTTATGCAACTCTGCTAAATAAGCGTTCGCGTCAGCTGCAACTTCTTCATTCGAAGTGAATCTTTATCCAGCTAGCCATTATTTTAGGTTTGGAAACAAGAAGTAAGCGTTTGGAGCCAAATCTGGCGAATACGGTGGATGTGGAAGCACTTCGAAGTCAAGGTTATGCAGTTTTGTAGCAACAACCCGAGGCGTGTGTCAAGGCGCATTATCGTGATGAAAAGCACCTTTGTTTTTTCCAGATATGAACATCTGGCCCCTCGAATTTTATCCATTTTTTAGAAAGTGTTAAAACTTGGTTATTTACATGATCGCTATCAAAAAGAGAACTAAACATACGTTTCTGAAACTCAAGATCACGGCACGTAATCTAGCAGATAACACGTAACAAATATCAGAATAGTTTGGACATACTGGAGCTATATCTGTGTCAGCAAAAGAACTTTTGGAACAACCTTTGTAAACTTACTTGATAAACATTTCTTAACATTAGTTACATTTAATATTTTTTATATTATATACTACATAATTTTATATAGATTTAAGTGTTTCTGGTATTATATCGTCGTAGAAAATGTATATACGTGTTTTTTTTATATCAGGCCACCGAAAAAAATTGCAAAATTCCACAAATACAAAAACTACTGTCAGTTGAAATTTTTGTGTTAGTTGTTGATTTTTAGTTAAGTTATTATTCTTTAACACTGTGTGAACTATGAAAATTTTATATGACCAAAAACTAACCTAAAGCCAGGGCATTATAACTCCATTCAATTACTACGAATTATTTATTCTTTGTATCATCATTCAATCACCATTTTTAAATACGAGTAATTTTACGTTATCAGACTACATTGGACCTAATAGGAACGTAATACTAACGTCAACTTTTCTTAATTACATACCATAGAAACGTAATTTTGACTGTCAACTTTACATCATAAAACAAAATGGGAAATTAATTCTTTAGCCTGTATTACATGTCTTCTACAAGATGCATTTCAAGCGGGTTTATTACTTGTACCTGTTTGTAGTAGTCACTAACTTAAAGGAACTTGGAAAATGTAGTTACACTGGTCACGTCCGTATGCTCTTTCCATTAAAATGTAGGTAAACTTTTCTCCAAAACCGTTCAACGGTTTGAATGAAACTTTGCACACTAATTTTCTATGTAATGCTAAAACCACTCATATAAGGATTTTAAAAAATATACAATACAACATTGATTTTTCTGTATTTTGAAAATCAACTGTTTTTAACAAATACTTGTTTCGGTGTCCATCAAACCACAAACCTTCTACTTTGATGTTTGACATTCCCTCATATATGTCAAAAAGTGTTGTTATTATGAAGACAAAAAAAAAATCAAGTCAAAACTTCTTTTAATTTTGGAAAAATGTACCTAAGCAGAAAAAAATACAACTTATCAGAAGAGCAAAAAAACTAAAACTTTTGTTATTTTTTAGTTTGAAGCATTGTTTTTTTTGGAAAAAATTAAAAAATTATCTAAAAGTAACCTCAAAACAATGTTATAAAAACGTGTTTGTTTGTTGGTGGTTTATTTTTGTGCTTTTATTTTTTAGTGTCAATTTGCTGCAACTTCATTTTATTGTGCAGTTCACAAAGTTTTGTCTTGAGATTTCATATTTCCTGCATTTTGTTATTCTTGTGGTTGGCTTTTACGTTAAACTTACTTGACATTGTTTTGGACACTAAAATACCAAAGCTAAAAAACTGTTTCAAAAAGAAAAAGGTTTTACTTTAGATGACAAAACAATCGAACGCCAACAATCCTAATGGTCCTCAGAATAGTCAATATCCTGTGAATCCCACAAAACAGTTGCCATCACGGATAAAACTGTCTTCGCTTTTTTCGCTGCACTTTCACCTGCGCCAACTCACTGTTTGGACTGCCGTTTTCGCTCCGGCTGTTTCATCTACAATCACAAAACAATGATGAATGACAAGTTCTTCGGGTTACGCTGCAAGTTTTCCAAGCACGATTTTGAAATGTCTTTCCTGGCGATACCCATAAAGTTTTTTTCATTTTTCGAATTTGATATGGGAAGTCTACCATCTTATCGACCTAAAGAAACTTAATGCAATGACCTTCCTCCACGATACCATGAATTTTGTAGATCATTTCTTCAGGAGAAACCTCAGTCGGGTATCCGAAGTGCTCGTACGGTCATCCAATTTCTATTTGGGCCACTTTTTTAAATGAAAATGTTTTGTCACTGCACAATACTCGGCTTTATCTACTTCACGAAACGTGTAATACTGACCACTTACGAAAAGTGTCAACAAACAACTTCGCGTTGCATCTGTTTGAAACTTTTAACACACCCATTGCAAGAATCACGGTTACAGTCATGCTGCTTGACCAAATTTCCCGCCATTTAGTAGAAATTTATAACTTATTAATCCATCCTCGTATTTCATATTCATAAATAAAATAAAATCAATTGTGAGATCATAAATTTGCATTAGGTGAAAATAAAAAATATTACAACATATATGTTAAGTCCATTTTCAGAGTGTTCAATTTTGGTACCATCTATTTTAGAGTTAACAATAGTGAAGGTTTTTAACTCTCAGCAAGTGTCTTAACCGTTTCTATAAATGTTACTGTGAACTCATTATACTACTCTTCTCCTCGTATATGAGTTCTAAATACAATAGAGAAAATTGTTATGATATATTATTTACTATCATAATGATCTGAAACAGAAAAAAATTGAAAAAAAGGAACAAAGTAAGAAGACTTTGTAACACTGAAGCTTTTCACGTTGACAGTGGAAGATATATATAAAAAAATAAACTGGGCAAACTCTGATATAATCATTGAAGAATAAAATTTCGAATATCCAGATAAGCATATAATATATGTTTATTACAAGATTAGCTTGGAATTGTAAGAAATAACAAAAGATCTAAAAAAATAGGAGAAAATACGACTTAGTATAAATATGAGCAAAACAAAAGTAATGAAAAAAATCGGTCCCAATATGGTAACGAACCTTTCATACTGGGTGGAATAAAGAAAAAAAAGTAGACCAATACATATCTTAGGACAAAATGAAAGAGTAGATAGAAAATATAAATGGAAAATTTCAATAGAAGAATCAGACTAGTACGAACTGCTTTTAGGGAATTCAAAAATATAATACAAAACAAAAACAAAAGATTTAAGACATACATAAAAAAGAATATTAAACTAATGTGTTGTCCTAGTCATGTTGTATGGGGCAAACGTAGGCACTCACAAAGAAGACAATAAGCAAGATAGAAACTACCCAATACCATCATCCCTAAATTGGTCGTGTCTTTTCTTTCCTTCCAGAATCAAGGCCATACGAGCCGGAGTCCCACAAGGCCTCGTCTTCTTCCACCCTTATTCAATATCTTCACCAGCCATACTCCCAAGTTGGACAATATATCCATATTCATGTACGCCGATGACACCGCCATCACCATCACCATCAAGTTCACCTGAATAATCACCAGTCGCCTTAATGCCATATGATAGTTCCTTGATTTGAACATTGGAGAATCCAACTGAACCCCCCAAGACAAAAAAATCTATCATCCTCACCAAATCTACCAGACCCATTTCAGTTGGCTTCACCCTTTATGGCACAAAACTATAGTGGACCTACGACATCAAGTACTTCGCTGGATTCTCCTCTACAACAAGCGCCTAGTATGGATAGACCAGGTCGTAGCTATCAGCACAGAGGCCAACCAGCTCCTAGGCAAGCTTTACGCCCTCCTGAATAAATTCAGTAAATTGTCAACACACAACTTGAACAAAATGATTTTCAGGGCCGGCCACACTTACTTTAGTCCAGCATGGTTCTAAAGGTCACGTCTCCCTCAGATTTACCCCTTAGACCGTTCAAAACATGACCTTCTGCATGATCCTTAGCGCCCTCATGGCTCACCTACAATACCCAAATTCACCGTAATCTCCAGATGCCAATAATCCAGCAATTCATGACCAACGCTCTGCTCAGATTCCTATATAAAGCGACCCACCACCCCAATCCTACAGTCAGAAATATTTACGGAACCCCCTCAACGACAGAACAACTACCCAAGACCATAGACCTCCTACCTCAGGATTAATATTAAGTTTTTATTCATGAAATATCTTAAGTTTAACATATTTTAAATTTTTATCTCATTTATATAAAACCCTTAAATAGGCTAAGTTAATTAGGTTAGAGACTGTAAATATCTTAAGACTCAAAATCATAGTCATGTTAGATCAGCTCATGTCAGTCAGGAGATAGTCCTACCTAGTTTATTCAATAAATGATATTAGATATTAGACCCAATGCCACATTGAGCAAGGCCGTACGAAAATGGAAGATATCAAGAACACAATACTAAAGGCAAAATGAATATGGGTAGGACATGTGGCAAGGATGGAATAGACAATGAAAATGAAGATATGGAAAAAAACAATTTCAGGATGGTCCATATAAAGACGGTATTTCGCAGGAAAAGGGCAGGGATGATGAATGCTAAATAGACAAGGAGAGAGGGAGAGAACAAAAGAGGGAGAGAGGGAGAATTGGAGAAAGGGAGAAATGATAAAGGGAGTTGGGGAGACATAACTCTTTTTAGTAAATGGAAGAAATATGTATTTGACGTATTAAATCTAGTCATATAGTAACCTTGTCAATGTAGATGAATTATTTTAACCTAAAGCTAATCTCAATTCTTTCTTTAAGATTGTTAGGATTAAAAAAATAGTTTGGGGTGACAATAGTCTGTTATCTGTGGAACTTGTTAATATCTAACATCCTTCTTAACAAAATGAATATTCACGATATTATGAAACCCGGTAAAAGATCATGTTCATCCAAGTTATTAATTCGATATGACACAGCAGCATCATTTAAAATTAAGAAGTTGGGTAAGTTATGGTAGGTAAGTGTATAAATAGTGTAAATTGTGTAATTACCATTATTACCTGCTACTGGATCTACAGTAAATTCTGATGGGAGCCTCATGCTAACTTCTGTAACAAAAGATTTTTCTTAATAACTATGAAAATAATACAATAACATAGATGTGAAGATATATACATATGATAATTCGACTCCACTAATTTTGAGGATAGCTCAGAGTCTGTAAAAATATGTTTCGTCAGTAGAAATTCTAGAACTTTTTTTCACATAAATGTTCCAAAATTTTATAACAACAGTGTTTATCCTGACTACATTTCACCTACAGCTTTACACTAACTATATATAGGGTGTTCAGGAAATATATTCGAATATGTTTGGCTTATTGTGCGAACCTAATAGGCAGGAGAGGTATGGTGGAGAGACAGGGCGTAACTCCAATCATTGTAAACTTAGTTGCTACAGAGAATCTCGTCGGTACAGAGCGTGCCTTCATTACATAGTGTAAATGAAGTCTCTAGTATTCAACTTATCAAAAAATGGGTGTAGAGGTTTGAAGAAACTAGTTCGACTTTATCTAAATCACGAGCAGGACGATCGAGGACATGAAGAAGCGATACAAATACGGAGAGCGATCGAGTGCTAGTTTGATGAATCTTGACCTCTATACATCCAAACGATACAGTGCTCTAAAGATACCCAGGAGACAGTTACAATACATTCTTAGTAAGGATTGCTGCCTACACCTCTACAAGATACTGTACAATAATTAAAGCCAACTAATTTTGTTAGGAGCCTCAATTTCATTAATCATAAAACTTTTCAACCTTTACCTGTTTTTGAATAAGGCATAATTCCTATAGTATTATATAATGTCGGTACGAAGAATAATTGGCCCTTTCTTTAAGGATGACAGAAATCGTCCATCAAATGTTAATTCGGAGCGCTCTCTAGAAATGATTGAGAACTTCCTCAAAGCCACTTTACATATTATTTGTGTTTATAATTAGAGAAGTAGATTACAGCGTGATGGGGCGAAAGCTCACACTTAAAGCAGTCAGTCGAAAAGTTTTTCCAAATAACTTGATTTCCAAAAGAGGTAACACATGTGATCTCCATGTAGCCCTGATTTAACGACGAATATTTTCTCGTTGGGATATTTCAAACCTAAAATTCACAGAAATGATCCTGGCTCCGTGGAACAATTAAAAGAAAATATCCAGAAATAATTACACATCTTGCTTAGAAGAGTACTACCGGAGACATAAAAGTTCACATTTACATTGCCTTATTTTCAGGAAACAATTTTTTAAGATCTGTAGTTTCATATACAATAAAGGTCTATTATTTCACAGAACAATTTGTTTTTTTCTTACTATAAATATTTTAAAAATTAATCTTTTATATGGAATACTTTGGACTATACAAATTACATAAACAATGTATGTGTGTACTTAAATGTTTATAAGATTTAGATATTTTCAGAAGGCCCCGAAACTGGTAAATGTTTAGTCTTGTAACAGCAATATGAAAACATATATATTGCTAAAATGGCTTGTAAAACAAGGTCTACTTATTTGAAGCTTCACATGTAGAAAATTAAATTTAGTATAAAAACTTCGCCAAACAAAACAAATATTTTAATCTCCTAACCACCGTACAAACACTTACACACATAATATTTTTAAAAGAGTTTCTTTGATCTTATGTTAGAATTATATGAAGAACTACAGATGTTAAGAGTAGTACAGTCTGTGAAATAAGAATGTATCTGCGATAATTCATTTTTGGTAGATGCGATTCTAGCGATTCAACAAAAAATCGGTAGAGGAAACCTTTGTCTACGACGCATTTTAGTAAAAATGTCAGTCGATTCCGAATTTTAGTCGAAATTACGTAAAATCCAAAATGAGTCGCTTTTTTTGAGCGCCCGTTCGAAGTAATTTTTCTTTGTTCCCATCCAAAGGGGCCTAAAATGACACATTCCGCGGCGGCTAAATATATTAAAAAGTCGGTATCGTTTGTGAAGAAATGGGTAAATCATTTTAACGAGACGAAAAATGTCGACGACTTGCCAAAACGTGACTCGGTAGGCAAAGTCGAAAAACGAATCGTGTCTTTGTTTTCACGGGACTCGAAATTGATGCTGCGTCAAGGAGCGACAAAATTAAGGAGGTCATGTTTGAATCTATCCCCTGAGACCAATCGACAACATCTTCGTGCTCATGATGTCAAATTCCGAAACACGTTGAAGAAACCTTTGCTGGGCGAAAAGAATGTCGCAAAGTGGCTCGCTTAGGCCCACGATAAGATACTGGTGTCGCCCTCACAATCGCCGGATGCCAACTCGATTGAAAACATTTGGTCCCTTGTAATCAGAGGAAAGATTCTGAGGGCTTTGATTTAGTTGTCTCTCGCGAGATTTGAAAAATTTACAGAGTGTGCAGAAAATCTCGTCGAAAGTATGCCTCCAAGATGCTAGGCGATTATTAATGCAGGAGGCGATTGGATAACTTACTAAGGTAATTGGGCCATTGTTAGCTTACTAGCGAATACATTAATGGCAAAAAAATATTCTCGAAACACATTTTTTCAATACGAGTGATCACGTTCTTACTTGACAGACTATTCTAAAGCCTTACAATTTTGTCTTTAAATATTACTATGTAAAATTTGTTCGAAACAGCAAGAAGAATTAATTTTTAGAATTTTTTTTCAGTTTAAATTTAGAATTGAGAATCTAGCAAAAAGTCTAAAAAAAAATATTATTGCCGATTACGTTTTAAGTATTTTAATAGTAGTAGTAAAAAAATAACTACAGAATTTTCCTTTAAATCCATTAGTTACAAATGTCACTGTCATATTACCGAAAAAATACCATTTATCTCCTATTTTCTCATTTTTCGTTAAAGTATAGAACACGTCTGTGTTACGGAACTTAATCTTACCTGGAATGATTTCTCCATTAGGCAACGTAAGCATCCTATTTTCCTCAACATAATTTGTCCTGTTAGGTACTTTAATTAAACTTTTCCTGAATTCGAGAAAAACTTCAATATTATTATTCTTTTTCACTTTGTTTGTTTTTCGGCATACCATCCGGCACTGACTCGTATCACATAAACCACTAATTATGTGTAAAATTAAATAAAAAGAGACTAAAATTAAATCAGTCATTTTGTTCATTCGTTCGTAGTAATCACTCGCAACTGACTAGATTGATGAAGAGTTATTATACTAATAAGATGTTTCCAGGCTATCCGGATTGGAAATTAAGGTGGCATCTGGACCGTACTTTCATGCGTGTTTTACAAGAGTGAACTAATAATAATTTAGTGCTACCAGGCGCTACTTTATCAGTTTTTTATGGGTACTTTATTACATTAATAGTTTTATTTTTAATGGTTTTAAACTTACTGATTCTTTAACATTTATTTTCCCTTCTGGGCTTATTATAGCAGTTGGACAAACGAGTATTATTGATTAGCTTAAGAAAAAAAATTACTATTCTAAAAATTAATTAAACTACTAGTACATGTCTGCAGACATAATGCAACGACAACGCTATTTATGAACTGACAATGTTGCTGCTTCCTGTTTCATATAGAAGAACTTGCTACAGTTGCTACACACACATCATTGGAGCGAAGTAAATTTGTATTTGTGAGGTGGGTTACGTAAATGCACCGAAAAATATTGATGAACGTGGTGCTGGTTTATTATGTCAAACTGGTGGCTACTGGAACTTATGGAAAGTTATAAGTATAGAGGGTATACGACCTTTTCAGAGAGCTGCATAGTGAAAGATGAACCTCCTGCATAAAGAGCTTCATCCTCAAAAACAAAAAGAAAGAGTGAGAAATTTTGTTATGTCAGATTTCTTACAGGACTTCTTGATGCTGGAAGGGAACCAGAAAATTTAGTTGCATGATCATAGGTGATGAAATGATGGATTTTCGAAAACGACCCAGAAACAAAATACTTTTGAGGAGAGTAGCATACTTTTCGGCCCAAGAAAACGAGAAAGAGCAAGCCGAAAGGCAAATCATGATCAAGGTTTTTTTGACCGTCGACGGGTCATCCACACGGAATCTCCAAGGAAAGCAAAATCAAAATTCCGGAAAGTCCTTGGAAGGCACAGGACGAACGCGGTATATGTACGACAATATTATGTAACATGTCAGTCTCCATTTAAGCATTTTCAGCAAAAGAAAAAATCCCATAGCTCCCCAACCCTCATATTCGCCAGATCCATTGATTTTTTTAAAATAGAACATATAGTTAAAAAAATAGTCAAATATCCCGATCATTTTGAAAACGAATTATCGTAGTTTTCTACTTGGTGACCATAATGATTTTCTGATAGCTTTAATTGCTTTACAACTATGATTATTTCTGTAGTGTTCATTCTATGTCTAATTTCTTCTGTTCATACGCTTACTGACATACCAGCCCTTTTTCATTTTAAATTCCATTGGTTTCAATTTCCCGTATCTCACTTCCGTACGTTATTGTCATTTCCACCAATGATTTTCCAATACTTCTTTTGTTTATAACTGATACATGTTTATCCCATGAAATTGGGTTTAGACTCGTAACTTTTCTTTCATTTTAAACTTCTAGTCGTCCTATAATATTTTTGCGTCACATATACTAAAAGATTCTGAATTTACAACTAATATGATATCTTCCTGTTGACATAAAATATAAATCAACAGCATCATGGGCCAGAACTGTCTGGTCAGCAGAGCTCTTCTTCTTCTTCCTCTAGCCATTCTCTATCCTTTGGATATAGGCCTCTCTCATATGTCCCTGTTTTGAGCAATTTGATACCAATTGAACCCCGCTGATATTTTAATATCGTCATACTAATGTTATTGAGGTCTACCAGTACTTCCTTTTTCTCTCCATGGTATCCATCTGGCCACTTTTCAGCTCCAGTTGTCAACATTTCTGGCCACATGGCCAGTCCAGTTCCACTTGAGGGAAGATATCCTTTCAATTATGTCATGAGCCCCTTGTTTTTTTTCCTGATCCAATCGTTTGGTTTGCAGTCCCTAAATGATATACCTAGGATTTTCCTTTCAATTGCTCTCTGGTGAATTTGTAATTTTCTAATAACTTTCCGTGTCAGAATCCAAGTTTCACACAACAACAACAATGTTGTTACTAGTAGAATGCATTCATTATATATTTTACTTTAAATATGTTGTTACTAGTAGAATGCATTCATTATATACTTTACTTTTAAGTTTTCAAGGCAGATTGAAAGACTTGCTCCATTTTACCGTAAGCCGCCCATCCCAAATGTATCTTTCGATTGACTTCCAGTTCTTGAAAGCAGAGCTAGGAGTTAATAAATCGTGATTTTAAATTAGATTACTCAGTTTACTACATTTATGTTTGCATTTGTTTAAAATTCAGCCATCTGAAGTTTATACAGCTAGAATATATTATTACCATAAGAGCATTATGACATAAAACCTCACCAGTCATTATTACGATCTTTTCGGTTATCTTTTCAGTGTAAATACTATACTTTCCATTCACTGGAATAATTGGTTAATCTACATATTTATTAAAAAGATTAGTAATTTTTTAATTAGCTGATATTCACCACCAAAATCATTTCTCTGATATTCATCCGTATTTCTTCTAAGATAGAAGGATTCACTTTGATTTGTACCTAAACCTTTTTTATATTTAACGCAAACTTAAGTCTCGTTTTGCACTGCATAATGTTCTTTCAATTTGTTTATGCTGCGTGCAAGTAAAACGATAACTACACAGGCCAACGATGAAAAAACTTTTTTAATAATTTTACCTGATTCCTATGTTTTTTGATGTGCTGAGTCCGAAAATAATAATAAAAAAGTATCACCCACCAATTTTTCACATTTTAATATTCAAAATGTGAAAAGTTTTTTTTTTTATCATTCGAATGTTATTAGGTTGGCAATAAAATCAGAATTTTATAAGGTTGGCAGTAAAATCAAATGTTATAAGGTTAGCAGTTCCGAAAAATCTCACCGCTGTTTGTTTTCTTCCAGTTAATATAACTTCGCATTGCAGTGTTTAACCCATGTGCTTTATTTCACACTCAAAGTATGGCTAATCGTGGTTGTAAAAACTCTCCCAACACTTTTTATTATATATATGGTAGTTTGTAGTTAAAAAACCTCAAAGAAACATTATTGACTTTGTAAAAAAAAGTATACTTTGCATATTTTGGTGTAGAAATCGGTAATCAAGAAAAATGTTGGGCTCCTCACAAAGTAAGTTATGTTTGTGTCGAGGATCTTAGGAAATGGTATAAGAAAGAAAAGAAAGCTTTTAGATTTGCATTATCCATAGTATGGGAGAGAGAGAAAATCATTCAAATGATTGTTATTTTTGCAGCGTTGATCTTTCTAGATATAACTCCAAAAATAAGAAATTAATTGTCTATCCTAACTCTACTTCAGCTAATCGGCCGGTAGGACATGGACCGGGACTTCCTGTCCCTGAGCCACCTCAGTCTATTGATGACGTTTTACAGTCCAGTCTCGAATTTAATGAAAGTCGACCGGATGATGATGAGTTTCAATGTTCTCTAGAAAATTTAACACCACAGTTGTCTTACACAAGCTGAGTTAAATGATTTAGTTAGAGATTTGGGTTTGACTAAGGAAAAAGCAGAATTGCTTGGTTCTAGGCTGAGAGAAAAACATTTATTGGAATCTGGAACATCTATTTACCATTATAGAACAAGAGATCAAGAGTTTGCTCATTTTTCAAGCCGGAAGAGGATTTTTTTCCCTATTTTGAAATTTAATCAATGTCATATTGTGAGAGAACTGTGGGTGATACAAAAAAACTAATACCCGAGATACGGTTTCGGCACCCAAAAATACATAACACTTAGATGTATTGGTTTAAAAAGTTTTTTCAAATATTTTTTTTGTTAGCCTGTGCTGTTAATGATTTCAAAGAATTTATTTTTCATTTGGACTTTGCTCAGTATAGTGCATTCAATCAACCCCATTTCGAGTCACTTTTACTCGTAAATTGGGCTGTATGCACATATCTCCACAAAAAAGAATGTAATGGTGGTGTTTGACGTGATGTGGGGCATGTTGCGTCCTCTTGTCGAAACCAAATTTATATCACACAAGCATGCTATTAACGCCATACTGTCTCTAACTTCTATGGAACCAATGGACTTTTAGATAGCTACTTTCCAAATCCTACAATTTTGATTGTTGACAAAGTCTTCCAACCAAAAGTGAGCTTCGTCGCAGACCGCAATTTTTTAAAAAGTGAAGATGAGTTTTCAAAAACTTTTAAGTCTTTTTAACAAACACCTGACGATCTTGTAGCTTCAGATAATGAACCAAATAAATCTTACATGAATGTAACCTTACGTCTTTATTTACTAATCTCAAGAAGGTTCAACGTTGTGAAATCGATACAATTGGATCATCAGCAATTTTCGTTACATGGAGAAACTTATGTTTAGGAGACGAACAACTCAAGGCAGTACAATTTGCAATTCTTCAATATCGACGTGACCTCTTCACTGGCACTGCTCCTGTAGGACTTCATTAATTTTTTCCGAAAAATGTTTGAAAGTAATTCGTTACTGACCTGTTAATAGAGTGGTTTAATTAACTTTGTATATTTTTGTTTCGATTAACATTCAAAGTGCGGATATAATCCATATGCGTGTAAAAGATTTGTTTCTTTTAAAAATAAACAAATTGTGGTGTTTTAAATTTGCCTATTACAAATTTAATGTATTTTCATAGAAAACTGAGGAGATAACTCTAAATTAGTAATATTAATCAAAGTAAGTTTACAGAAATTGGTTAAATATAGATTTTTTTTTATTTATTACTCATTTTTTAAATTCCCCGTTGTATCGACTTTACTGAAGGTCAAGTTTTGAGTAAAAGTTTGTGGTCAGTAAAATTATCTGTACTTTTGGCGGTATGGTTATCTAAATTGTTATCAATATAAGGTGGTTTAGTAGTTTTTATTTTACCCATGTATAACAGGTTTTTTTTTTTCAATTTATTTTAAGCTAAAACAATATTTATATTTTCCATTTATAGTGCAATTCCTTAGAGATTTTGACCTCGGAATCCAATTACTTCAAATGAATTAATATAAGTTTTTATGAACTAGGTTTTTTAGACAAAATACTAAAACGTTACCAACTTTTTTTTGTTCCTATTAATTTTTGTTTAGTAATTGCAATTTTTCCATTTTTTTTTTTAAATTTTGATAGTGTAAAAGTCATTTAACAAAAATGGACACTAGAAAATATATTTTAAAGATGCCAGGTATTCAAAAAGTGTAGTAGCAGCAAAGTAGTAAAAACTAGAGGGGATAACGACAGATGTTGCTGTACAACGTGAGTTTGCCCGGGAATTTATAATTATTTTATTGTGTTTTACGCGTTGTTCTTCTTCTGTAACTGTGAAAAAACGTTTCTTAATCCATTTAGTTTGTGGTAAATTACAACGCGTATCATAAGTACTTTTATTGTCGTATTTTTTAAATTTTCTTATAAATGAAGAGGATAGTATATTTAATGTACCTCTTTTTTTCGTTTAATGTAGGTTAAGCAATACAAAATTAAAATTATTGCATAAATCTGAAAAGTAAATCAAATAAAGCAAAGTTATTACAAGTACAATATATTATGTTCAATCTTTACAAGATGAATGTTAAGTTTTTTATTTTTAATGAAATGTTTTGCTTTTGACAAGATGAATGTGAATTTTTTCCCATGCAATATAAGTGAAATGAAATTTCTGCACAATCTCTATCAAAGAAAAATCTGCGAACTACGAGGCTGGTTTGAAAAGTCCGTGCAAAAATAAAAACTACTTATGTGTTTGGGGTAAACCTTTTTTATTTTTCGACATAGTCTCCTTTTAGGCTTATACACTTCGTCCAACGATGTTCTAGTTTGTTGATCCCTTCCGAATAATAGGATTTGTCCAAGTCTGCAAAATATCCATTAGTGTCTGCAATCACCTCCTCGTTTGAATAAAATATTTGTCCACCCAGCCATTTCTTCAAATTAGGGAACAAATAGTAGTCCGAGGGAGCCAAGTCTGGAGAATAGGGGGGATGTGAAACGAGTTGGAATCCTATTTCCATTAATTTTGCGACCACAACTGCTGAGGTGTGTGCTGGTGCGTTGTCGTGATGGAAAAGGACTTTCTTGTGGGCCAATCGCGGGCGTTTTTCTTGCAGCTCGGCTTTTCAAACGGTCCAATAACGATGAATAATATTCACCTGTAGATAGTCGCCATAACCTTTCCGGCCGAAAGAACGGTTTTCGCCTTTTTTGGTTCAGATTCCCCCTTGGTAACCCATTGTTTAGATTGTTGTTTGGTCTCAGGAGTATAGTAATGTATCCATGTTTCATCCACAGTGACGAAACGACGCTTAAAGTCCTCCGGATTCTTCTGGAACAGCTGCAAACCATCCTTGCAACACTTCACACGATTCCGTTTTTGGTCAAGCGTGAGCAATCGCTGCACCCATCTTGCGGATAGCTTCCTCATGTCCAAATGTTTATGCAAAATATTATGTACCCGTTCAGTCGAGATGCCCACAGCACTAGCAATCTTACGCACCTTAACTCTTCTGTCATCCATCACCATATCATGGATTTGATCAATGATTTCTGGAGTCGTAACCTCCACAGGCCGTCCAGAACGTTCAGCGTCACTTGTGCCCATATGGCCAGTCCGAAAATTTTGAAACCACTTATAAACTGTTCTAATCGAAGGTGCAGAGTCACCATAATGTTTATCAAGCTTCTCTTTAGTCTCCTGAGGCGTTTTGCCTTTCATAAAGTAATGTTTAATCACCACACGAAATTCTTTTTCGTCCATTTCTTGAAAATCACTCGACTTCCTTGATTCACACGAATGCCAAACACAAAGAAATAGGCCAATATGGCTGAAACTTGGTGTGCGTTCATTCAAGAGATGCTACTAACTAAACATGACCTCGATACGCGCCGGTGGTGTCATCTCTCGGACTTTGCACGAACTTTTCAAACCAGCCTCGTAGTGTTTCGACGAATTTCGATTGCGAAAATATGATAATTGTTTCATTTGCGGTGTAGAGCTGATGAGGCAAAAGAAAGAAAAAAATAAAAACCAGCGAACACAAATTATATTCGTTAATGGTACGACTTTAAAAGGTGCTTTACTTAGTTTCGTTGGCCTACAAAAAGATTATTTCTGAAGAGAAAATTTATAAAAGAATTTCCGAGATAGTGGATCTGCAGAATCTTGGAGGAAAATGCCACACAGAATATTATCTTCTCAGAATGTGGAGAAGACGATTCATCCCAATCGTAGATATAGCTATGGAACAAATATATAAATATATTGAAGAGAACGATGACGGTCAGTTTATTTTGCACGAGTTTAAGAATATAGTTACAACAGAACACATACCTGATAAGATAAAATAATTACCAAGCCAATGATGATTTTGTTCCAGTTGTTCCGTTATTGCTATTTGAGCGAATTTACGTTCTTAAAAAACCCGATGAAAAACTATTATGAATTAGCGCCGTATCCTCTCTATCTCCTTGAAGATGGTCAAATTCGAAAGGCAAGAAAAACAACGTTAGATGAACTATTTCCCGAAGCCTCTGTAACTATTCATGATGTAGAAAATTTTTATTATCTAATTAATGGAGGTATGTTATTACACCGATGTAAATGGCAATTAGAAGAAAAAATGGAAACAATATGTAATCACTATGTAAAATATTTAAAGAATAATTACGGCACAAATATGTAAGTAGTATGTGACGGTTATAAAAGTACAAAATTAGCGGACAGAAATCGTCTTGCACTAAAAAATAAAACCGCAGATATCGCGTTTGATGAAAATATGAATCCTAAAATTCACGTCAGGATTTTTTCTAACCTCAAAAAAACACCTAAAAATGTTCTAAAATGCTGTTTAACGGGGTAAGTAAGTTAATACTCGGAGAGTGGTATATATATATATATATATATATATATATATATATATATATATATATATATATATATATATATATATATATATATATATATATATATATATATATATATATATATATATATATATATATATATATATATATATATATATATATATATATATATATATATATATATATATATATATATATATAAATATATACACATATATAACTTCCAAATTGAATTTTATGAGTTTAGTAATAGCATTATCATATATATATCCTATTTATATAAGTAGCGAGAGTTTGGGAATCGCTAGGAGGTATTAGTGGTGGCCATCTACCGGTCCAATTAACGGTAAAAACATGTTCAATGTATACAAACTGTACACATTGAAAATTTTTTTTCTTAGACTTTTTGTACTCTAAATCTTCGCAATACGAGTATATATGAAAATATCGAAATATTAGAATAATTAAAAATTGAAATATTTTCACACAAGAACGATGGGGTCAGGGGATAATTTGGACAGGGGAGTTAATTTGTAAGGTGACGGTGGGGACATCCAGTTGTCATCCATAACGTCGATATCCAAAAACATGTTCCATCCATACAGTGTGTACCTTATTTCATAAGATTTGCGTCCGTTATTTTGTATATGCCATCTTTGATTTAAAAATTTCAATATTCTAAACTCAAATCTTAATCAGCCATACGAAAAGCCTCCGAATAAGAAGTTTCTAACCCAAGTAACTATTCTGAAGAGATTTTGAACAGGTCTTTAATCATTTAGTTCATAGTTCATGTTTTAGGTACTTTTTGAGGTTACAATACTGACCACAGGGTTGATTTTGAACTCAGCATCCCAAAAAATACAGGGATATATGCATTGAATCTCTATTTTAGAATTAAACAGCATTTCAGTCCATTTTTAGGTCTTTTTGAGGTTAGAAAAAAATTCTGACATGATGGAGCAAAATGAAATTCTTATTCAGCTGGTCAAAATATATGGAGATATACTACTCAGATCCCAGTATTTTTCGGAAAGTTTTTTTTTGTCGACCAGTGTAATTTTACGTGTCAAGCAGAAAGTGATTGTTGAAACAGTAGTTAATTTACAGTCGGGAAATACTACTATAGTTTCTGAAGACATTGACGTACGGGCTCTGTTAACTGCACTAACACTAAAAGACCGTGAAATTTATTTTCAAAAGCCATTCCGAGGAAAATTTACCCAGAAAATTTTTTCATCTAAAAGTTTAGAGAAATCTCTAGCGAAATGCACAGGGAATATTACTTTTTTACACGCTTTTACTGGTTGAGACACGATGTCTAGTTTTTTCAACAAAGGTAAAAAACAAGTTTCCTAAAAATTTAGAAAAATGCAACAATTTACATGGTGCTGTTGAAATATTTAAAAATGCTAATGAAGATCGTGGCAAAGTTTGTCAAGCCAATGTAGCATACGTTCTGGCTTCCTACAGTGCTCCCAAAAAAAATCAGAGATTTAAATACCTTGAGATTCAATACTTTTCTGAAAGGCACAGTCAAAAATACCTGTGTTCAATTGCCATCTTTAGTGCCTACTGCTGATGTAGCATTAAAACATATAAAAAGAGTATACCTACACAAGTACAAATATAGTTAGGTAATGATATGCCTATTGCAAATTGGGGGTGGAAGTATGTTTCTAATATATTTGTGCCAATGACGATGAATTAATCCCTAGATTCAGATAATTCACTGAAAATGATGTTTTGTAACTGTAAAACAGCATGTGAATCTGCCCGCGAAAAAAAATGATTTATATTGCACTGTAGCACAATACCATGGTGATAGTTGTTTAAATGCATCTCCTATCATAAAAATAATTGAAGTAGAAGAAAGTGATTCACTATATTTTATTTATTAAGGTAGAATAAATAAAATAGTAACTTAAAACAGCCATGACATGTTTCAGTATACAGTACCTTCCTCAAACTGTAGTTAAACTTCTTCTACTATTTTGTCTCATAACTAATTTAGATACAATTATTTAAACCCTACCTTAATTATACGGAATTTCCTAAAAGTGTTATTATAAATTGACCGCTAACAAAATTATTTAAAAAAAAAATTTTTGAAGGGTTTTAACTTAGTACAATAGCAAGATAATTACCTAAACTTAAGATTTAACAAAGGAGTGTAGTAACACTTAAGTAAATCTTAAGTTCAGGTAATTATCTCGCTATTGTACTTAGTAAGTGGTTTCGGCACTTAGACAACGTTGACGGGTATTATGACATCCTCGTCGATATCTTTAGGATATGAAAAAAGGGTAAAATTCCTACTCCGGCAAGGAGGTGAACGATAAAAAAAAAGTTAAATCCCTACAAAAAAATTCTTACATAATTTTCGTACGGTAGAACATAAAAAAATTACACTCAATCAATGACTCGGAGGAGGGGCACAAAAAAAATGCCCTTCTACAGCGAAACTCTAAAAACTTATATCTAATTTAAAAATCGATGACAGGGGCTGTACATTTTTTTGGAAAAAAAACCTTCAATAAGAAATGCCCTGTTTGTAAGGGGCTTATTTATATTTATATAGACTTGGGCCATGTGACTTCTTGCCATGATCATAAATGTTATGTGTAAAATGTTATTTACCTTGTTTTTACAAGAATTTTCAATCGACCCTTGTATGATTACTGCCAAAACCTGGGGTAAAAGTACAATAAAAAAACATAAAATTTATAACAATTTACGGTAATCTACGTTGGAACTTTGGAATCGTTGGCACAATGATACTACACTACAGTTATTGCCACTACACCAAACTCTTTATTGTTGCACGCCATGGGCGTTTCACTAACTAAGTTAGCATAATCGGGAGTGATAATTGACTAAATCTAAGATTATAATATCCATAACTTGGAATTACTCGAGTGGAACTAATTACACCCGGAGCATTCTTTCTGGCCGAGTAATCCGTACAGACAATTGTGAAGAATAGGTCCTCGTTCCTTATTTACACTACTTTTATATTTTGTTATTTCAATCCTTTCATATGGGTTTAATAATTTCTTATCCCATAACATACATTCATTATTAATTTTAAATTATCCAATGTTATAGTCGGATTCTGTTCAAGAGCATGTTCGGCAATACTTGATTTCTCAAATCTACCGTACCATAAATGGGCTAAATGTCCTTTCTTCAGAACAAGATTCAAAGAATGTTTAGATCATTTAAAGTACGGTAGATCTGAAAAATCTTGAATACGTAGGGCAAGTGATAAAGGGTGAAAAAACTAATTAAACAGCAAAAGTACAGAGAGGAATCAGACTGGTATGGGCAGCATTTGGCAAACAAAGTAAAATACTAACCAATAAAAGAATTTCTTTGAATCTAAGAAACATGATATTCGATCAATGCATTCTACTGGTTCTCACCTACGCGGCCCAGACAGGACATTGACTAGGAAGATGATGGACCAACTAAGTAAAACACAGAGAGCAATGGAACGCCAGATGCTAAAAACATTACAAGACAGAAACAGAAATTAAAGTATAAGACAAAAGACCAAAATGATAGACGTAAGAGATCAGGTAGCAGGTTTGAAATGGAGGCCATGGTTGGGACAAAGATTCAGAGGGAGGACCCAGACAATGGGAAAGGATGGAAAGATGACTTGAAAAGAACGGCTGGTTTAGGATGGATCAGAAAGACGCAGAATCGAAAAGGATATAAAAAGGAAGGGGAGGCCTATACCCGACACTGGATGGAAGAAGGCTTATTAGATAGATAGATAGATCTGAAAAATCAAGTTTTGTCGAAAATACGAAAAAAAACAAAACCATATTGTAACATTACATAATTTAAAATTAATAAAGAAGGTTAAGTTAATAAAGAAATTGAAATAATAATATGTAATTATATATATATATATATATATATATATATATATATATATATATATATATATATATATATATATATATATATATATATATATATATATATATATATATATATATATATATATATATATATATATATATATATATATATATATATATATATATATATATATATATATATATATATATATATATATATATATATATATATATATATATATATATATATATATATATATATATATATATATATATATATATATATATATATATATATACAATGCCATTCATAAAGTTTGCACCATATGGGAAAAATTTTTAGTATAAAAGTTCGAAATATGTTAGTGCATGTTTTTTATGTTTAGGATCACACCCAAATTAGGTCATGACGTCACATGATTGCATTGCAGTTTTACATTTATGTACCAATGTTCGAAAAGATTTGATGAAGTTGACTTTTTTCAATTATTTTCCCCTAAAATGATAATCAACTGTTTTTCCAAATAAATTATCTTATGTACTTATTTATTAGTTGATGTTTCACTAAATGTTAAGGAAACAAAATAATTAGGCCTTAAAATTAAGCTGAAAAACCAGTTCTGTCAAAAAGTCGTAGTTTAACAATGTAATCTTGGTCCAAAGCTGCATAATTTTTATGACAGCTCAACTTCTAAGAGCTAATATAATAAATGTTATGTAATAAATTTGAGCAAATTTCTTAATTTCTTCTTCAATGCATAAAATAGTTCTTTTAAAAATTATATGGCGAACATTCGCGAGAATCTCTTTCTTAATTTCATATACAGGCTTTGGGGATAGTTTCTTCTAAATGTTTTTTAATATATTTTCAAAAGGTCGAAAACAAGATTTTTAAAAATTGTTACAAAGTTTTGCAATGCAATATTGGTGACTATACATTTATGTTTTGCTATTAAGTCAAACAAAATTATAATATGATAGGCTTTCAGTTGCCATGGATTTCGTGTTTTGCTCCTTTGTCACATAAAACATCAAACTGACATTAGTTTGTTCAATTGTTAATGCAATAATAACAATTTTCTAAATTTTCTCCTTTAATAAAAGTGCCAATTATATTGACTAAGCAAGATAAAATAGAAATAGTTTTGAACGTGAGTGATAACTACAAAACTCAAAGAGAAGCTGCCGTACTTTTTAACTAACGACATCCGGAAAAAGTTATAACGCATACAACAGTAGGAAGAATTCTTACCAACTTTAAAAATACTGGATGTGTGGAGAATAATTTTAAACGTCAACATGAACAATGGGTTGCTAATGAGGATGCTGAGTTTGCAGTTATGCAGAGTGTGATTGAAACGCCTAGAACTTCAATTGCCAAAATATCGCACAATGTAGGTAAATTTTATAATTCAGCTTAAAGAATGCTTAAGAAAAATAGGTTTAAACCTTGTAACCAAAGTTTGTCCACACTCTCAAAGAACAAGATTAGTAAAACGGAAGAAGATCCGTCATTTACAAAGTATATTTTGTTCAGTGATGAATGTACTTTTAATTTTAATGGTGTTGTCTCGTCGCAAAATTGTAAATGGTGGGCGGATAGCAATCCAAATTTTACAATAGATACAAGAGATCCATATTCCTTTAAAACTAACGTTAGATGCGGTATTTTTAATAACAGAATTATTAGCCCGTTTTTTTCTCTCTCTCTTACAGCCGCGAGGTACTTACAGTTTCTAAACAACGAACTTTCAGATGAATTGGAAGATTTTAGAGGAAAGAATGAAAATGTACTTCCAACTAGATGGACCACCTAATCACAGCACCTTGGGAATTAGAAATTGGCTGGACGAAAACTTTTTTGGGAAGTGGATTGGTAGGTTTTTCTGTGAAGTACCTTGGCCGTCGCGGTCACCCGATCTTACGCCCAGTGACTTTTTTTCTGGGGGGGGGGGATTTGAAGAATTTAGTTTATGCTCAGAGACCTTTTGAAAATATCGCACACTTAGAAGAAACTATCCGCCAATCTGTAAATAAAATCAAGCCGGAGTTCTATGCGAATGTTCCTCATGAAATTTATAACAGAACTATTATGTGCATTGAAAAGGAAGGAAGAAGCGTAGAAACTTAAGAACGGTTTTTTATTAGTAAATAACATTAATTTTTTATAATAGTAATCCTGAAAAATTGACGTGTCATAAATATCAAGCGGCTTTGCAGTGTTATGGTAAATTACAACTTTTTGAAAAAAAATAAATTTTCAGCCTAATTTTACGGCCTAATTAATTTTTTTTCGTAACATTCAGTTAAACCTTTACCACTAAAAAAGTATATAATATAATTTATAAGAAAAAACTTTCGATTATCATTTTCGGGGGACATAACTGAAAAAAGTGAATTTTGTCAAATTTTTTTGAAAATTGGCATATAGATGTAAAACTAAAATACAATCTTTTTTTCTTTATAACTTTTTTCGATAGTTTTTTTAAAAAATCTGTTTTTCCCAGTTTTAAATTTTAAATGTCAAATATGACAGGCAAGGCTTGTGACGTCATGACCTTATTTGGGTGTAATCCTAAACATAAAATAGGCACTAACACATTTCGAAGTTAAATTTTTTCTTATAGAAGAATTTTTCCCATATGGTGCAAACTTTATTAATGGCACATATATATATATATATATATATATATATATATATATATATATATATATATATATATATATATATATATATATATATATATATATATATATATATATATATATATATATATATATATATATATATATATTTAGAGGAGGAGGGTAGTCGCTTTCTTGTTATCATCATAATCATAATTAGCTTATTCCATCCATAGTCGGATGTAAGCCTCCCCAAGTTATCTCCAATGAACTTTGTTGTTTGCTTTTTGCATCCAGTCATGTCTTGCTAATCTTTTTATGTACTCCGTCCATCTTGTCTCTGGTCTATCTCTGCATCTTTGGTGTTCTCTTGGCCTCCATTCAACTATACGGCGTGCCCATCTGTTATCATTCATCCTTGTGACATGTCCCTCCCAATTCCACCTTAATATACATATTCGTTGTATTACATCTGTCACTTTTGATCTTCTTCGTATCTCGATGTTAGGAATACGATCTTGCAGTCTAATATTTAGCATTCTTCTCTCCATTTCTCTTTGGGTTACCTGGAGTTTATTTATTATACTTCTATTTAAAGCCCACGTTTCATTGCCATATGTTAATACCGGCAGTACATATTGATTGAATACTCTGGCTTTTATTCTATTTGGGATGTCTAATTTAAATGTAGACTTCCGAACACAGACCAAGCGAACGAGACTCTTCTATCCAAGTCAGCCTTTAAATTATTTTTTGATATTTCGATTTTTTGTCCTAAATATATGAATGTTTGTACCTTTCCTATTCTTTCCTCTTCTATTAACAGTTCCTGGCTGTTATATTCACTTTCGTTGTTCAAATAGTCGGTTTTGGTGAAGTTTATTTTTAGACCTCTTTCTCGAGACTTATATTCAACTCCATCAGCATTTATTGCAATTCTTCTTTTGTGTTGGCGATCAGAGTAACATCATCTGCGAACCATAAGAGATTTAATCGTTCACCGTGCATTAGAATTCCTTTATTTTCCTACTTTATCGATTTGAACATGTCTTCTAGAGTCAACGTGAACAGCTTTGGTGATGTCTAATTCCTCTTTTAATTCTGATTTTATTTGTTTTTTTCTTCAAGCATTATTTGTGATGTTGCATTTATATATATATATATATATATATATATATATATATATATATATATATATATATATATATATATATATATATATATATATATATATATATATATATATATATATATATATATATATATATATATATATTGTATTGTGTGTTGTGTATCTTTCAACGACTCTGCAGTTACTTAAGGCGTTAAGGACTGCCCATATCTCTACGGAATCAAATGCTTTTTCGCAATCAACCATTGCCATCTACAAAGTGACCTTATATTCATTTGCTTTTTTCACTAGTAATCTAATTGTTTGAAGATGGTCCAAAGTGCTGTATCCCCGTCTAAATGCCGCTTGTTTACGTAGTTGATAACTGTCTAATATGCTCGTCTTGTTATAAACCTTAGAATTCTGATAATCTACTGTATTTGTAGCCCTGAAGAAGAAAATAAACGATTTTCGAAAGCTTGGCCTAGCTGAAAAGGTGTTAAAATCTTTTAGCCCTATTCCATGACCGCTTACCCCAAGAATTTTATGTTTGCTGTATGTATATATATATATATATATATATATATATATATATATATATATATAAAAATATATATATATATATATATATATATATATATATATATATATATATATATATATATATATATATATATATATATATATATATATATATATATATATATATATATATATATATATATGTAGCTTGGAGTAGCTGAAAAGGTGTTAAAACCTTTTAGCCCTATTCCCATGACCGCTTACCCCAAGAATTTTATATTTGCTGTATATATATATATATATATATATATATATATATATATATATATATATATATATATGTGTGTATATATATATATATATATGTGTGTGTGTGTGTGTGTGTGTGTGTGTGTGTGTGTCCAAAAAAGGACTGAAAATCTATTCTGCACAATTGCCGGTATAGGTTACTGGACCAGAACTAATGCTAAGGGTGTAATTAGTTCCACTCGGGTAATTTGAAGTTTAGTAGAGTCTAGTTTATATGCTTAGATTTAGTCAGTCATCCTCCTGATGATGCTAACCTGACTAGTGAAAGTGTGTAAAAATAAAGTATTTGGTGTAGAGCTGAGAATCTGTGTATAGTGTAATTTGTAGTCATAGTTATTCCTGTTTTTTCGTCACCACTGGGATTAAAACTTTCTATTGAAGGTTAACTTGATTTAGGCACTAATATGTTGTTTTCTTAACGCCAAACAATATATTTACACTAAAAATACAAACTTAATTTTTATAGTGCCATCTCGTGATATTTCAGTCACTTTTCGTATGTTTCCAATTGAAAATAATGGAACTTCCATAGGAAAATATCGATTCTGATTCCTATTCCTGCTGCTCCCGATAGCGAATGCGCTAAGACCACGCGTTTTTATTGATTAGTCTATCGCCCTTTCTCACCCCTTAGGGATATGTTTTTTACCTTTAGTCATTAAGGCGTTAGTAAAATATGGGAATGTGTCTACATTTAAAAAATCTTGTAAAATGTAGATAGTTTAGAAAGAACGATTTAGCAGTTTTATATTAGTGATTGGTAATATGAAGAATATAAAAGCTGGAAGAAGGAGAGAATAAAAGATATATTAGATTATTGGTTAAAATGGCATTTGCAAACAGTTCTTCCCTAAAAACCCCAACAGCATTAGAACAACTTTTGGAGGAGATTAATTTTCAGAGGACTAAAGAGATGAGACAGCTATTAAAAGATGGTAAGAATTTCAAATTTATTTAATGCTTACTCTTTTGCCCAGAAATTAAATTAAGTTGGCTACGCTCTTGTTTTCTAACTGTACGAGAACTTGTGGAATAGTATTTCAGTTATTTGATCATTAATAGTAATGTTTCGTAGAAACATTTCTTTGATAATTCTAAACATCGATTTCTTTAATGTTAGGACAAATTGCCGCACAAATGCTTATCTCTGTAATTGTAATGCTTTTAGTTAACTGACTTTTATTTATAATAATCGGAGATCACCAATATAGCTTTCATAAGCAAGGATTAACAGGAAATATTTTAATCTGTGACACAGATGTTTGCAACAAAGCAATTGAATATTATGCAGAGTCTCAAGTGGTTTGATTATCTATTGCATTTGATAGAGTTTAGCATGGCAGATTATTAGCTAAGCAGCTATTATGGTATGCCCGAAAAAGTTTATTTATGGATTTCGAGTTTCCCTATAGATTCTTCTTTGCAGGTGGTGTATTTATTTCTGTTACCTTCACCGTCAATACCAGTAAATCATAAGGCTCTATAATTATCCCGCTATCTTCCCTATTGACATTAATAACCTGCTAGATAAGATTAAAAATCCAAATTATAGCTTTGGTGATAATAGCACGCTTGTTTGGTCATTTGCCTTGATCGCGCGAACACCAAATGCTTATGCACATGTCTGTAGATAATGCAAAGTTAAACAACCGAACCAAGACCTGTGTCTATAAACTTAAAACAGCTCCCAATTCAAAGCTCAACATTTATTGAAAACCAATGATATTTTTCTATGATTAATAATGATAATAAAAAATAACTTGCTTTATTATTAAAACTAATTCTTTTTCTTGGAGGGTCATCTTCATTATTCCGTGCAGTGTCTACATTTCAAAAGCCTCGATCTTATTGATGGATGCTGATTTTAATTACCATTTCATAGAGGAGGATAGATCAGTCATAGCATTTCGCCATTCTGTACCTGATATCACAGTTCAGGCTGTGGTTCGCCGGAGATGTCTTTAGTTTAGTAAAGGGTGTCCATGTCTGTTCTATCCGGTACCTGATCTCCGTTTCTGGAGTTCATTTATCATTGATTAAAGATCCCAAATACTTAAATTTGCCAACCAGTTTGAGTTCTTCCCTTGTATGGTGGGTGTGGGTAGAAAACTGATATCCGCTGATGATCATAAATTTAGTTTATTTAATGTTGTGGTAATGCTTATTACCAATATTTAGTATTTTATAAGACACTAAATAAAAAAATCAAATATTTATTTTATCCACCCGATTTGATAAAATGGCATATTTATTTTTAGAATTTAGTTTTAAAAATAAATTATGAGTACAGTACAAATTTCGCAAACAAAATCTTTTTGACTTGATTGGCTTTTGTCCATCTCAGTGAATCACCGTGATCCGACGATCTATAGGAATAACACCCAAGTCATACTTCTCCACTAATTTGGGATTTTGGAATCTTTGGTACAATGATACTACAAACCAGTTATCGCCACTATACTAAACACTTTATTTTTGCACTCGACGTGCGCTTCACTAATCATATTAGCATCATCAGGAGAGACTCAATTATCGCTCCTACTAATGCTATAATGGTTAGTGAAATACACGTCGAGTGCAAAAATATAGTATTTATTGTAGTGGTGATAACCATAGTGTTCCATATTTCTAAAGCTGAAAATCGATTTTTCTATCTTCAGAGTCAGAATCCTATCAGAAATCTATTGGTCTCGGTCGTTTTTCTCATGTTTTCTGAAATTCCTTGGAGTTTATTTTTTTCTTTTGCTTTAGTTAAATTTGGAGTATAGTTTGATACTACAATACTCTGAAGCTTTTATGATTTTTTTCCTTGTTTGGAAAGATAGAGAAGGTTCTTGTACTTATAACTGATCACCATCTTGCATTTTCCGTTTCTGCTTGGTGGATGGTTCTAGCGGAGGTTTCCAATATTATCACCTTGTTCCTGGTTGTTTATTAATTAATAATTATTTATTAATTGTGATATTTATAGTTTCCGACGCCGGATATATTTACTCTTCCCAGCTGTTGTTTGAGCTTAGTTACTTCTAGAACGGCGCGAGGAACATTAAGGGTCTTGGATGTGTTCGTATCATGTCATTTCCCATTTTTTTAGTGCAGTTCCAAGATTGCCTATGCTTTCTGAGTTTTAACCAGGACATTGGAGAGACTATAACAAAAAGCGTATAAATCAGTTGAATACTCTACAATGGTAGGATAAAATAACGTAATGTAAATTTTCTCATCTATGTTATTTTACCTAACTAGATCAAAATTCATAAACATTGATTTTTTTGAAACCAAATATAGCGGGCGGTAATAAAACTATGCTTAAAACTGTTTAAATGACAAATTATTATAGAAAATACTTACCATTAATTAATACAGGTCAGTATAAATAATTTTATGCTCCAAATGTGACCCCATGCGCACGCTATCAACCTTTGATTAAACAAAGCCTGTATGGCTTCGGGTACTTGGTGTCGAATGCTTCCCAAGTAAAAATGGCCCCGTTGAGAGCAATATGTCATTTTAACCTTCTGTCTCAATTTGTACACCTAACCCCTACATCACAAGCGAAGGAGGTTCATCTGGTCACTCCTTATTCCATCACATTCAAGACTTTTGTGTGGATTTTATGTCATTGCGTGTGCAATACTAATAGGAAATGAAACTTAAAAAAGAAAACCACAAGGGATTACAATCATAATATAAGTATAACTTTATTAAAAATTACCTATTAAAACAAATTAATATTATTTAAATACTGCCACTATAGTCCATTCAAAAATAGCCAAACATGAAGTACTTTAATTTTGAAATTTGCTTCTATATGTTACTTTTCCAAAGAAAAAACAATGTTTTCTTTCTAGGTCTTTTGGTAGGAACTGTTCAACAAGACCAACGGTTTTATATTTCTCACATGGTACTTTTCCCCATATTTGTGTATAATTCTCGGTCTAATAAATCTTACACTGACATGAAATGATTACACTAAAGCTCTAGCAAAGCAAATTTCTTGTTTTTTTCGATGTAAATATATCGAAAGTACGAAAAAACACAGAAACTAGAATTAGATGGCCTAATTCTTATCTTTTAGTTTGGAAACGACTTGTAAAGACGAATCAATAAAAAACAAAAGACTTTACTTTGAAACTTACAAGACACTATGGAGAAGATTAATGTTTTCCTACTGCAGAAAGATAATCTTAATTCATTTTCCAGATCGATCTTTCGGCTCTAGGGATTTCATGTGTAATAAAAAATTTTCTTCAAAAATTTTTTTCATAACTTTTATTAAATAGCTGTATTTGGAAATAATTATTTTGGTACTAAAAATATAAACTAAATTAATTCAAGGTAGTAATAAAAAAACTTCTCTTAGGGAACAAAGTTATTCTATTTTCTTAAACAAAATAATAGTTATTATTTATGATAAATATATCCTTTGTCTTAAAATGCACAATATTTTCGAGATAAAAATTAATTTGTATCTCGGATACCCTCTAATGTTTCTTTGCATTTTGATATATTGTGTTGGAAATAACACTGTCTCATAAGTTACACATAGCACTATAATTTTCAGTAACTACTAATAACCAGTCAAGCCCAAGTTGAACTTGCGCAATTAGTGTTCCGTACGTTGACTGCTTTTAAAATAAAAAATTTTGTTACGGAGGTATAAAATGATCAGTGACTTCACAAAACACACCCTAAATGACTTTTCAAGTTTGTTTCCAATCTTTACTGAAAACTGATGACCTTGAATTTTTTTTTTTTTTTTATATACCAGACAAATTATTAAAGGTAATGCACTCGTGATAATTTTGGTTCAATTTAAACCCCGTTGAAAATACTCTAGAATTTTTTCAAAATTCCTTAATAAATACTTTTCGAGATAAGGCGGGTGGACAGCGATATTCGCAATTTTTTAAAAATAATACAATGAAAAATGCGCGCAAATATTACATTATATATATTTTTTATTCGTGTTTTCACAACCTTTCATTTGACACCACACTCGATGACCTAGTAAAAAAATTTTTTTTTCACTTCCGATTTCACCCCCCAAAACTAACCCCTTAAGTGAAAATTTAACTTTCAAAACTACACGACTCTTATGAGGCCATCAATTCCTGTATTAGTACCAAATTTCAACTTTCTATGACAAACAAACGGGCAGACAGACGGACAGACAGACAGACATTGAAGTCATCTTATAAGCGTTCCGTACGGAACACTAAAAATGATATTTCAGCAGTGATCCATCTTATTTATCAATCCATCTCGCAACATGTTTCGCCATATCATGACTCATCAACTGAGGTAGGATCGCCAAGAAGAAAACTTGCAGTACTTATTGCATTACTATAATAACATCGCGGTAAGAAACAACAAATTGTATCTCTTGCTGGTGAAAGCCTAAAATTTGAAAGCATACTTGCCCTCCGTCGGGAGTTTTTTAGGCCAAAGACCCACAGAGGATTGTCCAGCTAAGCTGGCAACAACTACCGCCAGTTGGAGCGACCATCAGGGTTCCACTCTACGTATATAAAAAGTAGTATCAACTATTAACAATAAACAAAGTCCATATTAAGTAGTAACCCACTGTTCTCTTATTTGTCAATCCATCTTACGACGCGTTTCACTGGATCACGATAGTACTGCAATAAGCACTGCGAGTTTTATTTTCTTTTTTTCGATCCTATCTCGGCTGATGCGCTGTGATACGGTGAACTGCTTCTCGAGATAGATCGAACAAGAAGAGAACAGTGAGTCATACCTGATATATGGACTTTGTTCATTTTTAGTAGTTGATATTGATTTATATATACATAGAGTGGAACCCTAATTATCGCGCTATCTGATGGTAATTGTTGCCAGCTTAGCTGGACAATGCTCTGTTGGTCTGTAGCCTTAAAAGAGCCCGCGCCCACGCTTATTTCTATCGCTGCAAATTGCAATATTATATATAATAAAGTAAAAAAAGGTGCGTTTATGATTTTCTAAAATACAAACTAATTTCTATGTGGGGTACACTGTTTTTTATTTTCGGCATTTGATATATTTTATTCGAAGGGAGAAAACTTTTTTCCATGTAAGGCAATCCTTTGTGATATTTTAAAATAAATATGATGAGCTTCTTTGTAATTTGTAACTCAGCTACGTTCTTATGTATCTTTAGAGTTTGATATATTGACGATAAATATTCCAGTAGATGTGTTTTGCAAACAGCACATTACAATGGGCTGAGTAGTATACCAAAATTAAGAGCCTTATTAAGAAGAAATTACAACAGAAACGATTTTTTGTAGTTATATTGAAAAGTATGTTATATTATAAATACTGTTACAATGAAAACATCAACTAAACATTTAATTTCTATGGAAATGAAAACAAATTATTATGGAATTAGTTCATATAGTCACAATGACAAAATTAATTTAACATTTACTAAAAATGCCCCCTCTTGCTTTTACATAAGCCCTCCAACAATTATGCCATTCGTCTATAGCAGTACGCACTCGATCCAATGGAAAAGTGTCCACCGCTTTTGCTAGGGCTCGTTTAAGGAGGCAAGATTGGCACGTCTTTTAGAGAAAACTATACCCTCTAAGAGGGATCATAGTTTATAATCTAAAGGATTTAGATCAGTACTTGCTGAAGGCCTATCTTTTGTAGTAATAAATGAAGGCACATTTTGTTGAAACCATGCTTGTATTATTTTAGCTTTGTGTCCCGGTGCAGAATATTGGAAGACTCAATGTTTATTTTTAAAAAAGTATGGTTTAGGGGTTTCACAACGCTCTCTAAAATAATTTCTTGATATATCTTAGCTGAAGTTTTCACACCTTTTTCACAAAAATGAATACTAGTAACCCCATCAAAGGTGACTCCCCACCAAACCATAACTGATGTTCAATGATGACCCCTCTAAACTTTTGGAACAAGTTCAGACGCTTCCTTAGAAGATCTAGCATAAATCTATTATTTTCCTTATTGAAAGATTGTTCCACAGTGAAAATTTTCTCGTCAGTAAATAAAATTTTTCTGTTGGTCATTAGAGTATTCCTTTAACAAATTTTCAGATTTTTTCCTCCGTTTCCGCTTTAAATCTTCCGTTAGCAAATGACCAGTGTGTCTCTTATAAGCGCCAAATCTCTTCTTTCATAATACGAGACATTTTTCGAAATTTTCGTCTCACGAGATAAAATTTTTTGTTTGCGTAGAGGATGCCGGTCAATTCGAGTTTTTACAGTTTTAACAGCTTGTGGTATTCGAATTGTCTTTGGTTTTTCTGAACGTTGCCTGTTTTTTAGATTACCGTCTCAGTAAATAATTGTATCTCTTGACTTCTTTGAAGCGGTTTCAAGGTCTTAAAAATGCTTTTTTTCCATACCGCACATAAATAAAATAAAGCTATAACAGTACTCCTATTTTTTCGATCACCCCACTGCATTGTTTAAAGAATTCAAATTGTAAATATGTTTACACATAATAACTGTATAACAACTGAGTAACATAACATATAAATAATTTCACCAAAAGAGTGTTAATGTTAATAGAGGGCGTACGTGAATGTTTGTAACAGTATTTATGAGAGTACTATATATATATATATATATATATATATATATATATATATATATATATATATATATATATATATAGTCCCTGGCCAAATTATTAGACGCCCGGCAAGATTTCATGTAAAATATTAATTACCGAGTGATATTGTACCGTTTTATTATTTTAAATTGATTTGTTTTTTATTTTTGTATTATCCAATCAATTACCTATTTATTTGACATAAATAAAATAGCATTAATTTAGAAAAGCATAAGTTTATTAAGTTTTAAAGAAAAGTGAAATTAATGTTAGTAAAAGTCAATATTTAGTTGAGCCACCTTTAGCCGCTATCAAAGCTTTAATTCTGCGCGGCATGCTATCAATGCAAGATTGTACTGTCTCCTGCATTTGAGGATGATGATTCCACACATGAATAATCTTTTCTAGGAGCTGGGTTTTGTTGGTAATCACATCTTTACCCACTTCTATTTTCATCAGCTCCCACACATTTTCAATGGGGCCAATCCAACAGAGGGATATTTTTTTCTGCCAAAAAAGCTTTAACAGACCGAGCAGTGTGGCAGGGAGCTCCATCTTGCATGAAAGTGAATGGTTCCCTATTTGGAAACCATTCTCTGAGCTGCGGAATCAACCGATTTTGTAATACTTCTTTGTACTGATCTTGCCTCATTATTCCTTTGACGACGTACAGACGTCCAGTGCCCTTGCCGCTGATGACTGACCAAATCATCACTTTGGTGGGATGTTTAACCGTCGGGACGACACAATCAGGATGAAACTTTTCCCCATGACGACGACGCACATACTGAGCTTTATTCTGCAAAATTTCGAATGTGCTTTCGTCACTGAAGCAGACCTGTCAAAAATAGGAAAAATATATAAACTTCCATGTTTATTTGCTTTATTTAACTGAAAATGATAATAATGTATCAATTATTGATTAAATTGCTGTATCTTACCGATCTCCAGAAGTCCACATCTTTGTCTTGCCATTTTTGGCCCACTTCAGGCGCTTTGCTTTCATTGCAGCTGTTAACTTGGGCTTCCTGGCGGGGCGACAGGCCTTAAAATCTAATTCTTTCAATTTTCTTCGAACAGTGCGCTCAGAAGCATTTACGCTAGCATCCTGGAGTTGTGATTTTATTACCTTTGTGGTAGCAAATCTGTTTTCTACACAAAAATTTTCTTCAAACATCTCTGACCGTGGAGTGAAAATTGGTTTTCTTTCTTTTCGGGCTTAATTCCTTCCCTGACTCAATTTTCTTTTTTATGCGTCGTACACTAGCTTCAGAAACCTCCAATCTTCGTGATATTTCTCGGTTTGTAAATGTTTTCGCAATCACAAGGGCCTTCACTTCAGCTTTTTTACGTGGTGAAAGATCGCCTTTTCTACCCATAATGAAAATAATCCAATTACTTTTTTAAAACACTGCATACAAAATAAACTAATAACTGAGTAGTATAAAACTGTTAAACAAACAATCACAGTCCATAAAGCCACAGAAACACGTCCGTACCTCACTCGATTCCGATCGCGACTGATACAGGTTTGTACTTATTTACGTTCATGTATCACTTTATCAACACAGTGTTGCCATATGTTAAAAATAAATACAAATATGTAGTCTACAACAATTCTTTTAAATAAAAATCAATAATATTGTAGTTTAAATATACCATTATTGCATAAAAACTCTTAAGAAACATAAAATTACTAAAAAAAATACAATGCGTCTAATAATTTGGCCAGGGACTGTATATATATATATATATATATATATATATATATATATATATATATATATATATATATATATATATATATATATATATATATATATATATATATATATATATATATATATATATATATATATATATATTATTTTAAAACTGACCTATTTACTTCCTTTATCACATTAGATATTTAGAAAATAGCTAGTCAGATGACTACAAAGTAAATAAATAATTTTATGAATCAGTATTTTTAAGGAAAGTGTGAAAAAATAAATTTTAGTCTACCATTTATTTTGTAATCTAATAATAGAATCGCGAAAAGTGTAAGTTTAAACTCTAAATACAGCAGATAATTTACGACTTACATTTTTGGTTATTCATGGTCAGGATCTTTAGAATCACTGATGGGATAATTCGCTAATCTCTTTCCCCACTGTTGTAACATAAACTCTTGTAACATTTTCCTTTTTGTTTTCATATAATATAGACACATAATACGAGGCTGGTTTGTAAAGTCCGTGCAAAGTCCGAGAGATGGCACCGCCGGCGCGTATCGAGGTCATGTTTAGTTAGTAGCATCTCTTGAATGATCGCACACCAAGTTTCAGCCATATTGGTCTATTTCTCTGTGTTTGGCATTCGTGTGAATCAAGGAAGTCGAGTGATTTTCAAGAAATGGACGAAAAAGAATTTCGTGTGGTGATTAAACATTACTTTATGAAAGGCAAAATGCCTCAGGAAACTAAAGAGAAGCTTGATAAACATTATGGTGACTCTGCACCTTCGATTAGAACAGTTTATAAGTGGTTTCAAAATTTTCGGACTGGCCCTATGGGCACAAGTGACGCTGAACGTTCTGGACGGCCTGTGGAGGTTACGACTCAAAAAATCATTGATCAAATCCATGATATGGTGATGGATGACAGAAGAGTTAAGGTGTGTGAGATTGCTAGTGCTGTGGGCATCTCGACTGAACGGGTACATAATATTTTGCATAAATATTTGGACATGAGAAAGCTATCCGCAAGATGGGTGCCGCGATTGCTCACGCTTGACCAAAAACGAAATCGTGTGAAGTGTTGCAAGGATCGTTTGTAGCTGTTCCAGAAGAATCCGGAGGACTTTAAGCGTCGTTTCGTCACTGTGGATGAAACATGGATACATTACTATACTCCTGAGACCAAACAACAATCTAAATAATGGGTTACCAAGGGGGAATCTGCACCAAAAAAGGCGAAGGCCGTTTCTTCGGCCGGAAAGTTTATGGCGACTGTCTTTTGGGATTCGCAAGGGATAATCCTCATCGACTATCTGGAAAAGGGTAAAACTATTACAGGTGAATATTATTCATCGTTACTGGACCGTTTGAAAACCGAGCTGCAAGAAAAACGCCCCCGATTGGCCCACAAGAAAGTCCTTTTCCATCACGACAACGCCCCAGCACACACCTCAGCAGTTGTGGTCGCAAAATTAATGGAAGTAGGATTCCAACTCGTTTCACATCGCCCCTATTCTCCAGACTTGGCTCCCTCGGACTACTATTTGTTCCCCAATTTGAAGAAATGGCTGGCGGGACAAAGATTTTATTCAAACGAGGAGGTGATTGCAGACACTAATGGATATTTTGCAGACTTGGACAAATCCTATTATTCGGAAGGGATCAACAAACTAGAACATCGTTGGACGAAGTGTATAAGCCTAAAAGGAGACTATGTCGAAAAATAAAAAAGGTTTACCCCAAACACATAAGTAGTTTTTATTTTTGCACGGACTTTTCAAACCAGCCTCGTATATATACATATATATATATATATATATATATATATATATATATATATATATATATATATATATATATATATATATATATATATATAGTATATATATTTAGGTATCGGGCATTGAAAATTGTTTAACATATAGCTTGTTAAAATATTGACACACTGTTATTTTAAAACTGACCTATTTATTTCCTTTATCACATTAGATATTTAGAAAATAGCTAGTCAGATGACTACAAAGTAAATAAATAATTTTACGAATCAGTAGTTTTAAGGAAAGTGTGAAAAAATAAATTTTAGTCTACCATTTATTTTGTAATCTAATAATAGAATCGCGAAAAGTGTAAGTTTAAACTCTAAATACAGCAGATAATTTACGACTTACATTTTCGGTTATTCATGGTCAGGATCTTTAATAATAATAATAATAATAATAATAGCCATACTCCCATAATACAGCCATAATAACCAAACTCGAAACAATAACATCGGGCTACAGACAGCAACTGCACAGACTTTTCTTGACCGAATATCCACATCTGCAATTACTTGTTTCAGAACAGAGAGTAGTAGACCAAAAAAGAGTTATTACCAAGAACAATCGTCTCACACCTCTCGAATTGCAAACCATCAAGGACACAGTGGCTGTTGAACTGAACACAGACCAACCAAACCATAGAAACAATAAAGCAGATTCCGAACCAGCCTCACACACACAACCACCCAGTCGAACACAACAATACCCACCACCCAGGAGGAGCATAACGCAAAATAATATTGCGAGTACCGCGCAACACCATATCACAGACAACAACATGAATCACTCGCCACCCTCAACGACATCCACACAACATCACCCCGAATCACCTCTCATACAAACACTTAAAGCAAAAATGGAGTCACATCTAGCTCGATGGTCAGGCACCGACCCCACAACAAGAAATCCCATCCCTCGTTTAATCTTCAGACAGAGCACGCAACCAATCCTCAACACACTAAACAAGCACATAATACCTCAGTATATAACAGACCAAGCACAATCGAAGACATTCACACAATAATATACGCAGCAGCAATCACCACTCTAACACAAAATAATCAAAAACTCTCTCAACGACAAGGAAACCCCAACAGGACAAAACCAAAATTCAAATGGCAAATAAGAATAGAAAACAAAATCAACAACATCAGGAGAGATCTAGGATATCTTACCCAGTTTATAAGTGGGAACGCGTCCAAACGTGTCACACAGGGGGCAAACAAGATCAAATCTAAGTCTCCCAACAGAACACTGCCAGAAATCCTCGATACCTTGAAACAAAAACTATCTGTATATGCCGCAAGACTCCGTAGATACAAAGAATCAAATGAGAGGAAAGACACCAACAACCTCTTCCGAAGAAGCGAAAAACAGTTCTACCGGAAAACTATGTACAACAAACAGATAGCAGTGACTGAACCACCAAACAAACAAGAACTCATAGATTATTGGAAAAGTATCTGGTCAGAACCCAAACAACACAATAATAACACCCCCTGGATCAAAGCCGAAGAAGACAAACATAAACATGTGACAGAACAAGAAAATACCACATTTAATACACAAGAAATTACAGAAACTATCAAACACACACACAACTGGAAATGTCCTGGAATAGACAATATACAAAACTTCTGGTACAAACAGTTTACCACCACACACGAAGCACTCACACACCAAATCAACAAAGCCATTCTACAACCACACACATTTCCCACTTTCCTCACACAAGGAATAACATACGTTAAACCCAAAAGCTCAGACACCACAAACCCGTCAAACTACCGACCTATCACCTGTCTTCCAACCCTATACAAGATCATCACAGCCACAATATCGAAGAAAATAGAACAACACCTAACAGACAACAATATCCTCACAGAAGAGCAGAAGGGATGCAGGAAAAATAGTCGAGGATGCAAAGAGCAGCTGATTATAGATAGCGTGATTATGGGACAAACCAGAAAAGAACACAGAAACCTTCACATCGGTTACATAGACTATAAAAAAGCCTTCGACTCCATACCCCACAGCTGGTTAATCAGGGCCCTAGAAATCTATAAAATCAACCAACACCTCAGGCAGTTTCTCGCGCAAATTATGAAAACATGGAAAACCAAAATACGCCTAGAAACACAAACCGAACGGATCCAAACAGAAGAGCTGTACATCAGACGGGGTATATTTCAGGGAGACTCGCTCAGTGCTCTATGGTTTTGCCTCTGTCTCAATCCACTCTCAAATATACTAAACAGAACAGAGCATGGCTTCAATATCAGACACCAAAAAGAGAATCAACATAAAATAAACCACCTCCTATATATGGACGACATAAAACTCTACGCTGCCACACAAACACAGCTGAAAGAACTCCTCAAAATCACAGAAATATTCACCTTAGATGTCAATATGGAATTTGGTATAAGTAAATGCAAAGTGCTCCACATCAACAAAGGCCAATGGAAGCACCACCATGAGACAGAAACCATCAACAATGAAACGCTCGATAACATGTTCGATAAAGAAACATACAAATATCTAGGCTTCCAACAAAGCACCAAACTCAACCACACTCACATCAAAAACAGAGCTCAGAACCGAATTCAAAAACAGACTGACGAAACTTTTGCAAACAAAACTCAACTCTAAGAATCTCACTAAAGCCATCAACACGTTCGCTATACCTATACTCACATATTCATTTGGTATCATCAAATGGTCACAAACAGACATAGAAAATATTCACATCCTTATACGATCTCAATTCACCAAATACAGGAAATTACACCCCAACGCATGCAAAGAAAGACTTACCATCGAGAGGAAGGCAGGAGGAAGAGGAATTATAGATATCAGATCATTACACACAAAACAAATACAAACACTTAGGAAATTCTTTCACAGCAAGCAAACCAGCCTCCACACAGCGACAGTGAAAGCAGACAAAAACTACACACCTCTCGACTTAGCCCGGGCAGACCACTCAGCAGACACACACAGTCACACCCAATTACAACAGGAAAAGATGAAAACGTGGTCAGAGAAAACACTCCACGGAAAACACAGATACCACATAGAACAAGACCACGTAAATAAAAAACAATCATACACCTGGTTACGGGATGGGCAGCTATTCCCTGAGACTGAAGGCTTCTTACTTGCCATCCAGGATAAAGTCATATTAACCAGAAACTACCAAAAGCATATCATCAAAGACCCGACTATTGCAGAGGACAGATGTAGGAAATGCCACCAGCAGAAAGAAACGATCGAACACATAACGAGCGGATGTAAAATATTGGCCGGAACGGAGTACACAGCCAGGCATGATTCAGCTGCCAAAGTGGTTCACCAAGCACTGGCCACAACATACAGACTCATAGAAAACGCAGATCCCTACTACAAATACACGCCAACATCCATACTTGAAAATGAAGATTACAAGCTCTACTGGGATATCGGTATCCATACAGATAAAACAGTCTCCGCCAATAGACCCGATGTTACTTTTCAGTGCAAAAAAGGAAAAGTCACCTATCTGATTGACATAGCTGTCCCCAATGACACAAACACCCAAGCGAAATACACAGAAAAAATTTCCAAATACACAGACCTTGCAACGGAAATAAAAAGGCTATGGAGACAGGAAAAAGTCATCATTGTCCCCCTCATTATATCAGCCACAGGCCTTACACCAATAACATTCACACCACATTTAGTGCAATTGGGACTCAACACAGACATACACAGAAACATTCAGAAGTCAGTGATTTTGAAAACATGTAACATTGTCAGGTCATTCCTTAATACGGAATGGTAATAGCGTTTGTGCTGACTTGGTTTTGGCCCGTCAGCCAAACATGGAACCACATTGATCAAATGTGAGAAAGAAGAACTTTTTGTAATAATAATAATAGCTTTATTACCCAACAGTTTCCCATTAATAGGGTAAATATTTAAACATTTACATATTCAGTGACAGTCTGTAGTAATTGCTTTTTAGTACAACAGTATATATCACAAACACTACAAATATGATTAAAATTAGTACACATTACATGAATAGGTGAATTCAATAACAAATTAGTATTAGGTCTGTTACATCTAAAAAACATACTTGATCGTGAGTGTACCCGTGGCACATTGATGTTAATACGAGACAGTATATCCGGGCAATCAATCATATTGTGCAATACTTTATATAGGAATAATATTGAGGCACAAACTCTCCTGATTCCCAGGCTAAGAATATTTGTCTGTTCACACAAATAATCGCTGCTGATTCCCCGTTCAGGATACATTCCATTAATCTTAAACAACAGAAATTTCAAAAATCTCCTCTGCACTTTTTCAAGTGAAACTCTATGAACCTCGTACATTGGACTCCAGACAATACTTGCATATTCCAGTTTCGAGCGAACAAAGCAGAAATACAAAACCTTCAGTGATGCAATATTAGTGAAACCCCTACAATTCCTAATGATAAACCCGTAAGACTTCATTGCTTCAGAAACTTTCAATGCTATATGCTGAGCAAATGTTAGTTTTGCATCAAAAACAACTCCCAAATCCTTAGCTGTGCTACACCTACTTAAATTATGGTCTTGAATTCTATATGAAACTCTATTGACGCTACCCTCCTAGTATATGTTAGAACTTTGCATTTTTGAGCATTTAGATGTAGTTTGTCACAACACCAAGAATGTACGAAATTCAACTGGCTTTGTAGATAGGAACAATCCTCAGTTTTTCCTATTGGCATAAACATTTTTAAATCATCAGCATAAATTAGCCTGTTACATTTTAAATCCTCGCAAAGGTCATTTATGCACATAATGAAGAGCAAGGGTCCCAAATTTGAACCTTGTGGAACGCCGGAGGTAGCCACAAATCTTTCTGATTTGAATCCGTTGTAGGCTACAAACTGAGTTCGATTAAACAAGTAAGAACTTATAAGAGCCCTCGCACTATCAGTGAAACCAAAGAAAGACAACTTATTGATGAGAACATGATGGTCGATCCTATCAAAGGCCTTCGAGAAATCTGTATAAATAACATCAACCTGCTCACCATCATCTAATATTTCCGAAATGAACTGTGTCATAACAGTTAGATTTGTTACCGTAGATCTCTTACTAACAAATCCGTGCTGATAAGGAGAAATTTGATTTTTAATTTGGCTATAGATACGTGCATACAAGACTGACTCAAAGACCTTTGAGAAGTTACAAAGTAGAACGACACCCCTGTAATTTTCAACATTTCCCCTGTCTCCATTCTTAAAAATAGGACTTAATCTACCTTCTTTCCATCGTTTCGGATAAACACCCTGTTTAATTGATAAATTAAAAATATACTTTAAAGGTCTTACAAGCACAGCCGCACAGTCCCTAATGAGAAACGAGGGAATATTATCAGGGCCAGAGGTCATCTTATTTTTTAATTTTTTCGTGGCCATCAATATTTCATCCCCAGTAATGGGCGAGAATTCCACAATTGTCAACGACGTACTAAGCGAATGACAAGTCCCTGCTGGTTCCGACAGTGCGAAGACACTCTTGAAAAAATCTGCAAACGCGTTAACAATGCCCGACGGGGACTTCAGAATGTCATTTCTATAGATCATCATACTGGGAATCCTAGAAGATTTACCTTTGGAATGGACATAACTCCAGAAGCGTTGGGGATCCAGCGCCAGAGAAGCCTGTGCATCCTCCATGTATTTAACATATGACGCTTTAATTTGCTGCTTAGAAATTGATCTTAACCGTCTAAATTCTAGATAATCATTGTGATTACCATATCTCTTGAATTTTTTTGCATGCTTTGCAAATTTTTAGAATCACTGATGGGATAATTCGCTAATCTATTTCCTCACTGTTGTTACATAAACTGTTGTAACATTTTCCTTTTTGTTTTCATATAATATATACACATAATACAAGGCTGGTTTGAAAAGTCCGTGCGAAGTCCGAGAGATGGCACCACCACCGGCGCGTATCGAGGTCATGTTTAGTTAGTAGCATCTCTTGAATGAACGCACACCAAGTTTCAGCCATATTGGTCTATTTCTTTGTGTTTGGCATTCGTGTGAATCAAGGAAGTCGAGTGATTTTCAAGGAATGGACGAAAAAGAATTTCGTGTGGTGATTAAACATTACTTTATGAAAGGCAAAACGCCTCAGGACACTAAAGAGAAGCTTGATAAATATTATGGTGACTCTGCATCTTCGACTAGAATAGTTTATAAGTGGTTTCAAAATTATCGGACTGGCCATATGGGCACAAGTGACGCTGAACGTTCTGGACGGCCTGTGGAGGTTACGACTCCAGAAATCATTGATCAAATCCATGATATGGTGATGGATGACAGAAGAGTTAAGGTGCGTGAGATTGCTAGTGCTGTGGGCATCTCGACTGAACGGGTACATAATATTTTGAATAAACATTTGGACATGATAAAGCTATCCGCAAGATGGGTGCGCGCTTGACCAAAAACGGAATCGTGTGAAGTGTTGCAAGGATGGTTTGTAGCTGTTCCAGAAGAATCCGGAGGACTTTAAGCGTCGTTTCGTCACTGTGGATGAAACATGGATACATTACTATACTCCTGAGACCAAACAACAATCTAAACAATGGGTTACCAAGGGGGAATCTGCACCAAAAAAGGCGAAGACCGTTCCTTCGGCCGGATAGGTTATGGCGACTGTCTTTTGGGATTCGCAAGGGATAATCCTCATCGACTATCTGGAAAAGGGTAAAACTATTACAGGTGAATATTATTCATCGTTATTGGACCGTTTGAAAACCGAGCTGCAAGAAAAACGCCCGCGATTGGCCCACAAGAAAGTCCTTTTCCATCACGACAACGCACCAGCACACACCTCAGCAGTTGTGGTCGCAAAATTAATGGAAATAGGATTCCAACTCGTTTCACATCCCCCCTATTCTCCAGACTTGGCTCCCTCGGACTACTATTTGTTCCCCAATTTGAAGAAATGGCTGGCGGGACAAAGATTTTATTCAAACGAGGAGGTGATTGCAGACACTAATGGATATTTTGCAGACTTGGACAAATCCTATTATTCGGAAGGGATCAACAAACTAGAACATCGTTGGACGAAGTGTATAAGCCTAAAAGGAGACTATGTCGAAAAATAAAAAAGGTTTACCCCAAACACATAAGTAGTTTTTGTTTTTGCACGGACTTTTCAAACCAGCCTCGTAGATATAAAACCGGTCAAGTGCAATTAGTGTTCCGTACGTTGATTGCTTTTAAAATAAAAAATGTTGTAACGGAAGTATAAAATGATTTCCAATCTTTACTGAAAATTGATGACCTTAAAATTTCTGTTTTTGTTTATATACCAGATAAATTATTACAGGTAATGCACTCGTGATAATTTTCGTTCAATCTACACCCCGTGGAGAATATTCCAGAATTTTTTCAAAATTTTTTGATAAGTACTTTTCGAGATAAGGCGGGTGGACAGCGATTTTTCGCGATTTTTTAAAAATAATACAAAGAAAAGTGCGCGCAAGTATTACATTATATATATATATATATATTTTACTCGTGTTTTCACAAGCTTTCATCTGACATCACACACCTAGTAAAAAAATTTTTTTTTCACTTCCGATTTCACCCCCCAAAACTAACCCCTTAAGTCAAAATTTAACTTTCAAATCTACATGGCTCTGATGAGGCCATCAATTCCTATATTATTACCAAATTTCAACTTTCTACGACAAATAGTTTCGGAAAAAATCGGGGTGTGACAGACGGACAGACAGACACCGAAGTGATCTTATAAGTGTTCCGTACGGAACACTAAAAATTGTTTTTAATTCTTTGAAAGTTGTTAATTTAAATAATGTTGACCTTGTCAATTTGATAAATGTAAAATGTATTTTTCTTAGTCACTTATTATATTTGGAAATGTACCTTCATGTATTTTTTATCAACGATTTCAGATTCTGGATTTGTAATGCTACAAGGAACTACCTATTGGACAGATTTGTTTGTCAGACATTTTTTGTTCCACAATGATTCTACCATTGACTGTGATGATCTGCTATTTTTTGTAAGAAAAAAACATGTTAAGGGGTCTCCAAGATACCTACCGAAATTTGAGGTAATATTACTATCTAAACTCAGAGGTGTCAAACTCAATTTTGCATATATTAAATTTAGAATGTGTAGGCGGGCCAGATTCAAATAAAAAAAATGTACTGAATTATTTTGAGCTCGAGGATCCAAATACCTGACTTCTTGCGATCGCGCGCTATTGATACGTCCCGGGGGCCGGATGCGGCCCGCGGGCCGTATGCGGGCCGTATCTTTGACATATCTGATCTAAACACAGAATTGTAACCCAGGTCTAAACTGTACATTAGAAGTAATTGCAAATTTTAATTTGGGATGCCAGTATCACTAAACCCAGTCTAATTGCTATGGAATCTAACATATCTAGTGGTCCAGTTGACTTTTGTTTTTGAGAATGTAATATTGTGTGCCGTAAATATCACTAAGAGCATTTACTATAAAATCATGCATATGTACAGGGGTAGTTCCAAAAGTTCTCGACCTGACAAAGAAAAGGTAAGATTAAAGATATTTTTTTTTATTTTCCTACACAGTCATCTTGCAAATCAGTACATTTAGTCCAATGATTTACTCACTTTTTAATATCCTTATTAAAACAAGATTTAGCCAACTCTGGAAAATAAGCGTTCGTCTCAGTTTTAACTACACTGGTGAGCAAAAAAAAATCCACTCAAACTATTTGGCTAAATTTAACACGGATCCTAGAATTTAGTCTTTTTTTACGGATTTTAGTATCATTTGAAAGCCATTCTATTCTCTTTCTAATGATACCAGATTCCATAGCATACCTCATGCTTTTTACTGGATTAAAAATAGGGGTAAGAGAAAGGAAAAATTAAACAAATTTTAACAATTAAATTTACTGATAAAAACCAAGATTAATATTTTGTATTACCACCCTAGCCCTTATTACTTTTTCCAGCCGGCTTTTCATGGAGCGGGTAAGCTTTTTCACCACTGTTTTTCCCACTCTTTTGCTATCGCAAACTTTAAGTTCCTCAGCGATGCAGGGGTGAATGTCTGGTTCGAACCATTCTTTTGAGCTCATCCCACATGTGCTCGATTGGAATGAGCTCAGGACTCCTCGCATTATCGTGCATTAGCACGAAACTATCGCCAACAAACCCAGCGTAAGGAATGACGTGTTCCTGCAGCACACACACAGCTGCGAGTCTCATCAGTCACGAAAAGCAAATCAGATTTCGCATCCAGTGAGATCCCTCCCCATACCATGACAGAACCTCCTCCGTAGGCGACCGTTTCAGTAATGCAGCACTGCGCATAGCGCTCCCCACGCTTCCTATAGACTCGTCTTCTTCCCTCATTGCCATATAGGCACATTCGGGGCTCGTCGGAGAATAAAACGGAGTGACATTGCTCTAACGTCCAATCGATATGTTCTCGGGTAAATCTGAGTCGCGCTTGTCAATGGGCTGTTGTCAATTTGGGTCCCTCAGCTGGTCTCTTTGGAGTTAGGTTAGCTTTTTTAAGTCTTCTTCTAACTGTCTAATGACTGACCGCCCGACCACGAACTCCTGACGGATCTTAACGCTGGTCAAGTGACGATTGTGTTCACAATGAAGCGGTCGTCTCGCTCCGAGGTAAACCTTCTTCTTCCTAATCATGGTTTCTGGTAAAGGCGCCAATCCCTTGATAACGTCTGGACACTGGAGACAGCTGATTGGCTCAGGTGCAGTGGCGTAGCAACTACACGTTGGCTATGCCCTTCTCGCAATAGGGCCGTTTCTTCCGGGGTGGTATCCATTTGCCGATGACATAATTAGTGAGCAGGCATAGCAGAGATGTTGACGGTTCAAGTTCCGATAAAGGAATGATAGGAAAATGCAGTTGCATGTGTTTTTAAAGGAATGAATAGCGTGCAACGAGTACGTTGCTGAGCGAGCAAAAACGGTTCTATTGAGTAAAACCGTTTTAATCAATAAAACTTTTCGGAAATTCAAATGTTTTTGGTATTATTAGAAAGAGTAGAAAATTGCATTTTAATAATACCAAAAATAATACCACCGTTTGAAAATTAAATTTAAGGATCAGTACTAAACAAAATCGTTTGAGTCGATTTTCTTGCTCACCAGTGAATATCATTTGCACTTAATCTTCGTCCCGCCAGTGATTTTTTAGGTTTGGCAACAAGAAGTCATGGCTGGGAGCCAAATCTGGCGAATACGGTGGATGTGGAAGCACTTCGAAGTGAAGGTTATGCAGTTTTGCAGCAATAATATAAGATGTGTGTGAAGGTGCATTATCGTGATGAAAAAGCACCTTTTTTGTGAGATGTGAACGTTTTGACTGTTTTCACTGCTTCTTCGTCTCTGGTGTGTAATGATCAATTCCTGTTTCATCTACTGTCATAAAACATGGAAGAAATCCATTGAAAATATGTTTAAACAATTTTAAAAACTTTTGGGGAATGTTCATTCTAACGCGTTTTTGGTCGATTGTGGCAACCATCGAACAGAGAGCCTTGTCATACCCAAAACATCAAATGTAGTGGAGTCGGCATATCGAGATGTTTACAGTGACAGCGAGAGCGCGTTCCTTCAGTCGGAGATCATTTAGTACCTTATTGTGAATTTTTGACAGAATTTCGTCGATCGTAGAGGCTTTCAAGCCTTCTGAGCGTTTATCATCTTGAATGGATGTATTCGTACGTTCACGTTTAAATTCAGCAGCCCACTTTTTAATCGTCGAAAACACAGAGGAAGAATCTTTTAATGTGACTCTTAACTCGTTTTCAATGTCCGCAGGTGTTAAATTTCTTAATACAACAGATTTTATAGCAGCACTTTTTAGAAAATGCTAAAAGTTGTTTGTTTACACGATCGCTACAAAAAGACAACTAAACACACGTGTCTGAAACTGCACAGCACGCCATCTAGTAGATAACACCTAATAAATATCATAATCCTTTGGTCATCTTAGCGCCATATCTCTGTCAGGTCGAGAACTTTTGGAATGACCCTCGTTTTACATATGGAAAATGCAACAGTATTCGGAATTTTAACAAAAGATTTCATTTTTATCGCTTTAATCATAAATAAAAACAAATTTTCTGGTGTCATCTGGTATTGTTGGTAGTTTCAACCTTTAATTGCCAAAGTTTCAAAGTTAGATCTTTTTAATAGATCGTACAGTAAGTAATTAGTTTATTAATTAGCATATTTTTAGTAATTTATCCTAATTCAAAATTATTTTTAAAAAACTATATATATTATTCTTATTTGTATTAGTTGTGGCATTAGCGCGATTTAACACACATTACTGCGAAAAGACACTTAGTTTTATAGTACCGTTAGTAGTGGTTCCACAAAATTTAATATATTTGTCCCGCTTGTTAGTGTTCAAATGTTCCCACCGAATCCCAAGCGGATGGGGAAACCCGCCTGGCAAGTCGATTTTTATATTAGTGCCAGCAGTCAAGTGAATCATTAAGGTCCTTTTTTCGCCGTCAGCTTTCTGGCTTCTACTCTCAAATGATTTTAATCCGCAGAATGTTTACTTTCGTGATTATTCATGCGGGGGTTTATGCGACTGTTACATTTTAGGAATTTTAGATCATATTAAAAAAATCTCTACTTTAATCCTCAGCAGCTTTGTATTTTTAATGTTCCGTACGGAACACTTATAAAATGCCTGCGGTGTCCGTCCGTCTGTCACAACCGATTTCTTCCGAAACTATTTGACATAGAAAGTTTAAATATGAGAATTGATGGCAAAATCAGAGCCGTGCAGTTTTGAAAGTTAAATTTTGCCTTAAGGGGTTAGTTTTGGTGGGTGAAATCGGAAAGGAAAAAAAAATTGCCAGGTCATCGAGTGGGGTGTTAAACGACAGCTTGTGAAAACACGAGTTCAAAAATATATATAATGTAATACTTATGTACATTTTTCTTTGTATTATTTTTTAAAAAAATTACCAAAAATCCCTGTCCCCGCCTATCTCGAAGAGTACTGATAAAAGAATTTTGAACAAATTCTGGAATATTCTTCATAAAGTGTAGATTGCGTGAAAATTATCAAGAGTGAATTACGTTTTGATAATTTATCAGGTATAAAAAAATATGAAGACTATGTTCCACGACAATATGATGGAAGTTTTGTTAATATATTTTTTTTTTATTTCTTTATAATTAAACAAGTATTTAGCTTAATAAATATTTGTTTTACACCTTTACTATTGCGATGTCAGGGACCTAATTAACTTAGCCTAGGTAAGGATTTTATTGCGCAAGTCCAACTTACACTTGACCAGTTTTTTCCTTTATTTTAGTATAAATTATTAGCACTTTCGACAAAAGACACGAGCACCGATTGGTGGTTACCGTTAGTAACTCAAGTTCAGACGTTATTTGTTGTTATTTAAGATCATATCAAAAATAGGACATCGTATGCTGACGTCATAACACCTTCTTCTATTACCGTTTTCTTTATTTTTGTTACCGTTTACAAAACGGTCAGTAAAGAAAATCCTTATAATTCGACGATGCTAGGTTACAAGTCAATAACACATCACAAATATCTGTCAATTGAATATTTATGGCAAGATTACCTGTGCTACATTGTTTTATGGCCAATCTATCTAAATGTAAAGCTAGTTTTTGCTTTAATTGTCGTTTATTCTAATTATTTAAGGAAAATAAGGTAAGTGTTCATATTAATAAAAATGAAACAATGGTTTTTTTTTGTTGATTTCCACTATATTTTAATTATTGCAACGATCGTTTTGATCGTATTGTGTCTTCTTCAGGTTACTTACATCTACTAAAGATTTTGACATGGGTTAAATATTATACATGTGTTGGAAATATGGATTAATATCCTCTAAATACTATTACATGAGTCGAAATAACATCGGACTACAATTTGAGTCTTAAGATATGTCAGTAACCTAATTAACTTCGCCTAGATAAGGATTTTGTATAAATAAGATAAATAACTCCTTTATCTAAGACCTACGATAGTTCAACTTACAGTATGGAACTTAGATATTTGAGAACTTAAGCTATTTCATTAGTATTACTCACACTAACCTAGTTTAGTTTCACCGTTAGGGTCTTGAGATAGAACGCCTGAGGCTCTTAGGTAGAGAGTTCTGGCGTTAGGGTCCCATAAGCAGTTTTGACGGTGGAGTTTGGGTGGTGGACGGCTTTGCCCAGGAATCTGAATTACTCATGAGTTCCCGAATGGTTGGTATCTGGAGGTCGCCGTGGCTAGACTGTCAGTGATAAAAGTTTAATAAAGGGGAATTACTCACCTCTAATTGGTTATTGAGAAGAACGTTCTGGTTTTACATTTACGTATGCATGGGGAACCCTCATCGAATCGCGTTGGTTGCGGAAAATGTTGGCAATTAGGTGAACATTCCTCTCTCGGCTTGTAACAGTAGACGGCTTCCAACTGAGGGACAGCTATGCATTTCAGTTTTAGGTACAATTTATTTATCTTACCACAATGTTATGCCAGTAGGGGAATAAGTATTCGAGGTTTTGTTCTCTTGTTTGTCGATCCTGGCTTAACTGATGAGCCGTGATATGATGAAATGCGTTTCGAGATGGTTTGTATATATATATAATAAAGATGATTTCAAACAAATATTTCTCAACAATAACTAAACTAGGAACGTAAAAAAACGTGAAAGAATTATCAAAAAAGGTTTCACCTAAATTTCCGATTTTTTAAATTAATATTTAATATTTTGTATGCCTTAATTTATTTTTATTATTTGTATCTATTTTTCATGTTAAACTAGTTTATTAGTTCATGACATGAAAAATAAATGAAAGTTGGACTTGCGCAATTAGTGTTCCGTACTGTGATTGCCTTTAAAATAAACATTTTGGTCACGGGGGTATAAAATGATCAGTGACTTCACAAAACACACCCTAAATAAGTTTTCAATAAGAGAATTGAGAGCTCAGAATACAAATATGTCTAGTCAGATACTGACTCAGCCTGCTGAATCAGCATCAGACCAACTAGAACAAGATAAAAAGTTCCTGACATGTAAAATGACATAAATGACATCCTAAAATCCAATATGTATATTAGTTATAGCATCTTAGCTACCTAATAGCCAATAAATAAATATAACTCAATCTAGAATCTAGTGGTAAACATTTAAAACAAATAATTACTACCTAAATATTTGTTTAATTTTAAACAAATTAAATAAAATTATTTTCACTCGGTACCTACTGCTTAAAGTACTCCTGGTTCAATTGACAACTTTCGACGAGATAAGCCATTACCATTTTCGCAGGCAACTATTTTTTTTTAGGCCAGATAAATTATCAAACGTAATGCATCCGTGATAATTTTCGCTCAACCTATACTTTATGGAGACTATTCCAGAATTTTTTCAAAATTTTTTGATACGTACTTTTCGAGATAGAGTTGATGGACTTGGTCTTTGGCCATTCTTTTAAAAACAATACAAAAAAAGCGTGTGTAAGTATTACATCATATCGTATTTTTACAAGCTTTCATTTGACACCCCACTAGATGATCTGGTAATTTTTTTCCTTTTCGATTTTACTCCGTATAACTAACCTCTTAAGTCAAAATTTAACTTTCAAAACTACACGGCTCTGATTGGGGGGGGGGATCAATTCTTATATTTCATCTTTCTATGTCAAATCGTTTCGGAGAAAATCAGGTGTGATAGACGGACAGGCAGACGGCCAGACGGACACCGAAGTGATCCCATAAGGGTTCCGTACGGAACACTAAAAAGTTGTAATGTTAATACCTAACTGTTTTATATTTCAGAAGGTATAATATTATGTAATTGGTATATAAAATACTAGAGAGCTTTGCTTCTTATAGAGGTTTAGGTTTCTAAACTATCGTATTTTTTAATGAAAAAAGATCGGTAGTTCGTTCAACTTGAACTAACTGGTTTATTTAACGAAAAGAACCATGAAATTACATTACTTACTTATTATTATTAGAAGTATATTGGCTTCATTGGTTTTCACATTTTGGTCTAAAAATAAACTGTAATGTATAAAAGTGTATTTAGGTTTTCTACTGAACTAAAATGTTTGAAGCAGATTGATTTAACTTTTGTGGTATCGAAGCCACATCATTCAAAAAATTTCCTTTTTTTAATTAATTCAGGTCACCAACACTATCTCTTAAGTCTTCACACTATTTATTTTTAATATAGTAATAACTATTAAAACATAAATGTTTAAGTCCTTTTTTATGTTTCAATTGGGGGCAGTCAGTCAAAATATGTTATAAATTAATGCTAAATTTACAAATAATCTAATAACATTAGTATAGGGATTACGGCCTGCATCAGAGGAGGAAAAGAATTATTACACTGAATAACTGTAAGGCTGGATCATCATCAATAAAAATTTGAGTTGTGTGGTGAAAATCCTTGTGTTGACGCACACATTTTCGTGAACGTGGACACATTCAACGCACACGAACCGATCTCTTTCAGTTTTTTGACGAACATCAAAGGAATTTGCGCCACATAATTTTTTAATGTGGATGCTTTCGAAAAATTTCGACGCACGGACAGACTTCACATATTCGCGCCGTCGGTCAGTGTGTAAAAGTTGATGTCTCCGGTTATTTTTACAATTTTTTCCTCCTCTTTAACATTGATTTCTAATGATTCCGCGATTTCCCTCCAAGCGTGATTCTTTTTCTGTTTGTTCAAATGCCACTTATCCTTGAGATCCCAAAAGGATCTATGTTTTTCTAACTATTGTATCAATAGTATTATATTGTCTTTATCTAATTCCACCGCCTTTATTTGCGAAAACAATATGAAACTTTGTGAATACACCAGAGCAAAGAATTTCAACAGGAACGGACAAGCGCACAGCTGGAGCGCCTAGGGACGGTGCACAACGCAAAAATTTAAATGAAAATAAATTGGAATTTTCCGTGAACATATTTGTGCCGAATGCAACATACAATGCAAATTTTTATTGATGTGGAGAACGCTTGAAATGTAGAGTATTCCAGTATTTAGTGTTTTAACTCAAAAAATAAAGAACCTTTACGATGCCTCGTGCGTTTTTTTAGAATACGTCCTGACGTAAATAAAAATTCAAAATCTATGAGACCCATGGTCTATTAGTGTTAAAATTTTAAGGAACAGTTTTTGTTGAAAACTCGATAAAATCTTATAAATTTTAAGTTATATTTTTCGTTTAGGAGATTTGTAACTCATTTGTATGCTCTGGGGAAAGGTAAGTGGTGCTTTATCTTATTTAAACTGAAATTGGGAGTTATGTGCATTTTTTTGTTTTTTTTTAAAGATTTGGTAGTTGGTAAAAAATTCCACAAAATACACTTCGAAATTAGCTTATAGCTCTTATTGATACTATTAACTAAGCAACGATTTCGAATACCCGTCTTTTCTTTATAAAAAAATAAATATACAAGGGGAGAGTAATAATTTATTACCTTCGAGATAATATTTATCCAATAAAATAAATACAGTGAATTATAATCAACTTTTAGTTGTTTGTCGATCCTTACCCGACTGATGAGCCGTGATACGGCGAAACACGTCTCGGGATGGATTGACAAATAAAAGGACAGTAGGTAGACTGCTGAAATATGGGCTTTGGTCTATTTTCATTTGTTTTATAGTAATAGATTTTTTTATGGATAACTTTATTAATGTTATTTTGACTAGGTCTTGTAACTAGCACGGTTGTCAAAATATATATTTTTTCCTAATTACTCGAGAATAGGGAAACCGATAATAACCTTGTTAAAAAGTATTTCCATTTATATCTGTTTAGTTAGGTAAATATAGAGTGTTTAAGGCGAAATTATCGCCGGTAAGATTTAGGTTGTTTATCGGTAAAACTGGAGCGAAAATTACCAATCGAATTATCCAGATTTTAAAAACTTCTTAATATCGGGAGATTTTACCTGTGGGATATTTTCACCTATTTTATTTCCTAAATTACATTTTTTATGTTTTCCAAAATTATTCTATATAAAATCTGAGAAGATTGATAATTTCACCGCTATATTGTGTAGCCGAAAATACTATGAAATTATTAAATTGCTATTGTAAATTCGCGTACTAAAAGTGGCTAAATGGAAATATGCAGATACTCTCATTTGATCATTGACTTACCCATAAAATACCACGAAAGAAGAGTTGATTTAAGAAAAATTGTTGAAAATTACCGGTAATTTTTTAAGTTTTTGGCAATTTACCGCTAAAATTCGAATTTTACTGGGAATTTTAAACTACTAGATAAATGTTGCTGCTTTATGACTGACTAATAAGTGAGAAATCACTTCATAACCAAATCTTTGCAAAATATCATTAAAATATGATTAATCATTTAAAATATATTAGAAGTGATTGATTGATCTAGTAACGAATCAGACATATTTAAATTGTTATGAGACTTCCAAAATTTAGAGGAAAGTAAATAATATAGTATTATATGTCAATAATATTAGAACTATAATTAATAGTTTAAGGTTTTCTAAATTTGTATAATCAATTATATTTACGTTAAGGTATCCAAAGCGTACTATAAAGATCAGGTGGAAAACCTTATTTCTTGAGACATGGCTGGGGCGTGGAATAAGGTAACGTTTTGCATATTATCACGAGATGCTGAAGATTCGACGGGATTGCAATTTAGTCTACTATTTTCTGTTTGTTCTTACCGCATTCATTTAAATTTTAATTGGATGATTGATTTCTCAGGAAGCAATTTTATGAGTAGTACACTTGGTCTCTCCTTGTGTACAAAACAATTAAAAGTTTTTACGGCTCGACCTGAGCCTATCGAAGAAAAAAAAATCTCAATTCTAGTAAGATTGAGTAAGTTACTGGTATCTATTGACACATAGTTTTCAAAACATATCGAAAAAATGGCAAGAATTAGTGGATAATAAAGAATTTTTGCGTCAAAGCTGAATAACTTTTTGGTAGTGTTAATCAATGCCCACAGAAAGTTAATGCGACTTTGAATTATGCATTGTTTGATGCCAACAAATCACACGGCACAATATTTTCGCCATAAGAGCCGGTCGATTGGCTTTCTTAAAATGCTCTATTGAATCATTTTTCTGTTGGAGTTAGTCTAAAGAATTATTTTCCTTAATTCTTTGAATTGTGGTAAATTAAGGAGATAAGTATATCTTCTTGTTCTTCTTACTGTGGTATACGCTTATTTAAGATGTAGGCGTTCACGTGTTCAATGAGTAATGTGAAGTATCTCTTCTTCTAACATTCTAGATAACGTGGCAGTAACAGTGACGTTGTTTTTCCACAAGTATGTTTTCAGGTTAGGACCTTGAAATATGTCCTTCGTTATTTGGTATTTGCAGAATCTGCTCGTTCGTTATATGATCTACCCAGGAATTTTCAGTAGTCTTCTTAGGGTCCACATTCAAAGTGCCTCCATTATATTAGTATAGTGAAGTTTTGTTTCTCAAAACACTGGTTGCAATAATTTTATAATATTTTATTTTCCATCACCCCATTATCTTCACAAAAAAAATTATGATTTTTGTAATTTAAAGCGGTGGTTTTACAAACGTATATGATGTTTATATAAAAAATGTTTTATTTTAGTTACAATAAAGATCATAAATTTTTAGTGCAGCTGTAAAGTAATAAATTTAATAAAATTTTCTAAATAAGAAAGTATTTGTAAAAGATTAGGTTTTTAATCCGTTTGTGTGTCTCTCTTTTGTATGCAAACATAATAAATTTTGCTTTTTATTTTTCAACTAACGATGTGTTATTTAAACGAATTTATTTAGATAATTAATCAAAGAAATTTGTAAAATGTTTATTTTCCATGTTGGGCCTAAATTAAACAAAAACTAACAAATCTAATATCCAATAATAAATAGAAATAAACAAGACTTGTGGAAAATGCAGTACTTGTAAACAAGAAGTAACATGTGTTATTTCTTCATTCACTTTGAATGCTCGAGCATCTGCTACTTGTGCAAATATCCGCAGGCAGCAAGAAGTCCTGACAAAGACACACCAACTGTTAATTTTGTACAGAGTTCAAATTCGACCAACAGTGGAAGACTGCCATCATGTTAAGGGCTCTGCTTCCAAACATATGCTCGAAATTTAAAACTATCATCCTCCTCCTCTATCCGTCATCCTACGTAAGGACGTGGTGATATCATGGTATTTATGCCACGATTTTAGCTGTTTCTCGGTCTTAGGCTTGATGTGATGCTTCCGGGAATGTGAGGCCAGTTGTTTTAATATGGTCCGACCACCATGTGGGAGACCGTCTTCTCGGTCTTTTGCTCTTGACATTACCTTTCACGATAACCGCTCTATTGTGTCTCTCCCTCTTGCTATGTGACCACAATATCTCAGTATGTTTCTATTGACTATATTAGTCAGTCATGTTTTGATGTTGAGCTCATCTAGGATGGAAGCATTTGTGCGGTGTGCTGTCCGGGTGTCCGGAGCATCCTTCCGCACACCCAAATTTCAAATGAGCCGATTCGTTTCTTGTCATTTTTTTAATGGTCCAGGTTTCGGCTGTGTATGTAGCAATTGGGAATATTAGTGTGTTGATGAGGCGTAATTTGGTATTCTGCGTCAAGTCTCTGTCTCTCCATATTTTTGTTAACTTGGCGGTCGCTGTTATGGACATAGCAAGACGTTTGCGTATTTCATCCTCACATCAGCCGGTGTTTGTTATTACAGAACCGAGATAATTGAAGTGACTGTTTCATACCTCGCAATGTTTCCAACGTAGGGCTGATTGTTTCGGACTCTATCAATGATCATTACTTTCGCCTTGGCTTTGTTCAACCGTAGCCCATATTTGTTGCTGATGATGTTAAGTCTAGCCATGATCTACTGGAGCTCTTCTTTCGAGGTCGCCAAGACTACGGTGCCGTCGACATATCGTAGATTATTTATTTTAGAGCCATTTGTTGTTATACCGCCCTGCCAGTCGTCAATACCTCTCTCGTGATATATTCACTATATATATTGAACAATATAGGCCAAAGCCAAATCAAGTGATAGAGTGTCCCCATCTGTGTTAAAACTTCCCAGGTAGCACTCCACTTTACAGTGTCAAATGCCTTCGAGTAATCCATAAAGCAAAGGTATGTCCCTAAATTGAATTTTCTGGATTTTTCCACGACTTGACGAAGGTTGAAGAACTGTTCGCTGGTGCCTCTTCAAGGCATGAAGCCCGACTGTACCCTTAAGATATGAGGAAGTAGGAATGGTTTTTAACCGCTCATTAATGATAATTAGGAGGACTTTGCTGGAACGAGATATTAGAGACCGTTCGATAATTTCCGCATTCCATAGGAGAACCTCGCTCCAGTCTGTTGACCATATTCCAGTTCTCTCTTTCTTGACATATTGTGTGCATCAGATATGTTCCATTGTCATCTAATTCATTTCCCGCTTCTGCTGTGCGTTATGCCACTAGTTTTCCCAGTTTTTAATTTTTTCAGCACGGAGGTGATAAAAGTCACCAATAACCTTAATTCCTGGTAACATCGAAAAACAGTTGGCGATTTATGTCCATTCTACAAATACCTTCATGGGAGTGTTGGATGGATGTAGCTCGACTAATTCCTTCAAGAGCTGTGGATGCTAGGAATATAGGTCACGCTAATACATTTCATCCATATAAGGGTCAGCTTGTCACTTCTTATAGAACCATTGTCAAACAGTTTTTTATATGAAGAACTTCCGCCCTTTGGAATAATTTGCCCAGGACTATGTTTTCCACCAAGTACAATTTACAACGATTCAAGACAAACGCGAATCGCTTTTTCCGCATACGTATCGTTCCTGTAGAGCTTTAGAGATTTACTTATCACACGTATGCTATGTCCTTAAAAAAAATTAAACGTACAGAGACCCATGTTCAAATTGGTCTATCTTATTCAGTTATTGTTGTTAAATACGAAGCACACAACGCAAGAAATATCGCTACTGTCGTTCAATTAGGCAATTTGAAATAAAACCTAATTGTCTCTAAAATGTTGGCAGTATCGATAATACATTTTGAGGTGTATTCTTAAAATTAAAAACTATTACAGTGTTGATCAGATAAATAATCAAGGACAGTTTACTTGGCCGGAGTATCATCTCTCTTCTTCTTGAGTTCAGAACTCTTTTTTTATCTCTATCTCGTCGAAATATTGCAAGGTTTAAACTAAAAATATTTTATACTCAATAGAAGACTAAGTATGTCATTTATAGAATCGTTTCTCGTCAAATCAATCATCCATTTGTAATCTCAATTATTAAAAAAAATTAGGAAATACTAGAAAAAATTACAATCTTGTCCGACCTTTAGAGTTTCATGAAGGTCTGTAAAAAGTTACCTAGTATAGGGTAAGTGTCCAAGCAACGCTGCGAAGAAAACTGGAATATTGAGTGGCTATCCGCTGTTGCATAACATAAACCGTTTTAAATATCGTAGCACTTATATTAACTATTATTAATACCTGCTAATATAAACCTTATTAAAATATAAATTTAGAAAATATCCAACTGCTAATTGTATATAAAATAATATTTACTTTATTTTTCATTAGTAGAAGTATGTATTTGGTGAATCGGTGAACTGAGAAATATTTTAAATTTTGAAAGTCTGATTAGATTATATACTAGATGATGAAATCAACCAATTTTGAGTGTACGTTAGCTGTGAAAAGGATCAAGTTGTAATAAAAAATATGCGCAGGCATTAGCGGAATTTTATAAAATGATAAAAAAGTATTTGTTATTTTGCAAGTGAATTAAAAAAATCCCAAGAACATTTTCATAGTTTAGTAGCACGTTGTAGGGTGCATCTATAAATTTAATGATGTTCAAGTAGAAAGAACTATTCGGTGAGATATATTTAAAAAGTGTCACATTAAAAAAAAAAGTCCATCCCATTAATGCTAAATTTGTACCACTTTATATAAGACAAAGGAACAAATATGATATAGAATATAAGAAAATTGATATGTAGATAATTTTCCATGATGAAGAGCCGTTTGGAATTTATTCAATTTAAATTGTTATTTTCAATATAATTGTATCTTAAGCTTTTTTTTTCGATCTTTGTTGAAAACTGATGATAATTTTCGTTCAATCTACATAGAATATTCCAAAATTTTTTCAAAATTTTTTGAACAGTACTTTTCGAGATAAGAGGGGGCAGCGATTTTTGGCAATTTTTAAAAAATAATATAAAGAAAAGTGTGCGAAGTATTACATTATATATATTTTGAATTTTTTTTTGGTGAGAATTACTGGGTTTGTTTCATTATAGTAACTACTAACTTCATAATATACGGTTTTTAAAGTTAGGTTATTAATTTAAACAAATCACGGCCAGTTACAAAATAATACAGGAGTTTAAAAAAAACCGCCCTAAAATTGTACTTAGTCCGTTGCCATAAAAAGTGTTTAAACATATAATTTCTTAATGTACGCTGACGAGTTTTATTTAAAAAACAAATCAAAACAAAACCATAAAGGAAGGAAAATAGCATATCGAAATTTCGCAGGTCTGATTTAAAAATTTTAAAAGGCCACGAAGTGATTTATTTTGGTAAATTAAATTTATTAAAATATGATTGAACCTAGAAAAAACATCCTAATGAGCTCCTACAACTTTATCTACTTTTTTTAGACTGAGGTAGATGTTTTTCGTAAAGACAGCAAGAAACTTCCAATTGGGGATCCCGACATTGATTGGGAAGAAACAGTTTACCTAAATTTGATCATTCATCAGTTTGAATATACTCTTACTTTAGCAATTTGTACTCGCACAAGTCCGAAAGAACTTCAGGTTCTTAAAAGGCATTCTCAGGTAAATAGCACTATGATATATATATATATATATATATATATATATATATATATATATATATATATATATAAATTATACGAGAGTAGTTTGAACAGTTCTGAAAAACAAGGTAAATAATATTTTTTTGCAAAAATAAAAATGTATTTCTCAGCATAATCTCCATTGAGCTCAATACATTTGGTCTAGCGAAATTTGAATTTTTTTATTCACTCAGAAAAAAATAATGTCTTGAACTATGCATAATACTCGTTTACAGCACAGACAACCTCTTCATTCGACGAAAATTTCTTTAACCCAAGCCAATTTTTGTGGTTAGGAAACAAAAGGCCAAATTTGGGGAATAAAGTGAGCGAGGAACTATTTCGAAGCCCAGCTAATGCTGATATGCACTACAATCATTGGAATGGCCGATGTGTGAGCAGGCAAATTGTCTTGGTTAAGGAGCATTTTTTGCATGTTAATCTTGGTCGCTTCAGCTTTAACTCACGATATAAATGGCTCAATAACTTTGCATTATAAAAGCCAGTCATTATTTTACCCTTTTCCAAATAGTCAATCATGATGATACCCTCTAAGTCCCAAAAAACAGTTGCCATCACTTTTCCTGACGATAAAACTGTTTTCGTTTTTAAAGCAGGACATTATGTACCCGTTCATATGAGACGCCTACCATCTCAGCAATCTCACGAAGTTTAATGCGCCGATCCTCCATCACGATACCATGAACTTTATGGACCATTTCTTTAGAAGAAACCTCAGTCGAGCGTCCTGAACGTGCATCATCTGCGGTGCTCGTATGGTCACGTTTAAATTCATTTATCTAGTAATAAATGGTATTATTCCTTCTGTTTAGTTTCTATTTGGGCTGCAGTCCACCTTTTGAAATCAAAGTGTTTTTGTCACTGCAAGTTACTCGGCTTTATCGATTTCTATGAAACATGTAACGCTGATTACGTGGGATAACTATTAACAAACAATTGTGCATTGTATTTTTTTAAAACTTTGAACACAAAAAATACAGGAATTACACTTGCCAGCAGTCATACCTCTTAACAAGATTTTCCGCAATTTCGTAGAAATTTACTAGACTATCAGTCAACCCTCGTAGATTCTGAAAACTATAAAAATAAGTTTACACTGTTAAGACTGGTTGGGAATTCTTAAGTTTCCAATTCTTCAGGTTGGTTGATTGTACCGAGAATACAGAATGGGCCAATTAATTGCCAGAAAATTTATCTTGCAGTAGTATATGCTAAGAACTCGTGATATATGTTTTAAACTAATTTATCTATGAGGTTTAAAAAGTAGATGTACTAATCAGTTCATATATGAGGCTTAAGAAGTAGACTTCTCAATAAAAACGACCTTCAAATAACCAAATACTGACAAAGTGCTAGAAATGGAAAATAAAAAATTGAATTGAAATTGAGGTCCCCGATACTTCTGCAAGATAGAAAAAATAAATAAAAAAAAACAGAATTTTTTCATTTTCAATAAAGGTCTTTAGAGCTCCCAATTTGTTTCAAATTTCAGTTGATTATAAATCGTCCACGAAAAATTTTTAATTGGGCATAAAATAGACCTCTTACTCTAAATGTTTTTTATATTGACTTTTTACGATATTTAGGAATTTTGTATCAACTAATATGTATTAAAGAGAAGTATAAAAGAAAAGAGTTCTTTAATTTTCCAGATTAAATTTCTAGACGATACTTACTAATCTTACATTACCGGAAATTCCTTGAGGCATCAAGGTTGTATGGGATCATATTACATATAAACTTAATAAGAAATAATTCTCATATTGATCGACAAAAAATAATTCAGTTCACTTCTTCTACAGAAAGTTTATGCATCACCAAGCAGGCGTAGAATGGACACCAAGGGAGATGTAGAGGAAATTACTTATCCACATATTTGCTTCATGGTGGATAACTTTGACGAAGTATTTCAAGATATTCTTGTCAGAGATGGAGAAATGGTGTGTGTCGAGCTGGTAGCTGCAGATAAAATGGGAACAGTACAAGGTGTTATTTTTCTAGGATCGATTAGATATGATGCATTGAAGAAAGTATATGACGCTAGGGTAAGAATATCACTAATTTCCTTTAGAACCACGAACCACTACTTGTTACTATTTAAAATAATGTGAATGTTAGAAATAAGGCTACAGATAGTGGCATCATATGGTAATTTTGTTTGGGTGTTGACACGAATAATTCTTTTTATTATTTTCTTTTTTTTATGGGTCCTTTATGAAAGGTAAAAGTTATATAACTGAAAATAATGAATAATAGCGGCTAATGAACAGACGATCATTTATGTTTGAATTGGAAGATTAAAACGTAACTACAAAACACACGAGCTTTAACTACTGTCATTCGGGAGATTGTGGGACAAAGGACCACGCACACTTTAAATGGAAATTGGGTTTCTTGGTGAAATGACTCCAAATTTTTTGACAGAGGTAGAGCTTGTGCTCCTGAATAAAAGTCTTAATGAGCACAACTCGCAAAAATGCTTCCCACCCCCACTATTCACCGAATCAACCCCAATCGAGCTCAAGCGAATCTAATCGATCATTTATTGACAATTGCAAAAAAAAAAATTAAAAATAAATAATAAAAATCTAAAAAGTTAAAAAATATATAAAGTTACAAAACGTTAAAAAAAATAAAATAAGAAAACCCAAAAAAAATTATAAAATGAAGAAAAAAAGTGGGATAAGTATCCGCAACGCCCTTGTCGTTTTCCTGGTTCATGCTAATAGTGGATAATATAATATACTATAATGTAATATTGATGATTTTTAATACTTCATCCCCTTACGGCTCTACTTTTCACCCCCTTCGGAGGGATGAAAAAAAAAATCTGAAAAATCAAATTCGGCGAACCTGAAAACCCTATGAATATCTGATCAAAAAATGGTTATATATATATATGAATTTTATAATTTAACCCCTTCACAACGATTATTACAACCTTTTGGACGTGTGGTAAGACCTAAATAACTCCCTTAATGTCTAAAAAATTGAACTCGGCTCACTCGAAAACTCCATGGCTCCCTGTTTGGATAAAAAGAGCCTTACTCATGAATATATAAGATCTTATACATGAATTTTAATATTTCATCCCCTTAAGATTCCGTTTTTCAAGGTTTGTAGGAGTTGCAGGAAAAAACTGATAGCGTAATCTGAAAGAGCATCCAATTTTACCTAATAGGTGGGACTATTGTCCTATTTTGAGCATCGGAACATAGGTTTTTTCGAATGTCAGTAAATAATCGATTTGATTTGCTTGGTCTCGATTGGGGTTAATTCGGTGAATAGCGGGGGTAGGAAGGATTTTCATGATTTGTGACCATTGAGACTTTTGTTCAAAAGCACAGGATCTACCTCTGTGCAAAATTTGGAGTCATTTCACCGAAACTCAATTTCCATTTAAAGTGTGCGTGGTCCTTTGGAATTTATTTTCAGAATGCCTCCTATCAGCTGGAATTTTTTTGACCTTAACAGGGCGCTTAAGTTTTTATATAAGGTGTCTCATTAAAAATTCAATTTTAAAATATTTATAAAAAAAACTAATTGTTAAACGAGAATAACTTTTATTCCTTAGAAGTTTCCTACTTAGGTTCTTGGCACTCTTCTAAGCGAAAGGTTATATTATCGATTACTGCTTGGCCCGTTGCCCCCATAATCGCTGCCAGATATTTTATTTCGGTTGTTTCAGGGAGAGGGAACTGATATTACAGATTTTAGTTTAAAGATATCTCCACAAAAATAGTTCAGGATAAATTGGCTTTAATTTTTGTACCAACAATTTAATAGAATATTAAGCCAAAAATACATTAAGAGCAAATTCCGGGATGTCTTTATGGAACCCGATGGTTTGTTTATTAAAAAGTTGAGATTCTCACGCATTACACGTTTGTGTTGCCTGTAATGCTCTTAGTAACCGTATTCGAGGCTAAGTTGAAGCAGTTTTTTTTTCGAATTTTTGTACTCTCGCACACAAGACACCCTCGCTTTAGTGAAATGTTCCATTGGAGCTAAATTTCCAACGACTGGGGACTCAATACGCGCGCGCATTAAACCAATGAGATTTGAACGTATTTATGGAGCATCCTATATATTTATAATAGTGTTAAAAAAAAACAAAATCCGTTTTATAAGACGCCACAGCTCTTTACGCAAAATGTAAATATCCGTCCAAGTCCTTTTGTAGTAACTAAATCATTGATTATATAGCATCTTCTATACTAACAAATATTCAAACACATCTGACTAAATGTTTAATCATAGTAACGTCATAAAAATGTGATTCACCAAAGTGATACTTCGAATTTAGCCAAAATATAGACGTAAACTTAAAAAATTCTATGAGAGATTATTGCATTACGTTGTAAAAAGGAATATCTGGTAATACACTTAGTTATTCTAGTAAAAATTCTACTTATTTGAAAAATAGTGTATTTATTTAAAATATGCGTAAAAAATAAGTTCTATGTTCATATGATTACAAATTACATGGATTATTATATATATATATATATATATATATATATATATATATATATATATATATATATATATATATATATATATATATATATATATATATATATATATATATATATATATATATATATATATATATATATATATATATATATATATATATATATATATATATATATATATATATATATATATATATATATATATATATATATATATATATATATAATCACCTAATACAACTTATATAAGAGATGAAGTACAGAGCGTACCCTTGATCCTTACCATTTTACCGGAGCCGGTGTTACAAAAAGAATAAGAAGGTGAAAAGGAAATTTTTCACAGCTTTAGCTGAGAAATTATGGTTTTTTGAGATTTAAACATGTTACATCGGAGCCACTATCCGGCGTTTTCTCCATAATTGCATTCCTTATGAGGTCAATGTATCACTTCGTCCAGGCGTTAGTGCAATTGATTTTCCAACATGAAAAACAGGTCTTGCAAAGCTATTGAATTCTTTCAAAGGAAAAATTGGTTTACTTACTTAAAACTCAAATCATTTTATTAAAAGAGGTTGAGCTTAGGAGTTATTTTGGACAGTTCTGATGTTGAATACGTACAAATATTCCAGTTCACGATTCAGTTTTTATAATACCAGTCACATTTCGGCACAATAACCTCGGTACTTTTCAAGAAACTACTCTAACTTGAGCTATTCTCACCAAATTTTTTGTGCAGATTTGTTGACGACACGTTTGTTGCCTGGCCACATAGAGAAGAAAAAGAAAGGCATTCAGGTATTTTTCAATTACTTCAACGAATAATAACTGAATTAAAAATTTCCAGTGCAAATTAAATCAAAGGTGCCTTTTCTTTTCTAGATGCCATCTAGAAAGAAACAGTAATGGCATCTTTGGATATTTGGGCACAGAAAGCCAAATACAATCTGTTAAGTAAGAACGTGTCCGCGATAATTCATTTTTGGTAGTTGCAATTCTAGCGATTCAACCAAAAATCGGTAGAGAGAACCTTTGTCTGTGACGCATTTTAATAAAAGTATCAATTGATTCTAAACTTTCGTTAAAATCAAGTAAAATCTAAAATGAGTCGCGGTAGTCTTTCTTTGTTTCCATCCAAAAGGGCCTAAACGGATATATTCCACTTGGGCCTACGATAAGATACTTGAGTGGCCTCGCTGGACGCCAACCCTATTAAAAACGTTTGGTCCTTTGTAAAGAGCAAGGTCAGAGCAAAGACTCTGAGGATTTTGACTCAGTTGTCTCGGGAGATTCGAAAAATTTGCAGTACTCCGATTATAATTTCCTGGACAAAATTAACGCAACAATCTGAAAATTAATTTATCTTTTTCTTATGTCAGTTTTAAAGTTTATCAAATATTTGAATAGTAGGCTATGCATATTTTGTTTCGTTGTTCATGACAGAAATCAAAACAATTCGTTTAGATTTACAGTTTTAAAGAATTTTTTAGAAGATAAACAATTTTCTGTAATAATGCGATAGATTTTCTTTAAAAGTAAGCTTATAAATTGTTCCCTTTTTCAAAGTAATACGTTTTTGTGGTAGACTATTATATTTTTGACCCCGAAGAATTAGAAAAATGAATCGAATAAGGAATTTAACTAAACACGAGGTAGTGCGAGCCTCAGTTTTATTGGACGAGGGATATTGTCAGAGTTATGTTGCCAATTTGTTAGGCAAACATCGTTCCACAATAAGACGTATGGTAAGACGCTTGAATGAAGTAGGAACTTATTCTAGAAGGCTAGGGCAAGGGCGAAAACGATGCACTAGCGACCTAGATGAACGTTTTATAAGACAATATGCTTTAAGAAACAGGACTGTCACTAGTTCTATAATAAGAAACGAACTCGAAGCTGTTCGCAATGTCACAATTTCTTCTAAAACAGTTAGAAGACGGTTAAATGAAGCTGAATTAAACAGTAGGAGACCAGCCACTGCGCCCTTGCTTGCTAGAGAGAACAGAGTTGCCAGGTTACGTTTTGCTCGAAATCACGAAAACTGGTCTGTGGATGATTGGAAACAAGTTTTCTTTACAAATGAAACTAGGGTTAGTCTAAAACATCCAGATGGTCGTGAGCGAGTATGGCGAAGACCAGGAGAGAGGTTTGCTCCTTGCAATATCTCTGCAAGGATTCCATTCGGCGGTGGCTCTGTTATGTTCTGGGGTGGCATCTGCTTTGATGCTCGTATAGAGTTAGTTCCTGTCCGTACGAGATCCATAAATGCTTACTACTATCTAGAGAATATTGTAATAGAACATGTGATGCCTTTCGGTCATTTTGTGGGGCCCAATTTCCTGTTTATGCAAGACAACGCTCGACCTTACGTGGCTAGGGAGGTACTCGATTATCTTAATCAAGTTGATATACCGATTATGCAATGGCCACCAAAAAGCCCAGATCTAAATCCGATAGAACATATATGGGATCACCTTAAGAAAACTGTGAAACGTCAAATACCTGCACCTAGAAACCTGAGGGAACTTGAAAATGCAGTTATCACAGAATGGGAGCAAATTCCTCAAGATTTTATACAAAATTTAATTAGAAGCATGCCTAGGCGCATAAACGCTGTCATCCGAAGTAGAGGAGGCAACACACGCTACTAGTGTCCCAGTTACATCATTAATTTTGCTACTAGTGTTCCAGTTTATTTTTTTCATTATTACATAATTTCAACGATTTTGTTATTAGGTCTTAAGAATAATTTTAATACGAATCTTATAGAGAAATTAGGTAGCTAATTCACTTTTAAAGTATCCGAAGTTTTTTCTAACTTTTAGTGTAACCAATGTTTATAAAAAATTATTAAAATTAATTCATTATAGGGATTTGTATGATTTAATATATTGTCGCGTTAATTTTGTCCAGGAGTGTATAAGTCGGATCGAAATAAAAAAAAAACTAAACTTTTCATAATAAAATTTCCAACAAATCCTCGTTGGTTTTAAGTTGCTCAAGTGCGTACATAATATACAAAATTAAAAAAGAAATAGATAAAAAACTGTTTTTTTTTTCATCTTATTGTAGAGGTCAACTAAGTGAACCGATCGACTTGAAACTTTCAGAAAATAACCTGAAATTTTGGCACAAAAATATTGAACCCAGTGAACACAATTGAATTTGTTATTTAACATTGGAATTGCTCGCTTTTTATGCCAAATGGATCTTTTTTTTTTTTTCCAAAATTTAGGTCTCGATGCCATTAAAAAAAAAATTTAGAGTTAGTTTAACCGTTTTTTTTACATTTGTTTATTAATCAAATAACAACTTTCATTTTGAAAAAAAAAATATATTAACGAAAATGAAATTTTTTTTATAAAGGTCTCGCGATTCTCTACCAGATGTGATAAAAAAATTTCAATTTTTTTTTTCAAAATGACAGAAAAAACGCATTTGTTGTTATTTGATTAAAAAACAAAGGTAAAAGTAAACGGTTAAAATGGCTCCAAAAAAATTTTTTTTAATTGCATTAAGAAATGATATTCCAGGGACCGCAGTTTAATATATAATAATAGAAATAATATGAATAAATTTTTTTCTTAGTATAATTTATAAACATTGTAAAATTAAACTTTTTTATGAAACATCGTAGTTATTTACCTTACGCCTGTAGAAAGAAGTACTTTATGTAAATACTTAAATAGTTAAAAAGAACGAACACATATTTGTAGCAATCCAGTTTAGGTACAAAAATGGCACAAAGAATGACATTTGGACTATTTTCTAACTCGACCGCACAAAGATGTGAATTTGTCAGAATGAAAGGGCCTCAAGGTAAAGGCCACGCAGAAATGGCCGTTACTAAACCTAAAGGATCAGGAGTAGAAACACCTACCTCAGAACCAGGACTTTGTGCTACTGATATGTGGGATTCGGACTGGGAGGTAAGGAAAATAAGTAATCTTAAATATTTAGCATTCTCGTTCTAAATTTAGTCAATTTTTTAAATTGTTATCTCGCGACTAGAATATATAAGTAAAAAATTATAGGCACGACCTTGTGCTAGTTTTCTTGTTTGGAGATTGTAGCACAATATTTTCTAAGTTTTTTACCATTTTATTTAATCTACCAATAAATATGTGTTCATTTCTTTCTTATTGAAAAGTGGCAAGCGTGTGTCCTGTATTGAAAAACGGAGACTTCACATGCACAAAAAAGAATAGCCACAATATGTCTTTCTTAACATCGTTTCCCGCCAAATCAAAGATCCATTAAAACCTGCAATGAGGGCGGTAGAGGCAAGTAGAAAGCAACGTTGTTTTATGCAAAAAATTACCGTAACCCGGGTCCATGCAGCGCCGTTAAAAACCTGGAATGATCGCACGTGGTCTGATAGTAAAACTTGTTGGGAATGCGTATCAGTGTTGCCACTTACACTTTTTAATTTTAACAGCAAGTTATATGGAATTATATAACCCTTATTAAAGTATAAATTTAGAAAATATTCAGCTGTGCACCATAAATTTACTCCATTAGATTACACTTTTATTGATATTGTGAAAGACGGTAAACTATTGAATATTTTAAATTTTAGAAATCTGACAACACCTACGTTCAACCAAATCGTAAATCATCGATTCTAGTCGCTCTTCCTTTCCTTAAGTCCGCTGTTAGTGCTAGATCTCATTTAGATGTCAAGCCTTGGGGAAAATCTGCAGATCTTATAAAGTATATACTTATTGCCATATTAAGTAGCTTCAAGATGGCAATGTATAATTACATATTTAGAGTTAATCTTGTTTCTACTCATCAACAACATTCACTGTACAACTATTAATATTTTGCTAATCTTGTTCAAAACATATATTTTATAAGTAACCTAATTTACAATTTCGTACAAGTGATTATAGGGTGCACTGACTTCTCGAAAGAATGTTGGTAGTATAGATCATTTTGTAATTCTGAAGAAACTGTTTTCCTGGATTCAGTGGTTCTTTCAAAAGCTCTCTCCTTCTCATATAATACATTGTTGGTCATAATGACTTTAGGTCCAAGGAATATAATGTTCCTTCAAGGGCTTCTAGATGTCTAATTTGAGGCTACTATTGCTTTTGCTTTTTATCAGTGATCTCACTGCGGCTATGATGTGAAACTTTGTTCTTTGGGATTATTTAAATGGTAGAATTGAAGATGTTAGTGACTGCATAATTGATTTTGGAGTCTTTCAGATAAACTCGTGTACCAAGTAATGGTAAAATATATGTTCTTCAGTCTGGTATCTCATAAGTTCTGTTCTTTTAAAGTGTACAGAAAGAAAAATCTAAAAAATTTTGTCCTGTCTACTAGATGGAATCTATACTAAGTAGGTTAGATAACGACTAACGTTTTCCTAGATTTCCTAATTTTTCTCTATAACACTACATATATACTGAAATTAATAAATTTTCACATTCTGCATAGCATTTTTCGACTTTCTTCCGATGTTTATTGTCAATGTATACCCACGAATATCAAAAAAAATTACCAAGTTGACTTATGACTCGTAACTTTAATATCATGATAGAATCTTCACTTTACAAATTTTTATTGATACAATTTGTTTTATATTGGATTCTATTGGGCAAATAAAATGAAATAAATCATACAATATTGTCTAAATACACCAATTTGTAGGTATTTTTATTACCTATTAAACTATTATAGATTTTAATCAAAGCTGAACGTTCAGTTATATATTACAACAAATAAAAGTATTGCAAAAATATAATTTTTGGGCTATTTTCTGCTTATATAAAGATCAAAAAATTCTGATATTTAATAAGATTTTTTTTATGATTTTTTACTATCATAGAAATATTCACGCCTAAAACTTGCACTTTCATTTACTTTCATAGTGTCAATTTAAGTTGTGATTTAAAAACCACGTCATTTTCCTGACCACTCAAAGTAAATAATTCAAATCGGTCTTAAGAGTGTCAACCTCCCGTTTAAGCACGCTTCAAGCGAAAAAATCTATGACAGGCGGCTTAATTTTTAAGTCATAATATAATTAAACTTAAGTTCTCTACCAAATATCTTTACTATTAAAAAATATAGATTAGGGTGTGTTTAGAGTCTATATAATAGATGGCGTTGCATAAAAATAAGGCGAAGATTTTAAGCAGATGAGGAATTAACGTATATCTAAATCTATGCCATTATCAAACATTATTACATCGTATAAAACTAAAAATGTCATTATACAAAGTGCTAGTTGTCAGATCACCAGGATTGAGGTCTCTCAAGGCATATTTGAAATACTCACAATTTTCCGTTGACGCTTGTTATATCATTAAATATTAATTAATTATTACTGGAATACTGCTGATACTGCTGTAATTAATCCTGAAGCTACGCTTGTCAACAGAAAAAATCAAGAATAGTGAGCGTAGATCAAAAAGTCCATCTTTCAATGAAATACAGTGATCTCTCACAAAAAATAGAAGTTGCAAGTCAAATCATTAATTTCAGAAAATGGGAAAGCTAACTTTTTTTTTTCTTTTTTGGAAGTTTTTTATTTATTTCTGTGCATAGTACAATTTTTTCTTGAAGCTGCAGTATTTTCTCTGTCAAGTAAGGACGTGACCGCTCGTATCCTTGAAAAAATGTGTTTAGAGGAAATTTTTTGCCATAAATTTATTCTTTGGTCTGCTAAAAAGGGCCAATCGCCTCTTGCATCAATAATCACCTGGCATCTTCGAGGCATGCTGTCGACGAGATTTTCTGCATACTCGGACAATGATCTGCAAAATTTTCGAGTCAAAGTCGTTCCTCTGAGCTTTCCCTTTATAAGGGACCAGACGTTTTCGATAGGGTTGGCCTCCGGCGATTGTAAGAGCCACTCTAGTATCTTATCGTGGGTCCAAGCGAGCCTCTTCGCGACGTGATTCTCGCCCAGTAAAGGTTTTTTCAATTTGCTTCGGAATTTGACATCATGAGCACGAAGATGTTGTCGAATGGTCCCATGGGACACCTGAACTGATTTTCTTAATTTTGTCGCTCTTTGGCGCAGCGCCAATTTCGGGTCCCGTTAAAACAAAGACACGATTAGTTTCTCGACTTTCCGTTTGACTTTGCCTACCGAGCCACATTTTGGCAAGTTGTCGACATTTTTTGTTGATTTACACACTTCTTCATAACCGACACCGGCTTTTTAATACAATTAGTAACCGTGAAATGTGTTATTTTAGGCCCCTTTGGATCGGAACAAAGAAAGATTGCTTCGAACCGGCGCGCAAACAAGTGACTTTTTTGGATGTTACGTGATTTCGACGAAACTTTTCCTATACTGATTTTTTGTTGAATCGGTAGAATCGCATCTACCAAAAATGAATTATCGAGGACACGTTCTTACTTGACAGACTACATTAAAAGTCAATAAAGTAATCTACAAATCGTTCTATTTGGATAATTGTTTAATAACAGATTATAGGTGATTTTATGAACTAGCTAAATTTTAATTAAAGTGACTAATGAATTAAAATCTGCAATGAATTGAAAAAGAACAAGGAAAAAAACATCACCATAGAACGAAACCGACTACGTACGTCGTCGAGTTTTTTAGAGATGCCGTGAAAGTAGAACTGGTATTATATCAATGGTCCATATAACAACAATAGGGAAAAATATGATCCGACGGTAGCCAGCCGGCTTCGTATTGCAGCAACGTTTTGTTTCACATGTTTGTCTTTCTGTAGCAACAGCTATATTTGCTGTGACCATATAATATTTTTCCAAGTTATGTGGTGGATATGACAGTATCAGCTGTGTATGGTATGCTCTTTTAAGAGTATAATTTAAACCAATCAGAACATCATAAACGTGATGCTCCAAATCTGTAAGACAACTTTTGTACGGTATGAGTTACGACAAACGTTATCGATTAACAATATTTAATAGTCAGAGATGATTTGCTGACTTAATGTTCCTTGACACTAAATTAATTAGTCGTTCAAGAAAAGCAGTACCCCTTGTATGGACCTAGCTAACGCAGATAAATCTCTAAATCGACTTACATTGAACTTGTTGCCTCGTTTCATGTAACACCAACTATTATATAGAATATGAGCCGGAAACCATAATTTTTTTTATAAGTAAAGATATTTAGTAGATTAAAACGTTATTTTTATTACAATAAATTTCAAAGTAATTTCACAATTCGTACATCACAGATCATTGAATTTTTGGTTACCGTATTTGATTTTTTCACTCGAAGCTGCTTAAACAAACCCTCTTAGACTGACTTAAATTATGTGTTTCGCTTGGTGAAAAAGTGACGCCATCTATTATCGTGGTCACCTAAATTGTTACAATGAGAGTGAATAGAAGTGTAGTTTCTAGGAAAGGCTATTTCTTTGATGATAAATGAATTGATTAATTGATCGTAATCTGAGAGAAATACAGTTATGGGTAGTTCATTTTAATGAGAAGAGGATTTTCATGAAAAACAATTTTTGAAGGGAGTGATACTAACCTAAACCTTATATGCAGTGCGTTTTACTTCATTTACACTGAATGTTTTGTCTTCATGCCTACTCTAGGACAGTGTACTAAGCCAATCGAGAGCCGCTAAACTTTGAATGATACGGATATTCTTCCGATTTCTTAATTAAATACTGTAACTGGTCGTCAGAATGTAGTTTTTAGTGTACTATAACTACTTATAGTAAACCATAAAAGATTTCTTTTAGGAAAAGTTGAGAAAAAAGGTAAAATATAACGTAAGGAAGTCTTGCAGATTCTGTTGTCTCCAGTAGTTTATATGCCTGACTCAAAGACAGCTACAGATCTATATCTAATGAAAGCATTTTTTAAATATGTTTATTTATTTTGATATTTTAGGATGAACCAGAAGATTTTTACTTATATAGATCACAAAGAAGACTGAGCGATCCTAGTGCTAACATAAATAATTTCGTAAGAGGAGGATGGCGAACAAAATTGGATGTAAAAGCAAGATCCGAAAGTGAAGGACTGGATAATTGGGATAATGGAATTAGTGAAATTGAAGCTGGAGATTTAAGAGATGGTGCGTTTTTTTTGTGTATGGACATAACTTGATTATATTAGGCAGACCTTAGTTTTGATCATAAACAGCAGCACACTCAAGATTTAGTTTTCCACATACATTATATTTTTCCAAATCATGTACGTAGAAGTAATTCTCGCTTATTTTCGTACGCTTTCTCACAAAAACGGCTTGCACTAAAAATCTATATGACATTTAACGTATATATATATATATATATATATATATATATATATATATATATATATATATATATATATATATATATATATATATATATATATATATATATATATATATATATATATATATATATATATATATATATATATATATATATATATATATATATATATATATATATATATATATATATATATATATATATATATATATATATATATATATATATATATATATATATATATATATGATATATATATATATATATATATATATATATATATATATATATATATATATATATATATATATATATATATATATATATATATATATATATATATATATATATATATATATATATATATATATATATATATATATATATATATATATAATATATATATATATATATATATATATATATATATATATATATATATATATATATATATATATATATATATATATATATATATATATATATATATATATATATATATATATATATATATATATATATATATATATATATATATATATATATATATATATATATATATATATATATATATATATATATATATATATATATATATATATATATATATATATATATATATATACATATATATATATACAGGGTGATTAGTAATTCGACCTATTCCTTGAAAAATGTTATACTATAGCCAATTTGCAACAAATTTGTTCCTATGAATTGAGGTCTGAAATCAGAGATTTTTGAGTTATTGCAATTCTTAGATTTTTTTTAAAATTTCCGACTTTTGACTAAAAACTGCCAACTATGAAAAAACTACTCTACTCTGGTCAATGAATTCATACTTTTCTAATAGCTGACGAAGGACTGATCACTTAAAAAAAAAAAATCGTGGCCAAAATTCCTATAACCTCAGAAATAAAAAGTCATAACTCACCCGACATGAATTTTTTTTCCAATATTTTTATTTTATCAAAAATCGTAGAGGATTACTGTTGTACTTAACGTACAAATTACGGAAATAACTTCCCCGCTTCATAAGCTCTCCAAAAAGGTGAAAATCTAGTCAACTTGTGTAAAGGCTTGGAATATAAATTGTAATAATCGCAGAGAAGGTAGTGGATTTTCGGGCATGCGTTGCTTGTAGCCGATTTGCTTTTGTCTCTTTTGTTCGTGAGTATTGGAGATTCTCGAAAATATTCGGAGACAACCCAGGCTCACTATTTCGTTCAATTCAGTTACTTGTGTCATTACCTAATTATAAATCAGTTTCAATCATTTTGGAGTGGATGTATTGTTGTTAACTATCTGAATTCTAAACTAAAAACAACTTCCTCTTCAAATGATACTTACGAAAATGAAAATACGCAGATAACGTGTATTGTTACGGGTTTTATGATGATAATACCGCTGCAGCACGAAGAGAATATCAAAGGTGATTCCCCAACCACCGTTTACCTGACGTGAGTGTATTTGATACGACATATCGGCGCGTTCAGAAGCTGGATCGGTTCAAGGACGCCAAAGCGACGCTAGCAGGCCTCATTTTCCTGACCCTGTCAAAGAGGAGGAAATCTTGAAGTGTGTTCGAGTAGACGGTGCTATTTCGACAAAAGCTGGTGTGAGGCGCCTTGGCTTGATTCAATGGAAAGCCTGGTTCACTGTGTATACATCATGACTTTATCCATACCATTACACGCCAGTGCATGGTATTCAGGAAGGAGATACTGACATTGAATACTTGAAAAAATTCTTTGGACTGACGAATCCAGATTTGATCCTGATGGTATTACGAATTCCCACAATGTTCATTTCTGGGGGTCAAAACCCAAGGACGAACGGCTCACCAACGAAGATTCCCCCTTAATGTCTTGATGAGAATCATCTACAATCATTTGATAGGGTCATTCTTTTTACCTCAAGGCCTAAACGGGATGTCCGATGAAAACTTTTTAAGATTAGAATTGACGACCCTGCTTGAGGATGTACCGCTAGCCACAAGAGAAGATATGATTTACCAGCATGATGGCTGCCCAGCCCCCTATTTCCGGGACGTGCGACAGTGGCTGGACGACAATTATTCAATGCTATGGATTGGTCGAGGCCGCCCGACACCCTGGCCAGCGAAGAGTCCAGATTTGGTACATGGGACTTTTACATTTAGGGTCACATGAAGGATTTAGTGTACCGTACGTTAGTCGAATCCGAAGATGAGTTGAGAGCTGTAGACTTCGTGCTTAGATACGTAACCGAGGGAGACAATTTGAACATAATTTTTAATTTTTGTTGTAGTTAATTGAAGCATGATAATCGTAATTAAGAAGATTTCTTTACTCTTTTTTTTTTATTCATTTCTGAAAATCGATAAAATTTAATTTTATTTACATGAATATATACAACTGCGCATTTTATTAGGATTTTTTCCAATCCCGTGCGAAAGTTGACAACATTTGTACATTTTTGAAGAGCCTATGAAACGAGGAAGTTATTTCCGTAATATGTACGCCAAGTGTCATAAAATTTTTTTGAGTAACTCTATACGATGTAAACGATATTTGAAAAAAAAAAATCATGACATGTGATTTATGACTTTTATTTTTGAGGTTATAGGAATTCTGGCCATGATTTTTTATTAAAGTGATCAGTATCTCGTCAGCTATTAAAAAATCTGCAATAACTGAAAAACCACTGATTTCTGACCCCCGATTCATAGGAACAAATTTGTTGCAAATTAGCTCTAGTATAACATCTTTCAAGTAATAGGTCAAATTACCAATTACTCCATATATATATATATATATATATATATATATATATATATATATATATATATATATATATATATATATATATAAACAGATGGTACATTAAAAACTCATCAGTCATTCAACAGAAGGGTGTAGTTGTATCTGTTAGTTTAATAATCGTCTAGCCCTGTTTAAGATAAATAGGACTAGCATTATTATTGTAATAGAATTTTTGTTATTATTTGCGTATACATATAACTAACTTTTTGTTATAAAATCTGTAAAATATACTCCACGCGAATACAGGCCAATTCTTCAGTAGCAGTAGAAAGTATATATAAAATTGATCTTAAGTAAGACAAGTAGATGTTTAAACAGTCAATCAATTTTATTTACTCTTCTTTATTCGCCTTTGGTTATAAATATTAAATTACAATGCTTAAAGGTGTGTTTGTTTTTACTATTTTTCACTGAAGTGAACTCCTTCAATATGTATTTACCTTTGGGTTACATACAGAACAACTCCAACTAAAGAAACCACTTTAAAAATTTATTAAAAATTGAGAATTAGTCTCTTATACAGTCTTATTAAGTCTTAAACTACAAAGTAAACAAACCTAGAATTTATGTTAATTTAATAAATTTAATCTGTGTTTAAAAGATTCAAGTGAAACAGTCTAAATTTCTATCATACATTGACGTCGTATATTTAAACATTCTAGAAAATGGAAAATTTAAGGAGTTATTTGTTCGATAAAATGGTAAAATAAATTAATTTTTATGCCGAGAATTCCTTTGAGAAAGAAAAAATTCATTATAACCAATGTCACCACAAGGTTGTGGAGAATCAATTTTACATTGTATAGTGACCATTGACAATGCAAAGTCATTATTTTATAATGAAACCGCAGCTAGAGTAGAGTACCATATCGAATGTTTTCCCTAAACGATAAAAATTTTTAGAACCTATTTTGAATAGATTTAGGCGATTTGTAAATATCGTACATATGATTTTAGGATTTATATATGTACAAAATTTTAATATAATCGCTTCTGGCAGTCTTTAAATAAAAGTTGTAGCTGTTATGAAATAAAAAAATGAACAGTATTTAAAGTACGCCATTTTCTACACATTAACAAATTTGTATGAATACTATATAGATAAATTATTAAAATCAAGTGCTATACGCTTACAGCGTGTAGGCGTTCATCTGCCGTCCCAAGACGTGATTGTGAGTTGTCCCTCTTTTGTTAGAGCAAAGATATCTCCAACATTGCTGACGCCACACCAATTTCTAATGTCACGTCGCCAAGAATGTTGTTTTCGACTTGGTCCTCTTTTTTCCTCTATCTTTCCCACCAAGATCAGTCTTAGTACCTCATATCTGTGTCCACGAAGTATATGTCCCAAGTATGAGACCTTACGATGTTTTATTTGTTACAGCAGTATTCGCTCAGTTCCAGATCGTCGCAATACTTCCTCATTGGTCACATGATCTACCCATGAAATCCGCAACAGTTTGCGGAGGGTCCACATTTCAAATGTCTCTATTCGATGCCTTGATTTTAGCTTAAGTGACCATGTTTCAGCACCGTACCTTATTAGGCCATATGTCGCATTTCACTATGCGGAATCGTAAACTTAGAGGCACCTTTCTACGACAGAGATATTTCTGAAATTTTACCAGAGCTGTCCTTGCCATCCCAGCACTTATTTTTATTTCCTCGTCGCAGTCCAACCTGTCATTTATATTGCAGCCAAGATATTTAAAACTGCTTACCCTTTCTAGGAGGCTGTTGTCAATTAATATTTGGGCTTGATTGTGTTGTTGTTTGCTGATGACCAAGAACTTTAATTTTTGGATGTTCATTGTTAGTCCAAACTGTTTGCCCACTCTGTTTATCTCATTCATTATGTCTTGTAAATCGTTCAAGTTGTCTGCTAGAATAGCTGTGTCATCAGCGTATCGTATATTGTTTATTGGTATTCCATTAATTTTTATTCCTCCTGTTTAATCTTGTAGGAAAAATCCTCTTCACGTAAACGTTAAACAATAGAGGAGACAAAACGCATATCTCTGACGTACACCACTTGTTATTTGAAGGTCTTTTGTTGATAGGAGGCTATTAATCCGTAACTTTGCTGACTGATTCCGGTATAGACATTGTATTATTCTTAAATCTTTGGTATCTAATCCAATTTGCTGTAGTGTTTCCATCATCTGTCCGGGTTTTATATTATCAAAGGCCTTTTGATAGTCTACAAATGCTTTAAATACGTCTGTTTGTTGATCGTAATATTTTTGAGTCAGCACTTATATACAGTATAAGGCTTCTCTCGTACCCATAGTGCCCCTAGATCCAAACTGGATAATCTTCAAGAAAACTTTTAAAGCATGGCTCATTAGGCTAATCAGTATATGGTCTTCGGAGTTATAAGCGTTATTTTTTTTCGGTATAGCTATAAAGGTAGATTTAAGTCACTCGGATCAAATTTGGCCATTGTCATAAATTTTGTTGAAAGGTTGACATAAGTATTTTGGTTCCATGACTTCCAATATTTCGGCCTGGATGTTATCTTCTCCCGGTGCTTTTCCGTTTTTTAGGTTTTTAATTGCATGCCTTACTTCAGATATAAGTATCGGAGATCCTGTGACATTATGAGTGCCGATTATATAAAGTTTTTATGTAATCTTCCTAGATCAGACGAAGTATTTCATTATCAGCGATGATTTTATTATTTGGTCTAATCGAGCTTCTATTTTTTTTCTTGAAGCATCCTGTGATTTCCTTGAGTTTCCTGTGAAAATTAAATGAATCATGAATTGTATGCATTCAAAAAAGAAAAGAAAATCAGTAAAGTGATTTTTCAAATTAAATGAATTTCATTCATTTTACAGTTACAGGTCGATATTTTTGGTGATATAATATAATTATAGACTAAGAGGGTGACCCGAAATTTTGACTAGTCGACTACCCATCTGCCTAGTTGTTCATTCTATCGGGCGAGTCGCTCCTTTAACGTTGATTTTGCGGTCCCCGTGCCTTGGAATGCCCCGATAAGTCCCAAAATGTTACACTCAAAAATAGACTGGCGTTTAAAAGTTGAAAAACTCGAAAAACAACCGTTTCTGGCTAGAAAATGCGGGCCCAGCTTCGTCCTCCGGTATTGGTGGCGTCAGTCTTCTGCAGATTCTCTCTTATTTTATCAAGAACAAACTAAATTTATTGGTTTTATATAGTTAAATGAACCATTTTTGGATCGACATTTTTTGGGGCCTAAAGCTGGGTCCAGTCTGGATGGTGTCTGCCTTTTGGAACGGTCGACTTTTTAGTGTCAACAAATGTTCTGGTATGTGATTCAAGTGGCTAAACGACAGTCCATTTTTGGATGTAGCATTTCAGGGCTCGAGGGCCGCAAAATTAAGGCTTTTATTCGACTCGCCCGACAGAATAAACAACTAGGCAGTCGACAGGTCAAAATTTTGGGTCGCCCTCTTGGTATATTACAAAAAAAGTAGAGCAAACAAAGAACTTCGGAGATATTACTGAAACAAATGCTATATTTTTCAGATTCCTTTATTCCAAGAACCATAAAAAAGTCTAATACCCTATGCTGGTAACAACACCTCTATTCTCCTCTCCACCACTTCTAGTCCTTATATGTTTCACTACAAGTGCACAAAGTTAAAATTTTTAGATTATTTCAGAGAAAAAGTAAGAACAATCCTTTTAATACTACTGAAATTATATGAATGTATCAACTCTCTTCCTCTTCCTCTCAAGTAATGAATACAAAACTGTAGGCCGTTGTCTGTGTCGAATGTTAATAGTGTATCAAATATAGATATCTAATTTCATTATATGTTATTATGCTAACAGACAGACCGACAGATAGAACACAGAAATTGGAAAATATGCTTTTGGTGAGCGAGAGACCCTGAAACTCGAAGGGTGATTTTTTTCACAAATATAGTATCGCCTTAGACAGCCTTACCATAATATCTTGCTGGTATTGTGGTAAGCCTATGATATTTTTATATAATAAGCAATCAACATACGTCGCACAAGGTATATCAACCAAATACCAATAAATGAATTATTTCCTAAAAGACGGATATTTGAGCACCTAATTTTTCAGCATACAAATTCTACTCAAGAGTAAAAATGAGCGAAAGGAAAAGTGAAAGCTCTTGAAACTTGAATAATATAACCTCAATTAATCACTGAAAAATAAACGCGAGGAAATCGTACAAAATATCGACGATAGATTTGGAAGTAGAAGCAGGATATTGGTCATTAAATATGTTATTATTGTTTCGAACATTCGTCTTAGTCAAGTATAGTATTTTCATCACTTGGTAAAACTCTTTAGTTGTGTAGTGTGGAAATGTAAGTAGGTCCAAAGTATTTTTCTTGATAAAGCTAAGCACTCAATGAGCCAAATTAAAAACAAAATCTTTGGACCTTCTTGAAAATTTTAAAAAGGCCTAGACTTTTCAAACTCACTTAAAATATTTTTACTTGTTGTAGGCCAGACTGGTCCTGCTTCTACCTCCAAACCATCTTGCTGTGGCTGTTTTCAAAGAAGGAAACGTGGATCCATCATGCTTCTCGACATGTATTATCGCCCCCCTTGTATAAACTCCGTAAAATGCGCTCTTAAAGCACCTTTGGGTCCTCCTGATAATAAATGTGCATGCGCCCCTAATGTGACTAATCTTTTAAATCAATCCGAATACGAGGTTGGTAAAGAGAAAACAAAAAAGAAAGCGAAACAATTAAAGATTGTTAAAGAAGGAAAAGAAAAAGTAAATAAATATAATTCCGAGTTTGAATTTGCTGATGATGCAATAAGCTTAAACAACGAACCTTTAGATGATAGGCCGCCAAGTAGAGCGTCTATAAAAAGCAATACGTCTTTAGAAAAAAGTACCACTGAGAACCCTTATATCACAGTAAATGGTAAAGAGGAATTGCCTTGTGTACAGGAGATTAAAAAAATTCGCATATCCGACAATATATCTTTAAAGGAGTCCAATAAATGCCGCAATAGTAAGACTGATAAAACCGATAGGAATGAAGTCACTGATGTAAATAATTGTGTAAATAAACCTGCAGATAATAAAAATACCGACACTAATATCCACAACAGTAATAAAATAAATAAAAATTTTGACGGCAATTATAACAGATTATCAATAAGAAATATTTCTAGTTATTGTACTTTGCCTAAGAATTTAAGGAAATGTATCAACCGAAGTAACCAGAGGAATTTTCTCCATAAAAATATATTACCGCCTAAAAGAGTGACACCAGATGGAACTACTATTTATTATTGGTGTGATATAAATAAAAAACATTTTAATGGTAAGCTGCTCATTAATATTTAAATAGTAACAATAATAAGAGTTTGTGGGATATTTATTAGTCATTTTATATCTTTTTAGTGTTCCCTATGGAACACTTATAAGATCATTTTGGTGTCTGTCTGTCCGTCTGTCACATCAGATTTTTTTCCGAATCTATAGAAAATTGAAATTTGGCACTAATATAGGAATTGATGGCTTCATCAGAGCCGTGTAGCTTTGAAAGTTAAATTGTGACTTAAGGGGTTAGTTTTCGAGGGTGAAATCGAAAGTGAGAAAAAAAAATTATCAGGTCATTGAGTGGGGTGTCAAATGAAAGCTTGTAAAAACACGAGTTCAAAAATATATATAATGTAATACTTGCGCACAGTTTTATTTGTATTATCTTTAAAAAGTTGCCAAAAATCGAAAAGTACTGATCAAAAAATTTTCAAAATATTCTGAAATATTCTCCACAGGGTGAAGATTGAACGAAAATTATCACGACTTTTAATAATTTGTCTGGTATATAAAAAAAATTTTAAAGTAATCAGTCTTCAGTAAAGATCGGAAAACAACTTTGTTGAAAACTCATTTGGGGTGTATTTTGTGAAGTCAGTAACAAAAATTTTAATTTTAAAAACAATCAACGTACGGAACACTAATTTCGCGAGTCCAACTTGCACTTGTTTAGTTATTTAAATGAATATATTAATTTTTAAAAGCCACGTATTGTGGTTTTCCTACATTTTAATGGTATGTTTAGATCAATCGCTATTAAAATTTATATAGATGCTTTTTGTAATGATCTTCGGACATTAATGCAATTTTCTCAAGCGATAAGTTCGGCGCGTTTTACTGCACTTAGTAAAGCATTGTTGTTGAAGTATTTTACGACTGCTCAATATTGCTATGTGCATGTACTATATTCTAAAGGTGATATGCGATGTCATGATAAAATCGCACATGGAAAGGTATTTTCATGCTTTTGTGGAAGTGCAAAGTAAAAAAGTCATAAAAAGTGATTTACCTGGTACATCCCTTGCAAAACATGCAGTTCCAAACTGCTGAATTTGATATTCTAATAAGCTTTATTTACTCCAAGAGACATACACAAAAAAAAAATCTATACTAGGAGTCAGGTTATTCTAATATAATTAAGCACTATTATAGAAAACACGAAATAAAAAAAAAAAAAAAAAAAAACTAAAATACAGACCTAAAACAACAAAGCAGAAATTCAATTTAAAAATTATTAATTCTCTTTTTTCCCTTCCTTAACAATTAACAAATTTAAACTGGCGCGGTCAACATAACGGTTTGATACTAAAAAGGAAGAGTTTCGGAGATATTTACATTTAAAACCTTCCATTTTTCTTTAGATATTATTTCTGTTAAAATAGAAAACAGAAAAATAACACACTTTTCAGATTCACTGACACTAAGAACCTCGAAAAGGACGTATATATATATATATATATATATATATATATATATATATATATATATATATATATATATATATATATATATATATATATATATATATATATATATATATATATATATATATATATATATATATATATATATATCCTTCCCATCTTATTGACTCCTTATATACTTGACTATAAGTAATTGAAAATAATAAAAGAATAATACAGTTTTCAAAATTTTCGACTCCTGATAAGGATATATAACACGACATATAGTAAACAAGTCCCTATATCTTTGTTAGTTAAACGTGAATTTCCTATAATACTATTACAACTATTCAGTATTTAACGACTCTTTAACCTTTCACATTCTTCCCTGGTTAAGATTGAGAGTCACAAAAAAAAAACTGATTTTCAGATTCTTCCACAGCAAGAACCGTGAAGAGGATATATAACACGATGGGCACGAAGCAACGCTTTTAACCTCCTCCCTCCCCCCTTTAACCGCTTAGATGTTTTACTATAGTAATACATAAAATCTGTGAATAATTCCAAATACCTGGAAAAATTTCCATAATATTATTAAACCAATACAGAATTTATCCACCTCCCCCCCTTTTTCCCCATTTACCCTAATCGACTTCGCTTAAAAACCATGTTGAATCTCAGTCATCGATTTTTAAATGGAATTTAGGTTTTAAAAATTTCACCGTATCAAAGAATACTTTTTTGTGAACCCCTTCTCCGTCATCGAGGTTTAAATTGGGTGTACATTTTTAAAGTTTCATTGTAGTCTCAGTGTACGAAAGGGTTACGTATATATATATATATATATATATATATATATATATATATATATATATATATATATATATATATGGGACGTTTCGCGTCAACAGGCCCCACCCCATACCTAAAAATAGAATTAACGAAAAAAAATTCAAAAGTGTCAATTTCTTCGTTGAAACGTAAGCTTTCAAACCCAACGTGGCCTTTTTGAAAAAACAAGATGGCGGCTAAAAACAAAAAATCAGAAACAAAAACAAATAAAAGATGATTTCTAAGCGGAATTAAGTTAACCTGAACTTCAAAACTGAGACAAAATGTTATATTGATGTAATAATTAGAGTAACCAACATAATTTTATGTAATACCAACATGGCGGAACCAATATGGCCCCTAAAACCGAAAATTACACGAAAAATGAGCAATTATGGAGAATTCGCAGCTTAACCTATCAAAATCCAGCTTAACATAATTTAACCTAAGGTTGCTTAAATTAACATAACATAAGACATCATAGCTTACACAACAGAAAGGCAGTTTAACCTAGCACTACCTAAGGCATCTTAACCTAAAATAGCCTAAGGCATCATGGTCATCTATGATGCCTTAGGTTATGTTAAGTTCAGCTGCCTCAGGTTAGGTGAAGCTGCCCTTCTGTTGTGTAAGCTATGATGCCTTAGGATATGTTAGCTTAACTTGCCTTCCCGACGTCTAAGCTATGAAGCTTTATGTTTTTTTCGATTTACATGCCTTAGGCTAAGTTAGGTTAAGCTGACTTAGGTTAATTTAAGTTAAACTGCTTTAAGCTAGCTTAGAACCCGCTGCATTAGCTAAACGCTCTCTTTCTGCTTTGTAAGTTATGACGCCTAAAGTTTTATTACGATAATTTTCTTTGCTCTTATGTAAGGTATGATGCATTAAGTTTTGTTAAGTTAAGTTGCCTTTCTTTGGAGAAGGTTAAGTTTGGCTGGGTTACGATAGGTTCTTATTTTATATTATATCATGAGCCAGCGACAGTGCTCCGGTAAGAAAAAAATGCTATCTCACTGTGCAATCTCCATAATTGCTCATTTTTCAAATAAATTTCCGTTTTTTTTTGCCATGTTGGTATTTCATAAAATTATGTTGGTTACTCTAATTATTATACTAATATTACATTTTGTCTTAGTTTTGAAGTTCAGTTAACTTAATTCCGCATAGAAATCATCATTTGCTTGTATTTTATCCTGATTTTTTTGTTTCTCGTAGCTATATTGAGCCACCATCTTGTTTTTTTTCAAAACATTCAAAACATTGCATTTGAAAGCTTACGTTTCAACGAAGGAATTGACACTCTTGGATTTTTTTTTTCGTTAATTCTATTTTTGGGTATGGGGCGGCACTGTTGACGCGAAACGCCCTATATATATATATATATATATATATATATATATATATATATATATATATATATATACTGGGTTTCTTTGCTTAAAAAATATTTTCTTAAATCAACCGAATTTTCAAGTAAAAATAACAAAAATTGTAATTAAATGGGAATTAAATGGGATTATATATATTGTTGTAAACATTATTCTTGTCTGTTGTGGTATTTCCGGTAGTAAATAACTGTTATTGAATGAAAAGTTTTCGGATGTCGTTTGCTTCTTCTGTATCAGAAAGATAATCTTCATTTAATTATATAATGAAATAACACACTATTAATATTAAGATAGCCTCTTTGCAATAATCCAGATTTTTTCAAAATAGTATTAATTTTTTTTTCTACATATGCATTTACTACGGCTATAGCTGAAAAACGATATATTTTTCAGGACCGGTTTTTTTAATAGTTATAAAGAAGCGTTTATCGCTATTTTCCCTTAATTGTTCTTGATAACAATACTTAACAGTTTAAATGTATTAAACGATTTTTACAACACCCGATATATATATATATATATATATATATATATATATATATATATATATATATATATATATATAACTTTGAGTAAATTATACAGACTTTAACTGGTTCAATGAATTTCATTTAATGTAAAACCTAAACAAAAAAAAATGTCTTTTTTAGAGCTGGGTGATGGAGCATATAATCCTCTATGGACCATGAGAGGATTTACGCAAACGTTCCATTTCTGGAAAGAAAATAAGAGGGCACAATCCGTACCACTTAATGCCTTTTTAACATATGTGACCCTACCTTGGTGGAGTATAGCAAAAGGTAAGGGGATATCATGATACTAAACTTATCCCTAAGTACTTTAAATCATAGCATTAATCAACGCAATATTTTGGTTATATACTTTGCTATTTATTGACAACGTAATGTACAATGAAGCGAGTGTAGGACACTTTCGATTTTTAAATTTAAATTGGCATTTATTTTATTTGATTCAAACTCATTTGTCGTAACCATTTTATCTTAAAAAATACAGATGTTCGAATGACTTTAATTTTGTAAAATTACCGCCGGTTTGGATACTCTCATTTTTTAAAATAATCTACTCAGATAATCGCGGTTCATTTCAATGCTGAACATAGAAAAACATAGCAAAAACAAGAAAAAATTTATTTGTAAATTCCGATAATTTTTTTTGAAGATCATAAAACTATAATTGAGTTTTGTCTTTTAGGGACTAGATTTTAGTCTAACATATTATTATTAATATATAACCATGCATTCTAATAAAAAGAATACTGAAATAATAATTTACATTTTTTTTTCAGATATTCTTGACCACAGAGAAGGGCCCATATTAACATTTTAGTGTGGCGTACGGAGCCAACGAAGTAACAAGTCTGACCTCAACTTTTATGGATATTTGTGTTGTAACTTCACTTCTTCTGTAAAAATATTTGCCTCGGAACACAATTTAATAATATTGTCGTATAATTTCTTTATAGTATTTTGAAAAAAATACAAATTTTGAAAAGAGAACATTTTGTATATATTTTAATTTCATGCTACCCAGTCTTGTTATAAGTTCTGGACACAAAGCGACCAAGTGAAGCTATCTACGAGAGTTGTATGATAAGTACTTGGTCTCGGCCAGAGGTGGCGCTACTACTATTTAAAAATTATATTTTTGGTAAACATAAGCTTTCACACGAATCCTGTCAAATTTTCAAGTCGCTGCGTGGTTTAGCTTGTGAGTGGACGCCATTTAAATAGAACAGCATTTGTGATTTTACAACAATGGAAAAAATTGAATATCGAGCAGTGATAAAATATTTGTTTTTGAAAAACAAAACGAATGATGAGATAAAAGGGGAACTTAGCAAAGTTTATGGGGACTCTGGACCTTCGTTATCGACCATAAAATATTGGACAACTAAATTTAAATGCGCATCAAAGCACTTTGATGAAGAACGTCCATGTCGTCCAAATGACGTCAGCACATCAGAAATGATTGAAAAAATCCACGATATAGTGATAAATGCTCCGAGAGTGAAAGTGCGTGAGATTTCTGAGACTGTGGGCATCTTTATTGAACGGGTGCAGAACATTTTAACTCATTTGGATATAAGAAAGCTTTGCGCAAGGTGGGTGCCGCAATTGCCCACAATTGACAATAAACACGCACGTGTATCAACTGCAAAAGAATGTTTAGCGATGTTAAAGCGCAATGATTTTTTGAGTCGATTCATAACTGTTGAAGAAACATGGATTCATCACAGCATACCAGAAACCAAAGAACAGTCCAAACAGTGGGTTTTCCCTGGCGAACTGGCGCCAAAGAAAGCCGAGGCGACTTTATCGACCAACAAAGTCATAGCCGCAGGGTTTTGGGATGCACACGGCATAATTCACGTCGATTACCTCGAAAAGGGCAAAACGATTAATGTAGAGTATTATGTCAACTTATCATTTCAACCATGCTGTGAAAGAAAAACGTCCGCATTTGACGAAGAAAAAAATTATCTTTCCTCGAGACAATGCGCCATAAACAAAACCTTTCTAGCATATTACAAGAGCGTAGCTTATTGAAAAATCTGTCATGCCAAACACAATCGAATGCCTTGGATATATCAAGTGTAACCGCTTGAGATTCTCCATAATTTTGAATAGCGTTATTCCAGACATGTGTGACATAACTTAGAACATCTCCTTTTGACCTTTGCTTACGAAAGCCATGTTCATGATCGCTAATAATATTGAATCCTAGATATAGGATAGGAAATATATAGGTTAATACATCTACAGAAAACTAGTGTTAATCCTACACTGACTTAGTCGTTACTTGATGGAGATCCATAATAACTACAAACGAAAATTTAAACAATTATTTAAGATCACCATTTATGTTTATTGTATTAGAGCTGACGATGAATCAACATGATTTTGAAATCTTCCATAAACCAACATACTAGACTTAACTATACACGCTAATTCTAATCATCCGTTCATACATAATATCTCGGCTTATAACAGACTATTAAATACACCATTAACTGAAGAAAATTTTCTGAAAGAACTAAATATTATAAAACAAATTAGTATAAACAATGGGTACAGGAGTGACTTTGCAGATAATATTTTAATGAAAAAATAGTTGAAAAAAGCAATATGATTTGTTTATCGGCATAAACAACTAAAGAAATATAAGTTTCATACACTCACTTATACGGGTAAATTGACCAATACAATTCAATATTTTCTCCATAAAAATCATGTAAACATTGCCTTCCGTACCAATAATATTGATATATTTAATATGTCGAGCACGAAATGTGCTCGACATATTAAAAATAATAAAAGTAAAACCAAAAAGAAAATACAACAGGAGTTTACGAATTATGCTGTGACACTTGTAATAAAACCTATATAGGACAAACAGACAGACATAAACAAAGTTATAGAATGAAAAATAATATATCTCGCTACGCTAAACATTTAACAGATGAAAATCATACTTTCAATGACGATTTCAGAATTTTGCACAATGAAAAGAAAGAGAAATTACTGAATTGTTTAGAGCAGGTAGAGATTAACCAGAAAAAATTATCAGGTTTATTACTCAACGATCCATTGGATGGGGTTGGGTCTCCTTTACTGAACTTGTTTTAAGTATTAAGCTTAATTAATTAACAATAATTTAGCCCTTATAACCAGGTAATTTATATATTTTGTAACATACTTTGTAGTTAATTTGCACCTTGCTCCAGAAGAAGACACAGTGTGCCGAAATAGTTGTCACCACATAAGTGGTGATCTGAAATAGTTGTTTAAATTTTCGTTCTTGGTGTTAGTTCGCTCGTGCATTTTTAAGTACTATGGCACACATTCCATCAGCGCTAGAAGCTTTCTCGATGTCTAGCTTCATTAAAATACGCTGTATGAAGACATTGAGAATAGTGGGAGGGGTTTTCCTTGGAAATCGATAGTAGAATGTGAAGCAAACAGTTCAGCTAACAAGTTGGCCTTATCAAAACGTGTGGCAAAAATATTATCAGGTTATGTAAGTAGTGATATTATGGGTTTAGTGAAGTTTTGATTAATGGCCTTAGCGAACGATTAAAAGGACGTGGAATTGCTTTAACAGGCAAGAAGTTTGTTTTTACTTCTTTGACTATGAGCCCTCTTGATTTCATCTTTTTCGCATCTGTCTCGGTTGCGAATGAAGATATTATGATTTAGAACGTTAGGATTTTTACGCTATTGTCGATAGGTAAGATGTTTAGAAGCAACCGCTTCTTTGCATTTTCGATCGGCTTGCCACTGGGAGGGCATTTCTATAAAAAACGGATGTAAGCTTCTATGCTAGGCAAAATGACATCAGAAATCTGCTTAGCACAATCAATTACGGTGATTAAACAACTGCAGTATTCGCTGGAAATCACCCTGGTAAACTTTATGCTCCCAAGGTTCAGGGTCGTGTTGAAAAGTCAACAATTTGATGACGTAGATACCACCCAGTAGAATGTGATGGTGGTTTTAAACATGATTTCTAAAGATAGATTTTTAACGTTTCCGTATCTTTGTCAATAGCCTACGCTTATAAAGAGGGTCATATTATGTAGAATACTAGACCAAAAAGAAAATTGGTTGAAGGTTTTTATTAAATCGACAGTACCCCTATACTAAGTTGGGAATGTGGAATCTTTGGCACAATGATACTACTCAGAATATATCACCACTACACCAAACACTTTATTTTTGCACTCGACGGGCGTTTCGCTAACCATGTTAGCTTCATCAGTCAATCATCGCTCCTGATGAAGCTAACATGGTTAGCGAAACGCGCGTCGAGTGCAAAAATAAAGTGTTTGGTGTAGTGGTGATATATTCTGAGTAGCACCCCTATAATTTTATTAACACAACTTATACTTAATAAAGAAAGGACGAGATAAGATTCAAAATTTTTCTCTGAAGGCGTGAATTTTACTCCAAATTCATGTGTTCGTCTGTCTTTTTAAAAGACTGGTAATTCTTGTATTTTTTACTGGATTTTAACTATTTTTGGATATGTGGTCGAGATAATATTTGTGCCTAGTACTACGTTTTTAATTTTAAGTTCGATCACTTATAAAATAGTTGTGCGGATTGTAGAGGGTCGTTAAAAGAATACAATGAGTGATATTTTAACAATTTATGATAGGTCACATCATACTATCCAAACGTTGTGAGATTTTTTTTAAACGTATGTATATCGTATTAGACATATCTTCGAAATCACGTGACATACAATAATTCGATAATTTATGGTTTGTAAAATTACAGCACATTTGCAAGAATAACTTGGCAGATCTGCTTTAGCTGACTTACGAGCATAGTGTATTCTGTTGGTAAAACCAATACGCATCTATCTGTATTTTGCACCAATAAAATTCCCTCAGCGCCTATTAATTCTATTAATAAAGTTTTTATGAAGATATACCCGCAGAATTAAGGAGTGGTGGAGGATATGTTATCTAAGATACGACAGTATGTGATGGTAACAGTGTAAAAAGGGGTGGGCTATGGGTCATAATCTATGGTTTATATATGAGGCGTAAAGAATGGAGTGAGTTCGAAAATGAGTATGAACTAGTGCGTATTCTAACTTTGGCATGACGTTTAGTATACCAGAAATTACTACCATTTTCAAATACATTATTAGTTCAACATTTCAAATCAATGTATTAACAGACTAGTTTCACATTAGTGTTATTCTATTGTATTATATTGTTAATGGATGTATTTCAAACGTTGGGTGTCGTTCAGTCTCATCGACAATTTCGTCATGATTGGTGAGAGACATAAGAATGCCGTTATCGCCGACAATACTCGAGGTTTATCTGAACAAAAGTCTGGATGGTAATTATCTTTCATTTCGGCCGATTCGTTTTCAAATGTTTTTGGTTTTTTTTTGTAAGTTTTTGTGATTTACATTGTTTTTCTTTTTGTTTTGAATTTTTTAATATATTATTATATATTAAATTTTCAATTATTCAGTGTAATAAAACGGACGGTTTTAAAAAATTGAATTAAAACAACTGCGTATAGATTGGTTGACTATTTGACGAATTTGAGGTAATAGGTATTTTAAATGATCTCGAAGTAGATAGAGATTTAAAAAAAAAATAAGAATTACAATTTTTAAACCAGCCGAACCAAATTTTTTAAATCTAATTTAGGGTTGTGTTTTTAAAATTGGACGTTTTTTAACTGGCTGAAAATGGTAGCACTACGCGTGTTCTTTATTATTACTCTTCGCATAAGGAAAGACGTGGTCTCTACTTGACAATTTAAAATTAGTCTTTTTCAATGTTCAAAATCTTTACCAAGCATACCAAGTAGGAAAACTATATTACTAATTGAAAAACTTCTTTCTGAAATCAATGTCAACCCAATAATAAAACAAAACATCTTAAATTGCATTGCATACAGGGACGGTCTCGTAATGGGCAATCCACTTAGTCCTCTTTTGGCGGAAATATTTATGAATAACATAGAAAACCAAATAAGCAAACACCCACTGTTTAAAAAAATTGTATACTGGCATAGATATATTGATGATATCTTACGTAGTTTTACAGGAAGTGATAGACAATTTATCACATTTCAAAATTTTTTGAATAATATACACAAAAATATAAAATTCACCAGTGAAGTTGAAATCAACAATACCTTAAATTTCCTTGACGTAACAATAAAAAGACATAATAACAAACACAGTTTTTCTACCATAAACCGTCATATACTGACATAATTATCCATAATAACTCATGTTATCCACCATGTCATAAACTTGCAGTTTTCCATAATATGATTCACAGACTAATAAATATTCCTCTAAACCAAGACGATTTTCAAAAAGAAGTTAATATTATAAAACAATTAGTAGTAAATAATGACTATTCACCATCCATAATAGATAATACTCTCAAGAAAAAAACTTTACAAAAAAACCATTAGAACAGTTTTTCCGAGTAATAAAGAACCTTACAAAAACGTAAAGTCAATAACGTACTATGGTAGATGCAGTACTAAATTAAATTGTTTCTTGAGAAAATTAAATATTAACACAGCATTTAAAACATCGAACACACATTTATAAAAAATAACACAACTAAAACAGATAGAGACAAGAGATCCGGAGTATACAAATTAAAACAAAAAAACAGGAAGAAGTTTTTCAAAAAAAATAAAAGAACATGCTTTATCATACATCGATAGATAAAATAACTCAAATTACACAAATCATTTAACTGAAAATATCCACCAATCCAAACTTTGAAATATTACATACTTGCACAAAATTACCTAGAATCTTTAGAAATAAACAAACTGAAAAATTCAGATTCCTTAATAAATGAACAATTAGACTTAAATAATTCACCATTACTAAATATATTTTAATTAAATTATTTTATTACCTATATATTGTGAACTAACCATTTATTACAGTAATTTTATACTGATTTTGTAGCAAACCATCTGAAGAAGCTGTCGTACAGCGAAACATGTCATGGTGTTAAAAATAAAAAATTTAGTGAAAATTTAAATAGTGTTTTACTTCTTACAAAACTTCTATGTCATATATATTTTTGAACTCATGTTTTCATAAGCTTTTATTTGACACCCCACTCGATGACCTAGTAAAAATTTTTTTTTTCGTTTCCAATTGGTATCTCAACAACCATTTAAGTCAAAACTTAACTTTCAAAACTACACGGCTCTAATAGGGCCATCAATTCTTATATTAGTGCCAAATTCCAACCTTCTATGTCAAATAGTTTCGGAGAAAATCGGGTGTGATAGATGGACAGACAGACACCGAAGTGATGTTATAAGTGTTCAGTACGGAACTCTCAAAAGGAAAATAGTTTTTTTAAAAATCTTCAACTTCACATACTTTCTGATTTACTCGGGTGTGTGCGAAATATAAAATCTGTTTGATTAATTAATGTATATTCAGATTAGTTCGGATCAAAGAAACGTAATTCTTAGTAAAATCTAAATTAATATGAACTATATAAATTATCACTGAATTCATACTTGAACCGATCACATGCCTAGTTGATAACGAGGGGTCAAAATCTCCGACATTTTGATAAAAACGTTCAACACAGAAGAGATATATATGAAACAAATAAGATTTTTGAAGCTCTTCAGCAAAATTAAGTAGTTCATGAAAAACTACTAAAGAAAGAGGACATTCAAATACATGTGTTAATTAAAAAATATCAAAATGTTACGGTATATTGTTTTATTAAGTTTGCTTAATTATAGTGTCTGGTGTAATTGTCCAAGAGAACCAAGTATTTACCATTCACGATTTGATAGAACTCCTGGAGATAATGGCTACCAAATTAAAATTAATGAAAATCCAGACAAATATGTTCCAGGGAAATTATATACCCGTGAGTATTAGAGGAATAGGAGTTATTTGTATTATTTGTGACCTGAAGAAATCCAAAAAAAAACATAGTGTGTGCAAAAGTAAGTAAATGTGAAAAAAAAAATGAAGTTGACATTTTTGGGACCAAAATTTAAAAAAAAGTCCAAATGTCTAAGAAACTGGAAAACAGAAACAGGGGGGGGGGGAGTCTAAGCTGTTAGAGTTCCAGTTCAAGTATGTATGTTTTTCATTGACGGGTTTCGCCCCCCATATTTGTCGTCTGACCCTCTCTCTATATGTAGCTCTGCCTTTAGTGCTCTGTTTTTCTTTCCTTTGTATTCATATGCCTCAGTTTACTCCTTAAATCTGGCTATGCTATTGATTCTAAGTATACTGTATACTTTTAAGGACAACAAATGTTTATTTTAAAGAACCAATTTTTAATGAATAGCACTAGTCTAAATAAAAAGTTTCCCATATTTTATAAAATGTCCTTCCAAAGGTTTGTATTTTGTTAGTTTTTATAATAAAATATAACTCTAGCGATAGCCTTGTTTAAATAATATTTAAAATGGTTGGAAGTCACGTGATTTTCATTCGTTGTCATTACTGACATATTTACAAAAAAAATTGCTGAAAATGTGCTTATTCATTTTTGGAAAAATTTTAAAGGAAAAGTTGCTTCGTTATGTTATCTTAAGGGGTAAGGCCACTCCAGGTCTTAGAAAAGGCATCTTTTTTAAAGAGAATAATAGAAGCAGTCGAAAATTTATTTGAAGTACTTTATTAAATAAATATTTAAGTGTTCAAGAATGTTTTTTTAATCTTTTTAATTCAAAATGGTCGCTTCAGAAACCTTTTATGGGAGGTCTGAAACGGGCGAAACGATTGCTCCTGTAAATTTCAACCTAGAACAAGAAACCAAAAAAGTTTCATTAGTATATGTCAAAAACTAGTGGATAATGTATTGAAATTTGAAAATATCGTTTTTTTTTTTTTCCAAAAATGGTATACATTTGAAAAAAAAAATATTCATTTTTCACCTAAAAATTTCCCGAAAAATTATTTATAAAAAAGGAAGTTTATAGCTCATCGCAAAATCCGTTCTCAAAATTTCAAGCGAATCGATAAAGATTTGTGGCAGCATTTTCCCCGATATGAAAAAGGTGCGGCCATTTAAAGTACTTCAAATAAATTTTTGACTGTATTATACACTTGAAAAAAATTCGCGAAATTAGCCTTTTTTCCTGGGATCTGGAGTGGCCTTACCTCCTAATACATTACATAATTTTACTGGTCAAGTGATATTTTTGAATTTTAGCATTTTTTTTTGAAATTGTATTTGCGAAATATCTAAAAAAAAAGGGAACTCTTTGACTATAAACACAAAGCTTTTTTCTGTAAACTGAACACAATTTCCTTTTTTTGTTTCATCTAAATGTTGCTTATAATGAGATTTTTCAGTGAAGATATATAATAAACAATTTGTAATAAAAAAAAAATTATAGGAACTGATTTTTAATATAACAAAATAACGAACATAGAATTTAATTTCGAAAGGTTTAATAAAGTTTTGTGATGATAATTTCCCAATAAAGTAACCTTAAAAACTGAAAAATATTTTGCCATATGACATATTTCACTGTTTTCTGCACGCCGTAGTTTTTATCAAAAATTTGCTGAAGTCAAAAAATGTTTTATCGTCAAGCCCAAACTTTTATCTAAAATAACACATGTTCAATTTTACTCATACATAGTACTTTATCGGTGACACTGTACGCGGTGAGTCCAAAAATTCCCGAACTAACTGTATATAGCAAGAAGATAGACATAGAGAATGGACCGAGTATTAGCCTCACAAAATTGACCACTCTCTAGAAAGAGACAAAGCGACTGTGCGGTTAATATCTGTCTCTTTTTTATAGGTCTGTAATAATAACCAAGGCGCAATACCCCGAGACGGAATTCAAGGCGAGAAAAAGACAGCCACTGGACGCACATTCGCTTTGTCTCTCTCACACGTTTGCGTCCGTATTTACTTCACAGCGAGATAGGAAACGCTCAGTTCATTCTCTATGTCTATGAACAATTATGTGAAACAATATTGACTACCGCCGAGAGGTGGCGATTGTTTAGTGCGTTTTGTTTGTACGTTTGGGTAAATGTCCAATTGTGCCATTCTATGAATTTTACAATAGATAGAAAAAAGAGCATCACTTACGTGTGAAATTTTGTTTTAAACTAGGGAAAGTGCTACTGACACTGTATTAAATGATTCGGAAAACACTCAAATTTTCGAGTGGTTCTCGCGATTTAAAGCTAGTCAAACCTTGCTGGAAGATACTAAGGGGAGAAATACGAGTACCTTTAGATGAGTAAAAATGAGTGAATTATTACAATTTTTTTTTAAAAAAGAAAAAGTCATTTAAAATTTCTCAAACAAAAGATCATTTATTCATATATCAAAGTACAAAAAAAAAATTATCAAAAAAATGTCTCAAAATTGCTGCCATAGAATACGATCATTGTTTATGCTTTCGGAAGGACTTGTTTCACGACGTACAAGATAGCGTTTGCTACGTTGATCTGAAGCATATAAACATTTTTTTTCTATTCGTTATAAATGTGGCTTCTATATGACATTAAAAAAGCAAAAAAAAATTAAAATTACAAAAATTAGAAATTTTTACAAAAAATTTACTAATAATGATCAAATTTTCACATATAAACGCAACAAACAAAAATATTTCTAATAATTTTGAAAAACTCGTTCATCATATCGAAGACAATTATATTATTTAGTTGTCTGCATAATTTCAAGAAAATCGGATGAGTAGTTTTTATGTAATCGTGTACGAGAGTTCCAGAAACATGGCGTTTAAAGTTTCAAAAAGTAAAAACTGAATAATCTTCAGGACTTCCCGGCTAGTCTGTTATTCCAGGGCCATTTAATAGTCCCTCAGCTTCCTCGTAAAACTCATTTTGCTGTGAGATGTGTGTCTGTTAAGATGGAACGCCCATCCTGTCGATCAATTCTAGTGCTAGTCGATTTCTTAGCGTATGGCATGGCTTGCTTACCAATCGTAATATCTAATTCCTTCAGCTGCAATATACGATGCAATTTCAGTAATTTTCAAACCAGAATTCTGATGTTTTGGAGTCATTCGCCAAATGGTAGCACTGAAGCTCTCGTTTGCGTTCTGTGTGTGGCCGCCTAAGCATCGTTCTAATAAATTATCTCGGGATAGATTTTGGTAGATTGGGAGAATATATTTTTGTATATCTGGATTTAGTGGTGCAAGGTGCTCCAATAACTTTAAATCAGCTTCAGTAGCTTTAGCTTACTGCCATTAGCACCAACTCTCAACACCAAGTGGACAGTATTCGTGATTAGAATTTTCGTCTTTTGAGCACATGGGGTAATAGGTCACTAAAATTTCTACTTTTATATCCTGGACACTATTAATATTTCTACCAATAGCCAAGCCATAGTTACATAAGCTTTTTTATGTAACTATGGCTTGGCGGTAAAGACATATCTACACATACTTATACATGCTTTCAAAATATTTATCCTGTACATGGGCCAACGGTAAAAACATTTTAGAAGAAAGAACAATAGAAAGCAAGCGTTCCTACCTAAGCATCCGATTGTACCTGTGGCGCGTTCTAAAACCGAGCAGAGGCGAGTCAATTTAGCGGGCTATAACTTTGGCGGGAATTCGAATTTCGCTTTGAAACTTTAGGAATATATTCTTGAAATATTCTACAATCATTTTATGAAATAATCTTAAACCGCTTTTTTTGAAAGTTATAAAGGTATTTCCCTCCTTAGGCAAGAATTAGGCATCGCGGCGAAGTTTGATCCACACTTGTTGACAAGTGATCAAAAGCAGCGACGCATTTATGTTTGCACTGAACCATAACTTCTTGCTTTTGTCGATGAAACCTTTTTAGCGAGAGTCATTACCACCGATAAAAGCTGAATGTGCGGCTATGATCCAGAAGCGTAGCAACAATTATTGCAGTGGAAGATTCCTGATTCATCGAGAACCAAGAAATGCCGACAAGCGAAGAGCATGCTCATTTTTATTTTTCGATGTTCTGAGACACCTTCGCGAGGATATTTGAATAAAATGGCCCAATTTTTCGAGCGAGAAGAGTTTCCTTATACATCAAGGCTATGCACCAGCTCAGTTCGTTCTATACCTAACAGTTTTTGGCGACGAATTCCATGACTGTCATTCCTCATTTTCTTTATTCGCCTGATTTGGTAACCTGTAATTCTGGGTTGCGGCCCCATTGGAAGGTAAAGTTAAAGGGTTGTCACTTCGAGACGGTATATTAGACACAACGTAAATCGCAGATAGCGCTCGAGGCGGCGACAACAACGATCTCCCCAAAAATGTTCGAACAGTGGAAAAATCGGTGGGGTTGGTGCATTTGGGTACGGAGGGCTACTTTGAAGGCGATTGCGGTCACGAAGCCAGATAGCGGTATCTTGAGAATTTTTGGAACGACATGTATCATAACAATATTAAGCGGATTCGAAAAACTGAAAAAAAAAACCGGCACTCGATAAACGGGTGTTATTTTTTTTTATTTCACGTTAACATTCTGTACAGCATTGTAAAGTTTCTATCTGTCTTCTATATTTTATGAAATAATAACTTTGCTAGCCGCTCCGGAACTTTTGAGTGCATGTCATAGTAATTACACAAAGTTAACTTTTCCATAACCAAAAAGTCATATATTACCATTGATTTCTCTGGACTACACTATGTTATCAGATTTCAGTATATTCTTTAATTGTTACTCAGTTTCAGATTCCTAGACACGAAAAGAACATTCATAGTGATAGTTATCAAGCTACCCTCTCGTATGTTTCATACCTCTTATATTTAAATATAAATAGTAATACTTAAAATTTAGTCACTCTCCACGAAAAAATAGGAAATATTCTTATCACGCTATTGAAATTCGAGACAATTTATTTACTTCATTCTATTCACCTCCTTTTTTTAAAGCAATATTAATCAAAAATTAAATTTTAAGTCAATAACTTATTTTGTGAGACGGTAAGTGAGGAACAAATGCTAAGATTTAAAAAGATTTTTTTTATTAATACAATTAGTGGGAAGACTAATTGTATTAATAATGCTAACAAGCTATCAAATGTTTATTGAATTCCTTCTTCTTCTGATGCCTATCCGTTTCGGATGGTAGCGATCATCATAGCGATCATCATAGCGATCCTGATTTTGTTAGCTGCCTCTCTGAAGTGTTGGATCAATGTCATTCCAAACCATTTTCTTAAGTTTGCCGGCCAAGATATTCTTCTTCTGCCAGGGCATCTCTCGCGAGCCACGACCCCCTGTATGATATTTTGTAATAACCGATATTTTTCGTTTCTCATGATGTGGCCTAGATACTTCAATTTTGTTTTCTTGATCGTTATCATGAGTTCAGATCCATGACCTTTTCTGCGGATAACTTCTACGTTTGTAACACGATCGGTTCAAAGAATTCTTAGTATTCTTCTGTAAATGCGTCAACTATCTACTCTGTGGCCTCTGATATTATCAACGCTTCGGAGCCGTATTTATTAACTCGCCGGGTCAACATCTGTCAAAGGCCTCCGTGTAGTACAGAAAGCATGCACATACATCGCAGTTCACGTCTCTACACCGCTGAATCAGTATTTGCATTGAGAATAATGTGCCTAAGGTATTTTGGAAACCAAATTGCGATTCGTTTATATACTCCTGTACAACCGCAGATCACTTTAAGAAAGATCTTTAGAACATGAGTCATAAGGCTGATAATTCTGAAGTCTCCGCAGGCCTTCGCAATAGGTTTTTCGGTAACGAAATGAAGGTGGAAATTAGCCAATCATGCTGGAATTGTATACCAGATTATACGGTTTAGTTGGAACTTTGACGTAGTGCCAGTTGAAGACTTTAAAAGTTTTACCTTTAGAATATGACTCATAAGGCTGATAATTCTGCCTTCGCTATAGGTTTCTTCGGTAACGAAATGAAGGTGGAAAACAGCCAATCGTGGGAGATTATGGTATTGTACACCAGACTAGACAGTTTAGTTGGAGCTTTGACGTAATGTCAGTTGAAGACTTTAAAAAGTATATCGTCGGGACCAGGCGCTTTTCCGTTTTTGGTTCTATTTATGTTTGTACCACTGATACAGTTATATCTGGCCCTAGTTCTGGTTTGTCAGGGCGGCGTCATCTTTAAATAACTGTAAGATATATCTATGCCACACTTGGACTTTTCAATTAATAGCTTGCTCATCGACGATATTTCTTTGATATTCGATTATTTGTTTTAATAACCGATATTTAAATATATTTTAACTATTAATTTATTTTTTCTTTTAGTATATCTTATGGGGTCCCAAACCTTTACAAAGCTACAACAATTTCAAAGATTTATCATCAATGTAGAATCTACTGACCATTCTGAAATGATTTCACCGCAAAATGTAGGAAGTTTTCAACTTTATGGTGACAATTTAACTACTTTCAATGAAGAATGCGTTAATACTATTTCTGAAAGAAGCCCTTTAAATAAAACTGAAGTATTCTTTATGTGGTCCGCACCTCCACCTGGATCTGGCTGTGTAACATTCAGGTATAAAATATAAAATTGTTCTAATGTTTAATATTAAATTGCACTTACGAGGGAGGATTGATTAGTTCGGTAGATTTCTATGAAATGAATGGAAATTTTGTTAAGTGGCATGACTGTTGGTAAGCGTGATTCTTATAACAGTTGTGTTCAAAGTTTGTTGGCAACTATCGTGAGGGATCAGTGGTACACGTATTGTACAATGTTAAAACATTTTTATTTAAAAAAGACTGCTGTCCAGATAAAAATTGAACTGAAGCAAGCTCATGGGGACTCCGCACCAGCACTCAAGACTATTTATTACTTGATACATTAATTTAAATGTGGCCGTACGAGCTCTGAAGATGCTGTAAGTTCAGCAGGCCTGATTGAGGTTTCTTTTGAAGAAATGGTCAGAAAAATTCATCGTATCGTGATGGAAGATCGTCGCATTAAGCTTTGTGAGATTGCTAAGGTGGTAGGCATCTCAAAAGAACGGGTACATAATATCCTGCATGAAGTTCTAAAAGGGAAAAAGCCGAATGCGTTATGGATGCCACGTTTGTTGACTCCAGACCAAAAATGCACGAGGAAGGATATTTCGAAATTGTGTTTGGAACGACTATTATGCACAGTTCAAAATATTTTTTTTTCCTGGGGGAATAAGAAAATTGAATTCTCGCTTTACCAAATGTATCGAGCTCACTGGAGATTATGGTGAGAAATAAATTTTTATTTTGGCAAGTTATTTACCCTGTTTTTCGTACGACTTTTCAATTCACTTTAGCAAATATAAAACAAAATATGGCCATTATCAAATATATAGATAAAAGTTCCAAAGAGGACGACTCCCTTTAAAAATGTGTTCAAGTAAACATAGTAAACCATCATTATTACTTCCCAATACTTTGTGCATTATAATACTGAGGTTTTATTTTCATTTTGAATTATATAGCAAGTAAAAAAAGTTTTCAAATAGGGTTTTAACTGATATGTTTTAAACTATCGTTAGTTTGTGCTGTTGTTTGTGGTACTGTATCTTGATATAAGGCAAATCTTTTATTTTGAATGAAATATACCGAATATTTCTGAGAAATCATAAATTTTAATTTTTTTCTTTCTAAAAATGTGTATGTTATAAGTATGCTTAATACAGCTCTGAATAAGCAATTGCAGCAATTAGTGTTTACCAAAAAATTTACAGAATATGTGTCTATTTATAAACACTTTATTATTCATTGCTAAAAGCAACTTTTCAAGTAGTTAATAATAAAATAATAATGAAGATATGTATAGTACTAATATTCTAATACAAAGCATTAGTATGGGGTGCAATTTATATATATATATATATATATATATATATATATATATATATATATATATATATATATATATATATATGTATATATATATATATATATATATATATATATATATATATATATATATATATATATATATATATATATATATATATATATATATATATATATATATATATATATATATATATATATATATATATATATATATATATATATATATATATATATATAAATATATATATATATATATATATAAATGTCGTCAGACTTGAAAGTCTCCTACATTATTTCCACATACAATTTTTTTGCCCATTTTTAATTACAACAGGTTATACATATGTAGGAATTTTAAGTTCTCAATTGTAGTTTATGTAAATCTCAATATAAACATTAACTTTCTTTGACTACAATTTCATTTAAATTAGTTCAGCAGGAGTAAATTTCTTTCTTAATTAGTTTAATTAAAATGTAGACATCTAGAAGAGAATCTATATCTCTTGAATTCAAAATGATTGAAAAAATGAATGTAACTAAATCTTGGTTCTACATCTGTATCATTATCAAAAAATGAGGTTCTTATGATATATTTTGTATATTTTTTAATATGAAGCTTACATTAATACTGTTTCATACATTAAAAGAACAAAGCTTACATTAAAAAAAAACCGGCCAGGTGCAAGTAAAGATTTGCGCAATTAGTAAACAAGAGCGACTCGCCACTCGGTTAGAGTTACCTCCATCATATGTCAAGAAACATAGTTTTCATAGTTTGTATACCAGAAAATTTATTAAACGTAATGCACTCGTGATAATTTTCACTCAATCTACACTTTGCGGGGAATTTTTTGAATAGTATTTTTCGAGATAAGATGGGGAACATCGATTTTTGACAATTTTTTTAAAATAATACAAAGAAAAGTACACCAAAGTATTACATCGTATATATTTTTGAACTCGTATTTTCACGAGCTTTCATTTGATACCCCACTAGATGGTCTGGTCAAAAATTTTTTTTTTCGCTTCCGATTTCACCCCACAAAACTAAACCCTTAAGCCAAAATTTAACTTTCAAAACTACACGGCTCTGATTGGGCCATTAATTCCTATATTTATGCTGAATTTCAATTTTCTGTGTCAAATAGTTCCGGAGAAAATCGGGTGTGACAGACGGATGGACGGACAGACAGATACTGAAGTGATGCCATAAGTTTTCTGTATGGAACACTAAAAAGGAATTTTGAAAATTGGTCAATTATTTTGCTTGCCTCATTGGGGGCTCTTCACTCGAGGCTCTCAAGACCTGCAATTTTAGGCCTTACTGTGGGACTGTCCGAGCCACCGTGAAAGTGCTCGGCAAAGAACCAGAGGCAACGCCTGAGATCGAACAAGTAGGGGAAGGGGGTAGTCGGCAATAAAATGTCTGACTTAGGTGTATCTCTTACATAAATAAACCTGCACCACAGCAAAAGCGCCTCTGCTATCCTGGCAAGGGTCATAGCTGGCAAGGCTCATAGCTTATTGCCCTAATACAGGAACCATGGCTCGTTAAGAATGCCATTAAAGGACTGGGAGGAATTGGGAAAATCCACATACCATACCCAGTTCAGAAGAACAGGACTTTCATAGTGACGAAAGGTCTGAATGTAATCCTTATGCCACCACTTAGCAGTGGTAATCTCACGGTCATCAAAGTTAAGCTAAATTTGGAAGAAGGAAGAAAGGTGGATGCACTGATAGGGTCAGGTTACATGCCTTACGATTCACCGGTACCTCCACCCCATCAAGAAATTAAAAAATTAATTTACTACGCTAGGGAAAAGCGGATAGAACTCCTCTTAGGATACGATGGAAACTCACATCACGTTGCGTGGGGAAGCAGCAACATAAACGATAGAGGTCAAGCTGGTCAAAGACTGGAGGGTCTCGAATGAGCCCTTTGGGTCGGACCACCAACAAACGACGGAGAAAGCGAGGACAGTATTCACATTCTGTGCAAATGTCCCGCACTAATGGTAAAAAGATATAGATACGGGGGTTAACTATTCTGTGAACCCAAAGATCTACAAGAGGTCAGGGTAAATAGCCTATGTCTCTTGGTAGAAAATGCCGCACTGGGACTGCGCCCCTGATTTGACTTAGTGGGGAGTCACAGAAGAACTTTTAGATCTAGGTGACACCAGGGACTTTTTACTACTACTACTACTTTTGATTATACGTGTTTGAATTTAGACCTGAATTTCTAACAATTTTTCCCACTTTTTTTTTTGGTCTAAATATTTTCTAATTCGTATATTTTAGAGCAATGGTGTTGGAAGATGCTGAACATTGGTATGCAGATGATGGAGGACTTAGTAAAACATTCTGTGAGCAAACAGAAAAAGATATAAAGTTCAATGAAGATGATTGTTGTGCCTGTGAAGAAGCTAAATATAGCGTAAGTCGGATTTCCATAAAAAATCGTATATCGTCTCCAAATTGATTTACTATTGCCTTTTAGAATAAAATAAATAAACTTGGACTGCATCATTAAACAAAAAAAAGTATGTTTATTTTATTTTTAGTTGGTTTTTGAAGGAATCTGGTCAAAAGCAACACATCCGAAGGATTATCCCTTTTCATTATGGTTAACCCATTTTTCAGATGTCATTGGAGCATCTCATGAAAAAAATTTCAGTTTTTGGGGTGAAGGACAAATAGCGTCTGAAGGTAAATATTAAGAAATTGCGTTTTAAGTACTTCTAAACGGTATTTCTTTTGTTTTGTTTGAGAATGATAATAATTATGAACCGATTCAAAAGAAGTTGATCTGAGACCGCCTGTGCTTATATCAAAAAAGAGATATTTGTGTGATCCAAAAAATTACAAGTTAATAAGGTGTCTGGATCATGCATCTAACAGTGCTTCGTAGAACGATCTGTTAAGCGGTTAAGAAAATTTACGCGTTGATGGGCCCAGCGCTCAAGACAGTATAATATATAATATATAAGACTACCTTAAAGATATGATTTTTTTTATGGGTCTAGCACACGTGCTGCAGGGAAGTCCCTAAAGCGCTCCAGGAGCGGCAAGTGTGCGGAAAAAGCGACTCATGTTGTTCTTGAATTGCTGTAAATTGTACTCGGTGGGAAACACAGCCCTGGGCAAGTTATTCCAAAGAGATGATGTTCTCCATATAAAAGACTGTTTGAAAAGCGTTGTACGTCTCATGAGGTTCTTTTACATCTCCTGTAATCTAGTACCAACTGCATCTTTAGAGCCTATTACATTTGAGAGGGTAGTATTTCGCGTTAGGCTCGTTATTAGTTTATATTTCAATTTTACCCTTGTTAGTGTCGAACAACTCAGGAATATTCTTGAAACACGTCGGGGAACCAAATCTATAAAGAAGCGCATCTGTTTTACATGAATGATCTAAAATGTATGCGTCTAAAAAATCATGGTTTAAATTTGGTCTAGAAATATGCGACAGTACAGTTTGGCCGAATGGAGACCAAAATAGCATACAGTTTAGAGACGGAAATATTTTACGACATGTATATGATGAAGACCTATATATGCTTGGTCATCGATCTATATTCCACAACAGGTAAGTTAGCTCATTAAAGCAAGTATGAACAGCAGTTGCGTAAAATGTAGCAAACTACTAGCTAAAAAGAGTAGCTAGCCGTTCGAGTTCTTCTCTATTCCTTGGGTGTATTGAAATGAACTACAGATCAGCTGCGCAGTGTTGACACCGGCATTCAAAAGAAAATTGAGACACTACGACACGGCGACTTTAATACATTAGAAATATTCCAGCTTTTACGAGAACTTAGTTCAGGATGAGTGCTATCATTACACTGACGTACTGTACTCATTTTGCTGGAGGTCAGGACCCAAGAAGCCAAGCTAAAACGGCTACTTCCTAGATCAATCGATATAACTGAGCGTTTTAAAATTTTCTAGGTTTTAGGAGTTTAGCGGAATGGGGTTCAGTTCGAATGATGGAGATAGAACTAAGAGCAAAAGCCAAATATTTAAGAACAATTATTAAGGCAGCTGGTTTATGGCATCCAAACGTCAACACTAATACAACTGCCACGTTTAAAGTCGATAGAAGACATCACTTGATTTCTTTGGCTTCTATGTTTGGTAAGTAGTAATGACTTCAACGGCCGAATATCAGCATTTTATTTGGGGGAGGGGATATAAAAAAATCATTTGACATTGTATATTTATGTCATTAAATCTAGTCCCTTGTAAAAGTTGGCATCATAAATTTTAACAAAAAATTATATAATTCTTACAAGCGCTAAAAAAGGGTTGGTAATAATAAAATAGAATAGAATAAAAAAATGAGTGTTGTTGAAATATCTTGCAATCGCACACCTTACACACTAAAGTACACATTCATATTATGTACGTACATGTTATGTACGTACATATTATGTACTTAGTTAGCTTTACCATATATAGGATGTCTCATTTAAAACTATCCAATTGAAATAAGTCGAAAATATATCATTTTTATAAAAAAATACAACACAGGAAAAGAGGAGGACATTTTTTATCGTTACCATTTCAACGATTATTTTTGTCTTTACAGCTGCGTCTCAATCTCTTTAAACAGGATTTCCTATCAATATATGATTCATTTTTAGTGTTCCATACGGAACACTTATGGGAACACTTTGGTGTCCGTCTGACTGTCTGTCACACCTGATTTTCTCCGCAACTACATGACACAGAAAGTGGAAATTTAGCATAAAAATTGATGGCCCAATCGAGCCGCGTAGTTTAGAAAGTTAAATTTTGACTTAAGGGGTTAGTTTTAGGGAGTGAAATCAGAAGTAAAAAAAAAATTTTTACCAGATCATCGAGTGGGATGTCAAATGAAAGCTTGTGAAAACAAGTGTTCAAAATTAGATGTAGTACTTGTGCACACTTTGTATTATTTTTAAAAGAATGGTCAAAAACCCCTGTCTACCGACTCTACCTCAACAACTACTGATCAAAAAACTTTGAAAAAATTCTAGAATAGGTTCCATAAAGTGTAGTTTGAGCAAAATTTATCACGAGTGCATTACGTTTGATACTTTATCTGGTATAAAAAAACTAGTTGCCCCCCAAAATACTGAAAGTTGTAAATTGAACCGGGAGTGATAGCTACTGCTTTAAGCATTAGGTACCGAGTGAAAATAATTTTAATTTATTTGTTTATAATTAAACAAATATTTAGGTAGTAAATATTTGTATTAAACTTTTACCACTAGATTATAGATTGAGAGATTCATTTATTGGCTTAGGTAGCTAAGATGCTACAACTATTATACATTATGGACTAAGAAAAAACGTGAAAATACATATTGGATCTTAAGATATATACATGCCTGAAACTCTTTGTCTTATTCTGGTTGGTCTGACTAGCCTGCTGAGTTAGTTTCTGCCTAGACATGTTTGTAATCTGGGCTCTTAATTCTTTTATTGAAAACTCATTTGGGGAGTGTTTTGTGAAGTCACTGATCATTTTATACCTCTGTAACAAAAATTCTTATCCTAAAGACAATCACAGTACGGAACACTAATTGCGCAAGTCCAACTTGTGCTTGGCCAGTTTTTTATGTTGTCATTTATTTATTTATTTTGAATTAAAGGACCCACTCCTGATTGGGTAGTTGGTGTTAATGGCTTAAACTTGTGTCTTAAAAATTGCACTTGGATTGAAGACAAGGTGGTGGATTTATTCCCTTACGATGCAGGAACTGACAGTGGTATAACGTACATGGTAATATAATTTCAATATATATAAGACATTTTTTTAAATTAGTTGTTTCTGATTCAATATAAATATATATATATATATATATATATATATATATATATATATATATATATATATATATATATATATATATATATATCTTTTTAAGTCACCAAATGCTGAAACAAATCCAAGAGAAAGAATGTACCGTATTACAACCACATATCCAGAAGATCCAAGAGCACCATTCTATGATCCTAGCAAGAAAGAAATGATTCCTTTGGCAAAACTGTATCTTAAAAGGGAAAAAGTAATACCTAAACAGTGTGACGAAACTTTTCTTAATGCTCAATTGGATGTCAGCGAAAATACTGAAGATACATCAAGGCGTAAGTACAGCTTTACTACTTGTTGTGGACGCGGGGATCCCAATTACTAATTGGACGGAAGAATGAACTGCAATACCATGTCCAGAAGCTGGGATTTTTAATTTATTTTATTACGGTATTAAGATTGACGTTTAAATATATGTAGGTCACCCTTATGTAAGATCACAAAATATGATCGGGTAACCATCTTACAAACCAATATCATAGAAAATATAGCAATCATTACAGAAAAATAAACAGATGGAACAAAACGTCATCGCAAAACGAAGCCGGCTGGCTACTGCCGGCACATAAAAATGTGTCTTGTCGAGTGTCTCAGAGATACCGCCTACGTAGAAGTTGTATTACATGTCACAAGGAACAAATATGCTTGGAATTTCTGAAAAACTCGGCGAGGAACAATTTAATGATCTAGCTCGGTGATTGTACTTTGATACACTGTTACCCTTCTTAAGTCGTAACAGATGACTAAACTATCACTATTTCAGTGCGCTTTACTTTTAAATTAAAGTACTATTACTTGGTTGAGGTGTCTTTTTGTAAACAGTATAGGGGTGACAGTGGGATTGCAGTGGAATATCGCGTAACTGTTTTAAACATACAAGTTAAGCGATGAATAGACGAAAGATTTAACAAATGAAAAACGACAACTTATTATAAAGAAAACATTTTTTTTTTGTTTTTAGAGGAATGTGCTGTGACAGAATATTCTGAATGGAGTAAGTGTTCAGTGACGTGTGGTAAAGGTTTAAGAATGAGATCTAGAGAATACAGAATGCCTCAAAAAGCTCAAATGTTCCAATGTAACAGGCAACTTATTTCCAAGGAGATGTGTGTCGCTGCAGTTGCAGAATGTGAAGGGTAGGTTTTTATTTTGATTTGTACCTAATAAAAGAGTCAAAAGAAATATTTTTAAAATGAATGTAAAAACCCAATTCCATTTATATCTTGATAATACATTATGTTTTGATTAATCTTTCTTGTCTACTAGTTTTTATTTATGAAAATGGTTAGCCACAAATCTTTATCATCCGACATTTTATACTACATTTTGCATTACCCTATAGCTGTGGATTGGTCGAGGCAAAGCCTATTCGGTCCTTATTCGCCCTGTCATTCATTCAACTTCGACAGCAATCTCGATCGTATTGTTTCTCTTTGTTTTTTTCTTCGATTTATACCGGCTTGCTTCCCGTTACTCACATCAGTTTGCAGCTTTTGAAATGTTGATTTAAAAAATTGCAATCTGGGTTTTTGGAACTTTCAGTTGTACTTGGTCAGCCTAACCCCAAGACAAAATTTCTTCCGGATCTTTATTAAGTTGTTACGACTGCTTTCTGTTTGAATTGAGCCATTTGATGGTTTGTCTAGCTAGAAAGAGAGGATAAAGTGGGATGTAGGCATGATCGACATGAATATTCAAGATGACGGAAAGAAACCCATCGGTTGCAACTTGTAAGGAATATTGTTTGAGAAAATTAGAAAATCATTTCAAACAAATCATAAAAGCTAAGCTTACAACAGCCTATTATACCAAACACCGTTAAATGGTTTGGACATGTCATCCGTAACTGCTTGATACTTGATATTGTTGAACTGCGTGGGTGACGTAAGTCCTATTGATCGCTAATTGCCTAAAGCATATTGATGATCCCAAGGTCTAATAATAGTTATTGGTATTCCTGGAAGCAATAAAGGTATAATATATGTAACACTTCTGTAACAGACAGTGAGATTCAACACGCTGCTAAAAAATTAAATAAGCTGACCGCAGGACCTGATGGTATTCCATCTTTTATGGTTAAAGATTGTATGGGTGCACTTATAGTGCCTCTAAAATATATATTTAATTTGGCGTTAAGGACGTTAACATTTCCGGGAGCTGCAAGGAAATGAGGGTAAGCCCAATTTTGAAATCCGGCGAACGTAGCGAAGTAAACAATTATCGACCTATTTCTATTCTGAACAATTTTTTGAAGCTGTTTGAAGTAATTCTGTATAATCGCATTTATACTCAGGTTAGAGGCATTCTGTCAACCGATCAACATGGATTTATTGATGGTAGATCCACTGTAACAAACTTGGGAGTTTATACAAACTTTACAGAGAACGTATTAGGCGCAGGAGGGAGGTTGACGTAATATATACGAACTTTTCTAAAGCCTTTGATAGAATATCTCATTTCGTTTTGCTGCAGAAGCTTTGGCTTATGGGTTTTGGTGTGGATGCGTGCAGTTTGTTTTCTTCATATTTGGGGGGCCGCTCTCAGTCAGTACACTATAATGGATATAGTTCCGATTCCTATACCGCAACGTGCCACAGGGATCCAATGTTGGTCCCCTACTATTTTTGCTATATATTAATGACCTCTGTGATACTCTGAATTGTGACAGACTGCTTTTCATTGATGATCTCAAGCTCTATGCGCTCGTATCATGTATTCAGGACTGTAGACTGCTTCAAACTGAGCTTTGCGTGCTTGAGGATTGGTGTAAGCACAATAAATTAGGCTTGAATATTTCTAAATTTAAAATTATGTCGGTGACGAGGAAAAACCATATAATAACATATGAATATTCACTAGGAACGTCAACTCTCGGGCGCACCAACAGTGTAAGGGACCTGGGAGTAGTATTCGATAACAAAATGAATTTTTCTAATCACGTAACGGTGGAAGCCAATCGTCTATATGGCTTTATAGTGCGCAACTGTAGAAACTTTAATAGTGAACGATCTTTAATACTGCTATATGAGTCTTACGTGAGATCCAAACTGGAGTATGTCTGTCTTATTTGGAGCCCATATTATTTATGCTACAAACTAATGCAAGAACGAATTCAAAGAAGATTTCTAAAATATTTATCATATAAGGTAGATGGTGTCTATCCAATGAGAGGAATAGAGTACTCTTTGTTATTGGAGAGATTTAATCTTCAATCATCTGAGGTTCGCAGAGAGTGTTCATCTATAGTTTTCTTATATAGAATGTTGCACGGAGTCATCGACTGTCCTCAGCTGCTATCGGAGGTGGTTATATTGGTGCCTAGTATTAATTTACGAAATACTGCTACTTTTGTTTGTTCACGTGCTAGGACTAATCTCAGATTAATTGAACCAATCAATGTTATGTGCAATAAATTTAACTTAACTAGTAATGAATGTCACATTTTTGCAGTCACCGAAAATAAGATTCGGTCAATATGTTTGGATCATTTCACTTGATAGGACATTTATAAAAATTCTTTTAGAAGCTTATTTTGATTGTTGGATGTATGTAACTAATATTTGTTTTATTTCTCTTTTATTCTAACTTGTACTGCGCTGATCCATTTAATTTCTTTATTCATTTTTATTTCTTTCTTTCTTCTTCTTTTTTTGTTGTTTTTGTCTATTTTTGTTGTTACTTTAGTTTTAAGAGAAAATTTCATTCATAGTCTTCCTTGTTTTCCCTGTAAATGGTTCTTACTGTTGGGAATAAAGCTATTATTATTATTATTATTATTAATAATAACACTAGGTCAATGCCAAATTTAATAATAATAATAATTCGCCGTCATAGTGCAGCGTTGCGTGCCCTATATTACCATCTTAAACATTCTTCCGGTATTGATGACGTTCCCAGACTGCCGTATCTTCCGGGAGAGATCGAGTAGGTTGTAGAAAATAATAAGTGCCGCATTTACTGAGAGGAGAAAAAACGTTCTACGTGCAAAGATTTAAACTAAGAATATTCAGTAAAAATGATGGTCCTAGTCATCGGAGTTTTAGGAGGAATTAAGAACATATTCCTAAAGAACCTTAAGAAGATACCGGCTTGCTGTGCCTCGGCTGATTCACTAGCAACGAAGATGTAGAGGTAGATGGAACTGATTACAGCATGTGTGGGTCAGAGCCACAGGATTCGTCGCGTCGGATTCTTTTTTCTCTTTTAGATAGTAATAATAATAATAGAGTACCCAGAGAGTACTCTCACCTTTATGACGAACGATGTTATCTATGTATTACCGAAAACTGATAGTATCTAACAGGTTATATATGTACCTGGAGAGGACTAACTGCTGGATGACCTAAGGGATCAAGGGGCAGTAAGGAGCAGCTGGCTACCGACTCAGTAATAATGTCAAACATAAGGAAAACTAAATGCTCTTTACAAACTGCACAAATCGATTATCAGAAAAGTGTTATATATGTACCTGGAGAGGACTAACTGCTGGATGATGTAAGGGATCAAGGGGCAGTAAGGAGCAGCTGGCTACCGACTCAGTAATAATGTCAAACATAAGGAAAACTAAATGCTCTTTACAAACTGCACAAATCGATTATCAGAAAAGTGTTTGACAGTATACCTCATTCTTGCCTCTTGAAAATATTAAGGGTTTTACGGGGTTGAGAGACATATTAGGTAGTTTTTAAATCATAATATGCAGCAGTGGAAAACGATACTGTTTATCAGATCACCGGAGAAGACGATGAATCCAGGAAATATTAACATATTATATATAACAGGGGGATTCACTCAATCCTATCTGATTTTGTCTTGCTTTCCGTTGATAGATTAAGTTGCTTAATAATCAGAGGACAGAATTCACACGGCCTCACAGCAACAAAAAAATTAGCCATCTATGGTATATGGATGACTGAAGCTCTATGCACCAACGAAGTACGATCTCCATAATCTTCTTCATTCATAGTCTTCCTTGTTTTCCCTGTAAATGGTTCTTACTGTTGGGAATAAAGCTATTATTATTATTATTATTATTAATAATAACACTAGGTCAATGCCAAATTTAATAATAATAATAATTCGCCGTCATAGTGCAGCGTTGCGTGCCCTATATTACCATCTTAAACATTCTTCCGGTATTGATGACGTTCCCAGACTGCCGGATCTTCCGGGAGAGATCGAGTAGGTTGTAGAAAATAATAAGTGCCGCATTTACTGAGAGGAGAAAAAACGTTCTACGTGCAAAGATTTAAACTAAGAATATTCAGTAAAAATGATGGTCCTAGTCATCGGAGTTTTAGGAGGAATTAAGAACATATTCCTAAAGAACCTTAAGAAGATACCGGCTTGCTGTGCCTCGGCTGATTCACTAGCAACGAAGATGTAGAGGTAGATGGAACTGATTACAGCATGTGTGGGTCAGAGCCACAGGATTCGTCGCGTCGGATTCTTTTTTCTCTTTTAGATAGTAATAATAATAATAGAGTACCCAGAGAGTACTCTCACCTTTATGACGAACGATGTTATCTATGTATTACCGAAAACTGATAGTATCTAACAGGTTATATATGTACCTGGAGAGGACTAACTGCTGGATGACCTAAGGGATCAAGGGGCAGTAAGGAGCAGCTGGCTACCGACTCAGTAATAATGTCAAACATAAGGAAAACTAAATGCTCTTTACAAACTGCACAAATCGATTATCAGAAAAGTGTTATATATGTACCTGGAGAGGACTAACTGCTGGATGATGTAAGGGATCAAGGGGCAGTAAGGAGCAGCTGGCTACCGACTCAGTAATAATGTCAAACATAAGGAAAACTAAATGCTCTTTACAAACTGCACAAATCGATTATCAGAAAAGTGTTTGACAGTATACCTCATTCTTGCCTCTTGAAAATATTAAGGGTTTTACGGGGTTGAGAGACATATTAGGTAGTTTTTAAATCATAATATGCAGCAGTGGAAAACGATACTGTTTATCAGATCACCGGAGAAGACGATGAATCCAGGAAATATTAACATATTATATATAACAGGGGGATTCACTCAATCCTATCTGATTTTGTCTTGCTTTCCGTTGATAGATTAAGTTGCTTAATAACCAGAGGACAAAATTCACACGGCCTCACAGCAACAAAAAAATTAGCCATCTATGGTATATGGATGACTGAAGCTCTATGCACCAACGAAGTACGATCTCCATAATCTTCTTCATTCAGAGAAACTTCGGTTTGGATAAACGTAAATCAGTAGTACAGAAAAAGGAAAGCTGATTCACCATAGAGGGTATAAGGTAGGCGAAGATTAAGGATTTATAGAGGGGATGGCGGAGGAAGAAAAATATAAATATCCAGGATATCTCCAGGCTAGACGTATTGATTATAAAGTAGCTAAAAGTGCAGACGATAAACAGATAGGCTACATCGGCCATATCGTATGGCTTTGGGATCATCAAGTGGAGAGACGCCGACCTTAATGAACTAAACATAAAAACAAAGAAATTCAGAAAAGAGCGTGTCCTCCATTCAAAGTTATCCGTTGAAATATTCCACCTGCAACGTAAAAATGGAGGTAGAGGAATATCAGGCCTAAAAAGGAGAGGCATATGCAGACAACTTCAAATTTTTTTTTTACAAAAAGTATAGTGATTTGCAATTAGCTGTGATATTAGCTGACTTGCTGATACGATTTTCAACCTTGCTAAAGAAATTACTCTCTCAATCCTTTCACCACAATAGGACTTGCTGCCTCAACAGTCATTCTCCAGGCATCTCGATCCTGTGCGGCTTGACTTGACTCGTGCATACCCATACCAAGGAGTGATCTTACTTGGTCGGACCATCTTGTTGGGGGCGGTCCCCTTGACTTTCTACCTTCCCGTTACTACAAGCTTTTCCATGGCATCCACTTTCCTCATAATGTGACCATAATATTTCAGGTACTGTCTATTAGTTCTATTTCAAAGTGGGTCATTGATACTAAGCTCTTCAAGAATAGATACATTAGTGCGGTGTTCGGTACATCTCAAACGCATCGATTCGTTTCTTGTCAGCTTGTTTAATGGTCCATGTTCCTGATGCGTAAGTTGCTATGGGGAATATAAGGCTGGATAGCAATGTGTTTTTTGTGACAGCTTGATCTTTCTAGACCTTAGTGAGTTTGATCGTCGAATTTCTAGCCATAGCCAAACTTCTTCTTACTTCCGCTTCACAGCCATCATTGTTAGTTATGAGGGAAGAAATTACTAGCCCAGAACAATAATTTCAACAATGGCAAAGCAAACCGCTACACGGAGACTATCTGACAATAATTGAAAGTGAGGACACAGACATAGTAGACAACCTATTTACGATTTGAAAATTTATTCGCCAAGACAGAGGGTTTTATCGCCGCTATCCAAGACCAAATAATTCCAACAAAAGCGATAGGAGACGAATTATCAGTCATAATATAGGAGATATAGTGTTACCTGTGTAAGTTGAAGGAAGAACAGTTGAACCCTGTTATTGCAGGAAGTACATCAGCCGCAAAAGCCTATAATAATCAACACAACCGAACTGTGTCCATCATATATATATATATATATATATATATATATATATATATATATATATATATATATATATATATATATATATATATATATATATTAAGAGATTATCATATAAGTATTTAATAACCATATAGGTCAAAACAAAAAGACAGTTATTCAAAAATGTGAACTTATTCACTACCCAAAGGGGATAAATTCTTTGTACTCACCACGTTGGTTGTTGCAATAAAATGCATTAGGGCACACTTAAATGTTAGTATTATTTACGTAAGACATGATTGATTTAGCTGAAAATTTTATTTTAGCGACAATATCGTGATTTTTTTAATGGTTTCATTCTTTTAAGGGGACAAAATAACGATAACGAATCCGCGGAAGAAGATATTGGAGGTATTGATGGTTTGGACCCGGTGGCAGGTGGTGTTTGTTCAACGAGTCCATGGGGTGAATGGTCACCGTGCTCAGAAACTTGCGGAATTGGTTTCAAAATGAGAACTAGATTCTTTGTTGACAATATGGGAAGAAAGAAGTGCCCACATATTAGCACTGGTAGAATATAAAAAAAGGGCTGTCGAAAAAGTAATGAGCCTTTTAAAGTCAAAATTGTTTCTTATATTTTGAAAGAATTTTATTAAACCAAATATGTGTCATTTTGTTCGATGACCTTCTGCCCTTTTTCTGTCAATATTATAATCCCGTTGATGTAGATCTTCTGTGGTTTTAGGACTAAAAATTGTGACAAGTGGCTTTTATAGCACTCTTATGAAACTAACTTCAGAAAGTTCTGCAGACATTGAAACAATAGGTAGTCTGATGGTGTAAAGCCCATCCTATAGGGTAGATGTATTAAAACTTCCCAGTTAGGCTCTCTCAATTTGCCGAGACATCTAGGATGCATGTAGTCGAGCGTCGTCATGGTGGAAGTCGTTTTCTAAGAGCAGAGTATAAAATTTATGGCTTTGGCCATGCTGCAGCAGCTCATGACGCACGATTCTCTTCTATTTCCATCAAACACACAGTATCATTATTTTGGTGTCAATCCAGGCTTTTCCCTCGTTTGTGGAGCTTCATCCTTTTTCGACCACAATTTTTTTTTGGCACATTATTTTCATACGTGATTCACTTTTTATCGCCCCTAATCAACCGCTTCAGACATGGCCCGATTTCGTTACGTTTTTGTAGAAATTTACAGATGGAAATTTAGCCAAGTAAATGTTTTAGAGTCAAATCATGTGGTACCCAAACATCTAGCTTTTTTTTGTAGCCAGCTTTCTTCAAATGGTTTAAAACTGTTTGTGATGGAGGCTTCGTACCTTGGCGATCTTATGGCTACTTACGTGCCGGTCTTGCTCCACTTCTAACAGCATTTTCTATCATTGGTCGACCAGTGCGAAGAATATCTTTGACATCGAAATTTCCAGAACGAAAGCGACTAAATCACCTTTTGGCTGTTGCTTTTGATAACGTATCTTGACTATCACCACTCATTTTCATTATTAAATAAATCTGAATAAACCAAATCCAACAGTGTTTGTACTTGTACGACTGTCAAATGTCAGCTTTAAACTGAGGCCAAATACGGCCTGATGCCACTTATATTACCTGAGATATGTGACGCGAAAGCTATTTAACGAGAAAAAGGATCAATATTTTTTCGACAACTCCATATATTATATAATTTATAAAACTTAGAGGTGACCTTTTTCCTTTAATTTAATATTTATTCAACAATTTGAATGAAATATTAAGTCAACATAGTCTTCAAATATAAATAAAAAAACAGTCAGTAGGTCTTTACTGCCCTACGTTTATCAATTTATTTTTCTATTTTAGTCGAAAAAGATAAGTGTATGGGTCCGCCATGTGGCGCAGAACAACCAGAAATTAAGGATCCAATGTGTCCAACTACAGAATGGAGCGACTGGAGTCCCTGCAGTGCTTCTTGTGGAAAAGGTGTCAAATTCCGTCAGAGGTTATTATTAGTAGTACCAGAACTACAGCAAAAGTGTCAAAGCAGGGTTGAATTAATCCAACAGGCACCATGTACAGGGAATCCAGAATGCACTTTTGATATGGCTACAGCTAAAGGTAAGACAGAAAAAATAATATAACAAGTAGTTGCCCAGATCTGGTGAAATATATAATCTCAAAAAGTTATAAGAAACAGCTAAAGATATTCCGAACACAGATTTCAATTCACACTGTTGTTAGCTTTGGAAAAAGATTTTTGATTTGCTGAAGTCATCGCAATAGAGTACATATAATTTTTTATTAGAGAAAAATGTTTTATTTTAGTGGTTTGCACGCAACAGAGTGACCAAGGACCTTGTCAAGGATACTATAACAGATGGTATTTTAATTCTGAACAACTGACATGCATTTCCTTTATTTATGGTGGATGTCGAGGAAACCAAAACAATTTTCTAACTTTCCAGGAATGTATGGATACTTGTTCAGTAGTCAGAGGTAAAACTCATAAATAAAGGGTTGTCGAAAAAGTATCGAGTCCTTTTCTCGTTAGATAGTTTAGTGTCACATATCTCAGGTAATAAAGAGTGATTCATTTAGAGGTACTTTTTGTGATGGGGATTTAATTGCAGATTGCGCATGCGTCGTGTCAACTGAAGTGGCATTCCTGTTCAGTAGTGTTTGACAATTCATAATGGAAAGACTTAGCCCGGCACAGCGTCTACAAATTGTTCAACTTTATTACGAAAATGGGCGTTCTACGAGGAATGTGTATCGGGCGCTTAGAGCAACTTATGGTCCACATAATCGGCCTACCGAACGCACAATTCGCTCTACCATCAATAAGTTTGAGACCCAATTTTCATTATTGGATAATGCTCGACCGAATAGACCACATCCAGCACGTAGTGAAGAAAATATAGGGGCGGTAGCGGAGAGTGTACGCGAAGACCGTGAAGTGTCGATTCGTCGCCGTTCTCAACAGTTTAGCCTGTCATATTCAACAACTTGGCGTATTTTACGTAAGGATCTTTCTTTAAAAGCATACAAAATTCAACTAGTGCAACAACTGAAGCCGACCGACCTTCCGAATCGTTTCCGTTTTAGTCGTTGGGCTCTTGACAAGCTTGCAGAAGATCCACTGTTTTCGAGAAAAATTTTGTTCACCGATGAGGCCCATTTTTGGCTTAATGGGTTCGTGAATAAACAAAATGCCCGTATTTGGGGTGATGAACAACCTGAAGAGGTTCAAGAGCTGCCATTAAATCCAGAAAAAAAACAACTGTTTGGTGTGGTTTATGGGCCGGTGGAATAATCGGTCCATATTTCTTCAAAACAGAGGCCGGTCGGAATGTTACTGTGAATGGTGACCGTTATCGCGCCATGATAAGACTATTTGATGCCAGAAATTGAAGCCGGTGGTCTCGACGAAATTTGGTTCCAACAAGATGGCGCCACTTGCCATACAGCCCGTGAAACCATGGCTTTACTGCGAGAGCAATTCGGCGAACAGATCATTTCACACCTCTTGACTTTTTCCTTTGGGGCTATGTAAAGTCCAAAGTCTACATGGATAAGCCAGCTACAATTGAGGCATTGGAGGCTAATATTACTCGAGTCATTGGCCAAATACCACTCGAAATACTCACATGCGTCATTGAAAATTGGAACTTCAGAATGGACGTTGTTAACCGTAGTCGCGGACAACATTTGAAAGAAATTATCTTTAAGAAATAATTGTAAAGAATGGTTCTTTTATATTATAATAAAGATTATAAAATAAAATTGTTTTTATTAATTTTTTTTTTATTTAAAAAAAAGTACCTCTAAATGAATCACCCTTTATAAGTAGCATGGGGTTATACTTAGCGTCAGTTGAAAGCAGATATTTGGCAGTAGTAGACGTGCACAAACTGTTGGAATTTGTTTATTCAGACTTAAAGATGAGTGAAATTTCTGGCTAAGCTCGCTACATTTCACAATTTTATTTCGATAAAGGGCTTATGCTGCGCAGGCCTATGAATAAATATGGGCTGCTTATGATGAAAATAAGTTATGAAAAGCATCAGCCAAAAGATGGCTTTCCTTCTAGAAATTTCGGTGTCAAAGAGGCTTCTCTTGCTGGTACACCAATGGCAGAAAAGTTTTGGCAAAAGTATGTAAGTAGTGATGACATCACGAAGGAACTAAACAACCATCACTAAACAGTTTTAAACTATTTGGAGAAAGCCAGCCACAAACAGAAGCTCGAAGTTTTGGTGCCACATAATTTGACGCTAAAAATTTAATCGATTGAATTTCCATTGGCGAATCTTTACAGAAACGTAGCGAATTTGAGCCATTTCTGAAACCTTTGAATGCGAATTAGATCACGATTAAAAGAAATCGACTGGAACTACTCAACAGAAAGAGTGTCGTCTTTCATCATGACAATGCCAGACCCCACACATTTTTGATGACTATGCAAAACTTGAGAGAGCTTGGCTGGCAAGTTTTAATGCGTTCATCATACGGTCCGGAACTTGCATCATCAGACTACCATTTGTTTCGATCTTTGCGAAACTTTCTGAATGGTTAAGTTAGGAATGTGGAATCGTTGGCACAATGTCAGTCAATCATAGCTCCTGATGAAGCTAACATGGTTAGCGAAACGCGCGTCGAGTGCAAAAATAAAGTGTTTGGTGTAGTGGTGATATATACTGAGTAGTTTCTGAATGGTGTTCAGTTAGTTTCAAAAGATGCCTGTGAAAACCATTTGTCACAATTTTGTGCGCAGAAACCACAGAAGTGACAGGATTATAGTATTGCCAGGAAAATGACATGTTATCAAACAAAATGGCATATCTTGGGTTAAGTAAAGTTCTTTCAAAATATAAAAACAATTCTATCACATTTGACTTTAAAAGAGTCAACACTTTTTTGACAACCTAATATTAAAAATTAACATGACTACTGGGGTTTTTTTAATCTAATGTGATGCCGTCTCGACTGTTATATTTAAGAAAGTATACTTGATGACAGTCAAACTTAGTACACATAGTTGACTTGTCGAGTACCTAAATCTACGCCTTAGCGAAAGCTGTTATAATTTGTTACATTATTTAGAGAAATGTGTTGTTTGGCTAACAATATGTTAGAATATTTTCTTATGCAGGAAAAAATACCTGTCTTTTACGCGCATTATTTTCGCCACCATTAGTATATCACAACTGTTGTGGTGAAATGAAATTGATTTTAGTAATATCAGGTCATTCAATAAGTGTTGAAAACGACTCCTATGAAACATCACTCCAAATATTGAACACTATTTTGAAGGTTCATCTGTCATATGAACACACCCTAAATTTCAAGTCGATGTGTCAAGTCATTCCTTGTTTATTAGCTGGTTAAAGTAGACGAGTTTGAGTATTTTTTAAAAATGGACAAAATCAAATATCGTGCAGTCATAAAATTCTTTGTTTTGGAAGGTTTATCGGCAACTGAAATCCACGCAATGTTAGTGAAAGTGTTAAAGAAGACTGCTCCTTCATTTCCAACTGTTCATAGATGAACACTAGAGTTTAAACGTGGTCGTACAACTGTCAATGATGATCCACGTGCAGGACGTCCAAAAACTGCAACTGATGAAATTGTTGTGCAAGTACAAGATATGGTAATGGAATACCGTCGATTAACCGTGGATGATTTAGCTGAGGCTATAGGCATATCACATGGATCAGTACATGAGATCTAAACTAATGTTTTGGGTATGAGAAAGCTATTTACAGGATGGGTGCCGCATTTGTTAATATCGGGACAAAAACGCACTCGAGAGAAACTTTCTACACATTTGTTTAACAAAGAATAAAACTGATTTTGTGCGTCGATTTGTAACTATGGATGAGATTTGGGTGTACCAGTATGATCCAAACCGCACAGTGGACTGAGCCAGATTGTGTAGCTCCAATTTTGTTAATTGATTATCTTTAAACCGGTAAAACAATCTCAGCAGAGTATTATTGCAACCTTTTAGACCAGCTGAATTAGAAACTTCGTAAGAAAATGCCCGGAAAAAATCATCTTTCATCAATTCAACACAGGCTCACAGAGGTGCTTTGGGAACGGCAAAACTGGTCGGATTAAGATACGAATTGTTGGAACATCCACCCTATTTGACAAATCTGTCTCCGTCAGCCTTCCATCTGTTCCCAAACTTCAAAAGATTCTTCCCTGGGAAAAGTTTTTCAACAAATGATGGGGTGATAGCATCCTTAGATGGGTACCTTGAAGGTCTTCTGGAAAACCACTTCAGAGATAGAGTAAATGCACTGGAAGATCGCTGAAAAAAATGTATCGCGTTTAAGGGGTATTATACAGAAGAATAAATGCATTTCGACTCATTAATTCATTTTGTTTCATTTCCGTTTTCAAAATTTATTGACTGACTGGATTTTTTAACACCAAAGTCAACACTAACACTTGCTTTGGGGTAAGTATCTAGTCAACCTGTATGTACACGTATTCTCTTTAAAAATATAGGTCAAGTTTGTGAAGTTTGATTGCACAGGTTGTAGTATAAAGCAGGTAATATTTTTTTATTAAACTTCATTATAAGTGTAGAGACACGGGCTTATAAATTGGCTTAGTGAAATAACAAATAACGTGTAACAAGTAGTAAGAGCGACTGGAGATATTGCAAATAAGTTCATCCAGTTCTTGTTTCTCAATTTCAAGTTCCCTGAATCTTGTTTCTCAACTTCTACCGCGTAAGTTTGTAACACATTCGAAATCCCATTTTTTATTTATCTTATAAATACAGTACATATCTTATACAAGTGTCGAAAATCATTTGCATAAGTTGCGGTATGTTTCTCTACCAAATGTATGAGTACCGCAAAATTTAAACGAAGCGAACTTGAATAGCCTCATAAAAAAAATAATAGACGATGAAATATGAATTTTCCACGATAATATTAAACAATGAGAAGACCATACACAAAACAGTTTGCTTTAGCTCCGGAAGGGTTATACTCGTAAAGGTGTTATTTTTACTATAACTAGAACAGGCAATTAGAGACAAATGTTCAGAATTTGTAGTGTGTGGTTTTCCATAGCGACAATGCTAGACTCCAAACATCTTTAAGCACACTTAAAAAGCTAATCAACCTTAAATGGGGGGAGCTTTACTACAGTTCTCATATTCACGGGACCTTGTTCTTTGCAAAACTCCGTGGAGGAGAAAAGCTTTTCAGATGAAGAAGGCATCATAAGGAACCTCGATTTTTTTGTGCCGGACGTTAAATAATAAAGTTGGTGGACAGATGGCATGTCATTAAAAGTAATGTTGGATATGTTATTGATTCGAACACACTATCAACTTATTTGTCAACTTAATAAAATTGAATAGCATAACACAAACTTCTACTACTACTCACGCTCCGTTCATACAGATTTGCTTTTGATACACCGTTACTTCTTTCGTAATGGGTGTTGAAAAAGGGATCGTCTATGATAGCGTCAACTGTAAGAAGGTGGCAGGAATGCGACGTGATATCTTGCTGTTAGGTGGAATTACAAAGGCGTCGTTTATTACAAGCTGTTACCTCGAGTGCGAACCTATGATTGAACAGTATATTGACCCATGGGCTAGAGCCCATACAAGTTTGAGCACGATGGAAACCCTAATCAACTTGAAATGTAAAGTTTTACCTCAACCCCCTTATTGAATGGACCTTCTGATGGTTATCAATCAGCTCAACGTCAAACTCATGAATCAAAAAAATATAGGCATTGTTTTTTCTGAAAATTCCCAGTTTTTACGAACAGAGCATAATGAAGTGAACAGATGTCAAGCAGTCATCAAAAATCATGGTGAACATATTATTGATTAGAAACCAAACGAACTTGTTTGGTAACCCCATATCACCTTACTTCTCTGCGAATAAGGTAGATTGGAGTCTTCTGTTTTAAAAAGTGAAAATTGCTTTTTTAAAACCAGTGCCAAATATTTTGCATACTGATAAATTTAGTATTTTAGAACTTTGCTACACGCTTACCCCAGGTACAAACGTACCCCATATTAAGGCAATATTTAACTTTTACACAACTATATATATATATATATATATATATATATATATATATATATATATATATATATATATATATACTATGTATATATATATATATATATATATATATATATATATATATATATATATATATATATATATATATATATATATATATATATATATATATATATATATATATATATATATATATATATATATATATATATATATATATATATATATATATATATACAGTAGTAAACAAAAGTATGGCAACATTTCCTTAATCAAAAATATAAAATACTATCCTTTAGGAATAAAAAAACTAGTCTTGTTTTGTTGACAATTTCTTTATAGAATTTTATTATTGACTATAAAAACTTTGTTTACCTTTTCTGGTAGATAAGGTTTTTAAGAAACGCGTTCTATCCTTATCGAAAGTACTGGAATAATTTTATCATTCTGCTTTAAGAGTATGTTATTCTCGATACGAAGTAATTTAGTAGCATTGTTTAAGAGTGCGGTTTTTTTGCCAAAGTGCAAATATTACAGTTCAGATCTGAAACATAAAATTATTTCTCTGTATCAAGTGGAAAGAAGCAAATTTAAATAGCAAAATCCTTTAAATATGCATAGGGGCACTGTCAGCAAAATTGTTAAAAAGTTCTCCAGAAGGGACACTGTCGATCCGGCATTTAAAAGTGGTAGACCTCGAAAAACAAGTAAGAGAGTAGACAAAATTATTAATTCGAAAAGCGAAAAATGATCCCAAGAAAACTGCTGTGGATATTAATAAAGAAGTAAGGCAGGAATATCAGGGTGTATTGGTGTCAACATGACTATCGGGCGTCGTCTGTTATCTGAAAATCTTCATGGTAGGCGTGCTGTTAAAAAGCCACTCCTTACAAAGCAACACGGAAAAGAGAGATTGAAATTTGCTAAGGAACATAAAGACTGGACTCAAAATCAGTGGTCTCTAATAATCTTTAGTGACGAAAATAGGTTCAATCTCTCTTGAAGTGATTCTACTGGTGATGTAAAAAGACCAGTTGGTCTAAGATTTAACCCAAAGTACTGTGTACCTACTGTCAAACATGGCGGTGAAAATATCATGGTATGGGGTTGTTTTCGACGGTCTGGTACGCGGCCATTGGCAAAGATAAATGGCAGAATGGATGCTCAAATGTACGTTGCGATATTGGAAAATAATTTGATTCCTTATCAAGAAGATTTGCAACTGTTATGGATTTTTCAATAAGACAATGATCCAAAACATACATCTCGCTTGGCCAAGAATTGGTTTTCTGAACAAAGGATTCGGGTGATGCGTTGGCCTTCACAATCACCTGATTTTAACCCGATAGAGAATCTTTAGCACTATCTGGATAAAAAAATTAGGAAAAGAAATATAAAAAACCGGGACGAATTTTGGATCGCATTAAAACAAGAATAGGAAAAAATAAGACCCGATTTTTCTGCTAGGCTTATTGACTCTATGGGCAGAAGATGTCGAGCAGTGATTGACGCAAAAGGATATCCCACATCTTACTCGTCTTAGTGGAATTTTTGTTTCATAACAAAAATGTTTCCATACTTTTGTTCGTGTATTATTTTGTTACGTTAAAAACTAAGCACATTTCTAATAAACAATATCTGTTTTAGTCTTTAAAATGTTTGTTAGCATGTAGACGATTAATAAATATGTAAATATTGTAATTGTAAATCGTTTAAATGTTAAGACTAGCGATGGGAATTTAAATGTTTCCATACTTTTGTTCGCCAGTTTTATATATATATATATATATATATATATATATATATATATATATATATATATATATATATATATACCTTAAATTTGTAGATGCTCTATCAGGCAACGCTCCTGCACTACCGCAACAAAACTCCTACAACTCACCAACCCAACCACGACCACAATCCAATCCAAATCTGATTCAATCAAATATTGAATCATTAGGTGATCCAATCGATTGCATGATAACTCCATGGAGCTCGTGGAGTGCCTGTAGTGTCACTTGTGGAATAGGTTATGAAGAACGATTCAGAATGGTGAAGAGACCTGCACAAGGCAGCGGTAAACCATGTCCTACTAATTTGAAGAAAAGAAGAAGATGTTATGGACCAGTCCCATGTTATTAGACGGATTTGGGAAAAGGAAATAATAAAAAAAAATATGAGATTTATGGGAACTTGAATCGGCGAATGACGCAAATGAGATCAACTTTTAGTATTTATATGCAGATCGTTTTTGTAAATCGCCCCTAACTTTTTTTAAGGTTAAATAAAATCCTTCGTAATTGATCGTCTTTACAAAAAAAAAAATACTTTGTAACTGAATGCCCTCTTCGGGACTTTTATATTTTATAAAAGTATATTTTAATTCTTAAAACAATAGTAGTAGCAGTATATTTTTAATCAGTTATTTTAATGTTAACTTTAGGGTTTTATATTATAATTTCAATACATACAAAAACATTAAAGAATCTAAATAAGCAATTTATCTTAATTTTATTTCACCCACTAATAGTTAGGTAAAAATTAGTATATTATAAAACGTAGCCTGTTTTTAGGCGGGTGAAATCCTTGCAGAACGTCAACGACGCCGAAGGCTTCTGCAACGGTCTGCTTAACTTTGTGCAAAAATACAGAACGAAAATTTTCTTTAGCCGATTTAATTTATGGTAGATTTTCGTGGATAAGATGGCAAAAACGGCTTTTAGCAGTCTATTCGTGCAACTAAGTTTTGACGTCAGGCTTAAAGCCGCTGTAATTATGATCTCTTCTAAACGTACTTTGTAACGTCTTAAGCGAAATAGAGTGGTACGTCAATTAAGAATTTGATGACGTAACGCTTTGAGCAGCTTAAAGACAAACTGTATGATGTGAGGACGTGAAAATATACTTGATGAATGAATGTATTTTTAAAGTTAGTAACTCTGACAACGAAACAAAATTGTCTGCTTTATAAAATGGCTAACGTTTCATTCTATTATTTATATTAAGTTTCTGTCAACATATTACTAAATAAAATATATGAAAAATTACGATTCATTTAGGACCCGACAATGATTAACATAAGTCTATATACAACAAAATACATTTAATCTGCACATATAAAACACTAGTCACTGATTGCGCTATTGAACGAGATTGAAAACAGATGTTGGCCGCCATTATGTAATATGGCGCTTAGAATAAACACATTAATTAATCTTAAGAACCACAGATTTGAAAGGTTTTATACATTATACGCTAAATAATAACATCACATATCCTAAAATATGTTTCTTTTTTGTAGAACAGTATTATGTTTACAAATTAAAAATCACATAAACTAAAACACTCTACAAAAAAATATTTTATTAAAAAACAAATTCTAAAAAATAAAGTAATTTCAGTTATACTTATATTTAACGAATTTTTAACAATAAAATGGTTAAAAAAAAAATAAAATCAAAAATACTGAGTGTCGACTGTAATAGCATTGTTAGGTACGCAAATTATTAACTTACATGACAATTTAATTTATTAAAACTATAGTATCTCCAGATCGCAATGTCGTATCTCAGGATGTTTTTTCTATAAAAAAAAAACAATACTTTTTTAATTTAGTTATGGAATCATAAGTCGGAAAATATTTCTTAAAGTGTTATAGAACTAAACTTTAAATTTATTTATTAATATTTATTTACAATGCTGAATATAAAGAATTGGTAAAAAGTTGGAATAAACAGTAAAAACTCACCCTCAATTTCATTTCTATCCTATCAATTTCGCCACCCATTAAGTCTACTATATTTTCGCCGTGTTTCAACATAAACTCCTCTAGTTGATCGATGTTTTCCAATTTTTTAATATCCTAAAAAATTTACGACTGTTACCACTAAACAATACGAATGTTTCAAATTAAATTAGGGTTCATTTTTTATATTCTATGACAATTTTTCTAATGTTGGTGAAAGGACATTTATATTTTTATTTGCAATTTTAAGTTGATTTAAATACTAGCCATGCCCGCAGCTCCGCTCGCGTGAACTTGATTCACTATTATCGTCACTGATTATTCCTTATGTTACCTAACGTAATAAAATATATCCTATAACCTGGCCAGAGAACATATGTATCAATCAAATAAAAAAACACGTAAATCGAATAAGTGGTTCTCGAGTGATAGGCGCACTAACGGACAAACAGACAGAGACATTACATTATATATATATATATATATATATATATATATATATATATATATATATATATATATATATATATATTATATTCTTTGCTACATGATATTGTTCCATATTTAACGATTTAGCCGGCGTATTGCAAGAGAATGCGCTAGCGGCAAACTTTTCTTCGACTTGAGTCACTATTATCGTCACTGCTTATTCATTATGTTACCTAACGTAATAAAATATATCCTGTAACCTGGCCAGAAAACATAAGTATGAATTTTTTTTAAAAAAAAAAAAACACGTAAATCGGATAAGTATTTCTCGCACTAACGGACAGACAGACAGGGAGACGTTGCATTTTATATATATTATAGATAAAGGTTAACTAGAAACGGAAAGAAAATAAGAATAGGAATAAAAATAAGGAAAAATCATTAAGCAAGGCCTTAAAAGAGTAAGTACTACTATATTTTATCCAATCTCATTCTCGTTTTGAAACAAATTACCCGTAAATTTTACGTTTTCACTTATATACAATATACAGCTCATATTAAGGATAAAGTTTGGTTTAAATGACAATATAACCAGTTCATTTGTTCTTGCAATGTCTTCCTTGACTTAAGGATTTTAACTGACAAAAATAAATTTTAATATGCATGTACCGACATCAAGTTTTACAGGAATTGGCAGGCTAGTACCAAGTTCCAAAATTTATGAATGTACTCCAAAGTTTAATAAATAATAACTAAAAAGTTTTTTTAATTATTATATTTAAAAAAAAAAAATTCTCAAAAAAAAACGCGAAATTTCCGTAGTCTGGAGTAGGATGGCCCCTTAAAAATATAATTATGATTACACTACCCCGGCGAACGTGGATTTTGAACAAACGGTCATTTTATAGCTGTATATCTACTGAACAGTAACTGACAAGTGTACATCTATTTTTTAAGCAACCTTGTACACAATTTCATTTAAAAAGGCATTACTAAAAAAGGTTCGATAAAAAATACGTATGGATATGGTGGTTGGTTCATTCAATTTTTTAATTTACTTACAGACGGAATTCTAATCATTTTTGAGGTTATGACAAAATGCTGACGTGATGGATGAATTCTGACCTTGGATTCGATTTGGTGGTTTGCTCCGTTACAGTTTTAATTTATTTGTAAAAGTATTTTTGGTCATTTTGGAGGTGTTTTTTGAGGTTATGTTAAAATCTTTGAGTGATAAGTTAATTTTGACCTCGAATTCGTGTTTAGCACACCAAAAAACATATAGTATGGTATCTCACTCTCACTACAAAACTTTTTTTTTGTGGGCCTGTGGGATCAAAAGATTTGGATGAATAAATTATTGACTTGTGTTGTATTTAATCAACGTTTTTAATTTTTGAACAAAGATTAACTTTAAATTGTTCGTGTATGTCTCTCTAAATTCTTATTCTACGTGAACAAAAAAATAAATAAAACCAGCAACATACTTCAGTTAAATGAAGTTAATGGAGAAAAGACGATTAGGTGAGAGCTAAAATTATTTTCAAGATTTGATAAGAATAATTTTAAAACCAAACGAAACTGTAGCTTGCTTGACATTACTGTTTCGATAATAAAATGAAACAATGGATAGGTTTTCGAAGCATTAAAATCAATCAATAATTTTGAAGCATTTTAAAACAGTTTCAATAACAAAATAATAATACTTGTTAAACTATGTAACGTCTTCAATAACAAAGAAGTTAAGTGACGTTAAGGTAAATAGTAATAATTGGTAGGATTGGAAAGGACAGGTAAGTAGGCCATTTTACCAACTATCCTCTACATCTAGGTAATGCTAGCAAAATCAGGTACTTAACATAGGATCGGAACTAGACGATCAACAGATAGTACCCACAGCTCTGCTATTTTACAATCTTGTTCTTATACTTCCCGCTTATGACGAATAATTTTCGGAAGCTTTTAATTTACAAAATATGCCAGAAATAAAAGTTCAATATTCCATTCACAATTTCATTTCCGAACTGTAATAATCAAAAGGGTATTTTACTGTTGTACTCCATTTAAGAGGCCATCCTAATTCAGAATTTTAAAAAAATTAATTTTTTTTCTCGTATTTGTTATAGTCTGAATTTTCTACAATATGTGTGAGAGAGGATTTTGCGATATCTTATTTATTTTTGAAGATATTACGTGTCTTAGGAGGGCGCGACTAACGCCCAATTTCAGGCATACGCAGTCGGCGCACGCATGCAGAGCGAAGATCTCAAGCTTAGTTAAAACAAGCAAGAATAGCTCGGAGAATGCTTAATACTGAACAAAATGAGTTTTATAAAAAAACTGGAATAGCTGATTAGCTGTAAGCATGAATTTTTATATTTTATCATGTCGGAAACGTGATCGAAATCTTTAAACGTTTATTCTCAAAACCACCTTTTTCGACCTCGGCTCCATGATTCCGTCATTACTGCTTATCTAATCTCTTTGAAATTTTGACACAGAGTTCATTTTCGACCGAACCATGGAAACATTTTTATCTCTGAAATTTTTTTTATTAACGATTTTTGAGGCAAAAATTTGGCAGAAACTGAACCTGGCATTTTGAGTAGCCGCCATTTTGTTATTTAGCATGGTAACAATTTTTCCGTAGTCCGGTCGATGATTACACTCACATATTTTAAGAATCTTTTTGTCTTCTCCGGTTTGGACGTTGCTGGAAGTGGGCATCATACGAGAGAGGTACCTTTCTTAACACGCCCGTATGGAGATGGGTATGTATATATATATATATATATATATATATATATATATATATATATATATATATATATATATATATATATATATATAACATATATATCAGAATCAGACCGACTCAAAAAATTTATGAATGTACTCCAAAGTTTAATAAATAATAACTAAAAAGTTTTTTTAATTATTATATTTTTAAAAAAAAAAAATTCTCAAAAAAAAAACGCGAAATTTCCGTAGTCTGGAGTAGGATGGCCCCTTAAAAATATAATTATGATTACACTACCCCGGCGAACGTGGATTTTGAACAAACGGTCATTTTATAGCTGTATATCTACTGAACAGTAACTGACAAGTGTACATCTATTTTTTAAGCAACCTTGTACACAATTTCATTTAAAAAGGCATTACTAAAAAAGGTTCGATAAAAAAGAGCGGGTCCTTAAAAAACTAAATGAACATTCTGAAGCTAATAATTTTAAAATCCATACCTCTAACAACTCGTTGAGATCTTGTTTATCTAAATAGGACCTTGTTAACTCCCTGCCGTCGAAATCTAACTCAGCCTTATATCTGACTAGATAATTCCCCATATCTATTCCTTTTACATCATGGATTGCTCTGATCATTACGTCCTTTTCCAATTCTGCGTTAATTCTTTCTAAATTCTCCTCTGGAATTGATCTAAAAACATCAGTTATTCATGGCCTCTAGCTTTTCAGCATCCAGCCAATTACCGTATTACAAGACCGTGAGAGTCTCAAAAATGAAATAGGGGTTTAGCATCCAATACTGTCCAGACTTAATCATCACCTTACCTATCCCTATACATGTGCATTCCATGCAGTAGCACCGCCACCCGCTTATTGGTTTTTCTGCCCTCACCCTCCACTACCCCACCGATTGTGACAGTTTCTGCAAAATTTCACTTTATTACCGAATCTAATGCGCATCTGGATCTCACACTATTCACATTAGAAGCTGTAGAAATGCAGTCGCACGCTTAGCAAAGTGGTATAGCAACCTTCGTACAATTGCTACACGTCCACATATTTGCATATTTCCTAAATTAACTCGAACTACATGATCGGCAAATAATATTCTGATACAGTTGTTTTACGGCTCCGTTCTTACACTTTTTGCTTATCACAACCTTTGCAACGTAAGGTCTGCTACCTGTAAAAGACACTGTAATATATCGGTGACGTATATTATCGAAGTCGAACCAGTTTGACTTCAAATAAGCATCCTACTTGAGAGTGAGAAAGGCACTGTATACATCGACTTTCTGGTCCAAGCAACTCCATATTAGCTACGTATAACAATACACCTGTATCGATCACAGCCAAGCCTGAAGATTCACCCGACGACTGTTGTCGTTATACAGCAAAGTCGTTGGGACAGCCTTAAATAACAGTTTTTGGAGAAGATCAAACCCAATACCTTTCGCCCCAATCGACGGAGTTTTAGTAGCTTAAATAAAATATATTATTTATAAAAGCAATTTGACACCTACAAAATACTGCAGGATGTTGTGAAGGGCAGAAATTAATTTATTAAATTACATGTAGCATGACCGTCTAACATATATCTCGAGTGGTGGGTTTACATTACAGTGTTTTATGGAATGCATATCATTTTAAGCAACACTATTTTTTTCTGTTATAAAATCTGGATTAGAAAGTCCAGAAACAAAAAAAGTGTAATAGACTAGTCAATATTACTACAGTTACAAATTATTGTTTACTTACCGTCCTACTAATGCAGCTACATTTGTATAAATTATAAACGACGCTACTGACCCCAAAATACAACCAACAAGTAAAGAACCTAATGCGTCTGGAACGGGGCTATTTGTCATGGAGGAAATACCCATGCAACCTGCAGCGACAATAACACCAACAACTGCGGCAAAGTCTTCTAACAGAACTACATTCACACTGGGATCTTGGCCACGAAATACTGTAAAACAAAGTCGTTATTACAGGTTAATACAGCGGATAGTTTTAAATCAGATTCACACCTGTCACTTTTTGAGTACAGAGGGACAAAACTGAGACTTAAATATTCTGATATGATAGGATTTAAATCTGCACTTATTTATCAGATAAAGTTTCGAATACCCTATATGTTTTCGATTATTTCAGTTGATACTCATTCTGAGTATGACATCTTACTTGTCAAATTTTGAAAATTCATATTATTTACTTTTTAGTTTTATTTCTTTATTTAGAGTGTAGTGATACGTTAATTAGGTTAATTTAATAATAATGACATGAAAATATTCTGTAAAAAATGTTCGTTCTCAATAGTTTATTATATGAAAAAATTAAGTAACAGTAAAACATTTTCTACTTTTAACATTTTTAATTATTTACTTACATAATAATTTTCAAAATAACGGAGCCAGCACAATTTAGCCTAAGAGACCTAATATTAAGCAAAATCAGTTAACAATTATTTATAATCACATTTGTTTATGTTCTATTTTTGTTGAAACTGTTCATTATCTCATCCAAAAATCAGGAATAATCGACATAACGATATAGCACATTTCAAAACTCCCAATGTATGTATATATATATATATATATATATATATATATATATATATATATATATATATGCATATACATATACAGTACCGCTCAAAGGTCTTTGAACGGGGGGAGTCTTTCAGAAAAACGAAATTCTTTTAATATTCAACTTATACGTTTATTAAATGTACTCATATGAATATGATAATGAAAAACAGATATTTGCAAGACATATTTAAATAATTTGAACACTGTTTCGTAAAAATGCTGTTAATTTTCGACCCTTTGAAATATCTTGCCCTTACCTTGATGACTGCTGCACATAATTTTTGCATTCGTTGCATCCATTTCATCAAGGTATCTGGGGAGATTTTATTCCAACAAACTTGTAAATACTCCCACAATTGATTCTCATTTGTTTGAGTCATTTTTCGAACATGTTTATTTAATTTGTCCCAAAATAATTTAATGAGATTCAAATCAAGAAATTGTGCTCACAATCAAGATTTTGTTATCTTTTTTCCTTTCCTTACTCAAAACATGATCTATTCAAAGTATAAGAACGATAGGAAGGTGTGTTTAGGATTGTTATCTGTTTGGAATGTAACTCTGCAACCGATATTTGCATTTTACAAGAAAACCGAGGCAACGAAATTGTCCTCCTTTGGTTAGTTCCTTGTCATAATTAAGCTGTTTTTTTGAGTCACCTCTGTGCATTAGTATTGTCTAAATTGTTAAAGTGGGCATAAAATTTCGTGCTCGCGTTTCACTTTAACTATAATGTAAGTAAATATTGTAATATCAAATTATTATACTTCATCAAAGTATAGTGACTTGCCTATTTCCTTGTTTTGACGAACCGCTGCACATAGGGGTATTTGAACGATTTACGCGGCCAAAATTATTTTTCGGTTCTATTGTATGCTAAATTATATTACCAAGTTAAATTAATCAGTTACTTTGCATAAAATTACTTAATTTGTAATAAAAAATAAAAAAACTAAACTTAATTTTACAAAAAAAACTATTTTAAATGAAAACATTTATTTACAAAATAAATGTAAAATTTAAACTTATAACACCCCTCTTTTGCGTCCAGGGTTAAAAATACGCTATAAACAATCATATTTTGTCGTCCACAAACGTATTTTCATCTTCACTTCCAAAAGAACACAGCGGGTTTGGCTCTGCAGGCAGGAGCATTTCTAGCGTCTCTGGTAAGAATGAATGTGACTTTATCCTCATAATTCGCCTCATACTGCTCAACAAAGGATCGGAACTTAAAAGTAAATGATTAAAAATGTCCCTGTTGCAGCTTTCTCGTGAAAACTTTCGGGCAAAATCTTGTCGGTAAGACCGAAAGTCCTTGTTCCTTGCCTCTGCGGCTTCTTCAGACAGCTGCCCAATTGATAACAAAGCATTTTTTATTTTCTCTACGCCATGAACAAGTATCTTGTGCATCGTGGGTGTCATGGGATACCACGGGTAGAGGTCCACATATAGACGAGCAGTTTCTGATGCATACTTGTCATATTTTTCTGGATCGACTTTATGTCCGCTTGAGATTGTCTCCAAAATGACTTTTAACCTATATAACAGGTCATAGCTAAGGCCCGTTATTTCTGCTGCCAATTTCTGGTCTTCAAAAAATCTTCGACTGGTGTTCCCATCATTGGTGTTTCCAAAATTTGCCTTTGGCATATCGACCAATAACCCGGTTTCATTGCGAAACCGGGTTTTGATTTCAAGTTTCCTCTCTTTCTTGAGTTCCTTTTCAGCCTCTGTTTTTCTTTCTCTATATTTTTTTATTGGCAGTTTATAAGCCAGATGTAGGACACTCTCAAATAATCTTATCCTGGCATGTAATACTGAGAGACTGAATTGTACTGCCTCGGGATTAACGTCTTTTGTTATATCCAATCGGTTAAAATCCTTTGAGGTTGCACCACAAATATAGCACCGGCTTGTTGCTGTGGTTCCAGTGGCGGCATTACACACTTTTCCATCCACCATTGTCATGATAAATTTGTGTTTGACTATAAACTTTTTCTCACCCAAATCAACCTCAGTAGGAATGAGAGAATCAACTGATTTATGCACGTGGTTAATTTCTTGTTCTGTGACATCAGCACTCTCTTTGATAAAACGAAATCTTATTGGCCGACAAAAACGCGGAGAAGACGGAGTCGGATTCTCCCACACGGTTTTTTCATTTTTTCCACACACTAATTTTAGAGGCACGAAGCAACTTTAAAATATATTGCTATCCGAATCCGCATCACTGTCAAACTTTTGTTTGTATTGGGATTGTTGTGATCCGTCGCAACCCCATTTATGAATCATCGTTAGGGTATTCCGTTTTTGTTCATTTAATGTTTGCAATACCTCTTTCAGGTAGTCGGACAATCGTGTAACAGTAAGATCCACCAAGGGCTGTAATTGAGCTTCCGAACTAGTGCTAGTTATCTTGCACGCTTCTGGTGGCGGGTAACACTTTTTTTTCCTTTTGTAGGAGGCTATAACACGGAAAAATATGTTTGTTCGTCCTTCTTATGATTTCATACTGTTCTCTTGTTAGATCTGCGTCTATGTACATTTGGATTACTTCCTTGACAGTCAAAGGGCTACTTTTATTTTTTGATGATTTTGTGCGATAATACACCTTTTTATATTTCGTCGCCCGAGTTGGTGTAGTGATGATTTCTTTGAGTACATTTGAAGCATCTCGCTTTCCCATTTTTCTCACCTCAACATGCGCGGCATGCACTAGCACCTCCTCTTCAAAGGTAGAGCGAAGCTCCTCCGTCTTTCTTCTTTTACTTCTCTCGCTCAATTGTTCAAAAAGTTTGCTTGGTCGACCAGATCGATTTTGCAGACTGTCAACCACTGGAATTTCAAAGGTTCCTTCTAGCCATGAACTACTGTATTGAACAAATATGTTTTCCTTATTATGGGCTTTGAACCATCTACATTTAACTTCAGATTTAAAATGAGAAAAATTCCTTTTTAAGGTTTGTATTTGTTCTTGTGTATGTCCTTCAGTTGACAAAAGTTGTTCTTTCAAGCAATTTAGTTTGTCTTCCAAATAAGGTAAATCTTCCTTCATCATGCAGTCAAACAAGTATTTCCGGGTTACAACCTTCATTCCCGATGTACCAAGTGAACCTACAACAAAGAATCGTTAAGTTAAAATTGATAAAATCAAAATCTATTTTTTCTCACAATTTTAACCATAATTTTCAAAGTCCCAAAATGTATCTTATTCGGACTTACCCGGGGCCAGTTTTTTGATTTATTATTTACTGAAACTACCAACTTTAGAATATTATCAAAATTATAGACGGGTCTAACAGGGAAGTATGAAAACGACAGTAAAACATATTTTTTTTTACAAAATACTACTCGTTCTTTACCGTCCCTTACGTTGACTCACAAATAAGTAAATGATAAAAGTTTTATGAAATAACATAGTTACATACCTGTACTTTGAGAATCCATCACTTTTTCCACTACTTTAGAACTTATAGACATAAAATTCCATTTTCACAATTATGATTTTTAAGAGCGCCAAGAACTGATAACGTACACGAGGTAACAGGATCGAATTCCGACTGACATAAAACAGGTAAGACTGCACGGGTGGGGTTGGAAGCGGTTGTCTTTTGTTCTCGGAAGGGTCCTCTGTCTCTGGTAGTCGATTACCTGGCAATATTTTGTGATTTGATTTTTTGACTTTTTGCCGCGTAGATCGTTCAAATACCTGTATGTGCGCTGTTAATTATTCACAGTAATTTGTTACTAGTGCGAAAAATGTTCTGACCACTTTTATGGAGGAAAAATAAGTTGAAAAGATTGCAATGGGCTTGAAAACATAAGGACTGGTCCGTAGCAATGGAAAAAAGTACTCTTCACGGACTACTTCAAGTTTGAACTGTAGGAGGAAGCGGAGTCCGGCTATTAGAGGGGAATGTTATCACAATGTATGCCTACCATAAAACACGGGGGTGGAGGAATAATGGTGTGGGGTGTCTCCTGGGTGAAGGGGGAGGAAATCTGGTCAAAATTGATGGTATTATGGATTGGTATTGGGATCACCGAATTTTGCAACACGACGCGTTTCCTTTTAGCGCAAGGACTTATCAGTTGCGGGTTCCTATTCCAGCGATTCAAAACACAAATCCAAACTGGGTAAGGATTACATTCTGAAGAAAGAGATGGCGACTCATGATTTGGCCCGCGCAATCTCTTGATTTGAATCTTATCGAATTGGGACGGAATGTGCGAAAAATGAGGCCAACGAATGCGATTCCATTATGGGAGTATTTATGAGTTTGTTGGAATAAAATCTTCCCCGACCTTGATGAAATTGATGCAAAGAATGCTAAAATTATGAGCAGCAGTCATCAAAACAAAGGGGGATACTTCAAGAAGTTGAAAATTAGAAATAATTCTTAAAAAATAATGTTTAAATTATGTAAAGATGTTTTGCAAATATTTGTTTTCAATTGTAATATACATATGAGTATATTTAATAAACAGATAAGTTAAATAGTATATGAATATTGTTGTTGTTTCAACTTCATTGAGATCTTCAAGAAAACTCAAATAAATTATGAGAAGATTATGAGAACTTTATGAACTAGGAGCCCTAAAACGTAAAAAATGCAAAAATATCGGAGGGTGATTATTTCATTAATACTTCCAAAAATACAATTTAAAAAAAATGTCAAGATTTGACAAGATAAGTGTGTTTCACGTCTAGAAATAAAGAATTATTTTTAATAATACATATGGGTGAAAATTTCAATTACTCTGTGACAATAAGAAATCAATTATTATAAAAAATATACTTACTATAATCTTTAACTGACATGTTAATATCTCTTGCACCCTTTTTTATTGAATTGAAAGCAACTAACCATGTAGCACCTTCCGACACTAATGATCCTCCAAGTATAAAATATGCCTAAAATCAATTCAAAAAGTCTGTTAAATTTCTTCCAGTTTGTTTAAAACAGAAACTTTAACAAGTTATTATATAAAAAGTTTTATAATATTGTTCACTTTTTGGTTACTTCTAAGTTCGAATTTGACACAAAAAAGGTAGACAAATAAAGGAATATATATATATATATATATATATATATATATATATATATATATATATATATATATATATATATATATATATATATCTACATATATATATATATATATATATATATATATATATATATATATATATATATATATATATATATATATATATATATATATATATATATATATATATATATATATATATATATATATATATATATATATATATATATATATATATATATATATATATATATATATATATATATATATATATATATATATATATATATATATATATATATATATATATATATATATATATATATATATAGTCGACACTGTTTATAGCGAAACTCTATATAGTAAAAAACTCTTTATAGTGCAATTTTTTCAAGACCTAGAATATTTTAATGAAATTTCATGTAAAAAGCTCTGCATATAGTGAATCTGTAAAATAGTAACACTCTATATAATAAAATTTTTACCGGAATTTTATGTATTAATTTTTATGCATTTATTGAGATCTTGGCCATTTCGGGTTTCCCATTTTTATCTAACATTAGCACGAATTCCATTTTTATGACGCATTCTTTTGAAAAGGTTCTTAACGCGTTTATAACGCCTAATGGTTGGCAATAAATCAGGTAGATTTCTGTGAGAAACCCGGGGAATAACCCATTTTATAGAAACCCGGGGAAAAACCCATTTTATAGTCGAGGCCTAGTAATTCGCAAATTCACGTTCAGTTTCTTTTTGTTTAAGAATCAAGTAAGATGTCCAAGCGAGTGTGTTTAAGTTTAGCTGAGAAAATTAAAGTTTTGGAGGAAGTTGATAAAGGCTGCAAAAAAATTGATGTTGCTGCAAAATTTGGTGTTTCTCCAAGTTGCGTCTTTCTGATAATAAAAAGTCGCGACAGTATCATCAAGAAACCTAGTGTTCCCAACAGTCGAAAACGAGTACGGGTGAGTACTTACGAGGATGTAAATGAAGCAGTTTTACGATCGTTTCAAGTGGCCCGTACGCATCAAAACGTACCAATATCGGGAAATTTAATAAAGCAAAAGGCTCTACAATTTGCTAAAGAATTTAACTGCGTTAATTTTCAAGCTAGTGAAGGGTGGTTGAGTGCCTGGAAGACTCGCAATTCAATTGTTTTCAAGACGGTGTCTGGCGAGAGTGCAAGCATTAGTCAGGAGGACTGTGACATTTGGACTGAAACTGTTTTAAAAAGTGCATTGAAAAAGTACGAGCCAAAAAACGTTTTCAATTATGATGAAACCGGTTTGTTTTTTAAATGTTTGCCAAATAAAACTTTTGCTTTTAAAAGTGATAAATGTTTTGGTGTTAAAACAAGTAAAGAAAGGGTTACACTTATGGTTGGAGCAAACATGGATGGCTCAGAAAAACTGAAATTACTGCTCATAGGTAAAAGCAAAAATCCCGGTGTTTAAAAGGAGTTAAATCTCTGGAGTTAGATTATGCCAATAATAAAAAGGCATGGATGACTTCTGAGATTTTCGAAAGATGGATCAAAGAACTGGACACGAAAATGAAAAGCCAAAAGCGAAAGATTGTGATGTTTATAGACAATTGTCCTGCACATCCAGTTACTGTAAGTAAAAAATTAAGGAATATTGAATTGATCTTTTTTCCACCAAACATGACCTCCAAATTGCAACCTATGGACCAGGGTATTATAAAAAACATAAAACATCATTACCGAAACAGAATTATTCACAAAATTGTTAATGCGATTGATAACAACCTTCCAGTCCAAAAATTGATTACCCTTAAAGAGTGTATAACCGAAGTCGCTAAAGTATGGAGTGAAAATGTTTCTCAGAAAACTATCAAAAACTGCTTTTCTAAAGCATGTTTTACTGAAAAAATTGACGAATGGGAAAAAGAAGACGAAATGGATCTCGCTACCTTAAAAAGGCAATGGGGTATTCTACAAAAAACTGCTACCGTCGACGCAGATTTTTTACTTGAAGATTTCTTAGAAATCGACAATGATGTTGGCACGACAGATCTTCCAACTGACCAAGACATAATTGACGATATAAAAAGTATAGGAGATCATGAAGAAGAAACTGAAACCGGGGAATGTCCTGCTAAATTTAGTGAAAATGAAATAAGAAATGCATTTGACATTGTGCAAACTACTCTCAGGGACCAGGAAAGTGAACCTGATCAAATCTTTATGCATTTGAATAAATGCGAGAATTTTGTTAAGCAATAATTATTTTTCAAAAGTAATGTTCAAAAGAAAATAACTGATTATTTTTCCTAGTACGTATGTACGTAGTATGTACATATGTATTAACAGATTTTGTATTATTCATATTATTTCGTAAGTAGTACATACATACATAAAGTCCGTACGTTATATCTTTACACGTGCGTCACAGTTTTCAGGCAAAATCCCAGACGACTATTATATTTTTTATCTCTTTTTACCAAAACCTACGATTTATTGGTGAAAAGAGACAAATAATATAAGAGTCGTCTGTTATATGGCCTGAAAACTATGACGCACGGGTAAAGATATAACGTACGGACTGAACTAACCTGTACATGCTATGTACTATTTAAACTTTCAAATGTTTAATAACATCTTTTCTAATAATTCAATTTTGCAATTTTTTTTGTTGCTTGTACCTTATAAAATACAAGTAAATGATTACCAATATAAAATACATACATAGCAATATATACGGATTTTTTCTTTATATAGTGAAAAACTTTCTATAGTGAAATTTCGCTCAACATGTTGATCTTTCACTATATAGTGTCGACTGTATGTATATATATATATATATATGTATATATATATATATATATATATATATATATATATATATATATATATATATATATATATATATATATATATATATATATATATATATATATATATATATATATATATATATATATATATATATATATATAGATATATACATATAGATATATACACATATATATATATATATATATATATATATATATATATATATATATATATATATATATATATATATATATATATATATAATTTTATTGAGCTGAAAAAGGGATTAGTACAATGGTGTTTCACATTTTACTAAACTCTCATTTGACCTTGATCTGAGAACTTAGTCCTACACGATATTTAACGTTCAAAATAAAGTGGTACAATGTTTTTTTATCAAGTTCATTGTATTAAATTTTTTTTTCACTGTTTACCAATGTTAAGAACTTACCCAAAAGAAATCCTCCATAGGTTCTGGATGTAGAAGTCCCGAAATTCCATGATAGAATGATAAGCCAGTACCAACACAAAAAATCCCTACACCAGATATTAATGAAGCAACATATTTCATGTTGGTATATCCGTATGGGTGATAAGAATCAGCTATCTATAAAATACCATTAAATTGCTTATTTATTTGTCTAACACTAATCCATATGAGAAAAATAAACATATTGAAAGAAAAACCTATCTTTATTTTTTAAATTTTCCTCTAAAATATTGATTTTATTATTTATATACATACAACAGAATTATAAATTGTTCTCGATATTCCATAAATTTAAAAAAATTGGAATTTCATAAATTTTCATTCACTTTAATTCTACATTTAATGATAAGATGACATTGTTTTGATCTTTGAGTGTGTCTATGTCTTAATCTCACTTTTACTTTTCTAACTCAACATCTGGTAACTGAGTCTCCTTTTATGTATCTATTCAGCTGTCCTGTTATTTGTCCGAAGGCTCAACAGTTTCTGTGCTCATCACTCAGTCTCAGTATGCCCCTTCAACTATTTACCTGTAGGTCTGCTTTGCTCTCTCTACCTATAACCATCAGCTTTTCTCTCTGTTGGTCTGCCTAACTATTTATCTATCTTTTAGTCTGTCCGTGTATGTTAGTCCTCCTCCCTATTTGTTCCTGTGCCCAAATATTTATCTTTCTATATACTAATCTGCCTGCTTTTCTATCAGTCGGTTTGTTTTTTTGCTTAAATTTCTCTATGTCTTTCTATTGGCCTGTTTGTCTGTCTTTCTATATGATTCTATTTCTTTGTCCGTCTGTTTATCTCTCTGCGTTTTTAAAAGACCACACATATATTAAATAGACATTAAATAATTTTTCAATTTTATAATTAATACTAAGAAAATGCAACATTGTGTCAAAGAAGACTGCCGCCTTATTGTTAGCCTATTTAATGAACTAACTCATGCAATAGCGAAGTAAATCCTTGATTACAGAGATGACATGACAACTTTGGCGTAAAATACATTTCGCTAAAATAATGTCCCTTCTATTTCAACAGATAATTTTGCTTCTTTACTGGCAAAAAAATAAAGACCAAACAAACATATATAGATGTTAAAAAAAAAGAGAGAAAAGTGGAAACCTTTCCACTCTAATATTTAGTTCAAGATTCTAAATTTAAATTAGACTGACTATTATTTATGAATACATAAGGCAGGAAGAACAATTATAACAAAAGTTACTGAACTTTTCTTTTGAATTTTCAAATAAGTATAATCATTTAAACCTATAATTAAGCAGAAACTTTAACCTTTACTTCATCAGTACTAATAAATTTCCGATTCAGTTTTCGTTTACCTGAATAGATTTATGGATTCCATAAGCCAAAATCAACTGGTTTATAGTATCAGCTAAGGAATGTATGCATTCTGAAAACATACTGTGGGATCCAGTATAGAGCCATGCAAATAATTTAAATAAGCAATTAGTTCCATTACTAAAATTAAAATTGAAAGGTCATGTCCTAAAAAAATTTAAATTTTTGCATTGTAACTACTATATAAATAAAAAAAAATAACTCACATAGCTACAGCTGTAAGTACCACTCTGCCAGATCTACCCAAAAGTCCAGATTCATCTTCAATAACATCTGCTGATTTTCCTAACTCCCTTCTATAGTCTCTAAGTCTTCTTTTAACAGTAAATATATCTATAAAAATAATGTCCAGGTAATAATAATTCAACTGAGTGACAACACAGAATAGAGCACGTTGTAGGCAAATTACCAAGAAATGTTAATGACTGAAACGAATCTTTCTGCCACAGGAAGATTTTTAAAGACCTTTCAAAATTTGCAATACTATTGTAGGGACTCTGCAGGGCATGCAAGATGTAAGACGTTGGTAATAAGTTAACACCCTGACTACAGTAGAATAATTGACACCTAATGTTTCTACCTTTAAAACTAAAGTTGTATCAAAATAGTAAAATATAGACCTTTCTTTTACCAAGAACATTGTAGTTATGAAAAATTAGAATTTTTAATAATGTAATGTGAAGCTTTTTGGGGACGGGGAGGTAATATAAATTCAATTTCATCACCATATAATAAATAGCTTTATTAAAAGAGTTTTTTCAACTTACTCTGTTGATACTTTTTCTTTTCAATGTCCCTTTTAATGAGTTCTTTTTGAAGATTTTCCTTTGTTTTCCAAACTTCTAGTGCTTTGGCTTCAACATCTTTTCTCCAATAGACGGTTATTGGAGGCTCTGCTTCATATGGAGATCTCCTTTTTGTTTTTGGGAGCGATTCTAAGTCCGATGGCTTTAACAGAAAGTCGGCCATTGCCCTCACAGGAGTAATAAAATTTCTTTCAAGAGATTGTGCTGAGTGGTCAACTCGAATTCGTTTCTTTGGTAGTGGTTTAGCTATAGAAAAAAATATTAATACGGAAAAAAGTGTACTGGTGTCCGATACTCAACATTAACCCTTTTTATTTACAATTTACAAAAATTGCAATTCGGTTATCACGTAAGCATAAAAATCAAAGCCAGCTTATACAATCTTAACTTGTGTACATGTGCAATAATCCTGCCCTAATGAGAGAAGCAACAATTTCACACTGATAATAACAGAACTAATAAAATCAGCAAAACTAAGAGGGAATAGTCAGATACAGATCAAAATGACAAATTAAAAACTATTATAAATATGTCTGTCCTTTATAATGTTCATCATTATTAAAATATCCCTGTTTATCAAGAAATCCTATTGTACTTCTTACTTGCACAAAATTTTGGTTTTAAAGTCATTGAAAAAGGGTATTTTAAAATTACTAACCTAACTATAAAGGAAAACTCAGAGCATCCATCATCTACATAAAACATTTAGTTCAGCGTTTCTTGAGTTGTTTAATTTTATCCAAAAAAATTTATTTCTTTATGTTTTAAAACGACGACCATCTGAGAAAAATTCCCGCGCCCTGAAGTCTTTTTTCAGATGTTAGAACAAAAAAAGTCGCAAAGTGCTAAATCAAGGGTGTAAAGTGGATATTTCGACTAGGTGAATTTACAGGTTTCAGTAACGACTCGAACCGAGTAAGTTAGTGTATAGTTATCATACAACGGAGAAGTTTTGGTTCTCCAAGAATTTTCAAGGGTTTCCCTACTAGCCTGCTTCACGGTTTGGATCGTACTTCTGTAAACCTCTAGGCTAATTGTAGACTCTTTTTATATATTCAATAAGCAATATTCCTTCGCAGTCGCAAAAAAACGAATAGTACAACTTTCCAGGTTGGGCAAGCACTGGGATTTATATTTGACACTCTGACAGTAGCAAATTCTCAACCAGCTTGATGGTTTCTCAGTTCTTTCCTCAAGTAGCCGTATCAACAGTATTTAGAGTAAATTTTTACTTGAAAATAAACAGTGCCATCATTGCCATATCTATGGATAGATTCTTTTATGAATAACTTTAGGTAATATCTCTTTTTAGTAAGAACACTTTAAATCACGTTGCCTGCTTTTTCAGAAGAAAAAATCTAAACAAAAAACCGGTCAAGTGCAAGTTGAACTTGCGCAATTAGTGTTCCGTACGTTCATTGCTTTTAAAATAAAAAATTTTGTTACAGATGTATAAAATGATCAGTGACTTCACAAAACACACCCCAAATGAGTTTTCAACAAAGTTTGTTTCCAATCTTTACTGAAATCTGATGACCTTGAAATTTTTGTTTTTTTTAAATACCAGAAAAAAATTATTAAAGGTAATGCACTCGTGATAATTTCCGTTCAATGTACACCCCGTGGAGAATATTCCGGAATTTTTTCAAAATTTTTTGATAATTACTTTTCGAGATAAGGCCCGGGAGAGCGATTTTTCGCGATTTTTTAAAAATAATACAAAGAAAAGTGCGCGCAAGTATTATATATATATACATTTTTTACTCGTGTTTTCACAAGCTTTCATTTGATACCACACTCGATGACCTAGTAAAAAAATTTTTTTTTCACTTTCGATTTCACCCCCCAAAACTAACCCCTTAAGTCAAAATTTAACTCTCAAAACTACATGGCTCTGATGAGGCCATCAATTCCTATATTATTACCAAATTTCAACTTTCTATGTCAAATAGTTTCGGAGAAAATCGGGTGTGACAGACAGACACCGAAGTGATCTTATAAGTGTTCCGTATGGAACACTAAAAACTGCAAAATTTAACAAACCCAAACCAAATTTTGTCAAAGTATTAGACAGGTGACTGTAATTTATCACCAAAGAATTTTTTTTTATAAGACGTCATTGTTGTTGGTAAGTAGATAATTTAAAAAATATCCTCTTAATACTTAAAACCATTAATATTCAAACAATGCTAAAAAATAAACTTATTATGATGATTTTTTCCAATGATGAAAGTTATGATGTGTTTTTCATCTCCTACTGGAAAACATTTTGAGATATATATTTTTTATATTAATTTTATTCTGTACTCATATCATCTTATGTAGCTTTAAACCTTTAGACCCTATTTTCTTAAAACTTATTTATTAAGAGTTAGTACAAACCAATAATCAGCCGATGGCCTGTAACCACTTTCAGTTAATATTAAGGTATTTGTTACGAGTAAGTGTTAAAAGTAATTTTACTTGAAATTTTGAGAAATAATAGATTTTAGCATCATTCATTCATTGCTTTAATATAAAGATGGTTTGCCACACCGTACTGCCATAATTAATTGTAAAAGTTTTAGATATTTAACACGTAAAACATAGGAATCCATACTTTTTCTTAGATCAAAAGTATGTGTTTTTTATATTTCTTATTGTTGTATATGCACTAAAAAGTAAAAAGTCACAAAAAAAAATATATACACTTTGCTTTTGTTTGTTAAAATAGGAAGGCAGTTTACCTCCAAGTTGTTGCAAAAATATTAGATAAATATTACTTTTTGATGTATTTTAATAATAATAATAATAAAAATGATAGATGGATGGAAAGACACCAACAACCTCTTCCGAAGAAGCGAAAAACAGTTCTACCGGAAAACTATGTACAACAAACAGATAGCAGTGACTGAACCACCAAACAAGCAAGAACTCACAGATTATTGGAAAGTATCTGGTCAGAACCCAAACTACACAATAATAACACCCCTGGATCAAAGCCGAAGAAGACAAACATAAACATGTAACAGAACAAGAAAATCCCACATTAAATACACAAGAAATTACAAAAACTATCAAACACAACTGGAAATATACTGGAATAGACAATATACAAAACTTCTGGTACAAACAGTTTACCACCACACACGAAGCACTCGCACACCAAATCAACAAAGCCATTCTACAACTACACACATTTCCCACTTTCCTTACACAAGGAATAATATACGTTAAACCCAAAAGCTCAGACACCACAAACCCGTCAAACTACCGACCTATCACCTGTCTTCCAACCCTATACAAGATCATCACAGCCACAATTTCGAAGAGAATAGAACAACACCTAACAGACAACAATATTCTCACAGAAGAGCAGCTGATTATAGATAGCGTGATTATGGGACAAACCAAAAAAGAACACAGAAACCTTCACATCGGTTACATAGACTATAAAAAAGCCTTCGACTCCATACCCCACAGCTGGTTAATCAGAGCCCTAGAAATCTATAAAATCAACCAACACCTCAGGCAGTTTCTCGCGCAAATTATGAAAACATGGAAAACCAAAATACGCCTAGAAACACAAACCGAACGCATCCAAACAGAAGAGCTGTACATCAGACGGGGTATATTTCAGGGAGACTCGCTCAGCGCTCTATGGTTTTGCCTCTGTCTCAATCCACTCTCAAATATACTAAACAGAACAGAGCATGGCTTCAATATCAGACACCAAAAAGTGAATCAACATAAAATAAACCACCTCCTATATATGGACGACATAAAACTCTACGCTGCCACACAAACACACCTGAAAGAACTCCTCAAAATCACAGAAATATTCACCTTAGATGTCAATATGGAATTTGGTATAAGTAAATGCAAAGTGCTCCAAGTCAACAAAGGCCAATGGAAGTGCCACCATGAGACAGAAACCATCAACAATGAAACACTCGATAACATGTTCGACAAAGAAACATACAAATATCTAGGCTTCCAACAAAGCACCAAACTCAACCACACTCACATCAAAACAGAGCTCAGAACCGAATTCAAAAACAGACTGACGAAACTTTTGCAAACAAAACTCAACTCTAAGAATCTCACTAAAGCCATCAACACGTTCGCTATACCCATACTCACATATTCATTTGGTATCATCAAATGGTCACAAACAGACATAGAAAATATTCACATCCTTATACGATCTCAATTCACCAAATACAGGAAATTACACCCCAACGCATGTAAAGAAAGACTTACCATCGAGAGGAAGGCAGGAGGAAGAGGAATTATAGACATCAGATCATTACACACAAAACAAATACAAGCACTTAGGAAATTCTTTCACAGCAAGCAAACCAGCCTCCACACAGCGACAGTGACTTATCCGGGCAGACCACTCAGCAGACACACACAGTCACACCCAATTACAACAGGAAAAGATGAAAACGTGGTCAGAGAAAACACTCCACGGAAAACACAGATACCACATAGAACAAGACCACGTAAATAAAAAAACAATCATACACCTGGTTACAGGATGGGCAGCTATTCCCTGAAACAGAATGCTTCTTACTGCCTTCATCTACTAAGAAGGCAATTGAAGAACAAATAGATCCCAAATCTATTGGTGCAGAGGTATCCAGAATCAAGTTTGTTCGAGAGGGGGGCATTGCTATAAGTTGCACGAAGAAGGACGATATAAGAAACATCTCCAGCAGTATTAAAGACAAAATGAGCAGAGACTATGAAATTAAGGTACCTGAAAAGAAAAATCCACGATTAAAGATAACAAATATTGAAAAAAAATTAGTGCAGAATTATGATACACTAACTGAAAGCATTATTTTACAAAATGGGATAACAACAGAAGAAGAAAAAAGAGTGATGAAGGTTCTGAGCACATATGAGGACAGACGACGAAAATCAAATGTAGCAATATTAGAAGTTGATGATGTAACATATGGTCAGATAAGCAGAAGAGATGTCTTGCATATAGGATGGAGAAGATGTAGGTATTTTGACCATGTTAACATCATTCAATGCTTTAAGTGTTGGAAATTTGGGCACATAGCACAAAAGTGTACAAGCAGAGAGGTAGTCTGTCCTAAATGTAGTCAGAATCATAAAAAAGAGGAATGTACAAGTGAAGTTGAAATCTGTACTAACTGCAAACATGCAAAGGAGGTACTGAAAATTGCAAATATAGATTACCACCATTCAGCTTACAATAGAAAGTGTGAAGCATTCAAAAGATTATTCGAACAATTACAATTAAGAGTTAATTATCCAGATGCATTTGAGAAATCAACAAAGTAGCAATTAAAAAAACAAAATATGATGTATCTTAATATAAATAGTTTAACCGCAAATAAAACAGAACTTGAATGGACAGTTACTCAGTGGAAGCCTACAGTAATTTGTTTGGTAGAAACACATATTACCAAAGACTTAGAAGACAGCGAAATAAACATTAATGGCTATAAAGCAGTTCATGCACTTTCAACAAGTAGGCATACAGGAGGAGCTTCTATATATGTGAAAGAAGAACTTCATTACAGGTCAACTATAAATATAGTAATAGATGGGAATTTATGGTTGGTTGGTATAAACCTATGTGTTAATGGCAAAAAAATACAATGTTCTTAATGTCTACCATTCTCCTAATGCCAGTGATATTGTATTCTTGGATAAATTAGAAGAAATAATAGGAGAATATGCTGTAAAACCTGACGGGTTTATTTTAACAGGGGATTTCAACATCAATGTTGCAAAAGATTCATATTATTCCAAGAAACTTAAAGATATTATAAAAAGTAATGGTATGTATCAAATCGTTCAAAACTTTACAAGAATTACACAGAATACAGCAACAATGATTGATCTTATAATAACTAATGAAAAAAGTATTGAATATCAAATTCACCACTCACCCAAAATAGCGGATCACTCCATTATAACTACAGAATTTCCTTCTTTTAAAAGAGTTAAGCAAAAAACAAGTGTCAGAGATACGAAAAACTTTAATGAACTTCAGTTTCAATTGGACATTATGAGCTGTGTATGGCCTATAACCTTGAAGTCCACAAACGAGATTGCAAACTATCTGGTACAAATTATAACTGAGAAATTAAACAAGCATGCTCCAATAGTAGAAAGAGAGGCAATGTGCAAATGGGGAAACAAAAAATGGTGGACGCTCGGAATTAAAGATGCAATTTCTAATAGAGACAGATTGTACAGAAGAGCAATGATAACTAGACTTGAAGATGACTGGATAAGCTATAAACAGAATAGAAACAGAGTGGTTCAGCTTATTAAAGAAAAAAAGCAAGCATATTATAATAGAAAAATAGATGAAGTTAAAGGAGATTCTAAAGAAATGTGGAGGACTCTGAAGGGTCTAATCATTTCTAGTAAAAACAGTAACAACAAGAAGGCATTTTTTTCAAGGGAAAGATGGAAAAGAATAACAAAATAATAGCAGAAAAATTTAATGACTACTTTTTGCAAAGTATTAGTGCCATAACAAAAGACATGGGGAAAATTGAAACCCAGGAAGTTCTAAACAATATCGAAACCCCAATAAATAAGTTTAATAATTTTGATACATTAGAACTAGCTGACCTTAGAAAAACTGTAAAAAATTTAAAAAATAAGACAAGTAGTGTTGATGGCATTAATGTCAGAATTTTAAAACTAGCATTTGAAGTAATAGGTGATTGCTTTCTGAAACTAATTAACACTAGCCTAGTAAGAGGAAGATTCCCCCAAGAATGGAAAATGACAACGATTATTCCTATTGAGAAAGTAACTAACACTAATAGATGTGAAGAATATCGACCAATTAATATGGTGGCTACATATGAAAAACTTCTTGAAACTATTGTAAGCAAACAAATGAGAAAATACGTAGAGGAAAACAAGTTGCTTACATATTGTCAGGCTGGTTTTAGGAAAAATCATTCTTGTGAAAGTGCACTACAGACTGTTATTTCCAAGTGGAAGTCTTCCATAGGTGAGAAAAAATTGGTTGGTGTACTTCTACTTGACTTTCAAAGGGCTTTTGAAACTATAAACAGAAAGTTGTTGGTTCAGAAATTGGAAAAATATGGTTTTGAGGGAAATGTGTTAAAATGGTTCTGTGAATATCTGGACAGCAGAACACAACAAACAAAATATAATGGAGCGTTATCTTCTATTAGGATCAATAGTCATGGTGTTCCACAGGGCACAGTGCTAGGACCTGACTTATTCATATTATATATAAATGATATAGTGAAAGTCATAAAAAAATGTGAATTACAGCTATTTGCAGATGACACAATCCTCTATTATGAAAGTGATAACATAACAGATCTAGTGCAAACAATAAATGAAGACTTAGATAGGTTACACAAGTGGCTGTGTTGTAATAGTCTTAGTGTCAATGTTAAAAAAAACCAAATTTATGATACTAAAAGGCAAAAATAATACCCTAGATAACACTACTCATAATGGCATTGTGATAGACAATGACAGAATTGAACAAGTTAAAGAATGTAAATATTTGGGTGTAGTTATTGATGAAAATCTATCATTTTCTAGTCACGCCACTTATATAACAAAAAAAGTATCAAAAAAAATTTATTTTTTATGTAGAATAGGTAAAAATTTAAGTACTTGGGCTAAATTGCTAATATATAAGTCGATAATAATGCCCCACCTCAATTATTGTTCCACAATTCTCTATATGTTCAACAAAAGAGATATAGACAATCTCCAGAAAAAGCAAAACTGGGCATTAAGATGTATAATAGGTTGTACTAGGTATTCAAGAATAAAAGATATGTTGAAAACAACAGACTTATTAAGTGTAAAACAAAATATCTTTTTAAATACAATGATAGTTGTTTTTAAAATTAAAAATAGAATGTACCCTGAACATATTTTAGAAAAATTACAATATGTCAATGACATTCACACATATAACACTAGAAATAGATTGGACTTTTATGTTCCCACTGTGAATTCATCATATGCTGAAAATTGCTTATTCCATCGAGGACTTATAGAATTTAACAATCTTCCAATAAATTTGAAAAATGCAAACTTTGTAAACTTTAAAAAATTGTTAAGAAGCTACATAATAGATAACCATAGCATTTAAGTTAGTTTGTAATTATATATATTGTAATTGTACTTGTTTAGCTTTGCTAATAATAAAGATTATTATTATTATGACTGTTCTCGTTTTTCTTTCTCACATTTGGTCAATGTGGTTCCATGTTTGGCTAACGGGCGCAAACCAAGTCAGCACAAACGCATTACTATTGTGTATTAAGGAATGACCTGACAATGTTACATGTTTTCAAAATCACTGACTTCTGAATGTTTTTGTGTATGTTTGTGTTGAGTCCTAATTGTACTAAGTGTGGTGTGAATGTTGTTGGTGTAAGGCCTGTGGCTGATATAAATGAGGGGGACAATGATGACTTTTTCTTGTTTCCATAGCTTTTTTATTTCCGTTGCAAGATCTGTGTATTTGGAAATTTTCTCTGTGTATTTCGTTTGGATGTTTGTGTCGTTGGGGACAGCTATGTCAATTAGATAGGTGACTTTTTCTTTTTTGCACTGAAAAGTAATATCGGGTCTATTGGCGGAGACCGTTTTATCTGTATGGATACCGATGTCCCAGTAGAGCTTGTATTCTTCATTTTCAAGTATGGATGTTGGCGTGTATTTGTAGTAGGGATCTGTGTTTTCTATGAGTTTGTATGTTGTGGCCAGTGCTTGGTGAACTACTTTGGCAGCTGAATCATGCCTGGCTGTGTACTCTGTTCCGGCCAATATTTTACATCCGCTCGTTATGTGTTCGATCGTTTCTTTCTGCTGGTGGCATTTCCTACATCTGTCCTCTGCCATAGTCGGGTCTTTGATGATATGCTTTTGGTAGTTTCTGGTTAATATGACTTTATCCTGGATGGCAAGTAAGAAGCCTTCAGTCTCAGGGAATAGCTGCCCATCCTGTAACCAGGTGTATGATTGTTTTTTATTTACGTGGTCTTGTTCTATGTGGTATCTGTGTTTTCCGTGGAGTGTTTTCTCTGACCACGTTTTCATCTTTTCCTGTTGTAATTGGGTGTGACTGTGTGTGTCTGCTGAGTGGTCTGCCCGGGCTAAGTCGAGAGGTGTGTAGTTTTTGTCTGCTTTCACTGTCGCTGTGTGGAGGCTGGTTTGCTTGCTGTGAAAGAATTTTCTAAGTGTTTGTATTTGTTTTGTGTGTAATGATCTGATGTCTATAATTCCTCTTCCTCCTGCCTTCCTCTCGATGGTAAGTCTTTCTTTGCATGCGTTGGGGTGTAATTTCCTGTATTTGGTGAATTGAGATCGTATAAGGATGTGAATATTTTCTATGTCTGTTTGTGACCATTTGATGATACCAAATGAATATGTGAGTACAGGTATAGCGAACGTGTTGATGGCTTTAGTGAGATTCTTAGAGTTGAGTTTTGTTTGCAAAAGTTTCGTTAGTCTGTTTTTGAATTCGGTTCTGAGCTCTGTTTTGATGTGAGTGTGGTTGAGTTTGGTGCTTTGTTGGAAGCCTAGATATTTGTATGTTTCTTTGTCGAACATGTTATCGAGTGTTTCATTGTTAATGGTTTCTGTCTCATGGTGGCACTTCCATTGGCCTTTGTTGATGTGGAGCACTTTGCATTTACTTATACCAAATTCCATATTGACATCTAAGGTGAATATTTCTGTGGTTTTGAGGAGTTCTTTCAGCTGTGTTTGTGTGGCAGCGTAGAGTTTTATGTCGTCCATATATAGGAGGTGGTTTATTTTATGTTGATTCACTTTTTGGTGTCTGATATTGAAGCCATGCTCTGTTCTGTTTAGTATATTTGAGAGTGGATTGAGGCAGAGGCAAAACCATAGAGCGCTGAGCGAGTCTCCCTGAAATATACCCCGTCTGATGTACAGCTCTTCTGTTTCGATGCGTTCGATTGGTGTTTCTAGGCGTATTTTGGTTTTCCATGTTTTCATAATTTGCGCGAGAAACTGCCTGAGGTGTTGGTTGATTTTATAGATTTCTAGGGCCCTGATTAACCAGCTGTGGGGTATGGAGTCGAAGGCTTTTTTATAGTCTATGTAACCGATGTGAAGGTTTCTGTGTTCTTTTCTGGTTTGTCCCATAATCACGCTATCTATAATCAGCTGCTCTTTGCATCCTCGACTATTTTTCCTGCATCCCTTCTGCTCTTCTGTGAGAATATTGTTGTCTGTTAGGTGTTGTTCTATTTTCTTCGAAATTGTAGCTGTGATGATCTTGTATAGGGTTGGAAGACAGGTGATAGGTCGGTAGTTTGACGGGTTTGTGGTGTCTGAGCTTTTGGGTTTAACGTATGTTATTCCTTGTGTGAGGAAAGTGGGAAATGTGTGTGGTTGTAGAATGGCTTTGTTGATTTGGTGTGTGAGTGCTTCGTGTGTGGTGGTAAACTGTTTGTACCAGAAGTTTTGTATATTGTCTATTCCAGGACATTTCCAGTTGTGTGTGTGTTTGATAGTTTCTGTAATTTCTTGTGTATTTAATGTGGTATTTTCTTGTTCTGTCACATGTTTATGTTTGTCTTCTTCGGCTTTGATCCAGGGGGTGTTATTATTGTGTAGTTTGGGTTCTGACCAGATACTTTTCCAATAATCTGTGAGTTCTTGTTTGTTTGGTGGTTCAGTCACTGCTATCTGTTTGTTGTACATAGTTTTTCGGTAGAACTGTTTTTCGCTTCTTCGGAAGAGGTTGTTGGTGTCTTTCCTCTCATTTGATTCTTTGTATCTACGGAGTCTTGCGGCATATACAGATAGTTTTTGTTTCAAGGTATCGAGGATTTCTGGCAGTGTTCTGTTGGGAGACTTAGATTTGATCGTGTTTGCCCCCTGTGTGACACGTTTGGACGCGTTCCCGCTTATAATTTTTATTATTATAATTATTATTATTATTATTATTATTATTACTTGCCATCCAGGATAAAGTCATATTGACCAGAAACTGCCAAAAGCATATCATCAAAGACCCGACTATTCCAGAGGACAGATGTAGGAAATGCCACCAGCAGAAAGAAACGATCGAACACATAACGAGCGGATGTAAAATATTGGCCAGAACAAAGTACACAGCCAGGCATGATTCAGCTGCCAAAGTGGGTCACCAAGTACTAGCCACAACATACAAACTCATAGAAAACACAGATCCATACTACAAATACACACCAACATCCATACTTGAAAATAAAGATTACAAGCTCTACTGGGACATCAGTATCCATACAGATAAAACAGTCTCCGCCAATAGACCCGATATTACTTTTCAGTGCAAAAAAGGAAAAGTCACCTATCTAATTGACATGGCTGTCCCCAACGACACAAACATCCAGACGAAATACACAGAAAAAATTTCCAAATACACAGACCTTGCAACGGAAATAAAAAGGCTATGGAAACAAGAAAAAGTCATCATTGTCCCCCTCATTATATCAGCCACAGGCCTTACACCAATAACATTCACACCACATTTAGTACAATTAGGACTCAACATAAACATACACAAAAACATTCAGAAGTCAGTGATTTTGAAAACATGTAACATTGTCAGGTCATTCCTTAATATGGAATGGTAATAGCGTTTGTGCTGACTTGGTTTTGGCCTGTCAGCCAAACATGGAACCACATTGATCAAATGTGAGAAAGAAGAACTTTTTTGTAATAATAATAATAATGACTTTATTGTATAATATACAAAAGGCGAAGTTGAAGCTTGGCTTCCTATCTTAACCTATCCTAACCTAAAAATTATTATATTACTTATGTATCATATATAATTATGGGGCAATTTTATGAAGTGAATTTTTGCTGTGGCAACATAGCTTGAAGACTGCGTGCGCGGACGCGGGCATTCTTTCAAATTTTGAATTACATATATGGGTTGTACATCGGACTTTCTTTTAAAAGATACTAGAGTAAATGTATGTCTCGCACGTGCATTTATTCAGTTATCAAAGTATCATTTTAATTAATTATACATAATTTTTATTGAATATCATGTAAAAGTATCAAGGTTATTATAAATAACACGTGATTGTGTGCGGTAAGAAGCTACATTGCGACATTCATTATTCTCTGAAAACCAAATTATTTAGTGTCTTTCTCTAACATAATGCTCTCTCTATCTTCTCGTAAGAAATACCTTAATCAACTGGTATAAGAGTATATTAAGTTTTTTTGAACTAGTGTGACTTATGTAATTTTAAGAGTTAATTACAATCCTATGTGACTTTTAATAGAATAGTTAGTAGGGTAAAGAAATATGTACAGAAATATCATGTTGATAAGGTTATCTAGTTAAGTGGAAAACACAAAAATTAAACTTTAAGTTCAAATATATATGGTTTTCCTAAGGGTGGTTTACAATTATGTCATAATCCTTTTGTTGATCTGAAAGAAATATAAAACAAGGCAAATATAATTATTTATGTAGCTGACAGCTCACCAAGTTTTTTCGCTGATAAGTTATTTAGTTTGTAACGATACTAAAATTAAAAAAACATACATAATTGTAGATCAGTTTTATAAGCATGTGTGTATGTATATATATGTATATATATATATATATATATATATATATATATATATATATATATGTATATATATATATATGTATATATATATATATATATATATATATATATATATATATATATATATATATATATATATATATATATATATATATATATTATATATATATATATATATATATATATATATATATATATATATATATTATATATATATATATATATATATATATATATATATATATATATATATATATATATATATATATATATATATATATATATATATATACGAATGACAATTTTTAATTTGGTGTGAAAGTATTAGCCACTCAAAGTACTTTTAATTTCTATCTCGTAGCCTAAAATGACTTCTCTACCACTAACACCATTTTACTTATGTAATAATAAAATATTAGAAAACTAGAAATAAAAAGGTTGGGATTTAAACAAAAAATGGTAAATATTTCTTACTAGGTTGTTCTTTTGATTCCACCTTTTTCTCTGTAGAAACACTACCAATTATTTTTTCCTTCAGTTTTGTAGTAATCTTTGGCTTTTCTGGAGTCTTGGAATCCTTCCCAGAGTCTTTAATAGCCTCCAAACTTTGTTCTTTAATAGTTTTTTCTATAGATGCAGGTGTCGCTATTGCTTTCTCTGATGTACTTAAATGGGGAGCTACAACTTTAAGTACTGGTGGAGTAGCATCCTGTTTTTCTTCTTTTTTTTCTGAAGTAACTTTTTTATCATCAACTGTGGTTGTTGGAATTATCTGAACAGTTTTGACATCTTTGGACAAAAATCGGCTGTGTGAATAATTGTCTTTTAGATGATTGTGTAGTTGTAGAAAGAGTTTCTGATCTTTAGACAAAGAGAACTGACAAAAATGACGAAGAGTAAAATCTGAAAGTAAACACAGTAAATACAATTTTCCTAAAAAATTTTGAAATATATTGATAACTTACCAACATTTAATTTCTTTGATACTTTTACAGAATGTATAACTACAAATTTGCTAAGCGAAAAACTACTTCTTAGAATCATTCTACAATATTAGTATTTTTTTTTAATAATTGTTAACCAAATCACAGGAACCGATAGTCATAACCTAACTAATATATTTATATTTTCTTATTAAGATGATGCCATGATTTTTCATGAATAGAAATGAAGTTGTTAACATTCATAAACACCCTCGACTAAATCGTACGTTTATAAATTACTTAAAAAATAGAAAACTCTTATAAAAGTTTTTTCAGTAAAAAGACAATAAACGTCATCTGTCAAAAAGTCAGCAGCAATTGTTAATGTTTCGCTAATGTGACAAATTTATAATTTACAAAATTTCCGGTAAACTCTTATAACGAGCTCGGCGTGGTTGCCGATATTAAGGGGCGAAAAAGGGACTAATGAAATACCTAGTATCATAACTATTAAGCGTGAAAGCTACGAATCGTTTCTGGTTTACCTAATTAATCACAGCATCGCTTTGAACTTGCTAATAATTATGTTAATTTCATATGGTGTAACAATAGCCAAAGGCGCTACCTAGTTCTCGTAAACCATGAGTCATAGTTGAACTGTCTAAATGACTCACAACTGGATATATCCAATTTATCCTCTCTCTAAAAAACAAACAATTAGAATAGCTTTATGCTACCTGCAATATGTGTATTAAATTCAAGAGAAAATTATTGCTAGACTAGGTGGAGATAGATAAATACCAAAAACTACAGAATTATATTATACAGACTATTTACTCAAACGGCGCCTACTCAACAGGTAATGAAAATCGTTATAAGGCGTAAGAACTTCGAAGGCTCGTACTTGATCAGCACATCTTCTGCTAAATTCTACATACTAGATATTATATCGGGTCCCCACCACCTTTGTTGTTGCTGTTCATCCTGCTACTGCAGTTGCCCTCTATTTTGGGTCTCTAAAATTTACATTCAGTTATATAGTTTTATGGATCTTTGTAATTAAAAAAAAACACAATTTTACAATACTAGAAAGAAAAGAATGAGGGGAATATGTTCAGAGCAACGAGAATTTGGCGGGAAACACGATACCAATCAAAACGGACAAAATAATTTGGCGGGAATAATTGTCTGTTTTGACTCGTATTGTTAATCCCGCCAAATTCTGACTGCTACAAAAATCTCTTCTCCGCGCTCTTTTGTTTACGGTGTTGTAAAATGGTGTTTTTTTTTTAATTACAAACGTCCATAAGAAGTGTCAAGTAATTTCTACGCCTACGTAAAGTGTTAAATGCTGCTATCATTTGTTTAGTTGAAGCAAGCAAAAGATATAAATTAAGTAATATTATTTTTAAGAAGGGGAGAAATACCAAGGACAAGTCAACTTTTTTACATAGTTTCTTGCAACATAATTAGTGTTCCGTATGGAACACTTATAAGATGACTTCGGTGTCTGTCCGTCTGTGAGTCAGTCTGTCTGTCTGTCTGTCACACCCGATTTTCTCCTAAACTATTTGTAATAGAAAGTTGAAATTTGGTAATAATATAGGAATTGACGGACTCATCAGAGCCGTGTAGTTTTGAAAGTTAAACTTTGACTTAAGGGGTTAGTTTTGGGGGGTGAAATCGGAAGACAAAAAAAAATTTTACTAGGTCATCGAGTGTGGTGTCAAATGGAAGCTTGTGAAAACACGAGTAAAAACTATATATATAATATAATACTTGCGTGCATTTTTCTTTGTATTATTTTTTAAAAATCGCTGTCCATCCGCCTTATCTCGAAAAGTACTTATCAAAAAATTTTGAAAAAATTCTGGAATATTCTCCACGGGGTGTAGATTGAAGGAAAATTATCACGAGTGAATTACCTTTAATAATCTATCTGGTATATTAAAAAAACAAAAATTTCAAGGTCATTAGTTTTCAGTAAAGATTGGAAACAAACTTTGTTGAAAACTCAATTGGGGCGTGTTTTGTGAAGTCACTGATCATTTTATACCTCCGTAACAAAATTTTTTATTTTAAAAGCAATCAACGTACGGAACACTAACTGCGCAAGTTCAACTTGCACTTGACCGGTTATTTTTTAGTTTAAGAGATATGTATTCCTCCGTATTCTAATACTGCTTTAATTTTTTCAATTTTGCAGACCTCGTACGAAACAGGGTGCAGCTCTCTACACGTAAATCGTGTCCAATAAAAAGTTTAATTTTAAAATATTTACTAACTTTATAAATAAAAATAAATTTTATTACATATGAAACTATAGTATTTCAACATTTTTTTTTTTAAAAATTAATGTTACCTAAATGTAAACCGTTAGATTCCCGGCACTCTTCTAAGCGAGCGGCGAAATATTAATTACTGCTCGCTAAGTCGTTTCTGTGAACACTGCCATCTCGAGAAGGATATTTTTTTAATTACTTCAGGGAGCGAAGAATGTTATTGTAAAATTTAGTTTTGAGATATTTCCACAAGAAAAAATCCATTCGTGTCGAGGCAAACTTATATTACGTCTTTTAGAATTCAATTTAGTCAGGAGGATTTCTCAAATAAATGGCAAAGATGTGTTTATAGAGTGTAATGTCGCTTCATTCTGCTGAAACTAGGTTTTCTAGTGATAACATTAACATTTTTTATAAAGGAGGAAGAAGTTTTTTTAATATCTCCACATACTGCTGAGAATTAATAATAATGGTGCGGCTCTGTAATCCTCAGGCCCTAGTCCTCATTTTAGGGAAATGTTAAAAATTTTAATTTTGAATTTGTCAATTTCCAGACAATTGTGTTTTTGATATGGTTGATAACGTGTAAATGTGCTACATTCGAGGATAAAACTCTAGTAAATATTAATAAAAGTTTAAATATCTGAATAACAAAGTGAAGCCTCAGAATAGTATCAATCAAAATCATTGTGAATTCACACTAGAATGTACTCTACACTGTAAAAAATTGTATGTTAAATTACATTATAGAAAATCATGGAATAATTGATTTAATTTTTTATAGAATAAAATGTACAAATTAGCTGATAATTCACTGAAGTTAGCATTCACGTCTGCGCGACGCCATCTGTTTAATATTATTGTTTGAGACCGGCGATGATCCCTTAGTCTTACTAGTGCTGTTGGAAGTTGAAGGACAGTTTCAAAATATTTACACACACATACAGGCACACAGATACTTTTAACTTTTACACGTTAAGTTTTTTTATTTTATAGTAATTTTTATTTGATTTAAATTATTGGTTGTGCTTTATGAGGGTCTAACATATAAATGTTGTTCAAAGTTATTAGGGAGATTAACATTATTTATCCAAATTTTTATTTTTTTAATGTTGATAAATTTTTTATTTTAGAACGTACAATTTGGAACTTTGAAACATTGGTTTGTAGCTTGACTGCCATGTATAACTGAAATAGGTAAGTGCTACATAAGTTTCCATATGTCTTAATTTTGTATATAATTTTATGTTAATAAAGACGTTACCGTTACTTCTGTTTTTTTTTTAATTATCTCATTGGGTCACAAAATGCCACCTAATTTACATAATGTAAATGTAAAATAATCCTGTGAATAATGGAATTTTACATAAATATATTACCTTCAATCGATATTTGTGTGTAGTCACACATGTCATAATCCATATGTCATAATTTTATGAAAATTTGCATAAAGGCTTGGAAGATTACATACATTGTATATAATCACATGAATAATACACGCTTTCAGTAGATCCAGGATAACCTATGTAATTATTTCTTTCACTGCACGTTTGCATTCATTTTGGATGTCTTTGGTCGTCCTGCCCTAAGATTTCTTAAAGTCGAATAAGATTCGTCAACATTCTGCGCTCATCTTTTTTGTAACCAGTTGATGAAGTTGAACGCGTAATTCTCGTCATGTGATAATCGTAAAATTATTGTTTTTATAAAACTTCCGCACAAAAAAATTTCGCCCTGCTCTGATGCAATGCTCCCAACAACTAAATTATCAAGGACCAGAGTTATGTTCTGTATCCCATCTTGATGATCCCTTCGGTTACGTGGGCGCAATAAGCCATATAAATTTGAACTTGTTTATGGGACAAATCGAGGACACGTAGATGCTTTAGTATATTTGAGTGTGGTTGACACTGTAATATTACTTGTGTTGTAGTTTGGCGGCCTCAAGTCTTATTGCTTTCTTTTAAGCTTTTTAAAGAGTGATGTCATCAAATTTTTGGCCGCAAAATTGAATGTCACATCCATAACGTATGCATGCGTGTGACATTTATCAGCTGTGAAATAGTTTTGTTTTGATGATGCGCTTTTTGTTCGCGTTTATTTTTTTATTCTATAGTAAATAAGGAATATAGAGCTGCTATAGAAGCTAGGTTTGAAGTATCTTTTCATGATAAATGAAAAAATTAGAAAAATTTTATCTAAATACTGTGTTATTTCAAAAATAGGATGAAAAAATTATAATGCCTATATTTTCTAAATACTAAATGAATTAAAAAAGTGCTTTCTAATATTTTGTACTCCCAACACTGCAATGAGTTACACAAAATTCAATTTTTTGCATTGAAAACATTTACCCCTTAATATAATTGCAGCCTCATTACTAACACCCTTGATAATTCCATTTGTATTGACGTATAGTTGGTATTCATTAATTTTTTACAAAAATGTCCCAAGCTTTACAATTTTTGTTTGTTTCTACTTATTGCAGTATACGTTGAATTTCCTCGCTATTAATGTGTACTAAATGGAAGGCGATTCTTTAAGTTGCTAAGTACAGGACACAGGGGAATCCGCACTTCAATCAACTTAGTAATTTAGAGGACAAATGTTGTGCATAATGAGCTAATATAAGCAGTATCGCGACAGGTAGATGCTTTAGTACGTTCGAGTGCTGCTAAAATTGTGGTAGTACCTACCGACTCCGCGACCTTTCGGGTACTTTTACTGCCTTACCTGTCTTGCGATCATTTTTATTTACGATTGGATCGCAACTTTTACAATATTTTATGTATGTATTTTATCGTGTCAGTGGGTTCTTCATCTTGCACTGAAGCATAAATTATCGTCGCGAATGATACGGCTGTTTTGTTTATTGTTTCGTAATTTCTTTTCAAATTCTTCCATAATCGAGAGAAAAAGTTTCAGGTTTGTTTGTTTTTAATTTAAATTTACATAGCACTATTGATTTGATTGAATAATTTATCAAATAGTTTGTTTATACCAGGCGTGAATTACCTTAATTTTCAAAAGTGGGCAAAAACTAAACATAATTGAAGCAACTCTAAGTGCTTATAGTGTTGTGAGATGCGCTACATAATTTTGAAAATAACTGAACTGCCATAACCAGATTTTTTTTGTATTTGGAAATCCCTATAAACTGGTCCTTGAATAAACTTTCCTAAATTACTTTTTAGTTTCCCTAATTAGTCACTGTTACTATACTTTCTTCTGTTTTCTTTTAAATAACTTACAAGAAATAATATCAAATTCGGAGATTTGACTTATCGGGAATAAAACTCAAGTATTTTTAAGATTGCCTGTAAATACTTTTTCCTGTCTTACTGGCCATGATGCCAGCCTTTAATATAAGGACACAAATGGACTAAAATAACTTAGTAGACCTTAAGAGAACCATTGAAAAAAAAAAAAAAAAATTAAGATCAGATTTTAAAAACTTGCTTTGAATATTGTTTCTTTCTTCATATTTAGTTATGTTGGGAATGTGAAATCTTTGACACAATGACACATCTCAGTATATATCACCACTACATCAAACACTTTATTTTTGCCCTCAACGCGCATTTCGCTAACTATTTTAGCTTTATCAGGAGTGATGATTGACTTTTAATCATTACTCCTGATGAAGCTAATATGGTTAACGAAACGCGCATCGAGTGCAAAAATAAAGTGTTTGGTGTACTGATGATATATACTGAGTAGTACTTGATATTTAGGTTTGTTGTTATGAGAGACCACTATTTTACAACACTGTGAACCAAAAAGCGCAAAGATGTTTATAGTAGAATTTGGCAGGGCTAATTGTTTGTTTCGATTAGTATTGTTAATCCCGTCAAATTCTGCTTGCTATAAATAAGTTCAATGATCTCTTTTGTTTACAATGTTCTAAAATGGTCTTTGTCATAATTACAAACGTCGATGAGTTGTCAACAAATAAAAGCTATTTCGCTCATTACGTAATGCTTTAAATATTTGGAGTTGCTGTTGGTAAGCAGTGGCATAGCCAAGGCAACCAGGGGACATATCCCTGTCGCTATGGATGTGGAAAACGACACCACCTTAGAAACAGGGCTTTTTTTTATTGGAAGCTCTTTCTTAAGAAAAATGTTCACCTCCCGACTATCGATCTTTAAATTGGATGGACATTATAAATGTTGAGTGATACGAAAAGGCGCCATTTTGAGAAATTCTCCTTCCCCCTAGGTCATCCATTTTCAAGTTGGATGTAAGTTTTCAAAAAGAGTCCTGATAGACAAAACGCACTATATATATATAAGTACTTATGCTTTGTTACCAAATGTATATACCATTCGTTACTACGATAAAATATTACATCGGAAAATCTTTTTTATTGTTTTAATTCTGGCAACTCGACGGGATTAATTACAGCAACTAGTACTTGCATCTAATTTTACCCAAATAATTTCATGGAAATTTTAATTAAATATCCCGGGGGTTCGTGCAACTTCTGATATTCTTTACTGAAACTTGCACATGTAGTAACAATAAAAATTATATATACTCGTATAATTCGAGTTTCTCGCGGGAAGTCGTAGGTCTCAACGCACTGCTTATGTGTTTTCGGATGCTCAGAAGTAACAAACTCTTATCTGAAAAGTTGCTGCAACAAGTTGCTATGTTTAAACGTTTCCAAACGTATTATTTACATCAAAGCCGACAAATTTTCCTTTTCAACACAAAGTATTTTTGTAGGCTCTTTCTATACTAATGTAGCGAAATGAATTCGCTTTATTTATTAAGGGTATCTGTGAAAGGATAATAATGATAAATCATTTATAAAAGCAAAAATAAGAATGACGTACTATACCTGTAACGGGGATTTCTTCGGGCCACTGGCCGTTGACTGACATTTTACGAACCCAGTTAAAACAAATTTTTGTCGAACCGGTTTATCAGACTCAACTATCCTTGTAACTCGACAAAAAAAAACTGAAAAAAAAGAAAGTAGTTTAAGTAGATTATTGAAATGTTCGAAAAGAGTTGAATTTTAATACATTATCTGCTTCAAAAATTCGTAATTCTTCAAATAGCTTGGAGAAAATAGTTCAAGGTGAGTAAGTATATACATAAGAAATCATCGTTTTTAGGAGTAGCTGGGATAAATTAAAATTATTTTCCGACATTTCGCCTGCGATTGCAAGAAGCATCTTCAGGGATGTTTAATCTTTGTAATTAAACTGTTGATTGAAGTCTCCTTATCATAATGTGGCATGTTGTCATTATCGGATTAAAGCGAGGCTTGGGCCTATATATACGAGCAGTTTTTTTAATGTTATGTGGTAAGGTATGTAGTGATATTAGGATGATATCCTCATCTCGACAAAGGGAAAGACTCAGCGGAAGAGTATTTATGGCTTTAGTCAGATATGTATATACTTAGGGTTCGAGGAATCAGATCATGTTGTTCGTTTTAATTTCCAAAAAAGGTTTGGATTGCTTACATCCTAGTAAGGTGTAGAAATGATTGTACATTTCCTATATATATAAATATATATATATATATATATATATATATATATATATATACATATATATATATATATATATATATATATATATATATATATATATATATATATATATATATATATATATATATATACATACATATATATATATATATATATATATATATATATATATATATATATATATATATATATACATATATATATATATATATTATATATATATATATATATATATATATATATATATATATATATATATATATATATATATATATATATATATATATATATATATATATATATATATATATATATATATATATATATATATATATATATATATATATATATATATATATATATATATATATATATATATATATATATATATATATATATATATATATATATATATATATATATATATATATATATATATATATATATATATATATATATATATATATATATATATATATATATATATATATATATATATATATATATATAGGGTGCCCCATATGTATGGAATAACGATTCCACAGCATTTATTAATCAGTGTTTAAATGTTTAAGTAAAAGTTATAGGGCTCATATGCTGAGGTTGACAATAAAATGTTTTGAACTGTCAGTTCGAAGAAATTGCACCACCTTGATTTTTTTTAAATAGAAAGCCTTGCATATTATTTTATTTTTGAGTCCTACTAAAAATTCTAGTTGTAGTATTTGTCTAACATACCATATGTCTAAATTGAACTGTTTTGTAATTATTGTCATCGGAAATTTAAAATAAAAAAAACCAGTCAAGTGCAAGTTGAACTTGCACAATTAGTGTTCCGTACGTTGATTGCTTTTAAAATAAAAAATTCTGTTACAGTGGTATAAAATGATCAGTGACTTCACAAAACACACCCCAAATGAGTTTTCAACAAAGTTTGTTTCTAATCTTTACTGAAAACTAATGATCTCGAAATTTTTGTTTTTTTTATATACCAGATAAATTATTAAACGTAATGCACTCCTGATAATTTTCGTTCACTCTACACCCGGTGGAGAATATTCCAGAATTTTTTCAAAATTTTTTGATCAGTACTTTTCGAGAGGTGGGGGGGGACAGCAATTTTTCGCGATTTTTTAAAAATAATTCCAAGAAAAGTGTGTGCAGGTATTACATTATATATATATATATATATATATATATATATATATATATATATATATATACATATATATATATATATATATATATATATATATATATATATATATACATATATATATATATATATATATATATATATATATATATATATATATATATATATATATATATATATATATTACTCGTGTTTTCACAAGCTTTCATGTGACACCAAACTTGATGACCTAGTAAAAAAAAATTTTTTTTCACTTCCGATTTCACTCTCCAAAACCCTTAAGTCAAAATTTAACTTTCAACACTACCCGGCCAGAACACTAAAAAGACAAAAAACTATTAATAAATACTCTAGGTTTATTTTTAAGGTAACGGTTGTTCAAAGTGTCTACCGTTAATAGAGAGGCAATGACCCAATCTGTCATGAACAGCCTGAACAGAGTTTTGCAGAGAATCCGGGGTGGCCACTTCATATTGAATTCTTGGTTGTAAATTTTCTATTGACGCGTTGAATTTTGCGAGGTGATGATGGAACGAATCGATAATGATCCTAACCTAATTCATAGCATTGTTTTTTCTGACGAGGCGACATTTTGTTTACCGAAGTCGACCTGAAACTACAAGATTTACAACAAAGAATTAGTAGCACAGATCACCTCGGATTCTCTGCAAAACTCTATTCAGGCCGTTTATGATAGATTGGGTCATTGCCTCGCTGGTAACGGTAGGCATTTTGAGCAATTGTTACCTGAAAAATAAACCTAGAATATTAATTAATAGTTTTTTCTGTCTTTCAAATTTCAAATGACAATAATTCCAAAACAATTGAATTTAGACATATGGTATGTTAGATAAATAATATCTAGAATTTTTAGTAGGACTTAACAATAAAATAATATACTGGGCATTCTATTTAAAAAAAAAATCAAGATGGTGTAATTTCCTCGAACTGACAGTTCAAAATATTTTATCGTCAATGTCAGCATGTGCGCCGTATAACAGCCTATAACTTTTATTTACACATTTTTTTTGATACACTGATTAATAAATGCTGTGGAATCATTATTCCATACACCCTGTATATATATATATATATATATATATATATATATATATATATATATATATATATATATATATAATATATATATATATATATATATATATATATATATATATATATAAATATATATATATATATATATATATATATATATATATATATATATATATATATGCATCAAGAGAGTAGACGCTGGGACCTCTACTAGTAATAGCTGGTTCCCACGGAAGTTTCTCTCAGGATAGCTGACATTCATTGTGAACGAGTTTCAACCGGTAACGCGAATGATTAAAGGCACTGGGATCGAAATGACCTAAACCTTCTGTCAAACTTTAAATGGGTGAGAGCTCCGGCTTGCTTGAATTTATGAAGCCGTGAGACAAGGATCAGAGGGGCGAGTGGATCATTTTTGGTAAGCATAATCGGCACTGCGGGATGAACTAAACGTTTCATGTGATACCATGAAAGGCGTTGATAACTTCCTGCTGAAGATACTAGTTCTGAAGATGGATGGTGCTGGAGCCCCTGACGGTGCAGATCTTGGTGGTAGTAGCAAAAACTCCAGCGAGACCCTAAAGGACTAATGTGGCGAAGATTTCGTGTAAACAGGCACTGTACACGAGTCAGTCGATCCTCAGATCTGCGCGAACGCTAATGTATTATATATATATATATATATATATATATATATATATATATATATATATATATATATATATATATATATATACATACATATACATATATCATCATCATCATTAGTTTATTGCATCCATAGTCGGATGTAAGCCTCCCCAAGTTGTCTCCAATGAGCTTTGTTGTTTGCTTTTTGCATCCAATGGTGTCCTGCTAAATATGTCGCCCGTCCATCGTGTCTGCGGTCTAGCTCTGCATTTTTTGTGTTTTCTAGGCCTCCATTCAACTATACGGCGTGTCCATCTGTTATCATTCAGCTTTGCGATATGCCCCGCCAAATTCCACCTTAATATACATATTCGTCGTATTACATCTGTCACTTTTGATCTTCTTCGTATCTCGATGTTAGGAATACGATCTTGGAGTCTAATATTTAGCATTTTCCTCACCATTGCTTTTTAGGTTACCTGGAGTTTATTTATTATACTTTTATTTAAAGCCCACGTTTCAGTGCCATATGTTAATACCGGCGGTACTTTTTGATCGAATACTCTGGCATTTATTGTATTTGGGATGTCCAATTTAAATGTAAATTGTAACCGCCCGAGCGCAGATCAAGCTAACGAGACTCTTCTATCCAAGTCAGCCTTTAAATTATTTTTTGATATTTCGAATTTTTTGTCCTAAATATATGAATAGTTTGTACCTTTCCTATTCTTTCACCTTCTATTTCTAGTTCCTGGCTGTTATTTGGTGAAGTTTATTTTTAGACCTATTTCTCGAGACTTGTTATTTATTTTTTTAATCTCATAACTTACCAGAATATGAAGTAGTGAAAAACTGTTAGATTTTGGGAGTCAAGAGTTCGCTAATTAAAATATTTTTACTCACGATCCTTGCAAAAATATTTTTTTTTCCCCACAGGCTTAAAACGATTAGTTTTAACTTGAACTGTAATCAATAGCAGAGTTATTCAGGATTACGTAACAATAATTAGACTCTTAGAATACGGAAATTTGTAGCCACTCGCTAAACTATGTAAGGTGTAATATTTCACCAAATTTATATGTGTCAGTATCTCGAAATCTAACGATTTTTCCCAAAGTTCATATTTACATATTCTGGTGAGTTATAAGCGGGCCTAACAGCCCCTATATATATATATATATATATATATATATATATATATATATATATATATATATAGTTTTTTTTATGGGTGGGGTTATGTGCTACAGGGAAGTCCCTAAAGCGCTCCAGGAGCGGCATGTGTGCGGAAAAAGCGACTCACGTTGTTCTTGAATCTCTCTCTGAATTGTACTCGGTGGGAAACACAGCCCTGGGCAAATTATTCCAAAGGGATGATGTTCTCCATATAAAAGACTACTTAAAAAGCGTTGTACGCGGAGTAACAAGCTGAACCTCATACGAATGTGTATTAGTATTAAGTACTAGCACGAAGTGTATTTCTAACATGCACCGCTCTGGCGGGAATTAAGCGGATTACATCCTTCGAACACTTTCCATGACAATACTTGTAGAACAGACTCAAGTCGCCAACTGTTCTTCGATGTTCCAGCGAATCAAGGCCACCGGTCAGTTCCGGGTCTCCAATCAGACGATATATATATATATATATATATATATATATATATATATATATATATATATATATATATATATTTTTTTTTTTTTTCTTTTTTAAATAATTTTTTTCTTTAACCCTCTTTTTATATTTATATGGTAATGATTTTTTCTTGGCTTTAAGGTTATGTGAATTAAAACTTTAATTTACATGTATGTTTACGTTTCGATCAACCTAGTGATCTTTTTCAAAACATTTAATTGCATTAATACAACCACAACATATGGCTATGGTACTGGTTGTATTAATGAAATTAAATGTTTTGAAAAAGA
>CM032449.1:161817416-162002614 GCA_019049505.1 Pachyrhynchus sulphureomaculatus
TTCAGTTTTCCGAGTGGTGACCATAGTAATCTCCTCCTTATAATTATCTCTTGTGTTTGATTTTCTCCTCCCAAAGGTATTGTATGTCCTAGGTAAACATAATCTAATTTATTTTCTATGACTTTATTTCTTATTATTATACACATTATATTACATTACTCATATTATATATATATATATATATATATATATATATATATATATATATATATATATATATATATATATATATATATATATATATATATATATATATATATATATATAATTATATATATATATATATATATATATATATATATAGTAATGATAAAAATGTAGACGTGAGGTAAAAATACGGCATACATAAGGCAGGAAAATATGCACTACAATGAACCTGGTTACAACATACACTACACAAGGTACATTTTTTCTTACGTGCATAACCGCGGGTACAGGCTAATATAACCATAAAACTCCAAAGCTGAAACATAAACTGTACAATCAGTATTTTGCTCTTGTAATGCAAATCATAATTAGGGTTTATATATACTCTATTTCGTTCTTGGTTGTCGTTGTGGTGTCATTTGGTGAAATTCGCACCCATTTTACTATGTATTTTTTTCTTAAAGTTGTATTCATTGGGATGAAATTGTTTGTTTTTTCTGTAATTCATAAACATCTTTCCACGTATTTTTATGTCGCGTGTTACATCCGAATTTTTCTATATTGCTTTAGCTTTCAAATTTTTTATCAGTCATGCTATTTCCGTTATTTTGGCGAATGTACGTCTCTTGACGACTAATATGTTAAACTCTTTACTTTTCTGTAAAAACTAAAAACATTGAATTATGTTCGATGAGAATATTGTTTGGAGAGGTTATCAAAGAGAAAAACAGATCGCTTAAATATGTTGGGTCACAATCACAATTGGTAAAATTATCGTTTTAACACATGATATGCTCATCCAACTTTTTTCCAGCTCTTGATCTTTGTCCTAGATATGGCCTCCACTGTAGTATGGTTTTGTTTTATCTGTCATTATGGCGACACGTCCGGCAAATCTCCTTTTCAGTTCGGCAATAGCATCTCGTCTTATTTTTGTTATACCCCTTATTATGTCATTTCTCTTTCTTTGTATTAAGGATGCTCCGAGTATCTACCTCTCCATAGCTCTTTGTGTTATTTTGAGCATTTCCATCGATGTTACATTGATTGAAAAGACGGGAACGGAGACGAATTGGAATATTTTTATTTGGCATTGTGTTCTTCAGTTTTCCAAATTTTGACCATGGTAATCTCCTCCTTCTAATTATCTGTTATGTTTGATTTTCTCTTCCCAAGGATATTATATGTCCTAGGTAACCATAGTCTAATACATTTTCTAGGACTAGGTTTCTTATTATTACACACATTAACATTACATTATATATATATATATATATATATATATATATATATATATATATATATATATATATATATATATATATATATATATATATATAAAAATGTAAAATGTGGAAACGAGGTAAAAATACGGCATGCAGAAAGATAGGAAAATATGCAACACAATGAACCTGGTCACAACATATACTACATAAGGTACATTTTTATTACGTGCAAAACCGCGGGTACAGGCTAATATAACCATAAAACTTCCAAAGCTGAAAGTTAAATTGTACAATCAGTATTCTCCTCTTGTAGTGCAAATCATAATTTAGGTTACAGTACCCATTGTAATTCTTAAAATGCTTGATGCACCAATATGTTGTATTTTCAGTGCTTAATAGTCAGGAAGAATTTTTGCTATAAAAATGTTGATTACATATTTGATTTTATTACTATTCTAGAACTTGAATGATGTTCTAGACAAGGTGAAGGCAAACAGCGATAATGTGTTTATCAGGGGCGTTTCGTTTTCCGATCATTGATGTCTACTACACATTAGTGATATAACTACACAAAAGAAATAAAAGCATGGTCATAGTATCTTAGGTTTTTTAATCTACGAAAGGGTATTGAAAAAAGAGAAGAAAAACATATTTTTCTGGACATAACAAAATTTGTTTTTAAACATAGTTTTTCTCTTATTCAATACAGTTGGGTTAATGGTCTATAAGGCTTCTGTTCAGTACCTCTGAATAATTATTTTTATCTAAACTGGAAAAATAGTCATTAACATCACTTATCACTTCAGCATTCAACAGATAGCAATTTTTTCAAATTTAAGAACAAAAATAAGTCAAAAGGAGCCAAATTTGTTTTTCAACATAGTCAATTCAATAAAATTGGCCTAATGTTCTTAAGATTATCATCCTGTTTAATACTTTGGAATAATCACGTTTATTTAAACTGGAAAAATAGTAATTAACAGCACTTATCACGTCAGCACCCAAAAGATATCGATTTTCTGAAATTTGAGAACAAAAACAAGTCAAATAGATCCAAATATAGATAATTTATTAGATTAGGAATCGTGCATTTTCGGCCCCTAAACTGCTGGGTTGTGTATTGGTGAGTTATCGCAGTGAAAGAAGATCTTTTTTTGAAACAATTAAAAATAATATCGACTTGTGATAGTTTCACCTTCTTCCAAGTAATCAATAAGAATTATTTTAAGATAATTCCAAAAAAACTTGATCATTATCTTAGCCAACTGAGATGTTATCGCTTTCCGAGTTTAATTCAGCTTTAATTTTTGATAAACTAATCGCTAGATCGTCGTTAGACTTAGCTCTTAGTTTTCCTTTCACTGCTATCTATAGGACAGTTATTGAATTATAACTGAAATCTTATTTCTTGATGGTCAGGTTTAAATGTGTTCTATACATCCACTTTCCATCTTACCATTCTTTGCTAGAACAGACCATGTTATCTCAACTGACACTATGAATGTGTTCATAAATATACCTAATAGCTGAATTTTAGTATGTTATACTATTATTCCTGACTAGCCCAGCGAACACCGTTGCCGGTCCCAAGCCAGGATAAAGGAGGGGGGCTGTCAGGTGAGGCTAGCAACCTGCCTGACGTGAAAACTATTAATTCCTCACAGATCCAACAATCAGCCTCGGAATAGGACGGTCCAAACAATAACGAACTCGGCGAGAAACTGGAATACGAATACGAAGAGCAAACTAAACAAAAATGGAGGAAAAATATAATACGAACAGCTTGTTGGAACATAATGTCGTGGATCACCAAAAACAGTGAAATACTTCTGGAAATGGAACAACATAACACAGATATATGCGCGCTATCAGAAATCAAGCGCAAAGGTAAGGGAACCACTAAAGTACCAAATTATGTACTAATATATAGCGGGGTCGACAAACACAAAAAAGCAACAGCAGGTGTGGGGCTATTAATAGCTGAAAAATACGAACACCTTATACAAGATATACAATACGTAAATGAAAGAATCCTCAAAGTATCATTGAACATAGGAACAGAAAACCTTAACCTTATAAGTGTATATGCTCCGGATATTGACAAAAGCAGAGAAGAGACAGACACATTTTACGACAGCCTGGAACACGAACTGAGAAACATACCAGTAAATGAGAAATTACTTATAATGGGTGACCTAAATACCAGAATTGGAAATAACACATTACCTGGAATAAAGCACCACTTTAACGAGGAACACATCAATGAGAACGGAGAAGTACTAGTAGACCTGTGTGCACGCTACAACATGAGAATAAACAACATCTTTTTTAAACATAAACCCCAGCATAAAATTGCAACATTACAAAGAAACTCGAAGTCGTGGAGTACACACAAACACAACAAATCGATGAGACCCGCTGGAAAATCTACTTTGAGCAGTTGTACGCAGATGCACCCGAAAGAGAAGACGAGGATGAGGAAGATGAGAAAATCGAAGAACCCTTAGAGATACCGGGTGAAATGACGATAGTGTACGCAAAAAAGATTAAAAACAGGAAAGCACCCGGACTAGATAACATACCAAATGAGCTACTGAAATATGGAGGGCACCAATTAATGGCAGAACTTACAAAGCTATTCAATAAAATATTATCAACCAAAGAAGTCCCTAATAAACGGAGAAAAAGCATAACCATTCCTATATTCAAGAAAGGAGACAAGAAATTACCAGAAAAACTATAGAGGTATAACTCTGTTAAGCTCAACCATGAAGCTCTTTACAAAGATCATAGAAGCAATAATAAGTGAGCATGTAAACATATCGGAAGAACAACAAGGCTTCAGAAAAAATACGTCAACCGTAGATGCCATCTTCATAGTCAGACAAGTAGTAGAGAAGGCCGTAAAATACGGAAAACCCGTATTTATGTGCTTTATAGACCTCACCAAAGCATTTGACAGAGTAAGACTAAAACACGTAGTAGATATCCTAAAAAGAAAACATGTGCCGAAAAACATAATAGACATACTAAACCACAATACAGGCACTCACATCTTAGTTAATCAAAGACTGACAGAAGAAATACAAACGCCAACCGGAATCCGGCAGGGGGACTCTTTAAGCCCGCAACTGTTCAACTTAATAATGGATGAGATAATAACTCATATCAGAGACATGGAGGAAGGATATTCCAACGGGTAAAATCAACATTGTCTGTTATGCAGACGACGCTGTGATCGTGGCAGAGAACGAAGACGACTTACAGCGGCTTCTGCACTCATTCTACACAAAAGCTAAAGCCCTCAACATGCAGGTATCCAACACAAAAACCAAAACCCTCTTTATATCTAAAGAGCCAATAAGATGCAAACTTGCTCTGAAAAACAAAACAATAGAACAAGTCATGTCATTTAACTACCTAGGCGTACAAATCACCTCATGCCAAAATAGAACAAATGAAGTGAAGGACCAAGCAAACAAAGTCAGCCGAATATCAGGCGCACTTCGGGACATCATCTGGAACAATGCCTTTATGAATAAAAAGGCAAAAGTAAGGATATACAAAACATGTGTCAGACCCACACTAACACTATGGAACTATGGAAACAAGAGCAGACAATAAAAGAACAAAAAGCATTCTTCGAACAACAGAGATGAAAATACTTAGGAACATCTCAGGATACACACTAAGACAAAGGAAAAGAAATACAGACATAAGGCATGAATGTGAAGTGGAAGACATAATCAGATGGGGACGTAAACGTAGAAGAGCTTGGAGAGATCACGTGGAGAGAATGACTGAGGAGAGACTAGCGAGAATCGCGCGAGATGGTAAACCACGGACACGACGACCCCTGGGAAGACCTCCAAAGAGATGGCTCGAATCATGGACATCAACATCTCAAGAAAACTGATGAGTTGGAAACTACAGTACGTGGAAGAAGAAGAAGATACTATTATTCCATTATTATACCATTTTACGAGGTTTCATTGAAATCGAATTTCTTGTTAATAGTCACGTCATGTATCCATCATCATCACCATCACCATCATCATCATTAGCTTATTCCAACCATAGTCGGATGTAACCCTCCTCATCGTGTCCCGTTATTCTTTTTATGTCGTCTGTCCATCTTGTCTGTGGTCTACCTCTGCATCTTTTGTGTTCTTTACGCCTCCATTCTACTATACGGCGTGTCCATCTGTTATTGATCCTTGCTATATGCCCCTCCCCATTCTACCTTAATATACATATTCGTTGTATTACATCTGTCACATAGGAATATGATCTTGGAGTCTAATATGTAGCATTCTCCTCTCCATTGCTCTTTGAGTTACCTGGAATTTATTTATTATACTTATATTTAAAGCCCCCGTTTCAGTGCCATATATTAATACAGGCAGTACATATTCATCGAATACTCTGGCTTTTATTGTATTTGGGATGTTCAATTTAAAGGTAGATTGTAATCTTCTGAACGCAGACTCAGCTAACGAGACTCTTCGATCCAAGTCAGCCTTTAAATTATTTTTTGATATTTCGATTTCTTGTCCTAAATATATGAATGTTTATATATATTATTATATATTTTTATTTTTATTTGTTGCAGTTGTTTAACATGACAGAGAAAAAAGAAAAAATTCCAACAAATTTTCCGTCAACGTTTACTTTGGAAAATTTCAGCTCGACGTAAGTTTTCTTCAAGTATATTATATATAATTTTTATGAAACACACCTACTAAAACTTGTAGCTATTAAGATAAAAATACTGTAAACCTCAGGGCGTCTATATTAATGCCTTTTTATTTAAGTTTTTTTTGTTATGAATCTGTTTTACAAAATTATATATTCAAGTTAAATTTTTTTTCAGAGCTACTTTGACCAATAATGATCAAATTAAAGTGCCAATTGAAAATGGTAAAGAAAAAATCAATGAAAAAGACTATTACGATCCATACGAACATAGAAATCCTGAACACGCCAATAGGTAAGAGAGTTTTTAAAATGTATAGGTAGATAGATATTTGTCTGATGTATTAACGGTTCAAGATTATTGGAGGTTTTAGGAATTTTTCTTGCTTAGACATAATTAGTTGAAAAACTTATTTTCCTCTTCCAAGCATCATCTGCAATTTAGATCATTAACTCCAATGCGAATTAGATGGAAATTCAAAAGGCAAACCGAAAGAAAAAATTTCATTGAGAAATATTGATTTTTGGTCATTTTAACAGTTGGGTATTTGTTAGGTCTCATAAAGAACTTACATAATATATAATTTGGAATTTTTGATGAACATGGGGTAAGGAGTGGTTCTGATATAGACATAACAGTCAAAATTATATGAGAGAAAATAATGGACCAAGAACAGGTCCTTTCGTTATTTGTAGAAGACTGTAAATATCGATTACATATTGGTTGTTAAGTTAGGTTTATCCAATAATACGCCCCGATTCAAATTGGCTTTTAAACAAATAATGGTGTGCCATAGAATAATCTCTAATTTAAGCGTAATTCTCCAACTATTAACTTTAGTTATATTTTTGTGCCTTGCGGACGCAATAAAAATTTGCCGTCTAAATCCTATATTTAATTTGATTTATTACTCCTATTTATTTGCCCGAACCTAACTTAACATCGTTACAAATTTGACTAAATTACAGTTTAATAAAATAATGACACTACCATTCAATAATTGAATTAAAATCGTTATGTGAGGTAGTATGTTTAAGGGAAGTAAAATTGTAAGTTGTACCTATTTATTTATTTAGGTCATATTGTGTTATTGTTCTTACGACAGCTAATAAGAAATGGAGCAAATACGTAATTACTTATTTGTCATTATTATACTATATATATATATATATATATATATATATATATATATATATATATATATATATATATATATATATATATATATATATATATATATATATATATATATATATATATATATATATATAGATATATATATATATATATATATATATATATATATATATATATATATATATATATATATATATAGATATATATATATATATATATATATATATATATATATATATATATATATATATATATATATATATATATATATAGATATATATATACATATATATATATATATATATATATATATATATATATATATATATATATATATATATATATATATATATATATATAGCCCAGTTTGCCATATGCCTTCTAGGAGCGACTTATTCTCCGCTGAATTTCATGTGCTTGATTGTCTCGTCCTATGTTGATCTCATGTCCTAAGTATTTACATCGGTGTACTTCCTTGATTTCCGTTTTGTAGTGTCGTTTAATACATGATTTGCTATAAACTGAGTCTTGGAGAGATTAATTTTTAAACCAACCCTTCCTGAAGCTTCTTGACGTATGTGCAGCATAGTTTGGGCTTCTTGCATATTATCTGTTAGTAAGACAATGTCGTCGGCTAAACAAAGGTGATTTAACTTTTCACTCCATTTTTTCCTAGGTTATTGATTGTAGCATACTTTCTAGAAGTGTTATGAAAAGCTTGGGAGAGAGCGTATAATCCTGGCGCACTCTTCTTTTGATTTAAAATTTGCTGGTGGATTGGTTAGTTTCTGTTTTGATATTAGCGGTGCTGTACATATTTATATATATATATATATATATATATATATATATATATATATATATATACACTTTATGTTCCTAATTTATTTAAGTCAAAATATAAAAAAAAAATGAGTTTTTAGATAATATATCTCGATTATCCTGTTATTTCTGTTGTTTTCAATTTTCTCAAATGAACATCAATGCATACTCTGCCGCTTTTGAAACCGTTGTCAATATAATTTACCCAACATAACAGCTTCAATATTTTTTTTATAATGCCTGTGTAGAATAATACTAAATTTGAACTTATATTAACAATACGTTGTATGAAGTATTTAGTATTTTAAAATAATATATTAAAATATAAATTACAATTATGTTAATGTTCCTGTTTACTGACACCTAATTGAGCTTTTGTACTCCAAACACACTAACACAAATCATATATCAAAACAAACAAGGCTCTGGTCCTCTAGAGCGATATTACTCAATATTTATAGGAATTAAAAAAGCATTATTATTGTGCACACCCGAAGGTCAACACACATTAACGCCACTAGATTCGATTTATCGCCACTCGTCGCAGATAGTTTCAATTTCGACGTTTCTATATTGAAATCTTAGACAGAAATTAAAAACAAACAAATAGTATTTTGAAAATGCAGATGCACAAAAAATTGCACTTCACATTACGTTCTTTTTTTGTGTATTGTGAGGGTACAAAAATAAAAAAATATGATGATAATGATCTTCACAACTCTTGATAGTTAATGCTACTCTTCTTTTTTCTTGGATGGAAGCTAGATTTGCTCTTACGAGCAAAGAAGTGCTATTGCCATATTTGGCTGTGTAGAGATGCCGACCAAGAAAAATATTTATAAAGATACGTTTTGTCAATAATAAATAAATATAATTTACTAGATGCATCCGGATGTTGGCTATATTTTAGGTACAACTTTATTGGCATGCAATCGCTGATAGATATATCACTTAAATATTTAAATATAAATTAACAAAATAAATTTATTTTCTTTGAGCATTTGTATATATTGACAAGGATTGTAATATGTGTTTACGTATTTATCCATTTCTTAGGAGTTATTGTGGGTTTGTTGTATTTTAGTTAGTAAAGAAGAAAAGTTCTCTGATTTAGTTACTTTATAATAACAAAAAGTTAGTTCCAGCAATTACTTTTTTCTACGTAGAACTTTATTTAAGATTGTTTAATTTTTAATATAAGTCAATTGGCACCCAAGATTTTTAGGACTCCCTGCAGAGATACATATATAACAAAATGAAAATTTACTTTTGCTCTTAAATTTTCTTTACCTTGAGTCGCTTCTGAAATAAGTGTTCTACTAAAGTATACGTAATGATTAAATAAGTTTTCGTCAGTTTTAATCCAGACTGAGGCGAACCAGTTTTCTGTTTGATTACTGAGCACTGACAGATATAAAAGTATTGAAAAAAAGTCAATATATTTTTTACATAACTTTATTACTACATAAAACATAAAAATGCTAGAAATCAAGGATTTTTTTTGTTATAAAATGAAATAAATATTCGTGACAAAAATTCAAATTTTATATAATAATATTCGCAGGAAATGCTATGGCGCGACGCGGCGTCGACACCGGCAAATTAAAAAAATTACTAAAATAGCAAGTAAATTTAAATTTCTGTTGAATTGCATAATTTTTTCCTTAATTTTTTAAAACGCCACAATTCTTGAATTATGGATTATGAAAGAGAATGGGGTGGGATAAAAGAAATCAACTATTTACCTATTCTAATCATTGTAATTTATTCATTTCTTCAAGTTTATTAAAGGGTACAGATTTAAATTGATACAAAAATGCTTTTTTAAGTTTTTCGACGTTTCGTAATATATAATTTCTTTCTCAATTACATATATAGAATATTAAACGGATGGTTTTGTAAATATATTAGCTTAATGTCTATGAGTTTTTAATAATGCTTACGGCATTATTAACTGTAGTAATTTCAAACAGTAATAACAAATTAACAAAAAAAAAAAAAAAAAAGAAAAACAAATCACGGTAAGGAAAAAATACTAACATTTAATTAGTTGTAAAAAATATCCAATCCAACAATTTATTTTTGACTTTTTGACTTCTGGATTTCGTACGTAGATCCTCCCCATGTAAATTTTGGATAACCAAAAGTGGGAGAGGAAGTGGCATAGAAAGTGCTAATAAAGTAGGCGCGTTTCAAGTTTTCAGGCCTTCAACTTTTGTTTACCGTTTAGTAGCGGCCATTAGAGTGTCAAGTCAATATCATCCGATCTGTGGAAAAACTTATAGTTATCTCGTTAAGTATTATATTCGTGGGAAAGTATGATCCGTAACTTTTGCGTTTTACCACGATTCAAGAATCCTAGATCATGAAAAATATAATTTCTAGTTTCCGTCGGTCTCTCGCCTTGTTGCCGCAATAACTCCCGAACGAAAATAAATAATTGTTTCAAATTTAGTATTCATGTAGGACTTGAAATAGAGAAGAAAACTATTATATCACTTTAGGAAAAGAGGTAAACAGACTGATAAATCTTGTTCGGTTTTATTAATATTGTAGTTTTTTCGGGTTTGCGTTTGAGAGGATAAATAAATTTAAGAACGTTTTAATAGTAGGTAGTTAACCAAAACAGTCTCGTAAAAAATCATTTTCTTGTTTTTGCTTCAGAAAAAGGTCATTTATATTGTCATATTTTTAACCAAACAAATATAGAGTATTAGGGGGTTGGTAGGGTGACGCGAGAAGGTTTTTGAATGTCATATGTTCTTTTTAGGATGGAGTCCAAAAATCTGAACATTATTTTTTTTATTGTTCCGTACGGAACACTTATAAGATCACCTCGGTGTCTGTCCGTCTGTCAGACGGACAGTCTGTCACACCCGGTTTTTCTCCGAAACTATATGATATAGAACAGGGGTGCTCAAACGATCGCGAGTGCTTTTTGAGTCGATCTCACAGATTCACAGATTTTGTTTTAGGTAACTAAAACAAAATGTAATGAATAAACTACTAAAATTTATTCGATCCACAATTAGGCCAGAATAATCCCCTCATCACTTTCTTTTATCGTAATAACCCCCTGCTAGCGGCAAAAGGCGGCTTTATCAAAGGAACGCGCGGTACTTGTCAAAGAAAAGCCGCGTTTTGATTTCCGCCGATTTTTCTAGAAACTTCGGGTGACGTGTTTGACGGGAACATTCCAGACTTCGTTCGCGCCGATATAAATGTTGCGCCTGCAGGAATAGGAGTCAGTCTGAGTTGTAACTTGAAGGCGATACATCGATACAAAGTTTATTAATAAATAGTCCAAAATGAGTGCGGCGAAGAAAAGTAAAACTTATCATTTTAATAACGATTGGGAGGAAGAATTTTTCTTTTGTATGGTAAAGGATAAGTGCATTTGTCTCATTTGCCGTGCGTCAGTTGGGATACCTAAGCGTGGGAACTTAGAGAGGCATCATAAAACGGTTCATAAAAACTATAAAAAGGATTTTCCGTCACAGAGTGAATTAAGAAAACGAAAAGTACGTGATTTGATAACTTGTTTGAAAAAAGAACAAACCATGTTCACAAGACCAGCCAAACAATCAAAAGCTGCAACGATCGCGTCATTTAAAATATCCCATATATTGGCGAAACACAAGAAACCATTTGATGATGGATTGGTTGTGAAGGAAGCATTTATTGAAGCGGGTGAGACTTTATTTGGAGATTTTAAAAATAAAACAGAGATTAACATATGTCTGGTATTAGAGAACTTCAGTTATCTCGTCCGACTGTCACAAGGCGTGTTGAAGTCATAAGTCAGGACATGGCAGATAAACTAAAACATGATATCATGGAATGTACATACTTTTCTTTACAGTTCGACGAATCCACCGATATGACAGACACTGCCCAGCTGTGTATTTTTATTCGAATGGTATTCAATGACATGTCAGCTAAGGAAGAGTTTTTGACAATGATTCCTCTGAAAGGAAAGACCCGTGGCGAAGATATATATGACATTTTCTTCAATTTTGTAACAAACTACAAGTTACCAATATATAAACTAGTGTGCATTACAACCGATGGAGCACCAGCAATGACTGGAAACGAAAACGGTTTTGTGGCATTGTGTCGAGCTAATGATGATTTCCCTTCATTTTTCTCCTTCCATTGCATTATACATCAATAAGTTTTGTGTTCAAAAGTTCTAAACATGGAGGAGATTATGGGCATTGCAATAAAAATTGTGAATTCTATCCGTGCACGTAGCTTGCAACGACGGCTCTTTAAATTGCAGTTGGAAGATAGTGAGTCAGTTGAACACACTGATTTAGTTCTTCACACGGACGTCAGGTGGTTGAGTCGCGGAAAATTCCTAGAAAGGTTTCAAGAATTATTGCCCGAAATAACAGCTTTTCTGGACGAACGAGGTGATGACACTCAAATGCTAAAAAAACGGAAAATGGCTGACTGATTTGGCATTTTTGACAGACATCACAATGCATTTAAACACCATTAATTTGGAGCTTCAAGGTAAAGGAAAAACTATTATTGAGATGATTAGTGCAATAAACGCATTCAAAAGTAAATTGCAACTTATGATAGATCAACTGAAAAGAAAGGATCTGAAAAATTTTCTGTTTTGAAAGCAAGGATTCCTCAGTTAAATTATGATATTTATGAGGCAGAATTATCAAATATTTTGGGCCAATTCGAAATACGTTTTTATGATTTCAGTAAATTGGCAAATATCGCATCATTTATGAGTTATCCTTTTTCGTGTAAAAACATTGAGGAATTAGCTACTGAAGTCAGTTTAACATGGACTCATGTTCTGTTGAAAATGAGTTAGTGCAGATTATATCAGATATACATCTCAAAGCCACAGCATCTGATACAAAATTCTGGTGTTTTATATCTGAAGATAAATATCCGAATCTAAGGCAAATCGCCCTTCAACTGACAGCAATGTTTGGGTCAACTTACTTGTGCGAGTCTGCATTATCTGAAATGAAGATAATTAAGTCAAAATATCGCAATCGACTGACTGACGAACATATGTCATCATGCTTGCGATTAGCACTCGGTAATTACGTACCATCTTATGAAAAGTATGCTGAGGACATCCAAAGTCACTCTTTAGTTAAGTTTAGACACTAGAACTCGTTTGTTTTGTAAGAACCAATAAACTCGCAATTTTGAATAATTATGAGTTTTTTCATTGACATTTTAGAGCAGACCTACACTTACCTTGACTAAAAAAAATGCATATTGTGCGGAAAACTAATATCTATGCCACGATACACCCTACCTAGACGACAATCCTGCATCACACTTACTTGCAGCCTCTCAGACTCGATCGATCGTAGTCTAACAATATTGAGGTAGATCGCCAGCAGTTCAAGTTTGAGCACCCCTAACATAGAAAGTTAAAATTTGGCACCGATATAGGAATTGATCGCCTTATCAGAGCCGTGTAGTTTTGAAAGTTAAATTTTGACTTAAGGGGTTAGTTTTGGGGGGTTAAATCGGAAATGAAAAAAAAATTAGTAGGTTATCGCGTGGGGTGTCAAATTAAAGCTTGTAAAAAGACGAGTTTTTAAAAAAGTGCGACAAATTGCTGCCTCCTCTTATCTCGAAAAGTACTGAACAAAAAATTTTGAAAAAATTCTGGTATATTCTCTACGGGGTAGATTGAACGAAAATTATCATGAGTGCATTACCTTTAATAACTTATTTGGTATATAAAAAAAAACGGAAAAAAGGTCATCAGTTTTCACTAAAGATCGGAAAAAAACTTTGTTGAAAACTCATTTGGGATGTGTTTGGTGAAGTCACTGATCATTTGATACTTCCGTAATAAAATTATTTATTTTTTAAGTAATCAACGTACGGAAAACTAATGGCGCAAGCCCAACTTGCACTTCACCGGTTCACAAAAAATAATATGAAAGAGAAAACTGTAATGTGGTGGGGTGACATAAAAAAATTAACAGCATTATACGACTTATTCCTTGTTTTCTGGAGGGAAGTTAATTTTAAATATAATTATTTTAATTTCATTGTTAAGAAATATAAAGGATATAAGAGGCGATGGGAAAAGGTGGTTTCCAATATCTCGTATTATATGTCATAATCGGTACTTTCGGAATTTGGGAATCGTGTTGAAACAGGTAGCTGAGGGAATTGCGATTTGATTAAGAGTCACTTTAATAGTTTTTTTCTCATGTGGATGAAGTGTTATAAAGTTGCAAATGAAATTTTAATTTAGAATATATGCAGGTTATACACCTAAATAATATTTAATTGCTCATAGAAAAAGTTTTAGAACTAGAAAGTTTAGAAATCCTAACTTTATGGTGTGTTCTATATCCAAAGGCTACAATTTCTAATTCAATCGAACAAAATAATTTTCTGACTTCTAATTACGCCGACGGTGAACTCACATATTAACAATATTTTTAGTTAAACAGAAAATTTTGGGTATATTATTAAAAAGTAAAATAAAAACGTATTAAACCCTCCTGTTCTAAGATTTTTTTAAATGCTGTAAAAATGTCATTTTCGTTTGTCATATCGTGGAAGCCTTCCCGATGCTAGGTTTTTGTATGTTGCTAACATTTTACCAAACAATTGTTGTGATTAATTAGTTTGATATGTGTAAGTCTTGGAATAAGTTCCTTTTTACCGTGAAAATTTAAAATTCAAAATTATACTTGCCTGCGAGGTACATAGCAAATAACTTAAATGAATTTAGTTATTATTTAAATGGGATATGCATGACTACATTTCAGAAATAAAATAGAAGGTTTTTTTTTGTTAGTTTTTCAGGTGCACTAATACATCTATTAAAAAGTTCTCTTGGAACTGGAATACTAGCCATTCCCAGAGCCTTCAAAAGTGCTGGACTATTAGTAGGACTTTTTGGCACCATAGTTATTGGAATTTTATGTACACATACAATACATATTTTGGTAAGTTTGTTTAAGCATTGCCTTCTTGCGCTACAATTTTAGTTTGACAGTTTTTTATAAACATTTTGCATATTTAGGTCACCAGTATTGTGGAGTTTATTTATATAAAAATGGAAAGTCGATTTTTACATGACAACTTTGATATAATTTTATGAATTGCTACGCAGTCTCCTCGCGAAAGTTGGCGGTCAATATAGCTGAACGAACTTTAGCAGCTGCTTCTCCAAAAATATTACCTGAAGCACATCCAAACCACCTTCGCATGTTCTGCAGCCAAGAATTCTGCAATCTTTCAATAGATTGCTTGTCCTTTATTATGCCTTCAATAATTTAACTTTAATTCGTATTTCGGGCCCCTCATTATATGTTCGAAGTACCTACCGAGTTTTTCTTATTTTTATGGTGGTTAGTGATTCTTTCACTTTATACATTCTTACTAGTACTTCTGTGCTTTTTATTTTCTGTACCCAGGAGATGCGAAGAAGACTTCTATAACTGTATATTTCAAATGCTCTCAGCCGCTCTACCCAGCGAGTGTCAAGGGTCCAGCATCATATCTGTACGACAGCACGGAGAATATGCACCATTCGGATTTCGAAACTGAGATTTATTCGTTAAAAAAATTTATTCATATTCATGTATATCACTCGGGTTTATTCAATTCTGGAATATATCTCCTTTCTTGGGTCTCACTTTTCATTGATATTCGTTCCCAAATATTTAAATGTGGGAACCTGTTCTACGGTGTTGTCTTTGATTTCGAGTGATTCTGGTGGTAGAGTTTTCTTTGTTATTACAATCCACTTAGTTTTTCTTATATTCGTAGTTATTCCAAATTTTTCGCTGACTGATACGACTCGATCTGCCAGTTGCTGGGGATCTTTGATATTATTTGTTAATAGAATAGTATCATCAGCATACCGTATGTTGTTCAGTGTATACCCAGTAACTGTTATGTCTTCAATGAATTCATATATGGCTTTACTAGACATAGTATCGGAATAGAGATTAAACAAAAGTGGTGAAAGAATGTATCTCTGTCTTACACCTTGGGTTAATTTTATGATTTCGGATCTTTCCAACCTAATTTTAATTTCTACTGATTGTTTTCAGTACCGATTTTTGATAATATTTAGATAACTTTTGTCTATATTCTCGTGTATCATACAATCGTAAGCTTTATTGTAATCTATATAGCACGAATATACATACATCTACGTTCATATCTTTGCAGCGCTAAACTAGTGCATTTAATGAGAATAAAGCTTCCCGTGAACCCAGGTCTTTTCGGAATCCGAACTGTGTGTTATCTATTTTTGCTTCACATTTTCTATACGAAGGATTCTTAGGAATGTCTTAAGGACGTGAGACATTAAACTTATTAAGCGATAATAGTTACATTTTACTGATTTTAACCTCTTAAATATTAGGATGAAAGTCGACTTCCGCCAGTCAAGAGAGATTTGTCCAGTTTCATATCTCTTGTTAAATAAGATTACCAATTGATTCATAAATGAACTTTCATCTAAAAATATTTTGAGGATTTTTCCCTTCATCTCATTTGGACAAACTGCTCTTTCGTCCTTCTGTAGTTGTATAGCATAAATAACTTCTCTTTTTGTTATTTCTGGCCCTATCTCAATATCCCTGTTTAGTTGTAAGTTTCCTGACCTATATCTATTGGGAAGTTGTTCTATGTATTGTTCCCATATCTTTATTTCGTCTTTATTATTTAATAAAACTTCATTACTTCTATTTTTCAGAATTGTTTCCTGTTTTAGTCGTGTTTTTTCATGCCAATTCTTTCACGTTCTTATGTAATTTAAATGTGTTTTGTCTTTCTTCCAGTTAATCTATTTTTCAACATTTATCATTTAATCAAATTTATAAGCTTCTCTACATTTTCGAAATGTTACTCTGTTTAGTTCGTTGTACTTTAAGACATCTTTTGTTTTATGTAATTGTCTTTCGTCTATTAGCAAGGTATTACTCCTTATATTAATACAGAATAAAAAACCTTAAAATATTTTAAGATACTTTTAAAAATTCGGATAAATATGTTTTTCCGGAATGAGTTTAGTTCAAAATAAGATACACTCTTGTGAATTAATATGACATAAAAGTAGATATCTGTTACATAATTTTAATATGCGTTATGAGATACAGATACAATTAATTGAAATACAAGACGTCCCATAAAAAGTTTTATTTTAAAATATGTATGGCTCAAAACACTAATTGTAAAATTGAAAAAGAGAATCCTTATTGTATATGACATTACAGTCTCTGAAAATTATTTCTTTAAAATAATGTCATCTAAATATGGATAGTTAATTTCGCGTCACTCTCCGAAGCGAGTGATGAAATTATTAATCACTGTTCAGCACGTCATTTCCGCGATCGCTGACATTTGTCAGATATTTTCTTCAATTTATTTCATGGCGCGAAAATCGCTGCTGTAAACTTCAACCTTCCATTAGCTTCAAATCATGGCTATGCAGAAGCCAATTTATGTAACATCTTTTGCAAATAACTTTTCTCGGAAAGTTAGGCTTAAGTTTGTTTATTATACCGGGTTTAGATTAGATAAATCGATTTTATCGTCGGGTATATTACAGGGCTCTAACCTTGGACTCCTTTTATTCATCCCATTTATACACAGTTTGAACCTTAATTGAACTAACTTGGTTGCGCATGATCTCAAAGTATATGTCATCCTTTGTTCCATAGATGACTGTTGTTTTCTACAAAATCGATGAACAGTATCAGTGAATGATGTTTGTCTAAGAAACTAGGTTCGAATATTTCCAAATTTAAAATGTAATTAGAGCAAAAACGTTGCAACATATTAGTAAAAAATGCGCAGTCTAGGTGTCTTATTCGATTTCGGGCTTAGTTTTGGCGAACACGTAGCTAATTAGTTATTAGAGAGCAATTTGTTTTACTGTTCATTTTCTTGCTTGAAAACCCTTTTTGATGGATATCAACGACGATGTCGTAATATCCGTTAATGTTTGGTCAAGTGTCGAAACATACATGTGTATTTCACAATACTTTTTTTAGATAACGTGAAAGTACTGTCACGGGCATTATGGCATTTCTACAACTACTATCTAATACCTATGTATGTGACCAAGCCATATTTAAATAAATTGATAAATAAGTACACTGATCTGCCGCGATTAAATCTGGTACCCTCTGAAGAAACGATATCACGGAGCTAGGACTGCCTCAAAACGCATATTCTAAAGATGCTTGTAGTCATAATAAGAAATTGTGCTACGTTCAATAGCGCCTAATAAAAGAGAGTTCTATTTTGTTAGGTCCAGGCTTGAGTATGATTCCCGGATTTGGTCTACTGTTTATGATATCTACAGGGGAAAGATTTACCCATAATTTTCAAATGTTTTATTTAATTACTGCTAGCACATCGACGAAACCAAGGGGGCACACAATCAACGATTAGAAACATACTTCTCGCTTGCCCTAACAATTTCAGGTCCTTTTGGTCAGTCGCTAAGGCGCCTAAAACCGCCGGTTTTAGGCACCATATTGGATCCGCCATGTTGGTATTATATAAAATTATCATTATTATATTACATCAATATTGCTTTTTGTCTCAGTTTTGAAGTTCAGTTAACTCCGCTTAGAAATCATGATTTTTTTTGTTTCTAGCCGCCATATTGAACCGCCATCTTGTTTTTTTCAAAAGGGCCAAGTGCCATTTGAAAGCTTACGTTTCGGCGAAAAAATCGAACCCTTGAATTTTTTTTTGTCAATTCTAATTTCGGGTATTGGGGTGGCTCCGTTGACGTGAAACGTTCCATATATGTGTATATATATATTATATATATATATATATATATATATATATATATATATATATATATATATATATATATATATATATATATATATATATTTATATTGTATAGTTTTCCTGTATCTGTAATGTGTAAAACCTTCAATACATTTAGCGAACATTATAACTTGCATTTATCAGGAATCTTCTACGCTCGTTTGTGAAATTCCAGCATAAATTTAAAATCGTATTTTGTAAATTTGCATTGCAAGTTACCATATACTTTTTAGTATTATACAATTTTTTTTTCTTATTGGTACTGAAATTATCATGTATCGTAATATTTGTGTTATTGTCTATAAATTCCTGTATTCTCTACAAAATTGTTTATGTATTTACTTAAAACATCAAGAAGGAGCTTCTGAACAAAATTGGACCATGATATTATATATATAAGTGCATATTAAGGCCCATGTGTGTGACTTTTCACATAGAAGTGTACTGATATTGAGCCGTCATTATTTTAAATAATAATAATTTATTTACTGACTAAATTTAGAACATATCTATTTACTAGTATGGTCAAATTATGTAAATTTCATAAATATTACCTAGTGTTTAAAGAGTTGTTTGTTGCAAATACGTCGTTAGATAGATACAGATGTTACACCTGTATCTTCTCTATTTTTAAATAAAGCGACCGGGGAAATCCTAATGAAACTACTTAAGTTTAAGTGCGTAATAATTATGACCGGCGATTAGACGTTAATGATTTTTTATGAACATCTCATAAATTATGGTCGTCATAAAAATAAATTGTATGTCCACGTCAAGTTCCGTCACATCATATTCTTACATTAAAACACTGACGTAAAGGTTAGTTTTTTAGCAAATCATATGTAGGACTTTGCTCGGTATTTCTCTTTCAATTAGAAATCTCATTGTAAATAACCGGCTAAGTGCAAGTCGGACTTGCGGAATTAGTGTTCCGTACGTTGACCGCTTTTAAAATAAAAATTTTTGTTACGCAGATATAAAATGATCAATGGTTTCACAAAACACACCCAAATGAGTTTTCAACTACGTTTTTTTCCGATCTTTATTGTAAATTGATGATACTGAAATTTTTTTTTTTTTTTTTATATACCAGATAAATTATTAAATATAATGCACTCGTGACAATTTTCGTTCAATCTACACCCTGTGGACAATATTCTAGACTTTTTTCAAAATTTTTTGATCAGTACTTTTTGAGATAAGGGGGGGACAGATTTTTTCGCAATTTTTTAAAAATAGTATAAAAAAATGGTACGCAAATATTACATTTATATATATTTTTGAACTAGTGTTTTTACAAGCTTCCATTTGACACCCTACTCGATGACCTGGTAATTTTTTTTTTCTCTACCGATTTCACCCTCCCAAAGCTAATAGTACAGTAAAAAAAGCATTTGAAATTGCATATACATATACAGCAATATTTGATTTTATTCTCTCTAGAGTATTACCAGAGGTATTGTTCTGAGTTTTGGACCTCAAAAAACTTGCGCTCTTTTGTTTATAAACAGTTGATGTTTTCAAAATGCTTTTTTCAGCTTAAAGTGCGAATAACACCGGTTATATATGTCAGATCGAGACAAAAGAAAACCACATTTTTCGTAATAAAATTTCCAACAAGTCGCTCAAATATGTACATAACCTACAAAATTGAAAAAATCGACAAAAAATTGTTTTTTTTTTTTCATTTTATTGTCCAGGCCGACTAAGTGAACCGATTCGGCTTGAAACTTTCAGACAATATGCCTTGTGTTATAGCAAAAATACTCTGAAATTTTGGTTCAAAAATATTGAACCCAGTGGGCACAATTGAATTTGGTATTTAAAATTTGAATTGCCCGCCATTTTATACCGTTTGGTCCAAAATGGATCTTTTTTTTTTTCAAAATTTAGGTCTTGACGCCAGCTTTCCGATGCCATTAAAAAATTTTTTTTTTGGAGTCATTTTACCCGTTTTTTTTACATTTGTTTATTAATCAAATAAAATAAATGGTTGTTTTTTCGGTCATATTGAAAAAAAAATTTAAAATTTTTTATCACGACTGGTAGAGAATCGCGAGACCTTTATTAAAAAAAAAATCATTTTCGTTAACATTTTTTTTTTCAAAGTATCAATTGTTGTTATTTGATTAATAAACAAATGTAAAAAAACATGGCATCGAAAAGCTGCCGTCGAGATTCAAATTTTGAAAAAAGATTCGTTTTGGACTAAATGGCATAAAATCGGGGACAATTCAAATTTTAAATAACAATTTCAATTGTGTCCAATAGGTTCAATATTCTTGTACCAAATTTCAGGGTATTTTTGCTATAAAAAAGGAATAATTTCTAAAAGTTTCAAGCCGATCGGTTTACTTAGTCGACCTGTACAATAAAATGAAAAAAAAAAACAACAGATTTTTGCCCGTTTTTTCAATTTTGTAGGTTACATACACGTTTGAGCGATTTAAAACCAACGATTTGTTGGAAATTTCATTACGAAGAGCTTAGTTTTTTGTTGGTCTCGATCCGACTGATATAACCGAAGTTATTCACATTTTAAGCTCAAAAAACGCGTTTTGAAAATTTCAATTGTCTATAAACAAAAGAGCAGAAGTTTTTCGAGGCCCAAAACTCAGGACAATACTCCTGGTGATACCCCAGAGAGGATAAAATCATAATACTGCTGTATCTGAACTATGCCTATCTCATCATTATTTTGACCTTTTTTTACTGCACTATAACTTCTTAAGTCAAAATTTAACTTTCAAAGCTACATGGCGTTGATGGGGCCATCTATTCCTATATTAGGGCCAAATTCCAACTTTCTATGTCAAAGAGACGGACAGATAGACAGACACCGAAGTGATCTTATAAGTTTTCCGTACGGAACATTAAAAACGTATCGTAAGTGTATCAGAGGGAGGCATCCTATGATTTTATATACTAGAGTTGAATAATTTCCTAATTCAGCTTTTAATAATGATGTGGAGCCAGAATTACACGCCGAAGAGAAAACATAGGTAATGAAGACTGTGTCATTTGCATTATTCCCTGTTCCTATTGTGTATTTTTCACTTTATTCTTCGGATCATATGTCATGTCCCACCACACCGTACTGTATTACCGTATAATATTAACAGGTGATATAATTTTTTTTATATAAGAAATAAAAATAATTACTAAGTCACTTGTTTTTGGTTCATTTTATATTATTTTACAGAAGTGTACTTTTGTAATTTTGTAACATAATAATCACCTAAATACTTACAAAAACAGAGCAAACAAACCAATTTATTTTGAATATTTTCACGCTTGAACTAGTCTCACTTCAGCTTGTAACATGTTTTCACGTATTTGTAGTCGGTGATAAATAACACAGGCCAAAAAAAATATTTGTAAAAATTTTTTAAACCAATACATCTAAGTGTATTTTTGGGTGCTGAAACCGTATCTGGTATCAGTTTTTTTATATCACCCACAGTTCTCTCACAATATGACACGATTAAATTTCAAAATAGGGATCATGGCAGTGAATCAAATCCTCTTCCTGCTTGAAAAACTGAGCAAACTGTTGATCTCTTGTTCTATAATGGTAAATAGATGTTCTAGATTCCAATAAATGTTTTTCTTTCAGCCTAGAACCAAGCAATTCTGCTTTTTCCTTAGTCAAACCCAAATCTCTCACTAAATCATTTAACTCAGCTTATGTAAACAACTGTGGTTTTAAATTTTCTAGAGTACATTGAAACTCATCATCATCCGGTCGACTTTCATTAAATTCGGGACTGGGCTGTAAAACGTCATCAATAGACTGAGATGGTTCAGGGACAGGAAGTCCCGGTCCATGTCCTACCGGCCGATTAGCTGAAGTAAAGTTAGGATAGACAAGTACTTTCTTATTTTTGGAGTTATAACTAGAAACATCAACGCTGCAAAAATAACAATCATTTGAATAATTTTTTTGCTCTCTCCATGGGTACTGCAAACCTAAAAGCTTTCTTTTCTTTCTTTTACCATTTCCTAAGATCCTGACACAACATACTTTGTGAGGAGCCCAACATTTTTCTTGATTACCGATTTCTACACCAAAATATGCAAAGTATACTTTTTTAAAAAGTCAGTAATGTTTCTTTGATGTTTTTTAACTACAAACTCACCACATATATATCAAAAAGTGTTGGGAGAGTTTTGCAACCACGATTAGCCATACTTGAATAAAAGCACATGAGTTAAACACTGCACTGTGAGGTTATATTAAGTGGAAGAAAACAAACAGCTGTGGCATTTATCGGAACTGCTAACCTAATAACATTTGATTTTACTGCCAACCTTATAAAATTCTGATTTTATTGCCAACCTAATAACATTCGAATGATAAAAAATAAACTTTTCACATTTTGAATTTTAAAATGTGAGAAATTGGTGGATGATACGAATTTTTTATTATTATTTTCGGACTCAGCACACCAAAAAACATAGGAATCAAGTAAAATTATTAAAAAAGTTTTTTCATCGTTGGCCTGTGCATCGAAAACTGAAAACATTTGACTGGTTGAAAGTAAAAATGCGAAATCCTTGCAACACATTTACCATAGGTCCAATAATTATAAGAAACTGGTAATCAACTTTCGTGGTCTTACAATAAATAATAATAGTGTCCAATTATTTTTGACTGACTGGGATTTAGGAATGTGGTGGATGGTGTGAACATAACATGTTCTAAAATATCTTACTTATATTCTCTCAAAAGCGCTTATAAGTGTTGACCGTGTCCACCACTTTGTCGGCTTGAAAGCTGCTGTGTCAGTTTTCGATGGAGTATTAGGTATGCCTACAGTACAATTCGTTGTATCCTACCTTCTTGTCTCGTAACTTCTTGGATAAGTACCCGTAAATTTGGTTCTCTTGTTTGTCAATCGTAGCTCGACTGACGAGCAATGATACGGCGAAACGCGTCTCGGGATGGATTTGACGAATAAGAGAACAGTGGGTAAACTGCTGAGAAATACGTTCTGTCCGTTTTCAGTTAATTTACTTTAAATTATCTTTTTCTTCCAAGAGAAAAATTGTATAATAAACTATATTACCAAAATATTTGTAGCTTGTTTTCACTTTCATGTAATTCTAAAATATTTTGGTACAGGGAACTTTCGAAATATACAAGATTGATAAAAAAAATTCTAAAATCTTCAAAAAAAGTGGAGGCGGATTCTAATTGGCGATATTAAGGAAGACAAAGTTATTGCATTTTAATCTTTTTTAAATGAGGTGGCTGCAGAAGTTTATCTAGTTATTGATTAATACCACGCTATTGGTGCCAATTTTACACACTCCCACATTGGCAATATGCTATTATTTTAGCAATGCCACACATTACTTTTGGTAATGATTATTCTTATAATATCTATTTTACTAAACTGGTTTGAATTATATAGATTTTTAAGGATTTTTTAGTACCACGTAACCAAATTCAAAACATTTCGAATTATCTATTGAAACATAATAAACTCTTGTTGTCGGAATTATATTCCACACATTGTAAACAATATTTGAAGTAAAATATAACTAATTTATTTTTAGTTTTTTTACGTGATACATGGAAAATTACTAATTTATTCTAAAGATATTTTGTAATATTTTATTTATTCAATATAACTATTATAATGAGATTTAACGGAAAATACCGAAACAGAATTTATTGTTTAGATTATTATTTTTGATCCATGTATACGAGGTTCTAAAAAGTATATTTGTGAGAACAGAGAGCGCTAGTTATAGCCTGTTCCAAAATATAAGATCCTGATTTTTGCCGTTTTAAGTGGGCAATATAAAAAATCTGACCTTTTATTTATGATAGGTTGCAGAGATGGACTTAAGAATTTTATTCATTGACGCAAATAAATAAAATTATAAGTGTTTTTGGAGATGTTTATTTATAGATGCATGTAAAAATAAATGGATATGAAGTACTTATATACAGTTTGAATGAATGGGATTTACAAGTGGGGAGATATTGTATAAATAAAAATATATTTTAACTTAAGCCTAATTCGGTTTCATTTATCACTGACATCAGCTAAGGTGATTATCAGTGGCTTTATATTATTTACATAAATATATGAATCTTCAACTTTAACAACGTGCTGAATGGAATTCTTCCTGCTTTCACAAGGTATATCATTTATAACTTTTTTTACTAATTCAACCACTGATACGCTTAAAGTAGGAGAAACACTTTGTGCCCTTATTTTTGATTTAACTTGATGCCAAATATCTTCAATTGGATTAAACACAGAATATACGGAGGAAGCCGCAAAACAGTGTGTCCCATTTTCTCAGCCATACTATCACAAATATATTTTTTTTCAATTTATAGTCTTTCAAAACTTCCAAAAGATCACTTTTTTATAACTAAAGTCAAAATAAATGTCATTTTCTAACGTATATTCCTGTATTTCCGATTTGGCGTTGGCTACATTAAGAACCTTATTTAGTAGGCGACTATGGTAACTTGCATTGTCCATAATTTTAACACTCTGTTCGGGAACATTTGGCAAAAGGGAATTTTGAAACCAATTTTCAAAAAGTTCTGCGGTCGTGTCTTCGTGATAATCCAAACTAGAATCTTTTATGTTTTTTTGCAGATAATAGTAGACAATAGTAGACATTTTGAAACCCAGCCTTTTTCAGATCCAGCATGCAAAATGGTTATTCGACTCCATCATTACTTGCCTTTTGTTGATGTTTCAGAACGTGAATCCCATTCTTAAGAGAATTCTGTGAAGGGTTGATAGGCCACAATGTATATTGGTCCCCTCCTGCACCAGTCTTAATTTTATTTTGTCTAGTGTCGGCACCAATTGCTCTTCATACATAGAATATATTTTTCTGCTGATGACGTCTTTTTCACAATCGTCTACATGATGCATTTGAAAATCTTTCCGTTTTTTTCCTGTTCCTGTGTGATGGTTTTGCTACAATACCGTGAATCGCAGAAATTGGGATTTTTGTTAGTTCACTGGTTTCTTGCAAAGTACTTTGTTTATTCAAAGGTAGGTAAAATAAAATACGTTTATCGTAATAACTGGGTCGTTTATTGCCCCATTGAAAAAGCAAAAAGGAAGGATCTTATATCTTGGGATTTACTATATATTAGGATATTTTGTTTAAAGGAAAAGAAAACAAAATTTTTAACTGAGGGATCAAGAAAGACTTAGACAAGGCAATACTGATCATAACGAGTTTCAGTAAAGAACATCGAAGAAAACTGTTCAGAGAGGCAATGTATATCTTTGAATATTTAATTAATGAATTAAATGTCTAATTGGTCATGGTATTTCCTCTATTTAATTATATATTAAATTTAAGTATTCACAAAATCTAGGTATATTTGTATGTTGCAATAACATAAGTAATAGTATCCTTTTACAAAAGTCATATATTTTATTATGAAAGTATTGCAATCATGATCATAAAATAAATTGCTTCCAGTTGATTTCTTATTGATTAAACATTTGAAGAAATTTCATCGGTAGAGTTTAAAAATTAATTATACATACAAAATACTGCATTACAGCAGCATTTTGTCCTAAAATTTTTTTAGAGCTGTCACAAGGTGTATTTGGTCTTATTATACCAGTTGAATGTTGTGGTCGTAAACAAGACCACAATAAAAATTTTATTTATCTATTTTTTACAGTGATAGTAAAAAAATTATGGTTTACATGCTACATAGATTACTACATGATCAAACTAAAAATTGTATGTATTTTCTAAATAATGATCAGATAGGTGCACCAATGCAACGTTACAATTTAGAAAGGACGAACATCGACGCTGTATACCATAAATATAGATTAGAGGAAAATTTTTAGATATAGTAAGTGGGAAATCATTTCGAAAAATCTACGAAAATATAATAAATGGTTTTCAGAATGCTCTGAGCACTTGGATTAAAAAATAACGATTATAACAAGGATGGAATAGTGAAAGAGAAACATTGGTGCTTTGGAAAAGATATCTACTTAAAATAGCTTAGCATTATAGATAAAGAAGAAAAAGACAAAAATATCTAGAAGTAAAACGAACCCCTAGAAGAACAATAACAACATCAAAGAGAGAATTGTGGGATAAAAAATGCCAAGAAATGAATACCTATTTAGATAGGTATCTAATAATCTATCTGAAGAGTAAAATAAAGAGAAAAAGGCTGTGTTACATTAAAACTTATAACCATAGAAAAGGGAATACATTATGAACAATAACTAACCGAGGCTGAACATGAATACATGAAAACTTACCATCGGATATTCTGATTTAAAGATCAGCGTTGAAGTTGCATTTAATTAAATGTGTTGAAATAAAACTATTTGAAAGACTTCATATGATGCATAAATCAGAATATAAACAGTACTCCTATGCCAGACGAATGAAAAGTTGCTTACATATTGGCTATACATGAAAACAGAAGTAAATTAGATTTCTCCACTTAGAGAGGTATCTCAGTACCCTAAGGCGTCTATATGAAAGAAATCTTAGAGGCTTAATTGAAATGTAACATAGAAAACAATAGGAAGGAGAAAAATCTTGGTTCAGAGCCGGACAGTCATGTACAGATAACGTCTTTGCCTAAATCAACTAATAGAAAAGAGGTCAAACATAAACTTAGAGGCTCGCTTTATGTTCGTAGATGTCCGTGAAGCCTAGGACTCAGTTCCTGTTAAGAAGTTGAGGGCAGCGCTAAAAGAATCCAATATTAGCCATACCTCAATTAATACCTTTAAAACTTGTGTAATTGATCGATTTCAAAAATTAAAAGTAACAACAAAATGTCACGTGAGCTTTTAGTAAATAAAGGTTATAAAATAAGGATGCATTTTATCACCAATCCTATAAATATGAGGTGCAAAAATTTTAAATCTATGAGAAAAAAGTAAGAGTATATACATTGAAAAAGGAATATATATATATATATATATATATATATATATATATATATATATATATATATATATATATATATATATATATATATATCTATATTCTTTACTCTGGTGATGATTAAATTGATGTAGGTAATGATAAATTAGAAGCTTAGAACTCGTACACTCATAAACAAAATATCTACCCAAAAAGATAAAGTCAAGAAACATCCGACTAGGAAAAGGGAAAATAACAACTTGTATTAATTATATCTACTTAAGAGGAGACTGCAATACAATAGGTTTGTATGATAAGAAGATTAATGAAATAATAACACACAAGGCAGTTAGCTGTCTAAATGGAATACTCTAAAGATATTTGATTAGAAATTTACAAAAACAGAACATCTATGAAACGCTTTTTAAAGGTACCCTGATGAAATATGAGGGATTAATGACCGAATTTTCAATGAAGATGTATAATAACTAATGGGAGTTGATGGTTCTCTGAAGACGAATATTGAAATACGGGTACTAAGGTGATACGCTTATGTACAGAGAATTAAGGAAACTGGATTACATGAGTACCATCAAACCGCAGAAGACTTGGAAAGAAGGAATCTCTAGAGTAATAATTAGATAAAGACATGGAAATGAGGCATCGGTCTACGACGAAAGACGTTTTTAATGATATCATCTAAAATTTATTTCCGGCTATGTACATATTAGCTAATTCAATATTATACAAATATTATGCAAAATTGAAGAGGATTTAAGCATATGCATGTATGTACTATGTTATTAGTAAGTTATCAAATACTTATCTAATTTTGTAGTGTAAAAGTTATGTACTGTAAAAATAGTAATGAAATTTACGCAATTATTGCTTAAGTTACCTTTCCTGAAACTGAAGTAATTTAATGATATTAGCTATTGATGCTTGACGCTACGAATGCTTTTGCATATATTATTTGAATTGGTGTAGATGGCTAAAAAATATATTTATTGAAAAATGAGGTAAATCAGAGAGCAAAGATTATAAAAAAATATTGAGATTTCTTGAAAATTGCGTGACTAAAAAGGAGTTTTTTTTTTTTAGTAAAGAAGCCGTATATAACACCTAGGCTGAAAAGTTTTTGGTCTAGCTACTTAAAACACATTTTTTTTTTGCAAAATTCGATATTTGTTTATCAATACATTCTCCTTCAAAAGCGATAAAATCAGTCCAACGTTTTTTTTAAGATTTTTATACCTTTCCTGCAGAAGGATTTGTCTTTGTCTTTAAATTAGGCTTCAGTTTCGGCGATAACTCCTTTGTTGGAGCCAAATCTTTTTCCTTCGAGCATTTTTTTGAGGTCTGCGAATAGATAATAGTCTCTGGAGGCCAAATCTGAAGGATACAGTAGACGAGGAAGCAATTCGAACTTCAATTCATGTAATTTTGCCATCGTAATCATTGACTTGTGACACGGTGCACTGTCTTGATGAAAGAGCACTTTTTTCTTGTTCATTTGGGGCCGCTTCTTTGCGATTTCTGCCTTCAAACAAACCAATAACTTTATATAATATTCGCTATTGATAGTTTTCTCTTCCCAGCAGAGTCGATGAAAATTATTCCATGCACATCCCAAAATACAGAGGCCAAAACCTTCCCAGCCGACTGTTGTGACTTTGATAGCTTCGGGCGGCTTTCACCGGCTACTGTCCACTCAGGTGACTGCCAATTTGAATTTAGTTGTGTAGTGTATTCATGTTTCATCCACTGTCACATATCGCATGAAAAAATCCTTTTCATTGCGCTTAAACAGGTCCAAACAGCGCTCAGAATCATCAACACTTTGTTGTTTTTGGTCCACTGAGAGCAAACGCGGTACCCATTTCGAACAGAGCTTTCTCATGCCCAAATGTTCATGCAAAATATGACCAACAGTTCTTTTGATATCTTCAGGGTGTCAGCTATCTCACGCAATCAGCTTCATCCAAACAAAAATTTTGTGGAAATTTTTGATGTTTTCCGGTTTAACCACCTTATTTGGGAGTCCAGAGCGTTTAGGGTCATTTTTATCTTTATACCAGTAAATGATGAGTGATTTGCCAGGGGCAGACTCTTCGTAACACTTATCAAGCCATTGCTTTGCTTGAACGGTATTTTTTCCCATCAAAAAACAGTTTAATCAACACACGAAATTCGATTTTGAAAATATCAAAAGTAGCGTCACTAAAACCACTGTAACCTGTAAACTAATCGTCGAAGTGTCATCAAATTTTGACACGAATTGTTTGAAGGTTGGTGCTTCTTAAAAATCATATAGATTCTTTGAAAGGGGCGACATCTATGTATCAGACCAAAAACATTTCAGCCTACATGTTATTTATAGATTAGTAAAAATTATGGTAAACAATCAAAAATCCGCTCAGCCAGATCGATATAGAAATTAAGAATAAAGATTTTTAAAAAATTATTGAGATTCCTTAAAAATTTGGGTAAAACTTACGTATTGTTCCCATTGAGCGCCGTTAACCATTGATACTCGTACGTGCGGATATGTTCACCTCACAACTTATACTTTATAGTAGACTAATTGTTATGTTATATGTAAGTGACTGACAAAATTAAGAACTAGACGAGGATATCTATTAACAGTTTTAATAATTTATTATTCCAAAATTAACTTCGTAATTTGGAAGACCGGTACCTAGACTTTTACTATACAACTGTACAAATTAAACCCAAATTATATTTTTGTTTTTGGACCTTGACATATTCAAACTTGTTTTATGTATTGTAGTTCAAAAACGTGAATCAATTAAGAAAGTACTACTTGCTTCATTATTCTTTTTACAGAAATCAATGACCTCTCACAGGGAAGAAACTGCAAACCTACAATATTTAATGAGAAACAAAGTACTCTATTTAGACGGAAGAAAAATTAAAATAAAATTTATATTATGTTTCATCTCCTCTGCGTTTTTTTTCTGAAGTGGCGCAAAGTTTTTCAGGACTATCTGGTTACTTTCGTTAAACATTAATTTTTATTAATGTTCCGTACGGAACACTTATAAGATTACTTCGGTGTCTGTCCGTCTGTCACACCCGATTTTCTCTGAAACTATTTGACATAGAATGTTGAAATTTGGCACTAATATAGGAATTGATGGCCCCATTAGAGCCGTGTAGTTTTAAAAGTAAAACTTAAAAATTTATCAGGTTATCGATTGGAGTGTCAAATAAAACTATTTGACATCCTACTGACATACCATTATTGGCATCTTTTACAGTATACCTTAATCTTAAATGATTCGTAAAAACACGAGTTCAATAATATATATAATGTAATATTCGCGCTCACTAATTGCGCAAGTCCGACTTGCACTTAGCCGGTTATTATTTTTAGTTAGTCTCTCATTCTGTCACCACCTAACTATAGTGTACAAAGGAAAACTGAAAAGTTTTTGGTCTGATACATAGATGTCGCCCTTTTCAAAAAATCCCTATGATTTTTAGAAAGTACCAACCTTCAAATGATACGTGTCAACATTTCATGACGTTTCGCCGATTAATTTACAAGTTACAGTGGTTTTAGTGACGCTACTTTTGATTTTTCAAAACAATGGAAAAAATTGAATTTCGTGTGTTGATTAAACACTGTTTCTTGATGGGAAAAATACCGTTCAAACAAATCAATGGCTTGGTAAGTGTTACGGGGACTCTGGCCCTGGAAAGTCACTCATCATTTTCTAGTATGCTTAATTTAAATGCGGTTGTATAGATACAAATGATGCTGAACGCTCTGGACGCCCAAATGATGTGGTTACATCGGGAAACATTAAAAAAATTGTTTTGGTTGACCGTAAAGTGAAATTGCGTGAGATAGCTGACATCATAAAGATATCAAAATAACGTATCATCGATCATATTTTGCATAAACATTTGGGCATGAGAAAGCTCTATTCGAAATGGTTACCACGTTTGCTTACAGTGGATCAAAAACAACAACATGTTGATGATTCTGAGCGCTGTTTGGGCCTGGTTAAGCGCAATGAAAAGGATTCTTTTATGCGATATGTGACAACGGAAAAAACATGGATCCACCACTACACACCGGAATCAAATCGGCAGTCAACTGAGTGGACAGCAGCCAGTGAAAACCGCCAAAAGCGACCAAAAACCCAACAGTCGGCTGGGAAGGTTTTGGCTTCTATATTTTGCTATGCTAAGAAGGGAAAAAGCATCAATAGCGAATATTATGTAAAGTTATTGGTGCGTTTGAAGGCAGAAATCGCAAAAAAGCAGCCTCAAATGAACAAGAAAAATATGCTTTTTCATCAAGACAATGCACCGTGTCACAAGTCAATGGTTACGATGGCAAAATTACATGAATTCGTATTGCTTCCTCATCCATCGTATTCTCCAGATTTGGTCCCCCAGCGACTATTATCTATTGCAGACCTCAAAAAATGCCCGTGGGAAAGAGATTTGGCTCCAATGAAGAAGTTATCACCGAAACTGAGCCTATTTTGAAGGCAAAGACAAATCCTTCTACAAGAAAGGTATAGAAATATTAGAAAAGCATTGGACCGATTGTATCGTTCTTGAAGGAGATTATATTTATGAATTAAAGTTGAATTTTGCAAAAAGAAATGTGTTTTAAGTAGCTAGACCAAAAACTTTTCAGCCTACGTATAATAATTGAAAAAAGTTATCAGAATATATTCTTACGCAGAGATATAGCTACTAATCTGAAATTGAATCTCGGATAAAAATTGAAAGCATTTTATAAAATTCCTCATCAGTAGGTATTTGCAAAATACAGAACAGTCAGAGCTATTAGTAAGTAATTATTTGATTTAATAAGTACAAAAATATCTTCTGAGAGAACAATAGATACAAAAACAATATAATTATATAACCGCTGGAGGAATTGTTTGATATTTGTTTGCTATCAAGCGATTCTATGAAATAAAAAGGAATAATTTGTTTAAGCGGCTAACGGAATTTAATAATAACATATTTTTAACTTAATGACTTTTCTACAAAAGGATTACTGCGCTATTTAAAAATAATGTAAACTATTTAAAATAACCTTCAGTTGATAACGGTTTTTATTAACGACAATGCTTTATTTCAATAAAAAAAAAGTTAAAAGTTATTACCAAGTCGGACTTGCGCAATTAGTGTTCCGTACGTTAATTGCTTTTAAAATAAAAAATTTTATTACAGACGGACAGTCACGTGATTCTATAAGTGTTCCGTACGAAATACTAAAAAGTCAAGTCAGCTGGTTAATGCCGTTTAACAAATTTTATACTTTGATCATAACCAAGACCAATATTGTTATTAATCGATCATTACTTCACCATAATTGAGGTTATAATAGAAAGCTTCTTCAGTCTTGGGAATAACTTTTTAAGTCAAAAAAACCTTCCATATCACAAGGAAGATTTGATTTTGACATATAGTTTGCGCATCCAAATCTATGGATGAAGGTAGAGACCCCGACAAAGGCAACGGCTTTGATCTATTAGACAGACGGATCAAAAACTTCGAGAGCGGTAGGCACTGGTATATACGTAGCAAAATCCAAGTGGACCTTTAGTGTTCCACTAGGGACTAAATGTATATTCTCTTAGATAGTCAACCTGCTTTAAAAGTTTTAGATGCCTGTTAGGCTAACTCCAAGATTACGATGGAGTGTAAAAGTGACTTGTTAGAACTATTCTATAGGAAAAACAGATTTGAACTACTATGGGTTCCAGGGCATTCGAGGATAAAAGGTCATGAAAAAGCAGACAAATTAGCAAGATTCGGAGCTACCAAACCATACAGGGGCCCAGAACCAGCGTTTGGTATACCAAAGTAGGTGGTAAAAATAACAATTACAGATGATATCAACAACATGTAGGTTGTTAACTCGCCACATCTCGAAAAAGACATTCAAGGGATGTAATTTTTCCTTAGTATCACGAAAGCCCAGACTAAACTTGTGATGGGAGTGATCACCGGCCACTGTCGCTTGAGGAAACATTTACATAAAATAGATATTCACAATGGTCCTACAACATGCAGACTATGTAGTAAAGACGAAGAAACCTCTATGCATATCCTATATGAATGTGCGGCTTTAACTCACAACAGGCATAAATTATTCGGTGGTCTATATCGTGGTGATAAATTACCACACGAAGGGCTTGGAAGGAAGCTAATAAACCTTTTGAAAGGAACGACAACGCTTCTTTAATCAAGAGAGAGGAGCACAATAAGCCAAGGGGTTGGACTGCAAAAATATGCTTAATCGCCTATCCTATCAACCAAAGTCTGTTGAATATTAGATATTAAATCAGCAAAATCAGTTAAAAATTTTATTATATTTTAACTGAAAGTAAGATAGGAACTAATATTATTTTTATTTACTTTGTTGTTTCCAGCGTATGATAATAATGCGATCGTAAATAATTTTGATTGTATTTCTTGGCGAATGATGAAATACAAATAAACAGGTTTTCGACGGGGATTTCCCTGGCCTCACAGAGCATGTTGCTCAGAGGCGTGGAATATATTTTTTTATCATTTAGTATAGATAAAATAAGACTCTCCGCCTTTTTAGTTCTGTAAGTAGTATTTATAATAACTTCAATCGAGGAAACAATAAGAATTCAATAAAATCAGTGTAAATGCATATTTGAAAGTACAGCTGGAAATTTCTAAAGTTTTGTAAGAAACTTTGCACATTGTGGACCAACCGATAGTAGCTAGATGTGCTACACATTTAATTTGTATAATTTGAGAGCTTTACAACAACATTTTGCTTTCATTATATAACGTAACAACACGCCAGAATAAATAAAAAAATCTGTCAAATGTAAGTTGGACTTGCGCAATTAGTGTTCCATACTGTGATTGCTTTTAAAATAAAATAAAATCCTTACCTAGGCTAAGTTAATTATGCCCTGACATCTTAAGATCCAATATGTATTTTTGCGTTTTTCTTAGTTAATAATGTATAATAGTTATCGCATCTTAGCTTAGTCAACAAATCAGTCTAGCTCAATCTAGAACCTAGTAATAAAAGTGGATCGCAAGTACATGCTACTCAAAATGTTTAATTGTTAACAAATAAAATAAAACTATTTTGTCGACGTGCCGTAATGTAAGGAAAATAATCACCTTCACCATTTTATACGGGTTTCTCCAGTTCTCAATATCAAAAGTAATGCACTAATTTTCGCTCAATCTAGGCTCTGTGAAGACTATTCCAGAATTTTTTAAAAAATTTTTAATCAGTACTTTTCGAACAAAGGTGGGCGGACAGGTGTGTTTTTTCCATTTTTTTTTTAAAATAATACAAAGAAAAGTGTGCGCAAGTATTACATCGTATATATTTTTGAACTCGTATTTTCACAAGCTTTCATTTGACATCCCACTCGATGACTTAATAAAAAAATTAACCTACGTGGTTCTGATTTCTATAATTGAGCCAAATTTCAACTTTCTATGTCAAATAGTTTCGGAGAAAATCGGATGTGACAGACGGACAGACATCGAAGTTATCTCATACAACCATAGGTTTTCGCAAGGTTGTAGTGTATTACCAATATAATTTAATATATTTACAGAATGAGTTTTAAAGATGCAAAGGCGTAGCTGTGGTGGCATGAGTATTCTAATTCAAAATTATCATATTTTTGCTCTTAGTATTGCTGCAGATGTACCTCTAGTTGATCATGCTCTGATTTGGGATTTATAATAATTTTTGCAAGGAATTCAAGCGATGAGAGATACTACATTTGAAACATTGTTGACAGGTATGGTATAAGAAAATAATGAGTAAGTTAAGGAAAGTTGTTGACGGATTAAATCCAATTTGGTGGAATTCAGATAAATCACTGAGAGACAGTGACAGTGGAAATGGTACCAACGTATAGGAATGAGGGATGAGCAATAAACGCGGATTAAAAGGCTGAATCAATGGATTGACTATCGTTGAATAAATGGTGTTGTTCAAAGAACAAAAGGAGAATGAAAGAGTACGAAATGAAAAATTAGAACTAAAATGAAGGTGGTAAATGGAAGACTCAAGTGGCCATCTGAAAAGGATATGTAATTCGAGATGGCCAAGCAAGATATTTAAATGGATGCTACCAGGTATACTTAACTGAGGATTGCCAAAAAAGTCTCAAAATGGGGGTATTTCAAAAGCAATGACTATAAGAAACATAGAATAAGAAACTGCTTAAGACAGAGAGGCTTGGAGCAAGGGTAGATAGCATACTGTGGTATATATTATTGCATTGTATATTTATTGTACTCTTACTTAATTTACGGTCGAGTATTTTTGTTATTTCCGAAATCTTCTTTTATTAGTTACTCAACCTTTATTTACAACATCCATTCCAGGAAACCTATTTCTTGTCAATCTAATTTAAAAATAATGGGTTCTTTTATTGGCAGGCAACATTTCGAAAATTTTATATTCTTTTTCCGGAAGCATTTGGGAAAGATTATGGAATGACCTTTCAATAAAATCGATCAAATGTTTGTAGATTAAGCATGTATACTGGTAGGTGTAGTTTCATGATAGTGATCTTGGTCCATTCTTAACATAAACTTCTAGTAAAAACGTTCAACGAATATTATCATGAAAGTCTGAATCCTAACTATTTTGAGAAATGATTATTTGAAGTAAAATTTAAGAATTTTGTACAGGTGGAAGCAGACGGTATAATACACTTGATAAGAACAATAAAGCTGCTCTTTCACCTACAAAGGAGATGAAAGACAGACCAACCAAATGAGACATCGGTTTTCAATGTATTGCCTTATAGTACCTGACGTAGAAAAGGAACCTACAGCTTTTAGTTATATCGCTTCAAGGAGAGTGAAAAGGGTGGGGGCTCGATAATTTTTCTTTATTTTCAATGATAACATTATTTATTGGTGGTGATAACAAACAAATTTTAAGCATAATTATTTATAGTCAAATCGTGAGTTGAAGAAATGGTCGATTTACATATCGTGGTGTATGTCCTTTTCAGCATACTTGGACTCAAAAGTTATGAAAGTTAATATTATTTTTTCATTATTTAAAATTAACAGAAATAGTATGTAGAGGGAAATATCAGGTTTCAGTCTTAAATTTGTCTCAAGCCTTTCTCTGATTAACTTTTTGGTTGTGACTACATTAGGTACTTCACTTGAAATATCGACTTGTAAGTTTTGGGTCAAGTTATATATCACATATAAGTTTAATATGAGAAAGTCAAATTCATAAATGTTGTATACTTTCAATAGTTATGCGAACTTTTCCTAGTTCTTGGTCGCAGGAAAAAAAATTAAAGCATAATTATTAATACTTTATTAGATAAAGGCTTAAAAGAATGGTGGAGGAGATTAGGGAGGGGCTGAATAAATCCTAATAACCTAATTTTCAGGACTAACATCTAAATATAAAATCCTTCCTTCTCAATCCAAACCTCTTAGCAGAGGTGGTTCCTGTCGTCAGCAAGATGAATTGCAGCATGCACTCCAATTCCGGTTTGCTCCCGAACCTGATCCGGCTAGCAACGTGGAGACCGGCCTTTGGGTTTACGGCCATTTACTTTTCATTCTATGACTATTGACTCCATATCGCTATTCCACCTAGCTATATGGCCAAAGATACTTCTAGTTTTTCTAGAATTGAAATATTGGTTCTGTACGCAGTCCATGGTATAGGCACTAGTCTGAAATAACATTACATCTCAAACGCCTAGAGTCTTGAGGGTCCCTTTCTTTAAGCGTCCATGCCCCTGTGGCATATAGTAAAATAGAAAAACTAGAGATTACAGGAGTTGAAATTTTGTTGTTTGTTTGCGATCGTGCCAAATTTTCGTTAGTTTCAGGACAGCATGACGGGCAATCTCTATCCTTCGGGCATTTCTTCACAATTTGTAATTAAAGAGCTCAGATATGTAAATTTATCAACACTTCACAGTTAAAAACCTTCGTAATATTGAGTTGGTTATTGTTGGCTTGGTCGATAATCATAACCTTAGTTTTAGATTGAGTTAATCCCAGCAATTCGCTTTTCCGCTGTAATTGCAGCATGATACGCTCAAGGTCTTCGATGTTTTCGGCGAAAATAGCAGTGTTATCAGCGTACCCCAGGTTGCTTATACGCGTTCCATTTACTGAAATGCCCCAACGTAGTTTTTCGTAGTTCTTCTCATGATATATTTTACATAGATGTTAAAGAGAATAGGTGACAATATGCAGCCCTTACGAACTCCAGAGTAGACTGGAAAAGGTTCCGATAGGATGTCGTTCATCTGGAGTTTCGCCGTGCTGTCTTTATAGATTTCACTGATAATGTACGAAAGGTGTTAGGAACTCCTATACTATTCAGTACCTTCCCAAAGACGAGACCATTTCAGTCAAAAGCACGCTGATAATCAACAAAGCAGATGTACATTGAAACATTAAATTCTCGATATATAATAAAAGACTGTTTTTAGATAATTTCCACTGGTTTATTTAAATTGCGATGACGCGTCGATGCAGCTTCTTCAGATCTACATTTTACACTGTCAAGTTAACACATAGGTTTAATGTTCACAATTTTATATAATTTCTTAATTATAATACCTAATTGCATTACATTGATAGTCAATCATCGCTCCTGATGAAGCTAACATGGTTAGCGAAACGCGCGTCGAGTGCAAAAATAAAGTGTTTGGTGTAGTGGTGATATATACTGAGTAGTATCATTGTGCCAAAGATTCCACATTCCCAACTTAGTTACATTGATAGTATTGGAAAACCCACACAGATTTGGAATTAGGAGAATAAATTCAATAATGGTGAATTGTTTAAATCTACCTGGTCGTTGAGTAACGTACCTGTAGTCCTTAATCGATTTATTTGCATTTTCTCTAAAAGGTTTAGTTTTAAACCTTTTTGTTGGGTGTGTAAAATTTTGAAATTCTTGTTAAATGTGTGATTTTCTGTTAAAAGATGATTAGCATATGTTGAATTAGACTTTCTATGGATGAAACTTTTTTCGTGTTCTGTCATTCTTTGTATAAATGTACGTCCAGTTTGTCCTTGTTTTAGGACATGGCCCCCATGTTAATTGATAAACCCCTGATTTATTGTCTTTATTGATTTTGTGGTTTGTAGTTTTTGAGATATTTCCCTATAGTATTGTTAGGCTTGTAAGCTATGTTGATATTTTTTTTGATTTAAAAATTTTCCCAATTTTTCTGTTGGTTTGCGGAAATAGGCCACATTTAAATGTGGTTTTTCTGTCCTTAAAACGTGGGTATATTTCTGAGATTGCCTCGTTTCTAAGTTTTTTCCTAACGATGTTATCGATTAAAGTAACCGAATAATCGTTGTTAACGGCTACTTGTTTTATGTACTTTAATTCTTTAGTAAAATTGTCCTCTGATAAGGGAATATTAGTTAGCCTATGTATAAAGCTATGATAAGCCGCGAGTTTATGATGGTTACGGTGGTGAGAACTATTGTGAATTGTGGTATCTGTATGACAAGGTTTGTGATATATTGCAAATTCATGTTTTTTCATGGTTTTACTGATTGTTAAATTTAGGAAGTTGATTTTCCCTTCAACTTCTTCTTCCATTGTAAAACTGATATTTCTATGTAAAGAATTAATGTACTGTAAAAAGTGAGTTAATTGTCTGTCCGTACCTGTAAAGCATACAATTAAATCGTCTACGTATCGATACCAGTATAGACAATTATTACTATTGTTATTATGGTTGTTAAATATCATTGTTTCAATACTGTCTATGAAAATTTCGGCAAGTAATGGACTCCCCATAATTAACCCTTCCTTACTATTGTAGAATTTATTGTTAAATGAAAAATAATTTTGTCTTAGGCAAGTTCTTAATAAATTAATTATGTCCATTTTTATAAGTTTATGAAGTTTTTATATTTATAATGAATTTCCATCAAGTAGAAGCTACAACCATCCAAAATTAAATTCTGCAGTTTTTTCAGATAGTAGACGTAAATTCAGAATACGCTCACGCTGTTCACATATAAAATACATTTGTACTTAATAATTGGATAAAATTCTTTTCTTGTAAAAAAGTCAACTACTACTACACTTTAACGATTTTTTTTTGTCGTCGGTGAAATCTTTTCTTGTAATTTCTGGGAGCCAATTGTTTTAATATATCCGCCACTGAAAACCTGCCAGAATTTCGTGAAGACATGTCTGTAAAGCGGAATGTTTTCAAGAATAAAAGAAAAGGTATAAAAAACAAAAACGAATGCGTGATGAAAATTTAAAATATAATATGTTCGGTGGTATTGGGTTGCTGATGCATAATTTTCGCAAATAAACTTGCTTTGGGATGACCTGCGTTTTTTAAACGAGTTAAACTTGATATGAATTCACGAATATTTTAGATGAGTAATATACAGGATATCTTAAAAGTAGTTCTAAAATTGTTTTGCTTATAGCGCGAACTCAAACAGGCAAGACAGGCAAGGTGACGACACAGTACTCAAATCCAATCATTGAAAATTTTGTAATTATAGAGGTTTTCACTTGAGGGTGCCTTTTGTGTGTGAGAGTTTTACAAAAATAATATGAAGTGAAGATTTAGAGTTTAATAAAATTTACAAAAAGTAAATCATATTCCGAGTCTTCATTTGATTAAATAACTGGCGAGGTGCAAGTCGGACTTGCGCAATTAGTGTTCCGTAAGTTGATTGCTTTTAATATAAAAATTTTTGTTACGGAGGAATAAAATGATTAATGACTTGACAAAACACACCCCAAATCAGTTTTCAACAAAGTTTCTTTTCAATTTTTACTGAAACCTGATGACCTTGAAATTTTTCTTTTTTATATACCAGATAAATTATTAAAGGTGCATGCGTGATAATTTTCGTTTAATCTACATCCTGTGGAGAATATTCCAGAATTTTTTCAAAATCTTTTGATCAGGAGTTTTCGAGATAAGGGGAGGGGACAGCGATTTTTTCACGATTTTTTAAAAGAATACAAAGAAAAATGTGCGCAAGTATTACGTTATATATATTTTTGAACTAGTGTTTTTACAAGCTTTCATTTGACATCCCACTCGATGACCGGGTAATTTTTTTCGCACTTCCGATTTCATCCCCAAAACTAACCCCTTATGTCAAAATTGAACTTTCAAAACTACACAGCTCTGCTAAGGCTATCAATTCCTATATTAGTGCCAAATTGCAACTTTCTATATCAAATAGTTTTTGAAAAAATCGGGTCTGACAGACAGACAGACAGACAGACAGACACCGAAGTGATCCCGTACGGAACAAAATAGGCGCATAAGTAAGTGAACCTCGAGATAGCTCACGAGAATTTTGACCTTAAAATACAAGCAATCGTATCTCAAATGTGCTATCAGAGCATTATACGAATTCGTTATAAGCCATTCTTTGTAAATACTTATGTTATACCTGTACAAGATAGCGCCGGTTTAGACGTTTAACTCGATTAAGTAAATGTGTTGACGCTTTAATACTTAATAATAATATAATAATTAATGCCCTTTACGTCAGTGGACAGAACTGTACTTATTAGATTCCAGAGAATTTAAAACTAAAACAGTAAAAGTCTTTGCATTCCACTGAAGTAACATTCCAGTAATTCAAATGCTGTAGTCTTGTATTGGACAGAGAAATAGGTATTTCTGAGAGATATTTGGAGATGACGGACAGCCGCTATAACCGTAACAATTGGTCGTGCACCTATTTTACTATATTTTGATTATTAAAACCAGGATAAGTGTAGTCATCTACTTCAGACACATCTTTTACTGTCACTTTTCTAGAAAAAATTTATTTCTAGAAGAGGCGACATGAGTTGTCTTGATTGTAGCCCATGATTTTTTTTCTAAAAATGGTAGTAATTACGCAAACGATGAGCTAGAAAAGGATCAATTTTACTACTGCTTAGAACAGTGCCTGGAACATAACGTAAGAAAACAGTTTTTCAATTTATCAATTTGTTTTGTTAGCATAAAAATTTTAGAAATAATCTTTGTTGTGGAATATTTTGAACTAGATTTTTATATAATTATCTAATGACAAATATAGTGCCTTAGTGAATAAAGACCGTTCGTAAATATTGCGTAATTAATCGCTTATCGACTAATAAGGATCAAACTAGATACCGATGAAAATTTTCTGCTGCTACTTCATGCCCTTCTATTTTTCCATATTCAGATGACCAATTTCGTGATCGTTTGTCGTCGTGTTTTTAGAATACGGCTCAACGCATACTATAGGACGTGATTTTTAATTTCCGTACGGAACACTTATTAGATCATTTCGGTGTTTGTTTGTCTGTCTGTCTGTCACACCCGATTTTCTCCGAAACTATTTGTTATAGAAAGTTGAAATTTGGTAATAATATAGGAAATGATGGCCTCCTCAAAGCTGTGTAGTTTTGAAAGTCAAATTTTGACTTAAGAGGGTGAATCGGAAGTGAAAAAAAAATTGTTTTAGTAGGTCATTGAGTGTGGTGTCAAATGAAAGCTTGTGAAAACACCAGTAAAATATGTATATATATATTATATATATATATATATATATATATATATATATATATATATATATATATATATGTATATATATATATATATACATATATAAATATATAAATATATATATATATATATATATATATATATATATATATATATATATATATATATATATATATATATATATATATATATAATGTAATAGTTGCGCACACTTTTCTTTGTATTATTTTTAAAAAATCGCGAAAAATCGCTATCCCCTACCTTATCTTGAAAAATACTGATCAAGAAATTTTGAAAAAATTCTGGAATATTCTCCAGGTGGTGTAGATTGAACGAAAATTATCACGAGTGCATTACCTTTAATAATTTATCTAGTAAATAAAAAAACAAAAATTTCAAGGTCATCAATTTTCAGTAAAGATTGGAAACAAACTTTGTTGAAAACTTATTTGGAATGTGTGTGTGAAGTCACTGAACATTTTATACCACCGTAACAACTTTTTTTTATTTTAAAAGCAATCAACGTACGGAACACTAATTGTGCAAGTTCAGCTTGCACTTGACCGGTTATTAAGTTAGGGTATTATTACCACCTGTCGATATTACTCACTAGATAAAGTGTCCTCGCAGAATATAACGTGTTTACATGTTTTAAAAAAAAAACATCATAAAACTGTATAAAACTGTACTGTATTGAGTTCGACAGGGATATATTGTAGAAAAAAACTTTTTACCGTATTTAATCGATAAAAGTTAAGTTTTATTTAGCAAAAAAGTTGAAGGGGAAATTGTTGAGGGGATCAAGAATGCTAGAATACAATGGCCTGTTAAAGTGGCGGCCAAATGTAGATTTATTCAGATTCACGCTTAAAATTTTAAATACTATAGAAAGGCTATATATCTCACTTATTATAGAAATATTTGGTGATAGTGATTTATTTTAGTAAGTTTTATAAGAAGTTAAAATAAGTGCTTGAATTAAGACATCTATACATACAGAGCGTATCAAACTGAGCTTTAAAATGTGTAAACTAATTATACGTAGTAGTATTTAGAAATGTGTGTGTTTTATGTTGATTTCAAAATATTGACAAATGTTACACGTTAACAGTCTGTACTGCCTATTTTTTAAACAATATAGATTTAATCTTACTTGTTTAAACTTCACTCAAGAACATCAACTTTTAATGAAAGTTCCTTATGAGTTACTCTGTATATAATTTACCTTCTTTGCCATGAAACTTGTAATATCTATTCCTCAGATTTTTTTTTAAATTTCTAAAATTAAACTGTCCAACCATGAGAAAAAATCTAGTGGCAGTAGACTAGTTGGACATTTCTTCTACTCATAGACGGAAGTTAAACTAAATTAATTCAAGTTAATCCAAATGAATCATTGATTTGCTGGCTGCATAAGAAGATTATGCGTATTGATGATTTCGCAATTATAATAGGTGTTTCGGTTAATAATGTCGATTTTGCTAAAAGATGGCGTCCCTAATACACTTGTTGCTATAGACTATTGACATCTATGGCGTTTGGAAGGTAAATATACGCCACCAAAAGCCAGTTTGTTATTAACTGTCATTGTGCGAAAAACATAGTTCTTCATAGCTTTGAATATATCGTGTTTCGTGCCAGAAAAAGACGTTTTGCGGGGAAGTTTAATAACTTTCTTTCATTTGAAGAAAACGGCTGCTGAAAGTTATCGATTGTTGGTTTAAGCTTATGGTGAACATGCTCCCACAAAAAACTTGGGTAGGCCCAGGCCAGCCTTCAACATCACAACCAGTGTGCAATATACAGGGAAAGAAAGCTTTGATGTGTATTTGGTGGGATAGTAGAGGAGCTGTGTATTACGAACTGCTGAAACCTGGGTGAAACGATTTCTGACGATCGATACCAACAATAATTGATAAACTTGAACCGAGCATTGAAGGAAAAACGACCAGAATACGCTCAAAGACACGATAAAGTTATTTTTCAACATGATAATGCTCGTCCCCATGTTGCAAAATGTGTTAAAAACTATTTGAAAAACATCAAATGGGACGTTCTACTCCACTCGACGTATTCACCGGACTTAGTTCCTTCAGACTACCACTTATTTCGATGGATGCAGCACGGTCTTTCAGAACAACATTTACATTCTTACGAAGAAGTGAAAATTTAGCTTGATGAATGGTTGGCCTCAAAAGATGAAAAGTTCTTCTGGTGCGGAATCCATTCTTTGACAGAAAGACGGGAAAAAGTCATAGTTAACGATTGCCAATACTTTGACTATTAAGGTAATTCATTTTGTGATGGAAATAAATGCTTAAATGTTGCGACATTATTAACCGAAAGACCTATTATGTATTCTTGAAATTGCTACAAATCTTCAAAAATTAAATTTTCGCATGCCCATTATATAATGTATATTTTATAAAATTAAAATTAGCCAGAAAAATATTACAGTGGTATAAGTACTATTACAGGAACTATAAATATTATCAACTTTCCCTTTTCTTACATTTAATATTTTTTTGTGCAGACGGCCAAATTAGCACAGCTTGTTCATGGTACGAGTTAATTATCATGACTAGACAAAATTCTAAAATTGTATTTTATTTTTCAGGTTCGAGCCTCGCATAAAGTATGTACAAAAGCGAAAATACCTAGCTTAGGATTTGCAGATACTGCCGAAGAGGTTTTTAGACAGGGACCAAAGCCCTTGCGAAAATGGTCTCGATTTGCCAAGTAAGTTTATATCTTTTTCTTTCTCTCTGTATATATATATATATATATATATATATATATATATATATGTATATATATATATATATATATATATATATATATATATATATATATATATATATATATATATATATGTATATATATATATATATATATATATATATATATATATATATATGTATATATATATATATATATATATATATATATATATATATATATATATATATATATAACATTTTTCACGATTAACTATCCACCCTGTATATATATATATATATATATATATATACAGGGTGGATAGTTAATCGTGAAAAATGTTATATCAAAAACTTTTATGAAAAAAGTTTTGAATAAGACTTGTTCAACTTTGACGGAGGAATAAAATGAAGGGATCAATCATTTAACGGACGGCATCAAGGTCATTTCAAAGTCAAATCAATTTTTTAAATAAAATTCCAAATTTTTTTTACAGATTCTTGTTTTACGAAAAAAAAAAAAAACAAGCATTTTTTGTTTGAAATATTTTTTTCTTCACTTCAATTTTTTTAAGCCATTAAGATCAATAAATAAAAAAAAGATAGATTCTCGATGATTCTTATATCAATCCGTAATAATTTAAAAGAAAAATGTTGATAGACTAAAAATGTTTCATTGTAATAAAACTCTGATAATTATTTCAGAATTTTGAATTAACATTTGTATAAACGTTAATACACGTTAATAAAAATGTTAATTAAATTAAATTTTGAAACAATTATCAGAGCTTTATTTTAATAAAACAAATATTTTTTGTCTTCTAACACTTTTTACTTAAATTATTAAGAATTAAGTTAAAAATGGTTTACATCAAAAAAATTGAGTTGGTCTTAAAATGACCTTGATGTCGTCCATTAAATGAAAAATTGATTCTGACATTTTATTTCGCCTGTTAAGCTGAATAAGTTTTGCTCAAAACATTTTTTTTCATAAAAGTCGAAGTTCTTGATATAATAATATTTTTCACCATAAATAGTCCACCGGGTATATATATATATATATATATATATATATATATATATATATATATATATACATATATCTAGATATGTCTATATATATATATATATATATATATATATATATATATATATATATATATATATATATATATATATATATATATATATATATATATATATATATATATATATATATATTTTTAGTTAATGCAAACTAACTCTTTCCTGCAAATAAAAACTTAAAATTTAAAAGAAATTAGCTTGAAAATGGGGACGTAAATAACATATAATCATAATAACACCTTTTTAGGGCCATTTTTTTATATAACTTAAAAATTTAACTACGTTGTAGTAAAATTGATAAGAGAAATGTAAATACCGTTTTAACAATATTAGACAAATTTGGAACAGAATAGATTATATCAAAGACTAATATGTTTATTTTGACTTCTTCTATAACCAAAGGACTGGAAAATAGCAAAAAAACTCGACATTGAATCACCGAATTTAAAAATGAACTCATTATTTATATGGACAAAATTTAAAGAAAAACGGGGGGGAAGTTAGGTCTTATGGGATTACTAATAATATATAAAAAAAAACGTTATTACGGGTCTATGAATTATATTTTTTATTGTAGAAAAAGTTTAGGGTTATAATAATGGAAAATAGAAAAGTTAAACTGACACCAGTTCAAAGAGCCTACCATTTGCTGTTATGCCAATAATGGACAGAGTACGAAATGACATATTAGAATAGAATAATGACTACAGGAATAGTCATAGATAGCAGTGAATTAATACAACCAGTTTCAACTATATCAAGATCTCGAAGAGAACGAGAGATGTTGCCCGGTCAACCACCCAGTTTTTACCTCCTTTTCACCGTAACCTATAGCGAGAATACAGTGTGGAGAGTACTGGCTATCTATTTCTTAACAGCGGATCCTCTTCCATAGTGTTCCGCCTGTCAAATCACACTTACCATCCATCATATTCTTACATTATTCCAATATTGACAACAAGACTTCTATAATGAATGTTCTTCGTTACCTAAAATTCATCAGCTACTACTAATTTCTTCATTCTTGATTAAACATATTAAAGTTTACCCTCTAACACACCAATATCACTAAATAATTACCAATATTGACGCGTAGTAAACCCTCTAAAATGATCTCTCTTGCTCTGTTTAATTCCTTTATGTTTCGCTGTTTTAATCATGTGATAACGATGGCTAAGCAAAATATTTAAGTGGATATCACCAGGACCTAAATTTTTAATTGTTGAAAATATGATTCTCGAAAAAAGTTCACTTTTACTCCAAAAATTTTCTGTTCATGAATATTTTCTTTGAAGTAAAAACAAAAACTAATCAGCGCATGTAATCCCGATCCTACAGGGAAATATATATATATATATATATATATATATATATATATATATATATATATATATATATATATATCTGAAATTAATTTATCTTTTTCTTATGTCAGTTTTAAAGTTTATCGAGTATTTGAATAGTAGGCTATGCATATTTTGTTTCGTTGTTCATGACAGAAATCAAAACAATTCGTTTAGATTTACAGTTTTAAAGAATTTTTTAGAAGGTAAACAATTTTCTGTAATAATGCGTTAGATTTTCTTTAAAAGTAAGCTTATAAATTGTTCCCTTTTTCAAAGTAATACGTACTGTTTTATTTTTGACCCTGAAGAATTAAAAAATGAATCGAACAAGGAATTTAACTGAACACGAGGTAGTGCGAGCCTCAGTTTTATTGGACGAGGGATATTGTCAGAGTTATGTTGCCAATTTGTTAGGCAAACATCGTTTTCACAATAAGTCGTATGGTAAGACGCTTAAATGATGTAGGAACTTATTCTAGAAGGCTAGGGCAAGGGAGAAAACGATGCACTAGCGACCTAGATGAAAGTTTTTTAAGACAATATGCTTTAAGAAACAGGACTGTCACTAGTTCTATAATAAGAAACGAACTCGAAGCTGTTCGCAATGTCACAATTTCTTCTAAAACAGTTAGAAGACGTTTAAATGAAGCTGGATTAAACAGTAGGAGACCAGCCACTGCGCCCTTGCTTACTAGAGAGAACAGAGTTGCCAGGTTACGTTTTGCTCGAAATCACGAAAACTGGTCTGGGGACGATTGGAAACAAGTTTTCTTCACAGATGAAACTAGGGTTAGTCTAAAACATCCAGATGGTCGTGAGCGAGTATGGCGAAGACCAGGAGAGAGGTTTGCTCCTTGCAATATCTCTGCAAGGATTCCATTCGGCGGTGGCTCTGTTATGTTCTGGGGCGGCATCTGCTTTGATGCTCGCACAGAGTTAGTTCCTGTCCGTACGAGATCCATGAATGCTGACTAGCATCTTGAGAATATTGTAATAGAACATGTGATGCCTTTCGGTCATTTTGTGGGGTCCAATTTCCTGTTTATGCAAGACAATGCTCGACCTCGCGTGGCTAGGGAGGTACTCGATTATCTTAATCAAGTTGATATACCGATTATGCAATGGCCACCAAAAAGCCCGGATCTGAATCCGATAGAGCATGTATGGGATCACCTTAAGAAAAATGTGAAACGTCATACCTGCACCTAGAAACCTGAGGGAACTTGAAAATGCAGTTAACGCAGAATGGGAGCAATATATATATATATATATATATATATATATATATATATATATATATATATATATATATATATTATATATATATATATATATATATATATATATATATATATATATATATATATATATAATCAATGAAATAATTAGATCCCTTTAGATAGTAAAATAGAATTTGGTATAATAGTATAATGAAAAACGTCCATTCTGATTGAAAATTGTTATGATTCACTTCATGTTTTACGGGAATTATGTAATGTTTATTATAAATAAAACACACCTATTTTTCTTTCCATTATATATCTGAACATTCGGTATATCAAATATCAACAGTTTCTGTTCATTCGAATTTTTCATTTTCATTCGATTTTTTAAGAAGAAGAATTAGGAGCTGAGGGTTTCTATTAAGGTCAGAATGGATTTAATGTAGGGCACATTTAAAAATAATATTACTTGACTTTTTGAGGAAGTACAAGTTTTTCATTCGTGCACCAATGTATCTCATTCTGTTCACAAATGAATGGTGTTTTATTAAAAAATACTTTTCGTTTTCTATACCTAGGATAATTATTTACATTTGTCTCTTCAAGAGATTTCTTTGCTTGTATTATCCTGGCCTTTACATTGCTCCGTCTGGGCTGGATAAGCTTTTTCTTCTTTATTTAAGTCCTCTAAAATTTAATAGCCCATTATTTCATTTAGTGAGTTAAAAATAGCTATATTTTTCTTCGTCTTCTTACATATCAGTTACTTTTCACTTTTTTCATCTATTTTTTTTTTTACTTGCCAAGTTTAAGATTCCTCAAGTTCTTTTCTTTTTATATATTCTCTTATATATTTCTCTCATTAAAATTAGAATTATATTTTGACACATCATGTCACTATTATCCTGAAACCAAAGAACATTTTTGCTGACTTAATTCGACACGGTCTAGTTTGTACGTATATTTTTTATTCCTATAAGCTGATATTTTATAAACGGCATTATGTTTTTTGTTACCACCAGTTTTCAAACAAGACATTATTAGTATTTCTGTGCAAGATGTTTAAAAATTGTCGCCATTTCGAACCTATCATAAAATTGTTATTTGTTAACATTTATATTTGAAATTTCAATTAACACGAATAACATTAAGGTGGTATGTCCTCTTACAACTTTTTCTGTTGATGTATTTATGAGCAGACAAGTATGAATTTACCAATTTATTATTTATATAGAAGAAGTGTTAAATTCTTTAGGTATTCTGATGCATAAAATAAATTATTAGGGAGCTGATTGATAAAATCGGCATAAATTCAAAATCTCCTCCTATTAGCAGTGGTATCAGTAGGTTAGATTAGGTGCTTGGGTCAAGTTTTTAAACTTTTTATTGAGGGTAGCTATTTATTAATATTTTTCTGCAATTTCTTTTCATACAAGGATTTACCGATTTCATTATAATAAACTTCTTTTCATAGCACCCTGTATGTACATAGTTGAAAGCATTCCTGCTCTATAAAAATATTTTAAATAAGGAAAGTTGTAGATACTTAATACTAGCAAATATGTAACTAAAATGGGAAGGCCTATCAGAAATTAAAATATTGTTAATAAACATTATTTATCTATTTCATTATGAACATTATTTACGTTGTAATACATTTGCACTCTTGCTGCTTTCACTCTCTGTATAATTTATTGGTAAATAAGTGTCATGAAAAAAATTAAAACAAAAGTTATTTAAACATTTAAATAAAAAATTAACAATGACTTAGTCGAACTAATGGAATAGGTGATAAAAAATAACATACGACCTACGTAATATAAAGAATATCGCACTACTTATTGTTTCTTTTACTAAAATGTGCGATTTAAATAAGACTCAACAGTTGTTCTATCACATATTGTTTAATAATATAATTATTTCGTAAAATCGATGAGAGATCTGATTTTGTAGCTCAATTCTAACTCTTTTTGTCATTTAGTAAAGGACAGTCGAAAAACTATTGAGCCTTTTTCGCGTTAAATAGCTTTAGTGTCATATATCTCAGGTAATATAAGTCGCATCGGGTTATACTTAGCCCCAATTGAAAACTGATATTTGACAGTAGAAGATGTACACAAACTTTTAGAATTCGTCTATTAAGACTTAATTTGTAGTGCCTTGAAGATCAGTGAAATTTCAGCAAGATTTATACAATTTTATAAGGCCCAAATGCTGCATAGACCTTATGAAAAAAATTTTACTATTTATGGATAAGATAATAATAACAATAACCAAAAGGTGGTTCGGTAGGTTTTGTTCTGGAAATATTGACGTCGAAGATGACAGAAAAAAATGATAGAATTTTCGCAAAAGTTGAGGACGACCGGCATATAAGTAGCCATGACATCGCCAAGGTACTAATTATCTAACAGCAGAGTGTTTTAAATCATTCGGAGAAAGCTGGCTACAAGCAGAACCTCGATGTCTGGGTGCGCCATGATTTGATGTTAAAAAATTTATTTGGTCGAATTCCCATCTGGGAATCTCGACAGGAACGTAACAAAAATCGAGCAGTTTCCAAAGCGGTTGATTACGGGAGATGAAAAGTGGGTCATGTATGCCAATAGTATGCAGAAAAGTTCGTGGTGGAGAAAGGATGAAGCTCAATAAAGCATGGTAGAGTCTGGATTGACGCCAAAAAAGGTGATACAGTCTGTTTTTTTTATAGGCCTAGCACACGTGCTGCAGGGAAATCCCTAAAGCATTGCAGAAGTGCGGAAAAGCGATTCACGTTGTTCTTGAATCGCTGTAAATTGTACTCGGTCGGAAACACAGTCCTGAGCAAATTATTTCAAAGGTATGATATTTTCCATATAAAAGACTGCTTGAAATGGGTTGTACGAGGAGTAACAAGCTGAACGGATGCGAATGTGAAGTATTAGAGCGACGTGTTTTTCAACCATGCATCACTCTGGGGGGACTTAAGCGTGCTACATCGTTTGAACATTTTCCATGAAAATACTTGGAGAACAGACTCAAGTCGCCAACCTCTCTTCGATGTTTCAACGAATCAAGGTTGCTGGCCACCACTGGGTCTCCAATTCGGTGAACAGCTCTCTTCTGAATAGAATCCAACAAATGCGGTGTATGTTTGGGAGCAGATCCCCAAACATGGGAGTAGTATTCCATCGTTGGTCGAATTTTAGTTTTTTTTACAGAATTAACAGTTGTTGTGGAGTGTAAAGCTTTCTAATCCGAAATAATATTCCCAGGTTTTGAGAAACTCTCTTTGTTATGCTTGCAACATGTTCATGCTAAGACATATTTGCTCCCAAATTAACGTCACCCCAAGACAAAACTGCTTCCAGGCCTTTGTTCAAATTGAACGACCTCCTGCTGTCTGGCGGATATTTGCATGAGTGGCCATGCTCGAACGTTCAAAGAGAATGATGAGATGTACTGTCATCTGCAAAGCTGTAGATTGGATCCCTGGTCTTTTCTAGCAGATCGTTAATGTAAACGAGAAAAAGAATAGGAGATAGTATGGAGCCATGGGGCACACCGGCGTTGATGGAGAACGTATTAAAAAGAAACCCGTCAATTGCCACTCGTAAGGTTTGGAATTGAGAGGGAATTGTGCATCATTAGCTACTGTAGCTTGATTCTGTATTCTATTATCAACAATTGAGAAGACTGAAGTAAGAAGATTAAAAAAAAATTGGCCGAAACTAGTCAACAGAAAAGGTATCGTCCTCCATCATGACAACGCCAGGCTGCACCTATCTCTGATGACTCGCCAAAAATTGAAAGACTTTTACTGGGAAGTTTTAATGCATCCATCGTATTTACACATTCTGGCCTATCAGGGCTTGAAGGGAATACGTTGGTTTTTGGGACACCCTGTATTTGTATAAATACATCGACGTATATGTCCTTTTGGGGGTTTTTAAGGTCAAGGACTCTGAAAATTACTTTTTCATTATTTTTAATTATTTATTGTCAGCCTATTTAGGGTTAAACTGGTGGAGGAGGAGTTCGGGAGAGTTTTTTGTCTAATTATTTCCAGAAGATTCCAGAAATTTAAAAATTGTATTTTTTTTTTTCATTATTTTACCTTACTTATGGTCAGACACTAAGTTAGAGAGTTAAGGATAGGGGAAGGGGGTTAGAAAGGTTGTTTAATATAAATCGGGTTATATAATATAAGTCCTTTTCACAGAATTTGTAGTCAAGGAATCACAGAATTGTGTTATTTTCACATTATTTCAAATTTTAACAGAATTAGTATGTTGAAATAAATATTATGTTTCCGTGGTAAATATCTCTGAAACTTTTCCGCTGCCCAATTTTTTTTGTGACTGATATCTCGCCATAATGTACCTAACACTCAAAATGTTAGCTTATAATACTTAGATGTACTTATTATTTTGTATAAGATTCTGCAGATTTCGTATTTTTTACTTTCTAAAATGTAAATCTCATGTATGTGATAAATTTTAACTCTTTATACTTCCGACGCTAAGGGACGTTTTTAGGGTTCCGTACGGAACACTTATAAGATGACTTCGTTGTCTGTTTGTCTGTCCGTCTGCCTGTTACACCCGTTTTTCTCCGAAACTATTTGTCATAGAAAGTTAAAATTTGGTAATAATAAGGAATTGATGGCCTCATCAGAGACATGTAGTTTTGAAAGTGTGATGTCAAATGAAAGCTTGTGAAAACACGAGTAAAAAATATATATGTAATGTAATACTTCCACACACTTTTCTTTGTATTATTTTTAAAAAAATTCGCGAAAAATTGCTGTCCCTCCCCTTATCTCGAAAAGTACTGATTAAAAAATTTTGAAAAAATTCTGGAATATTCTCCACAGTGCATTACCTTTAATAATTTATCTGGTATATACGAGGCTGGTTTGAAAAGTCCGTGCAAAAATAAAAACTACTTATATGTGTTTGGGGTAAACCTTTTTTATTTTTCGACATACGTCTGCTTTTAGGCTTATGCACTTCGTCCAACGATGTTCTAGTTTGTTGATCCCTTCCGAATAATAGGATTTGTCCAAGTCTGCAAAATATCCATTAGTGTCTGCAATCACCTCCTCGTTTGAATAAAATCTTTGTCCCGCCAGCCATTTCTTCAAATTGGGGAACAAATAGTAGTCCGAGGGAGCCAAGTCTGGAGAATAGGGGGGATGTGAAACGAGTTGGAATCCTATTTCCATTAATTTTGCGACCACAACTGCTGAGGTGTGTGCTGGTGCGTTGTCGTGATGGAAAAGGACTCTCTTGTGGGCCAATCGCGGGCGTTTTTCTTGCAGCTCGGTTTTCAAACGGTCCAATAACGATGAATAATATTCACCTGTAATAGTTTTACCCTTTTCCAGATAGTCGATGAGGATTATCCCTTGCGAATCCCAAAAGACAGTCGCCATAACCTTTCCGGCCGAAGGAACGGTCTTCGCCTTTTTTGGTGCAGATTCCCCCTTGGTAACTCATTGTTTAGATTTTTGTTGGTCTCAGGAGTATAGTAATGTATCCATGTTTCATCCACAGTGACGAAACGACGCTTAAAGTCCTCCGGATTCTTCTGGAACAGCTGCAAACCATCCTTGCAACACTTCACACACCATTCCGTTTTTGGTTAAGCGTGAGCAATCGCGGCACCCATCTTGCGGATAACTTTCTCATGTCCAAATGTTTATGCAAAATATTATGTACCCGTTCAGTCGAGATGCCCACAGCACTAGCAATCTCACGCACCTTAACTCTTCTGTCATTCATCACCATATCATGGATCTGATCAATGATTTCTGGAGTCGTAACCTCCACAGGCCGTCCAGAACGTTCAGCGTCACTTGTGCCCATATGGCCAGTCCGAAAATTTTGAAACCACTTATAAACTGTTCTATCAATCTCTTTAGTCTCCTGAGGCGTTTTGCCTTTCATAAAGTAATGTTTAATCACCACACCAAATTCTTTTTCGTCCATTTCTTGAAAATCACTCGACTTCCTTGATTCACACGAATGCCAAACACAAAGAAATAGATCAATATGGCTGAAACTTGATGTGCGTTCATTCAAGAGATGCTACTAACTAAACATGACCTCGATACGCGCCGGTGGTGCCATCTCTCGGACTTTGCATGGACTTTTCAAACCAGCCTCGTACAACAAAACAAAAATTTTAAGGTCATCAGTTTTCAGTAAAGATTGGAAACAAACTTTGTTGAAAACTCATTTGGGGTGTGCTTTGTGAAGTCACTGATCCTTTTATACCTCCGTAAAAAAAAATTTTATTTCAAAAGCAAAGTACGGAACACTAATTGCGCAAGTTCAACTTGCACTTAACCGGTTATTTCCTAAATAAATCACTCCGTCAGACTACCATTTGTTTCGGTCTAGGCAGAACTCCCTAAATAGTGCTAAGTTAGTATGAAAAGAGGCTTGTGCAAAAAATCACTTATAAGAATTTTCTGCCCAGAAAAAACAAAAATCTACAGTGACGGGATTATGGAATTGTCAGAAAAATGGCCTAGGATCATAGAACAAAATAGCATATATTTTGTATAATTACTTTTTTCATAATATAAAAATCAATTGCTTCATTTCTGACTTAAAAATGTTCAATATTTCTTCAACAACTTAACATATTGTTTTCATGAACATGTTTAAAATAATTAGTAAGCAATATCGAGAAGTTTCTCTTGATATATTGGTAAAATTTGAAAATTTAGTATATCTACTGGTTCGAATCAAAACTAAATTACCCATAATTATAATAAATTTCTGTACACACAATTAAAATGTTATCTGACTTTCATTTCTTTCATTTTTAGTGTTCCGTACGGAACACTTATAAGATCAGTTCGGTGTCTGTCTATCTGTCTGTCACACCCGATTTTCTCCGAAACTATTTAACATAGAAAGTTGAAATTTGGTACTAATGTATAAATTGACGGCCTCATCAGAGCCGTGTAGTTTTGAAAATTAAATTTTGACTTAAGGGGTTAATTTTGGGGGGTGAGATCGGAAGCGAAAAAAAAATTTTTTACTAGGTCATCGAGTGTGGTGTCAAATGAAAGCTTGTCAAAACACGAGTAAAAAATGTATATATAACGTAATACTTGTGCGCACTTTTCTTTGTGTTATTTTTAAAAAATCGCTGTCCGGCGCCTTATCTCGAAAAGTACTTAACAAAAAATTTTGAAAAAATTCTGGAATATTCTCCACGGGATGTAGATTGAACGAAAATTATCACGAGTGCATTACCTTTAAGAATTTATCTGATATATAAAAAAAACAAAAAATTCAAGGTCATCAGATTTCAGTAAAGATTGGAAACAAACTTTGTTGAAAACTCATTTGGGGTGTTTTATGAAGTCACTGATCATTTTATACCTCTGTAACAATTTTTTTTATTTTAAAAGCAATCAATGTACGGAACACTAATTGCGGAAGTTCAACTTGCACTTGACTGGTTTTTTATTTTTAAATGATTTTGTAGACATCCATCCCCCACCTGAAAAACTGCTGCTTTTTCGAATAAATCACGTTAATAATAAAAAGTAGATAATTGCAGTGTACAAACAGGCACAATCACCTAGCCCGCCTGCAACCAACTAACCAACAACACTAATATATTTAGTTCAGTGTTTCTCGAGTTGCTTTATTCTATCCAAAAAAATCGCGGCTTTTATCTCATCTGAGGAAAATCGTTTTCATCCTATCATGGAATTTGTAACTGGATGAATCTCCAGGTTCCCGGTTTTTTCAAATCGTTGATAAAAAATAAGTCGAAGAGCAGAGCTATGACATCATTGGCCTATAAAATGGAATTTGTAACTGGATGAATCTCCACGTAATAATCAACTCGCTGTTTTTCCGGTAATTGCTGCGAATCAAGTAGATTTTTGCACTCTTTAGGCTTGTGCGCTTCTTATGGATATAGTCGTTTGATAAAATTGTTTGTTTAATTTTTTATTAATAATTAAACTTTACGCTGAAAAATTTCAACACTAATTAAAAAATTAGCCAAAATGCACAATGTCGGTTTATTTTTCATACATTTGCGAGTATTATATCAAAAATTGCAGCTAATCGTGGTGAAAATTTGTGTTTTGAATGCTTTCAGCTGCGAAAAAGACATTTCGTTTTCTTATTTAGTTATTTTATTTTGAAAGAAAAGCCAAATATTAATGTTAATTTGTTAATTTGCCGTAACAAAATCAAATAAAAAAACTAAATGCTGTAACTATGTAGATATAAATTTTCAAAGTTAAAATTATAAGAAGGTGTATGTACGCTTGTAACGCTAAAATTTAAAAACCATTTGGTTTTACTTTGGTGTTTCCGTTTGCTTAAACTACTAAGAAAACCAAATTGGAGAACCAAATAATCAATAGGCGCTATTTCTACATTTACAATAATGGTTACCATTTTTGAAAGTATCGAATTTTATTATTTATGATTATTTAAGTGTAATGAATATCAAACCAAAGAAGTTGGGAAAAGAAAAAAATGATCTTCTTTGATTTTCATTTTGAAAGCTTTGCGGCTGTATCCTAAACGTATTTTCAAAGCTGTGCAAATGTATGTTTTAGGATTGACAATGATCTGTAATGAGAGAAAAGTCATGAAAAAACATATTAAGATACAATCTGTAGACATTTGTTTTCTAAACATACAATAATAATTTATCATTACATGTTTCTTTAAACTCTTCTAAAAAACAAATTGTAAAACCAAATGTTTTTTAAATTTTTGGGTGAAAAATTTGTTACAACGAATTTAAAGCGTGTATATATTTATTTTTTACTTAAAAAACTTTATATCTACATACCCTTGTATAAAAACACTCCAAAAAACACTTGAGCTAACTAAGCGTATTTTCGTACACTCGACTGTTTTGTGTTACGAAAAACACTCAACTTCAAGGTTATATTATGAAAAAAAATAATAATAAAGATTTTTTTAATAGAATAACCAAATAAGAAAACAATATGTTTTTTTTTTTGGCAGCTGAAAGCATTCAAAAAATAAATTTTCACTGCGACTAGCTGTATGGAAACGCGCGCGTGGAGTAGGAGCTCGTGCGCGCTTGTTTACTTGTCCGCATCATTGCTGCAAAAATTAACATTTTGACCTGAATTTTTAATATGAGACTCGTAGATGTAAGAAAAATAAACCGACATTGGTCATTTTGGCTAATTATTTAATTAATATTGAAATTTTTCATCGTAAACTTTATTCATTGTTAATAACAAATTAAACAAACAATTTTATCAAACGACTGTACCCATAACAGGCGCACAAGCCTAAAGAGTGTTTCTAAGCAAAAAATAACTTAATTGGTCAATTATTAACAGAAAAACGACGAGTTGATGATTGCGTTATAAACTGATTTTGTCCGTCGAACGACGCATCCACAGCGTTATCTTCTTTCCTGCGTACTAGGGAAACAGGGGTCACGCGTAGAGGCAGTTCTGCAATCCGGTGCTTCAATTCCTTCTCAATCCCAAAAGCAATCGCAATCAACTTTCCAAAACACGATCAATTGCTATGTAATATATGTTTTTAAGTTGCGTTGAAACAGAAATGTAAATAAATATTTCCAAAATATTTTATAAGCTGAAATAAAGTAATTAAAGAAGAAAATAACAGCCATTTTAAAGCATTAAGAAAATATATTCACACAATACTGTTGAAATAAAAACTATATCTAGTAATTTAAGAGCAAAAAAGGAAAAAATAATACAATGCAAAATATAGATTATGCGGTGTGTTTTAGCGACAAAAGTAATAACAAAATGAAATAATCACAAGGAAGTTGCCAATAGTTTGCATCACCGCTACGTCTGTACCTTTCACTATTATTAGCGGTAATGTTAGGTTGTATACAAAGGTTTTAAATACCTGGTGCTTATGCATTGATTATTACAATATTAAAGTATTAAATATTGCAAGCTGTATCCAAATACCATAAAAGATGAATTTTTCGTTTAGGTACGTTGGGAACTAAACATTTTATTTCTTTGATTTCCCCATATGTAAAAGGTTAAGAACAATGATTATTACATGTACGTACGTGGTCTTATCATAAATTTCATCATTCATGCATATGCATTATGTATGTATGTACGTGGTTTAATCATAAATTTGTTGTTTCATGCGTATGTAATAAATAATAACCGGTCAAGTGCAAGTTGGACTTGCGCAATTAGTGTTCCGTATGTTGATTGCTTTTAAAATAAAATTTTTTGTTAGGGACGAATGAAATGATCAATGACTTTACAAAAGACATCTCAAATGAGTTTTCAACAAAGTCTTTTCCCGATCTTTACTGAAAATTGATGACCTCGTGATAATTTGCGTTCAATCTACACCCTGTATAGAATATTCCAGAATTTTTGCAAAAATTTTTGATCAGTACTTTTCGAGATTAGGTGGGGGCAGGGATTTTTCGCAATTTTTTAAAAATAATACAGAGAAAAGTGTGCGCAAGTATTACATTATATATATTTTTGAACTCATGTTTTTATATAGTTTCATTTGATACCCCACTCGATGACCTAGAAAAAAATTGTTTTTTCACTTTCCCTTAAGTCAAAATTTAACTTTCAAAACTATACGGCTCTGGTGAGGCCATCAATTCCTATATTAGTGTCAAATTTCAACTTTCTATGTTAAATAGTTTCAGAGAAAATCAGGTGTGACAGGCAGATAGACCGACGGACACTGAAGTAATCTTATAAGTGTTCTGTACGGAACATTAAAAAGAAAGAAATTAAGGAAAAGTATTATTATTTATATTATTTTTTTTATTTACTAAATAAATGAGAAAACTTTAAAAAAAAATGTAGCCCTATCTTAAAAAAATCTGTTTTTAGCTCCTCAGTATTGCGATGATATATAGAAAAAGCCCTATAATATTACATAATCGATAATCTAAAAGTCTGGACTTTCTGAGAACCAATTTTCGGTCGCGAAAAATACGGGTAATTTACCCAAGCAACGTTGGCTTTTCTTTATTTTTGTCATCATCAATCCGATTTTTTTTATAGCGTTCTTCGCTTTCCGGTTCCCAGTTTCCATCCTCTTCGATCTTCACAATCTCGGAGTCTTAGATTTCTCTCCGACATTGCCCTCTGAATACCTCCAAACCATGTTGCTCTTGGTCTCCTTTTTCTCTTTTTTCGCTTGGTACCCACTTTAGAACCATCTTTGGTATTCAGTGTTCTTCCATTCTTTCCACGTGTCCGTACTATATAAGTTGCCGTTGTTGAATTTCCTCAATAATTGTGGTTTCTACTTTCTTTACATCCCTTATTCTTTCATTTCTAACTCTATCCATTCTTGATACGCCAGCCGATATTCACCAGTAATCCATTTCGAGTGCCATTCTATTCCAATCTTTTCATCAATTGCCAAGTTTCACAACCGTATAACATGATGCTCTTAAATACTGCCTTATAAATAAAGTGCTCTCTCTGTGATGTTATGTTCTTCGACCACAAAACAGAGTTTATGTGTCTTATGACCGCCTTTCCTTTACTTATTCTATTCTCCACATCCTTTTCCGTACTATCTTTACTTATATTAGTTCCGAGACATATATATATATATATATATATATATATATATATATATATATATATATATATATATATTATATATACATATACATATATATATATATATATATATATATATATATATATATATATATATATATATATATATATATATATATATATATATATATATATATATATATATATATATATATATATATATATATATATATATATATATATATATATATATATATATATATATATATATATATATATATATATATATATATATATATATATATATATATATATATATATAATATATATATATATATATATATATATATATATATATATATATATATATATATATATATATATATAATATATATATATATATATATATATATATATATATATATATATATATATATGTATATATATATATATATATATATATATATATATATATATATATATATATATATATATATATATATATATATATATATACATATATATATATATATATATATATATATATATATATATATATATATATATATATATATATATATATATATATATATATATATATATATATATATATATATATATATATATATATATATATATATATATATATATATATATATATATATATATATATATATATATATATATATATATATATATATATATATATATATATATATATATATATATATATGTATGTATATATTGTAACATTCATTTTTTCGTAGATTTTAATATCATGTTACGACACTGTTTTTTTTCCTATAATTTATATTTTATTACATTTTTATATTTATTGCAGTGATTTCAATTTTTGAGCAGGGTAGCTCAAAACAGTGTTTTAAATTTTTGAGCAGTTTAATTTAAACCGGCAGTGTGTAACGCGTGTTACCGACTTGACTTATTTAGTTCGCATTGAATGTGTCGAGATTTGCATGCCGGGAAATGTCCCAAGGAGAAGGGACGAAGATATTTAAGCAGCCATTTCGAATTTTGAAGGACTTTTTTTCCACCAGTAGGCCGTAGTGGTTTTCTTCTCCTGCAGGCAGAGTGGTTTTTTTAGTGATGCAGTAGTGCAGTAACGGTTTCTAGCTCTAAAGTTTAAGGTCTTTTCCTGTCTTGAAATATCCTGCTCATCCTCAGGCATTTCGAGTCAGAAAGTGTTTAGCTACCCAAATGAAACTAGGATGGTAGCGCCTGAGACAATATTTTTATGAGAATCTCATCAGGAGAGGCCAAGTAACTTATGGAAAACCCACGAGGGGAAGCCAATCAGTAAGTCATAAGCACACCAGTCTATATATCTCACTTCCTGTCTACAACTGTGTTTCCAACGACTTCGATCTCTTATCCATAATCTCTCCAAGCAAAATGAGCTAGCTGATATCTTAATTCTGTCCTCTATTAGTATTAATATCCGCTCGATCCATTCTCAAAATTAAGATATACGTAAGGGGCAAATAACGGCTTCTATTTAATAAATAAAATATTTATTAAAAATAAAGAAAGTTGGGGCTATACAAAACAGCGATCTAACGTGAGGCTATAAAAATGGCCTCGCTTCTAGAGGTTATAATATACATATATATATATATATATATATATATATATATATATATATATATATATATATATATATATATATATATATATATATATATATATATATATATATATATATATATATATATATATATATATATATATATATATATATATATATATATATATATATATATATATATATATATATAGAGGGTAGACTGTTGAAACAATTTAGCTTATATCGTCCATAGCAGTGCCATTCATAAACCGAACGATGATGGAGTATGTTAAATGCAAGAGCGTGTTTCTATCTACTAATGGGCAGTAGCATTTGAGTACCTGGTGTTTTATTTTTAGTATGAGATCAAATTAAAAAAGAATCTGATTTATTTCAACCATCTCCATACCAGGGGCAGTGATTGGGGTCAGTTGAAACACATGCAAATAATACAAAATATAATATGTTTTATTTATTATCTATTTCAGTCTTAAGTATAATTATGGCACCGTTTAACAATATAAATCAGTCATCAATGTTAAAAGATACAACTTAATAATATTTCTAATCAGTCATCAATGTTTTTAGGGCGCACAACTTAAAAAGTATATAATCAGTCGTCTCTGACAATATGACCACTTAACAATTATACGTACTTATCAAAAACAATATAAATCAACAGGTTGCCCTCTTAGGTATGAGAAAGTTATTGACACGTTGTGTGCCGCGTTTGCTAACATCGGAGCAAAAACACACTCGAGAGGAATTTTCTAAACAACATTTAGCTGGTTTCACAAAGAATAAAACTGATTTTGTGAATGAGACTTGGGTTTACCAGTATAATCCTGAACTGCCACAACAAACGGCAGAGTGGACTGAGCACGGTTGTTCAGCTCCAAAGTAGCCAAAGTGGTCAAAGTTCAAAGTCATCGAAAAAAATTGAAGCATCAATTTTCTGGGATGCACAAGGAATTAATTACTTTCAAACTGATAAAATAATCAGGAGAGTATTATTGCAAACTTTTGGATCAGCTGGATGAGAAAACTCGTGAGAAAAGGCCAGATTTGCAGAAGAAAAAATCAATCATGAGGTGATATCATCCATAAATGGGTATTTTGAAGGTCTTCCGGAAAACCATTTCAGAGATGGGGTAAATGAATTGGAAAACGGCTGAAAAAAATGTATTAAGCTAAAGGGAGATTATACTGAAAAATAAATGTATTTCGACGCCTTAAATCATCTTGTTTCATTTCCGCTTTCAAAACTTATTGACCGACTACTATATCGGTAACTGATAGTAGCTTATATAAAGATAAGACAATAGACATGTAGTAAAAATTGGTAAAACTATTTTTGAACGGTATCATTATGAGTTTATAGTTTCATTCTCACTCAGTATAATAAAATTTAAATTAAATAAAATATTTTGAATAAAGTAAGCTGAAACAATTCACAAATCAACTAGTAAATGAATTATTTAGTAAAAATGAATAAAATAATGATTATGTCAGGAAACTCTGTATTATATGTGTATATATGATCTTATTAGAAACAAAAATTCTTATGGTGTAACCAAATTTAAAAATAAATGTTGAATTAAAAAAAAAACTGTGTTGAACTTTTCAAAAATAAAAAAAAACTGTGTATACTATTTTTTTCTGAGAAAAGTTTCTAAAAAGTTGCAACTTTTCAAAAATCAAACGATTGCAAAAATGGGAATAGGCTCAAAAAGGCTCTTGAACTGACTGGAAATTGAAGTTTTTCGTGCACGAAAGCAGCGATAAAAAAACACCTATTTTTTTATGGTGAAATAATTGTCAAGTGTGGAAATTAAAACATAGTGTTGTTGTTATATAATTTTTTAAATATTTCGGCTTCATCGGATAGAAAAACCACGTGGCATCATGAATAGTGAGAAAAGTCCAAAAATTCTACTGGCAAGTAAAAAATACAATAAAAGTTGCTTTGTTACTTTTATTATACTATTTGGCTTCATTTAAACATCTAACGAGAGCAGAGAAACTTAGCGTTCATAAATTTTTACGATCGCCCATTCTATTCTGGAATAACTAACTTAATACATACCTGTCAACCTCTTTATTGTACAATTCCATAATCAGGGTGTGGGTTAAATATGGGGAATCCAGAAATTTGGCTTCATTTAACACGGATCCGAGAAAAAATTTTATACGAAAATCTGAAAATAAGTTTAACAATTAAATTTATTGTTAAAAACCAAAATCAATATTCTGTATTACTCAGCCTACTCCTTATTAGTGCTTCCAGCTGGATTTTCATGCAGCGGGTGAGCTTTTTCACTACTAGCTGCGGGATTCTCCACCCATCGTTATCGCAACCTTTAAGTCCCTCCCTGGGCTGGATTTCTAGCTCGAACCTTTCTTTTGAGCTCATCCCACATATACTCGATTGGATTGAGGTCAGAATACCACGCAGGCCAGTGGAATGTGGGTATTCCCACTTCCGCCAGGTATTGCCACACGAAGCTATCGCCAACAAACTCTGCGTAAGGAACGACGAGTCCCTGTAGGTTCTCCTCGATGTACCGGTGAGCATTTAGTCCACCGCTACGAGTCTCATCAGTCATGAAAACCAAATCGGTTTTCGCATCCAGTGAGGTGCCTTCCCACACCATGATAGAACCTCTTCCGTAGGCGACCATTTCAGTAATGCAGAACTGCGCATAGCGCTCCGCAGGCCTCCTATAGACTCGTCTTCTCCCATCATTGTCATGGAGGCACATTCGGGACTCGTCGGAGAATAAAACGAAGCGCCATTACTGTAAGGTCCAGTCGATATCTTCTCGGGCAAAACTGAATCGCGCTTGTCAACGGGCTGCTGTTAATTTGGGTCCTCTTCGGAGTTAGGTTAGCTTCTTTAAGTCTTCTTCTGACAGCCCGACCTCGAACTTGTCGGAGCTCCTGCTGGACCACAACGCCAGTCGAGTGACGATTTCTTAGAGTTGTGTTGACAATGAAGCGTTCGTCTCGCTCCGAGGTACAACTTCTTCCTCCTGATCCTGGTCTCCGTGTAAAGGCGCCAGGCTCTTGGTAACGTCTGTAGACTCTGTAGACAGCTGACTGTCTCAGGGGCAGTTGTGCAGCGACTACACGTTGGCTATGCCCTTCTTTCATAGGACAATGACTTATGCCGGGTGGTATCTATTTTCGGATGACTGTTCAAGTTCCGATAAAGAAATGATAGCAAAATGTAGTTGCATGTGTGTTTATAGGGATGAATAGCGCAACGAGTACGTTGGTGAGCTAGCACTAAAACCGTGTTAATCAGTAAAACTTTTTGGAAATCCAAATGTTTTTGATATTATTCGAAAGAGTAGAAAATCAGTATTCTAATGATATCAAAAATAATACCACTGTTTGAAAATTAAATTCAAGGATCGCTATGAAACAGAATTTCACGGAACTTTTTTCTTTTGTTTACACTATGCTGTCCCTTCTCACAAGCAGTTACGACTTTATCATTCTAATTATATGAACTTGTGTTTTTGATTTAATTTTATTTTCTAATTAATAATAATTACCGAAAAGGTTGTTTTTCTGTTATTGCTTAAGTTATTAATTGTTTTTCATTGTCCATTTCATGCTTAGTGTTTTGTACTATAAAAGATATGTGAATGTTTTAGCTTTTTTTTTTTGTATTTCATAGTACACAGTTTTATTATTTTAATATAATGTCAAATTAATATTGTGTCTCGCTGTTTATTATTATTATTATTTTTAATTGAACGATCAAACATATCATTTAAAAACTAAATATTATGTTTGGAAAAAAATAAAGCCTACAAGAGTAGGTGTTTATATGGTTCAAATAATAATTGCGCAATCGATTTCTGAAAGTTTGTTTTATTTACAGACCTAGACTCAAATTTAAATTGGTATAAAACTTACATAATACTTGCATTCAGTGGTATATATATATATATATATATATATATATATATATATATATATATATATATATATATATATATATATATATATATATATATATCTATATATATATATATATATATATATATATATATATATATATATATATACATATATATATATATAAATATATATATATATATATATATATATATATATATATATATATATATATATATATATATATATATATATATATATATATATATATATATATATATATATATATATATATATATATATATATATATATAGTATATGTCAGGGATTCCTTGCAGAGCGAGCTGCTCCCCTTGCAGATGCCGCAGCGGGTAGATGGTCTTGAGAGCCTTTGGGTAAGGAAAGAGTTAAATTTAAATCATGTTGTGTGGTAGGTGTAATATATCGCACCAAAAACAATATTCTCGACTCTGTTAATTTTCTTGACCAGGTTCTCCCTGAGGTTTTGGCATTGTATGGACGTGTTATAGTTCTGGGTGATTTAAATATTAACATGATGCCGGATTGTTTACCTAATCCTATGTCAGAAGTGTTTGAGACCCTTGGTTTTGCCCAAGTCATTAATGAGCCAACCAGAGTTACTCAAAAAACTTCAACATTGTTGGATCCTATTTTTGTTATGGATGAGGAGTGTGTTGTCTCAGTGGGCACTTTAGACGCGGAAAATATAAGTGATCATAAATTAACATATTGTAAATTAAATATTTTCCAAAATTATGCCGACAAAAATTCATAACTTACAGAGATTTTAAGCACTTTAATGAGGATAATTTTTATACTGACCTACAGCGCATATCATGGGATGACATTTATTATATTGAGGATATTGAGGACAAGGTCAGATTTATTAATTTTCATTTGTCAGGCGTGTTTGGGTACCATTGTCCTCTCAAAACGGTAAGAGTAAACAAGCCTCCAGCTCCCTGGCTAACACCTGCTTTGAAAGCACTAATGATAGAAAGAGACCGAGCACTAGCTCAGTTTAAGAGAAATAAAACTCAGGAGAGTCATCAATATTACAAAGAAATGAGAAATCTCACCCTTTACAGTGTGCGTCGTGAAAAATTGGGATATCTTGAATATTTAGAGACACAAAAGAATGCAAAATCATTATGGAAGGGACTTCAGCAATGCAATGTTCACACGGGTTCAAAAGATACCCCTCGTCTGCCTGCACATTTGGCCAATGTGAATGATATAAATGAATACTTTTTGAGCGTTTTCCGAAAGTCTGACAACTGTGCTGGTAAAATATATTATTACAGTAACAATAAGAGGAATTTAGATCTGAACTTTAATTTCCTAATGGAAACCCCTGAGTCAATTTGCAGGTGTGTTAATAGTATAAAGTCCAATGCTGCTGGAAATGATGGTTTGACACTTTTTATGCTTAAGCTTAGTTTACCTGTTATCTTATATCATCTAACCCATATTGTTAATTGTTGCCTGGAGAGTGGGTATTTTCCGGAGAGCTGGAAAGAGTCTATTGTGTGCCCTGTTGCTAAAGTTAAAAATCCTTTAACCGTCAGAGATTTGCGTCCAATTAGTTTGTTACCAGTTATGTCAAAAGTCTTGGAGAGGGCAGTACATACACAGGTCTCAGAATACCTCTTGACAAATGAGTTGCTCCCCTTGCATCAATCTGGGTTCCGGAGGGGTCATAGCACATCAACGGCTTTATTGAATTTAACGGATAGCATAATCAGAGCTATTGATAAAAATATGGCTGTTATATCAGTCTCGCTGGATTATTCGAAAGCCTTTGATGTGCTGGATCATAACCTACTTTGTGCTAAACTGCACTATCTGGGCTTCGCTGATCACTCCGTACAATTTTTCTATAGCTATTTGTCGGGTAGATGGCAGAGGGTGCGAATGAGTGATGTTTGTTCAGCTGCTGGTAAAATTATCTCCGGAGTGCCCCAGGGTTCAATACCGGGGCCTCTTCTGTTTCTTATATATACTTTTGATATATTCCAAACAGCTGTATATTCATCGGTTCAGTCGTATGCTGATAACACACAGTTGCTTCATTTCCTTGAACCATCGGATCCTGAGTTTGCAGCAGAAAATTTAAATCAGGATCTCATGGCTTTGTCAGTTTACTCGGATGAACATAATTTGAGGCTAAATCCAGACAAGACTCAAGTTTTATTGTTTTGCAAGGAAAATCGGCGACCAACCTTGAGCATGGCTTTGAGACTGAGGCTGGCTGATCAGGATTTGCTGTTTTCTGATTGTGCCAAGAATTTGGGTTTTTGCATTGATACACATCTCAGATTCAGGGAACATGTTAGGGTGCTCCTACAAAAAAGTTATGCGAAAATGAAGGTTTTATATGCAAATCGTTTTATTCTGAAATTTAAGATGAGGAAAAAATTGTGTGAATCTTTGGTCTTGTCTTCATTTCATTATTGTAGTATTGTATACTATCCTTGCTTGGATGCGCTTTCAAGGAGACGTTTGCAGTATGTACAGAACGTCTGCTGTAGGTTTATATTCCATTTGAGAAAATATGATCATATATCTTTAAAAATAAATGAGTTAAAATGGTTAAATTTTGCTAATACTGTGCAATTGCACTTCGTAATATTCTTAATGAGGCTCTTAGGAACTTCAGTCCCGATTTATTTAAGGGAGAAGCTAGTATCCCGAAATTTGGTACATGATAGGTATATTAGACGGCCTGATCGCTTGACTATGCCTCAGCATCGCACTGCCTTGTTTCAGCGCAGTTTTACATATAGTGCAGTAAATACATACAATACTATGAATCCAGAACTGAAAACGTGCACTATTGGCCGACTTCGTCGATTATATATGGAAGAGCTGTTAAATAAGCAGAATTCTCAGACTAGTTTATTTGTATTTTGATGTTTCTTGTCGATTATTGATTTTACTATGTTAGTATGTAATTGTTGCTTCATTTTTGTTTGTAAGCGCGTTGTGTGTTGAAGAGGTTAGATGTAAGAGTAACCGATGGTTAAATCTCGCCTCTTCTACTACACGATGTGTGTGGGTAATATGTACTCACATCACATGTGATTAACATCTTAATAAAGACGATATTTATTATATTATTTATTTATATATATATATATATATATATATATATATATATATATATATATATATATATATATATATATATATATATATATAGATGTTAAATGATGTGATTAAAAAATGTTGTAAGAAATAAAGTAAATACTGGGTATAATATTCGTTCACAGCAGATATAACTTCTTCATTCGATGGAAATTTCTTCCCTTTTCGAGATAAGGAAATATAAAAAAAATCTGGTGAGAACGATCAGTGGGGGAACTATTTCGGAGTCTAGCTCAAGGACCATTACAATGGCCGATGTGTGAGCCGCCGCATTGTTTTGGTGAAGGAGCAGTTTTTTGCACACCTATCTTGATCACACACAGCCACTCGCTAGTTGTCCTTTTTTCCACTTTATGGCATATGTATGCCACTTGAATAATTTTTGCAAAAAATAATAAAGTTTAGTATAATTTTAGCAAAAATTTAATTTTTGTATATATAGTAAATTCTTTTTTTAGTGTTCCGTACGGAACACTTATGAGATGACTTCGGTATCTGTCTGTCTGTCTGTCCTTCTGTCACACCCCATTTTCTCCAAAACTATTTGTCGTAGAAAGTTGAAATTTGGTAATAATATAGGAATTGATGGCCTCATCAGAGCCATGTAGTTTTGAAAGTTAAATTTTGAATTAAGGGGTTAGTTTTGGGGGGTGAAATCGAAAGTGAAATAAAGATGTTTCTACTAGGTAATTGAGTGTGGTGTCAAATGAAAGCTTGTGAAAACACTAGTAATATATATATATATATATATATATATATATATATATATATATATATATATATATATATATATATAATGTAATACTTCCACACACTTGTGCAATACCTTTAATAATCTATCTGGTATATAAAAAACAAAAATTTCAAGGTCATCAGTTTTTAGTAAAGATTGGAAACAAACTTTGTTGAAAACTCATTTGGGGTGTGTTTTGTGAAGTCACTGATCATTTTATACCTCCGTAACATTTTTTTTAATTCAAAAGCAATCAACGTACGGAACACTAATTGCGCAAGTTCAACTTGCACTTGACCGGTTATTTTTACTGTACGACGTATTTATAAGGATCTTCATCGGATACCTAAATATTTACATGATGAATATATAGAAAAATGACCTGCTGGATCTAATTCTTAAGATTGTGTTTTGATTTAAAATTGTAGTATTGGTTATATCAGTAACATTTAAATCGTTAGTTCACAATATCTGGCCAAAGACACTCGAGCTAAGAAACTACCAACTGACGAACTGACGTTGAACAAAAGCCCAGGCCAAAGTATTGGTGGAACTCGGCTACTGTCAGCTGAGAAAACATTTTCAGAAAATGGGAATTCGCGATGGTTCCACAACATACCGACTGTATGGTAAAGAGGAAGAAACCTCTACGCGCGTCCTATTTTAATGTCTGGCTTTGATTTGCAATAGAAATAAACTGTTTAGATATATACATCGTGGCGATAAATTATTATATGAAGGACTTTGAAGGAAGCTAACAAATCTTCTTAAAGGGACGACGCTCTTTTAATCAAGAGAGAGAAGCACATTGAGCTGAGGGGCTACAGTTATCACCATTACACTAAACACTTTAGCTCGGTCATTAGAAGCTTTATCGCTCCTGACGGTGCGAACATGGTTAGCGAAATGCGCAAACTAAAGTGTTTGGCGTAGAGGTCGTAACTGTTGTGTGTAAGGACATTGTGCCCAACACTCCAAAGTTCTAACGTAACCAAAATATGCAAAACATTTTTTTATTCCCGATTTTAGTTTTAACTTAATAATTACACGTGGGTAGTTAATGATCAAATGGTTTGAAATATTATACCATGTACGAGGCATGTTTTTTAAGTAAGTACCGTTTTGCGATTCCGCCGCCGCAGCGATACGGTCGGCGTTCCGCGCATGCGCGCTGGTAACCTACATCTCATGTCTACGCACTGACGCCATTACAGTCTGATTCTTCATTGTATACGTTGTTTACTGAGTGTTTAAGATGCCTCCGACAATCGTGAGTCCCGCCGATTGTGAAGTACGGGGGCTGTTATACGATTTCTTAGTGCTAAAGGCGTAAAACCGATCGATATTCATCGTGAGATCTGTGAAGTTTACGGACAAAACATTATGAGTGATGGAATGGTAAGGAAATGGGTGAGAGCATTTAAAGATGGCCGCACAAATGTGCATGATGAAGAACGGAGTGGGCGTCCTTCGGTCGTTAATGAAGATTTGTTGCAGAAAGTGGACGAAAAGGTGAGGGAAAACAGACGCTTTACAATTTCATCATTGTGCGACTGCTTTCCTCAATCTTCTCGTAGTGTTTTTTATCACATTTGTGATACAGTGGTTAACAAGTCAGGCGGCAGAATTTTATGAGGAGGGTATTCAAAAACTGGTGCCACGTTATGACAAGTGCCTCAATATTCACGGAAATTATGTAGAAAAGTAGATTAAGGTACAGGCTTTCATGTAAAAATAAAATTATAGCGATATCTTTGCACGTCTTTTTTTAATTCCAAAACGGTACTTACTTAAAAAAGATGCCTCGTAAATAATAATTTTCGCAAATTCTTTTCATAACTGTAATAAATATTATTTATGATATATTATTTATAATGTTTCGACGTTTGTTAACTGGCTAAATTAACATTAAAGTTAATTAGATAATATCATTATAAATCATCCAATTAAACTATTTTGCGATATGAAATGAAACAGCAATATCCTTGTACGTTCTTAATTTTATTACTGTTCCGTACGGAGCACTTATAAGATCACTTCGGTGTCTGTCCGTCTGTCACATCCGATTTTCTCTGAAACTACTTGACATAGAAAGTTGAAATTGGGCACTAATATAGGAATTGATGGTCCCATCAGAGCTGTGGTGTTTTGAAAGTTAAATTTTAACTTAAAGGGTTAGTTTTGGGAGATGAAATCGGAAGTGAAAAAAAAATGTTTTTACCAGGTCATCGTGTGGGGTGTCAAATGAAAGCTTGTGAAAACACGAGTTCAAAAATATATATAATATAATACTTGAGTACACTTTTCCTTGTATTATTTTAATACCCAATTAGAATGATATGTAAGTTTTCTGTGTTATAACGTATAGAAATAATAACTGGCCGACTTCGGCGCACCAGAGTTAGTTACGACAAAAGTTTCTTTTTTTTTATGGGTCTAGCACACGTGCTGCAGGGAAGTTCTTAAAGCGCTACAGGAGCGGCACATGTACGGAAAAAGCAATTCACGTTGTTCTTGAATCGCTGTAAATTGTATTCGGTGGGAACCACGGCGTTGGGCAAATTATTCCAAAGGGAGGATGTTCTCCATATTTAAGACTGCTTGAAAAGCATTGTACGCGGGTTAACAAGCTGAACCTCATACGAATGTGAAGTATTAGCGCGACGTGTATTTCTAACATGCACCGCTCTGGGAGGAATTAAGCGGGCTACATCCTTCGAACACTTTCCATGAAAATACTTGTTGAACAGACTCAAGTCGCCAACCTTTCTTCGATGTTTCAGCGCCAAGGCCTCCGGTCAGTTCCTGGTCTCCAATCAGACGAACAGCTCTTCTCTGGACAGAATCCAACAAATGCAGTGTATGTTTGGGAGCGGAGCCCCAAACATGGGAGCAGTATTCCATGGTTGGTCGAATTTGAGCTTTGTAAAGAATTAACAGTTGTTGTGGAGTGTAAAGCTTTCTGGTTCGAAATAATATTCCCAACTTTTGAGAAGCTCTTCTTGCTATGCCTGCAACATGTTCATGCATATTTACTCGCAAATTAACGCCCAATAAATTGAGTGACGATGCTAGGGGAATGGAGTGCCCCGACATTTAAGATTTAAAATTTTTAAAAGTAATTTTAAAATTGTAAAATAATGATGGCATAATTTATTTCAATTATTGCAAAAGATTTTAAATTATTCATAGTGTAAATTAATGTAACTACTTTTCCATGACCTTAAAATTAGCTTCGTGTTAGTTAATTTTATGTTGAATTTAAATTTAATTTATTTAAAAAAAATTATGTTTTTTTTTTGGATAAGTTAGTAAAATTTTTTAGTGAATTCATACAATCTATTATACAAGATCTTAATTAATTGTTAGTATCTCAAGAAACGTTTTAAATAATTAATAAGACTATTTATTTCTTAGAAATTTAACTACAGCTTATTGTTTCGAATTTTTTACATCAGCTCAGATTTATAATTCTTATTTCTTAGAAATTAATTTTTACTACTAAACAAATATTTAATATAAATTACGAACTAAGTTGGGAATGTGGAATCTTTGGCACAATGATACTACTCAGTATATATCACCACTACATCAAACACTTTATTTTTGCACTCGACGCGCGTTTCGCTAACCATGTTAGCTTCATCAGGAGCGATGATTGACTAGTCAATCATAGTAAATAAAGTGTTTGGTGTAGTGGTGATATATACTGAGTAATAAATTTCGAATCTCAACCGTTTATAACCTTACTATGCGTATTCTCCAAATATGCAAGTTTTCTACTACTGTTAGTCCCGAGGAGCTCATTCTGAAAAATAGTGTGAAATTCGAATTGCTTTCTGACGTCTCGACTATGATTGCCCGCGCATCATCAGAGATCTTTACTCTTCGATATTAGAACACTGAATGAGCTCGATGAAGCCCATGTGGGATATTTATAGCCCACTGGGGTTCACCAAATCGTGACGTAGTGAAATGACCGTAATCTGACAGTATGAATTTTATTAGGACATTTGTAAATTTGGATTCATTCTATAAACTGTGGTTCATAGAAATTGGAGACAGAAGCAAGAACTTTGGTTTCTTTTATATTGATGGTATGACCTGTAGAGTTTAGTTGATGTTTAACTAAAGCTGATTGTGCAACTTGTTTATTTTTAATACATCTTTTATGTTCCTTAACTATACTTACTATTGATCTTCCAGTTTTTCACTCATACATTGTACGATACGAATAGGTAATTTTATGGACACCTTCTGTTTGTAAGTGAATTATATTTTTTAGTGACCTCAAGTAATATCCAATTTTCTTACAAGTGTTTAAGAGTGTACTAATGTTGATCGTGGAAAGTGAATACGCGGACGTTCACCATATCGATGGGCCGATGCAATTTGCAAATGCTGTTATTTCCTATAAATATAATATTATCTTGACGGAAAACATGTCACTGTGTGATTTCTCGAATGTTGGTAGCATGGTTATTCCTCGAAACTTTAACAATGGCTCTTTTTAATTGTTATTGACTATATTTCTAAAAGTAGTACAGAATAAATTATAAATGATGTTTGCGTATCTATAGGAATTTAATGAAATTTTAATATGCATACGTATGCTACTCAGTATATATCACCACTACACCAAAAACTTTATTTTTGCACTCGACGCGCGTGTCGCTAACCATGTTAGCTTCATCAAGAGAGATGATTAATTAAAGCTAAACTACAAATCTACCCTATTTATACTTAGCCTAACCCTTGAATTACTCAGGCGGACCTAATGGCATAGGCAAGGCCATCAGTTCCGGTCAAGTAACCAGTAGAGGGGACTAAAAGGAATAGGCCCTCTGTCTTTATTTAAACTACTTTTACAATTTATAATTTCCATACTTTCGTATGCGTTCAACAATCTCCTATCAGATACATTTTTTTATTAATCTTAGATTATCTAATGTTACAATATGATCAGCTTCAAGGGCATGTTCGGCAATGCTAGACTTTTCTGTTCTACTGTATTTTAAGTGTGCTAAATGTTCTTTAAATCGTGTTTTAATTGACCTTTTAGTTTGCCCAACATACTTTTTGTCACAATCATTACAACTAATTTCATAAATTCCACTTTTCTCACAATTAGGAATCTTATCTTTGGAATTTCCTAAGATATTCCTCAGATGGTCTGATGACTTATAGACTAAGGTGAGGCCTACCTTATTAAATACCTTATTGAGTCCCTTGCTATATTTCGGATTATATGGTATGGAGACATACGTGGTGTTATTTTCTTCGCGTGTAAAAAAGGTGGAATTCTGAATATTAAACCTAAACTTATGTCTATTAGCTTATTTACTAAGTCATCGTCATAACCATTAACTCTAGTTGTATTTCTAATACGATTCCTTTCTTTATTAAAGTTTACTCTATTCCGAGGGAAAGTGACCAAACGATGAATTAAAAAATGTATTGAGGCTAATTTGTGTTGTTTGCAATGAAATGAATCATTAGGAATAGATCTATCTGTTACTGTGTCCTTCCTATAGATATCAAATTCTAATCAATTATTATTTTTAATAATTAAAATATCTAGAAAAGGCAATTGTCCCTTGTTCTCAATATCTTAGGAAATCCCAAAGATAAGATTCCTATTGTGAGAAAAGTGGAATTTATGAAATTAGTTGTAATTATTGTGACAAAAAGTATGTTGGGCAAACTAAAAGGTCAATTAAAACACGATTTAAAGAACATTTAGCACACTTAAAATACAGTAGAACAGAAAAGTCTAGCATTGCCGAACATGCCCTTGAAGCTGATCATATTGTAACATTAGATAATCTAAGATTAATAAAAAATGTATCTGATAGGAGATTGTTGAACTCATACGAAAGTATGGAAATTATAAAATGTAAAAGTAGTTTAAATAAAGACGGAGGGCCTATTCCTTATAGTCCCCTCTACTGGTTACTTGACCGGAACTGATGGCCTTGCTTATGCCATTAGTTCCACCTGAGTAATTGAAGGGTTAGGCTAAGTATAAATAGGGTAGATTTGTAGTTTAGCTTTAGTCAATCACCGCTCCTGATGAAGCTAACATGGTTAGCGAAACGCGCGTCTAGTGTAAAAATAAAGTGTTTGGTGTAGTGGTGATATATACTGAATAGTATCATTGTGCCAAAGATTCTACATTCCTAACTTAGTTTTCATACGTATGGTATATACAAAAAAAGTATATTTTAGTGGATTGTAAATTATATTATAAAAGAAAGTAAAAATTTCAAATTTATTGTTTTATATTATGGTAATGTGGGAGTGTATTGTGATGAGAGATCTATATGTCATAGCTCTATAACGTAACGTCTTAAGTACTGGTAACATTAATTTTTCATTTGTTCAGTTTATTAGTTTCTGGTTCTTTGAATCAGTACATCTGGAAAAGGAAGAGTACCATGCGATTCAGTTGCCATTGTAAATTTTACACTTGAAAGTCGTTGATTGAGATGACTGATACTTCCTCAAAGGCTTCTATAAAATTTCTGGTACTACGAGAGATAGTGGACCATGACTGCTTCTGAAGTTTCTTCAGAAAATGGAAAACGACACATACGGTTCTATTAACTCTACCATATGTAGATAAATCAAAGAGATTATGCTGAAATATGCCTGATACAGAAAACTGAATCGGAATGGAATATCTTCAGGGTTCGACTTTATAGTTTTCAACATTTCTATAAAAATATTGTTAATAATTGATTAACTAGTTTTTCCTATAACAGGATTCAGGATATTTCCAAGATGTTTAGCATATTTGTTTCGTTATCAGACAGTGTTCGTTCTCTTTAGTCCTTCGAATAAGGTTAAGGTATATGTAATTATTAAAGGAACGGCACGCATAGTTTCCCTCAAATCATCATTCTTTTGTCTAAAGAACTGTGGTGTGCAGAAAGTTGCAGCTTCTTTCGACAATCTACAAATTTGCAAGTTATTTGTAGTTTTCATAACACGAGAGGTCGAACTTTCCTTTGTAACTTTTGTTTTGCGCTTGAGTTGAGTTAAACTAAAACAAAGTTTTAAAGGCGAAATCTAGCTTTGTGTTTAATAATGGCAACCGCCTTACATTCTGGGTGGTAGATATAATTGTTTTCAAAATCCGTTAAAACTTAAAAAATGTCATTTTCTCAATAGTGTAGTCTTCGGAAGGATGCAAAATTAGGAAAGTTTACTCAAAAAGATGAAAGCAATTTAATTTTTTTGTTAAATTTGAGTATTTTAAATGACTTACCAACTGATTGAAAGAGAGAGATAACAAGGCCAATGACCTAATGCGATCTAAAGTTGTTCAATTTTAGATTTCGGTTAAAGCATATTCTTCAGCATTTAATCAATCCCTTACTTCAGTTCCTATGAAGGTGGCTTTTATTGCAGGAATACACAATAATATATGGATTTTGATACTATTAAAGTATTTAGTGGTAAGATACAACGAATGGGACCAAGTATGCACACCTAATACTCCATCGTATACTGACACAGCAGCCATAAACTGACATAGTGGTTGACAAAGTCAACACTTCAACGCAGTTTTCAAGGAATCCTTCAGGCAAATGTAAAACTCCTGAAAACATACAAAGTCGATATTTCAGCAGTATACTCACTGTTCTTTTGTTTGTCAATCCATCCCAAGACGCGTTTTGCCGTATCACGGCTCATCAGTCGGACTATGATTGTTCCGTAAGTACTTCGATAAGAATTAGTAAATTCAGTTCTCTTGTTTGTCGATCCTAGCCCGACTGATGAGCCATGATAGGGCGAAACGCTTCTCAGGATGGATTGACAAATAAGAGAACAGTGGGCAGATTGCTAAAATATGGACTTTGTCTGTTTTGAGTAGTTTTACATTAAACCATTAAAGTATTTATGTATTTTTTTATACAGTGATGTTTGCCTTTTGTCGAATCGGATAACATCACTGAAACAAAAGATTGTCCATCAAATTTGTGGATTAATTATTAGGTTAGTAAGGTTCGTTTCGGTTCTCTCTGTAATATCCATTACTAATCAAGATAATGCTATAAAATGCCATTCCCATCCTTCACAGTCTTATCATAATCATCTATTTATGATTTGAGATTTAAGTCCTCAAGAATTTCCACGTTTCATAAACAATAGAAAATGTATGTTCTTTGAAAACTATAGTCATATTTTTCTTATTGTTAAATGTATAGATCTATCTAAACATCTGGTAAATCAAGACAAATTGTCACATTTACTAATAACAATACTGCTAAAATTCCTAAGCGTTTACATCATTCATGGTTTAGAAATAACAACCATCATTGAGTAACTATAGTTCAATGACGTGATTTGCCAAGGTTACAAAATTGGACCATTAATCTGTGCTTTACGGTTTGTTTAGTTTATTATGATGGTATTATTCTTTAATTTCTTGCATTAATTTCTAATAAGTCGTCAAAAATAATTATCATAAAACAATGTTTATTAAATTTATTATTAATTTTTCTAGATTTTTGTCGCTAAGGACAATGAAAAAATTGCTGTCCGAAGTTCCTTTATTTCTTCTCGTTTCAGGAATTCCAGATTATGAAAATATAGTCTCCAAGTTCCATTGTCTGTCGTCCTACCTGTTGTTTTGGTTGGCATTGGTACAATAACTCTAGAACGAAACGAGATATCAAATTTGGTACTTATATAAAACATGACATAGGAAAGGAGTCTATAATCTTTAGGAACTTACTTTTTAGGCCAATGGGGAAAAAAGGGATTGCTTCGAATATATCGTGTTATGCACTATATCCATGGTTTTTTGAGTCGAGAAATATGAAAATGATGTTATTTTTTCATTATTTCCAGTTTTTACTAAATATAGGAGAGGAAAAGTTAATTTTCAGTTGAAAACATTTCTGAAATGCTTCTCGCCTGAACTTTTTCTTGTTTTTGTTTTGATATGCTATAAAGTAGCTGTTATTTAAAATGTTTAGTTATTAGTGTTCCGTACGGAACACTTATGGGATTACTTCGGTGTCCATCTGTGTGTCTATCTGTCGGTCACGCCCGATTTTTCCAGAAATTATTTGACAAGCAAGTTGAAACACAAATATAGGAATTGATAGCCCAATTAAAGTCCTGTGGTTTTGAAATTTAAATTTTGACTTAAGGAGTTAGTTTTGGAAGGTGAAATCGGAAGGGAAAATAATTAACAGGTCATCGAGTGGGGTGTCAAATGAAAGCTTGTGGAAACACGAGTTCGGAGATGTCTATGATTTAATACTTGTGCACACTTTTCTTTGTATTATTTTTAAAAAATGGCCAAAAATCTCTGTCCCCGCACCCCACCTCGATAAGTACCGATCAAAAAATTTTGAAAAAGTTCTGGAATACCTTCCATGAAGTGTAGATTGGATGAAAATTATCACGAGTGCGTTACGTTTAATAATTTATCTGAAATATGAAAACTATGTTTTTTGACGTATGGTGGAGGTTTTTGTAATATACTTTTAAGTACATTACTGTAACCGAGTGGCGACTCGAGATATAATTTTATTTTTTTATTTTTTTTTATGGGTCTAGCACACGTGCTACAGGGAAGTCCCTAAAGCACTCCAGGAGCGGCATGTGTGCGGAAAAAGCGATTCACATTGTTCTTGAATGGCTGTAAATTGTAGTCGGTGGTAAACACAACCCTGGGCAAATTATTCCAAAGGATGATGTCCTCCATATAAAAGACTGCTTGAAAAGCGTTGTACGCGGAGTAACAAGCTGAACCTCATACGGATGTGAAGTATTAGTGCGACGTGTATTTCTAACATGCACCGCTCTGGGAAGAATTAAGCGGGCTACATCCTTCGAACACTTTCCATGAAAATACTTGTAGAACAGACTCAAGTCGCCAACCATTCTTCGATGTTCTAGCGAATCAAGGCCGCCAGCCAGTTCCGTGTCTCCAATCAGACGAACAGCTCTTTTCTGAACCGAATCCAACAAATGCAGTGTGTATTTGGGAGCGGAGCCCCAAACATGAGAGCAGTATTCCACAGTTGGTCGAATTTGAGCTTTGTAAAGAATTAACAGTTGTTGTGGAGTGTAAAGCTTTTTGGTTCGAAATAATATTTCCAGCTTTTGAGAAGCTCTCCTTACTATGCCTGCAACATGTTTATGCCAGGATATATTTGCTCCCAAATTAACGCCCAACAAATTGAGTGACGATGCTAGGGGAATGGAGTGCCCCGACATGACTCTGTCGGGTTCAGCAACGTTAACTTTTTTAGAAAAAATTGCCGCTTGGGTTTTTGTAGCCTTAAATTCCATTTGGTTATCGTCACCCCAAGATAGAGTTTCTTCCAGGTCTTTGTTAAATTGAACGACCTCTTGCTGTCTGCGGATATTCGCCTGAGTAGCCGATGTCCGAGCGTTCAAAGCGAATGAAGAGATAAGCGTACTGTCCTCTACAAAACTGTAGATTGGATTGGAAAGAGAGTAGGAGACAGTATGGAGCCTTGGGGCACACCGGCGTTGATAGTGAAGGTATTAGAAAGAAATTCGTCGACCTCCACTCGTAAAGAACGCTCTCTGAGGAAACATGAAAGACACAAACAGAACTTTTCAGAGATACCATAAGAGCGTAGCTTAGCCTACAGTCCATCGAGATTCTCCAAAGTGTTCAATTGCGTTGTTCCAAACTTGTGTTACATAAGTCAGAAGATCTCCTGTTGATCTATGTTTACGAAAGCCATGTTGGTGATCGCTAATAATGTTGAATCCAAGATATTTTAGAAGATGCTGATTGATAATCTTTTCCATGACTTTCGATATTATTGAAAGCAGTGCGACTGGTCGGTAGTTATTTGGCAAGGAAATATTTGGCAGGAATCATTTTATTTGTTTATAATTAAACAAATATTTAGGTAGTAAGTATTTGTTTTACACTTTGATTACTAGAATCTAGATTGAGCTAGACTGATTTATTGGCTATTAGATAGCTAAGATGCTATAAGTATTATACATTATTGTCTAAGAAAAACCGTGAAAATACATATTGGATTTTAAGATGTCAGGTACCAAATTAACTTAGCCTAGGAAAGAATTCTATTTTATTTTAGAAGTCACGGTACGGAACACTAATTGTGTAAGTCCAACTTGCACTTGACAGATTTTTAATTCTATGATTTAGTAATTCTTCAGTATGAGTAAGTCAAATTCAATATTTATTTTAGAACTTCGTTCTTGCTAGGACAGTACTGGCTCAATAACTTTACCAATTTTTCTCTATATTATTTTAAAAGTAAATAGTATAGGTAGATAAAATACTTTCTTTGCCAATAAGAAAAAAAATGTTCTATTTGCCGAAAACCCACAAGCAAAAATACAGGATTAGCTTTGGGTCTCCTTGCTCGATAAGCTGGAAAGTATTCAAATTCGTTTTATATTACATTCATACGAAAGAAATTAACCGAATAAGTTATACTCAATACCTAAGGTACATATTTCAGAAACATATTTAAATCCCATTACCTAGAAATGCTTATTTTAGTTAAAAGAACAGAAAACTACAAAAATAATTGAAACACACAAACTAAGGTGTTTCAACTGAAATAACCAATCAGCTAAACTATAAACCTAGGCATGCTCCTTAATGGCCTAGACTATGAACGTATTTGCGTTGATTAAACTACAGCCTCATTAAAAAATTTAAATTAAAAGTTATAAAGAAGAAAACAGCTTTTTTGGTCTCAAATTCTTGATTGTACGACTAGTAGATTCATAGCAATTCGACGCTAATATACGTATGTCCAACAGACAGAAAAATTAATACCAAATGTCTGATGAACTGGACATGTATTTAAAGTTGTCATGTGAATAGCTGAATTAATAATAACTGTCAACTAAATGTGACAACCCAATTGTCAGTTGCCTTACATCAAGCGTCTGCTCGCTGTTCTTAAGGTTTACATTTACAGCTAAATTTACTAAACTGATATGAATCTTAGACCTCATTTAGTTTCCATTGAATTTAAAACTTCTAATTGTCCAGTTGTCTTTTACTGTTGACACTTATCTATTTCATATAGTAAGTATTACCAAAGAAACCTTTTATTAAGAAAATTTGAAATAAAAATCGCGAAATAAGACCTTCGAACAGGCAGAAAGGTTAATATTTTTTAAAAATTTAACATAGTGTGTCATTTTTATCAGGATAATCATAAATAAAAGCAAATTTGCTTGTCACACTGTACAACATCAAACATTTACTTGGCTTTCTGGTGCTTGGCAAATTAAACTTAAAATAGAATAAGGTAGTTATTGTTTTCATATGTGTAATATCTGAAGAATCTCGGGTTTTTACTTGGAAATTGGAAATTTTTTCTTAATTAAATTACTGAAAAAGTATACATCGTTTGTTACATTATTTATCCTTCCGAAATTTTTAATGTATGCATAAGGTAGTTCAAATAAATGAATATTGATAATGTGTATCGATATCAGTTTCCTTTTATGGCCGCTCACGTACCAAAATAATCATGGATGGGTGGATGGATGAAAGTAGATTAGTAATAAGTCGTGAGAATATAAGAGCAGACTGAATATGAAAAAACGTAAAGCTATACCGATGAATTTTTTCTTTATTTCCACTATATTTTCTAACACGTCAATACTTGATATTTATTTAATTGGCAGCAGTTAATAAAATTTTGATTCCTCAATATAAGACTCTTAAAGAAATATCTCTTCAAATGTATCTTATGCGTATTAGTATTATCCGCTGTTCTGAAATCATTACTGATCTTAAGCGATAAAAAGTTGATAAAGGTAACAAATAAACAGAGACACCAACTTCATCTACTATGTGTGTGTTTTGCTGTTGATATTTTTTGCTTTTAAACTGTGTAAAATCGCTGAAAAACATAAGCTTCTGGTGAATAGCTGCTAACTAATCCTTTACTTAATTATCATAAAAATTTTATTTATTCTTTTGTTTAACAACGAGCTGTGACCAGAATTTCGGTTGCTTGCTTTAAAATGCGTATAGAGTGAAAAATTAGGCGTAAAAATATTTGTTACCGTGACCAAAAACAAATTAACTTGTTATTTCACATGTGATATCACATAAAATAATTTCGCTTGTCATCGGAAATTCCGGTTTCTGCTTCCCTGTTTATATTTTTTCGTTAGAAACATATTTTATTGTAAATATTACCAAGAATTGATGTTACGGATACCAAGAACCTTGAATCATTAATTGAATAAAATAAAACCTTGTCCTTCTAACACTCTTTGAATGCAAATAATTTCTTTAATTAAACAAAACCTATTTATTATATATCAAATATTAAAAATATGTTTTAATAAATTATCTAATTATATAATAATGGCCGAAAGTATTACTCCTACGCTAACTGGCTTATATTAAATTAAGAAATTGGCTTATGTAAATCTATTAAAATCAAAAATCTGTGTTTTGTTAAGTAAAATACTAAATATAAAATAACCGGTCAAGTACAAGTCCGACATGTGCAGTTAGCGTTCCGTACGTTGCGTTGATTGAAATTTTTTGTTACGGAGGTATAAAATGATCAATGACTTCACAAAACACAAACCAAATGACCTTTTAACAAAGTTTGTTTCTGATTTTTGTTGAAAACTGATGACCTTGAATTTTTTTTTTTATATATACCAGATAAATTATTAAAGGAAAATCACTGTGATAATTTTCGTTCAATCTATACCCTGAGGAGAATATTCCAGAATTTTTTCAAAATTTTTTGTTCAGTACTTTTCGAGATAATAGGGGGAACAGCTATTTTTGGTAATTTTTTCAAAAAAATAAAAAGAAAAGTGTGCGCAAGTATCACATTATATATTTTTGAACTCGTGTTTTCACAAGCTTTCATCTGACACCCCACTCGATGGCCTGGTAATTTTTTTTTCACTTCCGATTTCACCCCCCAAAACTAACCCTTAAAGTCAAAATTGAACTTTAAGAACTACACGGCTCTGATGGTGCCATTAGTTTTAACGGTCTATGTTACATAGTTTTGGATAAAATCTGGTGTGATAGATGAAGAGACAGACGGACAGGCAGACGGACAAACAGACGGACAGACAGACGGACAGATAGACGGACAGAAGAACAGATAGACAGACAGACGGATAGACGGACAGACAGACACCGAAGTGATCTTATAAGTGTTCCGTACGGAACACTAAAAAGACAAATTAAAAGTATATTATTCTTAAAAATTTTTTGTAGTTCAAGCCTAGTTTGAAGATCTATAGCAGGGCGTTGCTACTATGAGGATGTAGGTTTGAAGCTGAAAGACTGTTATTATCTACTGAATAGAAACATCATTTTAATATATTTTTTAAAATATCTTTTGAATTCAATTCATCGTTATTGACAGAAATTTTATTATATAAAAGAATTATTCTTAAATTTACTTTGCTTAAAATGTCACACCACCATAGCGATGGCAAGTTTTTAAATTATTGAATATTTGCTCGGACATTAAAATTTAACACCAATAAAATACGTGCAATAAAAGAGGAACCTATATTTTTTGAGCCATTGGAGAAAGAGGGTAAAAGATATTGAAGTTGACAAATCTTGTACAGTCTCAATAATATTAAGAACATTTTTTAAATGCAATATTGGACACATTTTAACCATAATTTTTTTTGCCACTGTAAGGGTTTAAAAGGACAACTGAGAATGGGGGTTGCGATTATATCATGCTATATATCTTTTTTAAGGATTCCTATAGTTAGAAAATACGAAAATTAGGTTATTTTTCCATTATTTGCAATTTCAACAATAGAAATAGGTAGAAGGTAATGTTAGGTTTCAGCTGCAAATGTCCCCTTGTCATTTAAAATTATAAGTTCTAATGTCTAGATTGTTTTTAGATTGAGAAGGTCAATTTAAATTTTTATTTCAGAACTTTAGTTGACCGATTTTTTTTAAATATTTAAAATGGCAAGGCAAGGTTAGAAGGCTATAACAAAAAAATAGTTAAAAACATGTTGATGCATGATATATCTTTTGAACCCAATTCATCGTTATTGAGTTGAAATTTTATTATACAAAAGAATTATTCTTAAATTTACTTCGTTTAAAATGTCACACTACTATAGCGATGGTAGAATTTTATAAAATATAGTTTAAATTTTATAATTAATATTTTTATCATTTAAGCAAAATTTGTTGAAGATGAAAATAGCGTGAAATTCTAACGTTATAAATCATCTTTATTCGTGCTCGGAACAGATGCCAAGAAATGATCGATGAAACCAAAGAGACACACAATCAATGAATTAAAAACATACTACTTTCTTGTCTGCCCCAACAATTCCAGGTCCTTTTGGTCAGTCGCTAAGGCCATTTGTCAAAATTTTACCAAGTTCACTATATCATAACTCACACGGCCAGATAATACCATTGCAATAGCACCTGTTGAGAAACCCAACTTGTGGGCTGAACTGTTTGTTTCACATTCTACTGTCGATTTCCAAGGAAAAACTCCACCCACTATTTCCATAGTGCAGTCAAGGATGCCCGTATTTTAATGAAGCTAGACAATAAAAAAGCTTCTGGTATTGATACCTACCATAGTACTCAAAAAATTCACAAGCGAATTAACTCCAGTTTTCTGTAGACTGCGCTACAGTTCAGCCGACACCCAAAAAATACCTTGCCAAACAACTACCGACCAGTTGCATTGCCTTCAAGAATATCAAAAATTATGGAAAAGACTATCAATCAGCATCTTTTAAAATATCTGGAATGATTTAACATTATTAGCGATTATCAGTGTAGCTTTCGTAAGCAAAGATCGACAGGAGATGTTCTAACTTAGGTACCACCGGTCGGAAACAACTCAAGTGAACATTTTGGACAATCTCAAGCTGTTGCACGTGGTATATCCAAGGCATTCGATCCTGTTTGGCATGACGGATTGTTGGCTAAGTTACGATCTTATGGCATGCCTGAAAGATTTTGTCTATGGCTCTTGGGTTTCCTCAGAAAGTGCTCTTTACAAGTGGTGGTCGATGGATGTCTTTCTAATACCTTCACTATCAAGCCACTGTGCTTCAAGGCTCTATCTTGTCTCTCTTTCTCCTAAACATTAACGATCTGTTGGAAAAGACCAGAAATCCAATCTACAGCTTTACACTTTGAATGAGCAGGAAGTTGTTCAACTTAACAAATACCTGGAAGGAATTTTATCTCGGGGTGACAGTAAGCAAGCAGAATTTAAGGCTACCATAATCCATGTTGGCATGGACAAGTGGCATGCATAGCAAAGAGAGCTTTTTAAAAGCTGGGAATACTATCGAACTAGAAAGTTTGAGTCTACTCTCAAATATTTTCATGAAAGGATGTAGCTCGCTTAATTTCTTCCAGAGCGGTGCATGCTGTTAATACACTTAGCGCTAATACAGCACACCTATATGAGGTTCAGCTTGTTACTCCTCGTGCAATACTCTTCAAGCAGTCTTTTATATGAAAAGCATCATCCTTTTGGAATAATTTGCCCAGGACTGTAATTCTCATCGAGTCCAGCGATTCAAGACCAACAATTTCGCACACAAGTCACTCCTGTAGCTCTTCAGGTATTTCTCTACAGCACTTGTACTACCCACATAAAAAAAATAGCAGTGGCGTAACCTGATTCTAGGGGCGAGGGGAGCATATGGATACAAAGGGTTATCTAGGTTATTCCAAACCATCAATCATTTATGGAAGAAAAGAGAACATTAAAGGACAAGCTACTTATAGGGAGGGGCATCAAATGACAATCGAAGAGCAAAACCCCTTGATAGAGAAAAGCTCTTTCGTACTGGAAGTCTAACCACACAGCAAACTAAAAATTGATGACCGGTGAAGGGGCAAGTTTTACAAAAAGCATTCCTACTAGTGGAACTCTAAAACCTTACACCCAACTTAAATACCGATGATTGATATTGAGGGTAACTATTTTTCACAAAACAGACTTTTCTATATTCATAGAGGCGGAGTACGCTACGTAACAGCTCTAGAGTTGATGTAAATATTTCTTATAACAAACATTTCTAAATTATACAATATTATACTTAAATGTAAATTTTATTGTATAAGGACTGATTTTGAGAATTATAAATCACCTACTTTCTTTGTACACCTAATTATTCCGAGATACTATTTATGGTCCAATATGACTAGGTCTGGGTTCTCCCACAAAGGTCAATTATAAACTTGGTGAGAAGTAGTTTGCATATGAATTAGTCTTTTATTTTGTTATCTAGGTTATTCCAAACCATCAAGTGTTTTCCATGAAGCGGATTATAATTCAAACATGAATGAGGTGAAACGTAATGTTTTTAAGACGTATAACGGCCCAAAAGGAATAACCAAACCAGTCTAGTTATGTGGATCACGCACAGAAACTACTAACAAAGAATCACCGTTTATTATTAATAGTAAATATATAATAATAGTAGTTTTTAACTCAAAAAATTTACTTTAAAAACCAAATTCATTTTTATTCGGGTCCTGGGCTAAGCAACTGCAGGTTTGAATGTAATAAGGGCTACCTTATGCTAAGTTTTTACAAAAACAATAAAAGGGAAAAAAGTTTTGGTACAAATCATTTTGTTCCTCAAAATATTCGCCTCTAAGATTTATTTACTTTTGCATGCGTTCGAATCAATCGGGAACAAATCTTTTTAACAGCTAAATGTGCATGTAAAATCGACTGTACAGCAGTCTTTGATATGCTTAAGGGTGCCTCTATCTCACGGTAAGTTACATGCTGATACTCTTCAACGATGTTGTGCATCGGCGTTTTTTTGGAACAACAACAGATTTTGATCGACCTTCAAGAAATTCATCGCTGACTGTAGCGCAACCATGACGAAATTCTGCAAACCAATTGTAAACACTCTCTCCTGATGGTGATTCATTACCTAAAGTTGAACTAAGCGATTCGAGGCATTGTTGTTGAGTTATCGTAATAAATCATCCAACGAAAACCCTCACGTGAAATTTCCATTTTTTCACAAAACTGTTTTTTTTAAATGCTTACCATAAACAAACTGCGCGGCAGTTTCTGAGCTGCCACTGTATTAACAATAACAAATGTAAAATTTTACAACAATAGTAATGTCACATCTTAATAGCGCCATCTACTTGTCGTTTATAAAAAGATGGCCATCGTATAGTATACATATTAGTAATTACTCTGGATAAAATGTCCTCAAAACAAAAAAAAATAAATAAATAAAAAATGTAATCGTTGGTTCAACATGCTCGAACCTTGTAAAAACTGTAAGCTTAGTTATCATCAGCTTTTACCTATTTAGTACACCCAAAAGGCAGGCTGTAGGTACAGTAAAACCAAATCCTGGTAATCTAGGGAGTCAGAAACATTCTTTTATACTGTGTTCCTTATTAAATCACTAGAATTTTTATAAAATTTGTCATGAAAGATCTATTTTTATGAGCTATTTTTAAGCCCTAAAATATTCTATTGTGTTATTATACTAAAATAACGCTCCTAGAACTACTTAAAACAAGAATGGCAAGATTTTTAACAAAAAAAAATTAGGGGCTTTAAAAGTGTCTCTATTATTTTACACACATACATTATCATTTTGTTTTTTGTTTTCTTCCCTTTCTCCTACAAAAGTATCCGATTCATCCTAAGCAGCAGTATTGTAAAAAAGAATAGTTTTCAGAATATTACATTTATTGGATCTTGGGATGAAAAGACAGATTTTTGAAGATCGGCAATGTATACCATGAAAGCCACAGAATTGATTTGTGTCCAAATTAAGTTGTTTTTTAAATCTTTTAAGAACAATAACAGTCTGGACTAATTTTATAGTTTTACATATTTCATAGAGATGTGGAGAGTTGGAATCCTTAATTGAGATTTGTGTAATTTTAGATTTTATTATACTCGTATATTAGAAAAGGTCTATTGAATATTTTGTGTATCTGTAACAAAATACTGCTACATTTTCTACATGTAGCACTTCTTCCTGAAAATAAGTCAAACAGATAACTTTGCCACACAATGAAAATTTAATACAATATCTTATCAGGTTTAAATAGAAATCCTTGCGTATTAATTAATTAATTCATGTACATCTCTTGTCATGACCAGAAAGTAGCAGTACTGTAACTCGTAAGCTTTTAGGCCTCCATCTTTGACATTTTCCTGAAACTTGCTTATTTGTTTTGTAAAGCTACTTTCTCGTCTTATTATTATTATTTATTATTTAATGTATCTCCTAGATGAACAAAAAACTGCCAATTGTTGATATTTTCTTGTATTGGTATTAACAGACTTCATCAATAAGGTATTAGTTGAAGGCTCATTTACTATAACGGTTAGATATTTATAATAAATGTAGTTTATAAATTTAATAAACACAAAAATGACCATACGTAAATGTCTCTACTCTCTATCTTATACTGAAGCAAAGACAAAAGAATGATAAGTGGACGATTGATATTCTGAGATTTTCATTAATATGCTGACTGTTCGTTTTAGTTAATGGTAAATATTGTGCGTTGTAACTAGGTTATTGTTACTTTCTCTAGTAGTTTCACGAGTATTGTTAGAGTTAGTACGGAACACTTATGGGATCACTTCGGTGTCTGTCTGTCCGTCATGCCCGATTTTCTCCGAAATTATTTGACAATAAAAGTTCAAATTTGTCACAAATATAAGACTTGATGATGATCAGAGCCGTATAGTTTTGAAAATAAAATTTTGACATAAGGGGTTGGTTTTGGGGGTGAAATCGAAAGCGAATAAAAATTTCAAGATCATCGAGTGTGGTGTCACACGTAAGCTTGAAAATATATATGCTGCAATACTCGTGTAAACTTTTCTCTATATTATTAAAAAAAAACAAAATTCGCTGTCCTACCACTCCCTATCTCTAAGAGTACATACTTATCAGAAAATTTTTAAAAAATTCTGGAATATTCTCCATAAGGTGTAGATCGAATGAAAATTAGTATGAGGGCATTTCCTTTGATAATTTACCTGGTATATAAGAACAAAGATCAGAAACAAGCTTTGAAAACTCATTTAGGGTGTTTTGTGGAATCACTGATCATTTTATACCTCCGTAACAAAAGTTTTAATTTTAAAAGCAATCACACACGCTAATTACGCAAGTCTGACTTTCACTTGCCGTTTTTTTTTTTTTTTAGATAGTTAGACTACAAAAACATAGTTTCCAATTTCGGTCGATCGATTTGTCCTAAATTAGAGGATCTAATTTATTTAAAATTTAACATCAATAAAATATTTGCAATAGAACAGGAACCTATAATTTTTGACTCATTGGAGAAAGAGGGTAAAAGAGATTTAAGTTGACAAATCTTGTACTGGCTTCAATATCATTAAGAAAATTTTTTAAATGCAATATTGAACAAATCTGAACCATAATTCTTTTGTCACTGTAAGGGTGTAAAGGGATAAGGAAGAGGGTTAGTGGGGGTGGCTTGGAATATATCATGCTATACATAATTTTCAGGATTCTTAGAGTTAAAGAATACGAAAATTAGGTTATTTTTTCATTATTTGCAATTTTAACAAAATAAATAGGTAGAAAGAAATGTTTGGTTTCAACTAAGAATGTCCCCTTTTCAACTTACTCATTTAAAATTAAAAGTTCTAATGTTTAGATTAAATTATTACTGTTCCGTACGGAACACTTATAAGATTACTTTGGTGTCTATCTGTTTGTCCGTCCGTCTGTCAGTCTGTCACACCCGATTTTCTCCCAAACTATTTGACATAGAATGTTGAAATTTGGCACTGATATAGAAATCGATGGCCTCATCAGAGACATGTAGTTTGGAAAGTTAAATTTTGACTTAAGTTCAAAAATATATAACATATAATGTAATACTTATACACACTTTTCTTTGTATTATTTTTTAAAAATTGCGAAAAATCGGTATCCCCTCCTTATCTCGAAAAGCACTAATCAAAAAATTTTGAAAAAATTCTTTGGAATATTTTCCACAGGGTGTAGATTGAATAAAAATTTGATGAGTGCATTATCTTTAATAATTTATCTGGTATATAAAAAAAAACAAAATTTTCAAGGCTAAAAATTGGAAAAAAACTTTTTTTTTAGATTGAGAAAATCAATTTAAATTTTTATTTTAGAACATTGTGTTTTTTAAGTATTTAAAATGGTTAGGGTTAAAAGGTTATAACAAAAAAATTTTTAAAAACATGTTCACGGTAAATATCCATTCGTGATTCGAATGTAATTTATTAGTCGAGTAATTGTCTTTTCTTGCAATCGCAACTTTTGTATATTTATGGTACGACAATTTAAAAATATCTATTTAGATTTGAAAAATGAACAAGTTATTTTTATAATGGAAGTTATTTTTTATTTTCAGAAACTTTGTTGAGATTGCACTGCTGTTAACCTATTATTGTGGAAATGCAGTATACATAGTTTTTATAACCGTATCTATGACGAAGGTAAGTACAAGCATCTCTCGCGTGGTATTTCTAGTGTTCCGTCTGTCTGTCCGTCTGTCTGTCTGTCCGTCTGTCACACCCGATTTTCTCCGAAACTATTTGACATAGAAAGTTGAAATTTGGCACTAATATGGGAATTGACGGCCTCATCATAGCTGTGTAGCTTTGGGCGGTGAAATCGGAAGTGAGAAAAATATTTTACCAGGTCATCGAGTAGGGTGTCAAATGAAAGCTTGTAAAAACACGAGTTCAGAAATATATATAATGTAATACTTACGCATACTGTTCTTCGTATTACTTTTAAAAAATTGTAAAAAATCGCTGTCCACACCCCTTATCTCGAAAAGTATTGATCAAAAAATTGTAAAAAAATCCCGGAATATTCTACACAGGGTGTAGATTGGACGAAAATTATTACGAGTGCATTTTCTTTAATAATTTATCTGGTATATAAAAAAAAAACAAAAATTGCAAAGTCATCAGTTTTCAGTAAAGATCGGAAAAAAAAAAATTTTATTGAAAACTCATTTGGAGTGTGTTTTGTGAAGTCATTGATCATTTTAATACGTAAGCTGTAAAGTTTTTGGTCTAGCTACCTAGAACACATTTTTTTTTGCAAAATTCGAGTTTCTTCATCATATTCAAGAGCGATACAATAAGTCCAACGCAACATTTCTATACCTTTCTTGTAGAAGGATTTGTCTTTGCCTTTATAATAGGCCTCAGTTTCGGAGATAACTTCTTCGCTGGAGCCAAATTCCTTTCCCGCGAGCATTTTTTTAAGGTCTGCGAATAGATAATAGTAGCTGGGGGCCAAATCTGGAGAATACGGTGGATGAGGCACTAATTCGAACTTCAATTCATGCAATTTTGCCATCGTAAACATAGACTTGTGACACGGTGGTTTGTCTTGATGAAAGAGCACTTTTTTCTTGTTCATTTGGGGCCGTTTCTTTGCAATATCTGCCTTTAAATGCACCAATATCTTTACATAATATTGCGCATCCCAAAATACAGAGGCCAAAACTTTCTGAGCCGACTGTTCTGTCTTTGGTCGCTTCGGGCGGCTTTCACACGCTGTTGTCCAATCAGCTGACTGCCAATTTGATTCCGGTGTGTAGTGGTGGATACATGTTTCGTCCAATGGCACATATCACGTGAAAAAATCCTTTTTATAGCGATTAAACAGGTCCAAACAGCGCGCAGAATCATCAACACGTTGTTGTTTTTGGTCCACTGTGAGCAAACGCGGTATCCATTTCGAACAGAGCTTTCTCATGCCCAAATGTTCATGCAAAATATGACCAACACGTTCTTTTGATATATTTAGGGTGTCAGCTACACAAAATTTCACTTTACGGTTCAAAACAATTTTATGTATTTTTTTAAGTTTTCCGGTATAAACACCGCATGCGTCCAAAGCGTTTGGAAACATTTATATCTGTAGGGCCGCTTTTAAATTCAGCATACCAGTAAATGATGAGTGATTTTCCAGGGGCAGAGCCCCCGTAACACTTATCAAGCTATTACTTCGTTGAACGGTTTTTTCCCATAAAAAAACAGTGTTTAATCAACACACGAAATTCGATTTTTCCGTTGTTTTTAAAATATCAAAAGTAGCATCACTAAAGCCACTGTAACTTGTTAACTAATCGTCAAAATATTATAGAATTTTGACAGGTATCGCTTGAAGGTTGGAACTTCCAAAAAATCATATGGATTTTTTTTTGAAAAGGGCGACATCTATGTGTTAGACCCAAAACTTTTCAGCCTACGTACAAAATTTTTTATTTTAAAAGCAATTAACGTACGAAACACTAATTGTGCAAACCCGATTTGTCACTTAACCGGTTATTTTTTTAACTGGATTACTACGTAAACAAAATAATAAGAATTGTGGTTGCGTAATATAGTATATTTGTATGTTACATAACCTAATACAGTATTTTGCTTCTATGTTATGCTAAGAGTAATATCTCATTTTATTTTTTCTTTTTGCTTTTTATGGACAATGATAAAATTACTTTAAACTTAAAGTTTGGATGTTCGGATATTAAGCAGTTAATTCGGCTTCATTCTTTGTTTTTTTTTATGGGTTTAGCACACGTGCTACAGGGAAGTCCCTAAAGCGCTACAGGAGCGACACGTGTGCGGAGAAAGCGATTCACGTTGTTCTTGAATCTCACGTTGTTCTTGAATCAATCAATACTAATTTTCATATATATGTCATATCTTTAGGTAAACAGTACTTCATTGATATTTAGAGGTCTAAACTAGGCAATGTTTTTATAAATTTTAAAATTTCGTACATGAGGTCAGAGTTAGAAATGAGAAAATTCTTTTTTAGAGGCACACTTAATAAGAGTTAGATTATTTACGTGTTAAGTTCTGAAAATGATTTCTAGCAGGACTTGGTAGCCAGTTTCAGTAGTAAAAATCTGAAAGCTTACGAATCTTGGCAAGATATTACTTCTTTCCTGACATCAACCATTTAAATTCGTATGCATTTGTACAAATTTAGATAAACATAATCAGTAAAGAATTATTTTTTGTCATAATGTGGATGACAGATATGAAATTCAAACAGGCTAACAATCTATAGTTTGGCTAATGACAGCATGGTTATTGCTCCAACTGCTCATGCAAATATCCACAGAAAACAGAAAATTACTCAACTTAATAAATGTTCTGGATGAAATTCTGTATTGGTATCTTGAGATGGTAGTAACTAAGTATAATTTAATGTTACAAAAATCGAAGCAGAAATTTTTTCTCACGGAAGTAATGTTGCAAAATCGGATAGTGTTATGCTAGGACACTAATTCCATTAACATCAGTACTTAACTTGTTAGCCGGTGACTTGGGAGAAAATATGTTTTATCATTATTATATTGCCCGCATGTCACGAGAGCTTCTTAAATGCTTGGAATATTATTTTATAGTAGACAACTATATAGTCCAAAACAAATCTTTGAAATAGTGCTCATATATTTGTGGTACTGCTAGTCAAAAAAATACTCTGCCATTGCTAGATTCAACTCAGAGGAGAGCTAATGTGAATAGCTTCTTTAGCGCAGTTGCCTTATTTGTACTTAAGGGGTTCCCAATAGCGTGATCGCTTTATGTCCATAAAAAGCAAATCTCATGTCATGCAGCTTTCTAATGAAATCATATGTAAATTGATTGTTTTTTTCCGACTAGCCTGAATTAATAATAATGTTGTTAATGTTTTTAGACTAAGGCACAAGACCTATTTTTTTTTCAATTAACTAACAGTGAATTTGAATTTCATTTTTTTCCTAGTTTACTGTAATTTTTTTTCTCTGAATTTTTTAATAATAATCTCATTTTAATAATTCAATTCAGACAACATTTTTAATGAATGATAATATGCCAGTGTCAAAAATTGATGTTAATCGGTGTTTTTAAAAGTAAGTGATGTGTTTTCAAATTCTGTTTAAAAAGTTAATATTTTTTTTTTATTTTAGTTATTTTCTTACTACTTTCCCGAAACAGCAACATGGGACCAATACTTCAAGCTCATGATTTTAATACCTCTGATATTATGTTGCCAAGTTCGACAACTAAAACATTTGGTACCGTTTTCCTTCATAGCCAATGCAATGATGATAGTCGCTTTTGCAATAACTCTGTATTATGTTTTTTATGACATCAGAGATGTGAAGTTGTCGGAGAGGAATCTTTATACTAATTGGGAAGGTATGTGTGTTAGTCGGGTATCTAACTAGGAACAAATAGAAGTTGCTTATTCATTCTCTAGTTGCGCAGATAATGGCAAGATAATCAAGATGAATGGCGCTGATTTAGTATCTGTGGAAGAGCTTCTTTGGAATACAATTTATATTATTGTTTCGAGCTTTACATCAAAAAATAGTTCCTCTAGAAATTCTCGCGTTTTTAGACGAATAGAAAAAGAAACCTTGTACAAATCTATATCGATATCAACATTAACATCTATATAAAATGCAACGTCTCTCTGCCTGTCTGTCTGTCTGTCTGTCTGTCTGTCTGTCTGTCTGTTTGTCTGTCTGTCTGTCCGTTAGTGCGCTTATCACTGGAGAACCACTTACCCGCTTTACGTACTTTTTTTTTAAAAACATATATATGTTCTCTGGCCAGGTTATAGGCTATATTTTATTCCGATAGGTAGCATAAGAAATGAGTAGTGACGTAATATAGTGAATGAAGTCGGAAAAAAGTTTGCCGCTAGCGCGTTCCATTGCAATATACAGCCTAAACCATTAAATATGGAACAATATTATGTAGTAGAGAATATCTATAATCTATAATCTATAATATATATAAAATGCAATGTCTCTCTGTCTGTCTGTCCATTAGTGCGTTTATCACGCGAAAACCACTTATCCGATTTATGTGTCTTTTTTTTAAATTCATACATATATTCTTTGGCCAGGTTATATAATAATAATAATAATCTATATATATATATATATATATATATATATATATATATATATATATATATATATAAAATGCAACGTCTCTCTGTCTGTCTGTCTGTCCGTTAGTGCGCTTATCCCTCGAGATCCACTTATCCGATTTACGTGATTTTTTAAATTCGTACATATGTTCTCTGACCAGGTTATAGATATATATTTTATTACACCTATAATAAATATAAAATACTAAGTATCTCTGTCTGTTTGTCCGTTTGTGCGATTATCACTGGAAAACCACTTATCCGATTTACGTGTTTTTTTTTAAACATGCTAAACCATTAAATATGGAACAATAGCAGATTAAAGAATATATATAATATATAAAAAATGCAACGTCTCTCTGTCTGTCTGTCTGTCCGTTAGTGCGCTTATCACTGGAGAGCCACTTATCTGATTTACGTGCTTTCTTCTTAAACATACGTATGTTCTCTGACCAGGTTATAGGATATATTTTATTACGTTAGGTGACATAAGGAATAAGCAGTGACGATAATAGTGAATCAAGTCGAAGAAAAGTTTGCCGCTAGCGCGTTCTGTTGCAAGACACTGCCTAAAGCATTAAATGTGGAACAATATCATCAATATCATGTAGCAAAGAATATAATATATATAAAATGCAACGTCTCTCTGTCTGTCTGTCTGCCCATTAGTGCGCTTATCACTCGAGAACCACTTATCCGATTTACGTGTTTTTATAAATTTATACATATGTTCTATATAATTCGATATAAGCCTAGATAATCGGAGATAAGGTGAGATAATGGGAGATAAAGAGAAATAATGGGAGATAAGTCGAGATAAGCCTCGATAATGGGAGATAAGGTGAGATAATGGGAGATAAGTATAAATAAGGGAGATAAGGAGAAATAATGGGAGATGAGCAGAGATAAACCTAGATAATGGAAATTATGTAGAGATAATGGGAGATAAGGAGAAATATTGGGAGATAAGGGGAAATAATGGGAAATATTTTATTACGTCGGGTGACATAAGGAATAAACAGTGACGATAGTAGTGAATCAAGTCCACGCGAGCGGAGCCGCGGGCCCTGCTAGTATATTATAAAATGCAACGTCTCTCTGTCTGTCGGTTGGTCCGTTAGTGCGCTTATAACTCGAGAACCGTTTTGCCGATTTGCGTGTTTCTTTTTAATTCATACATATGTTGTCTGGCTATATTTTATTAGGTTAGGTAACATAAGGAATAAGCAGTGACGATAATAGTGAATCAAGTCGGAAAAAAGTTTGCCGCCAGCGCGCTCTCTTGCAAAAAACCTAAACAATAATTCTGTACTCAACGCGAGCGGAGCAGCAAGCACAGCTAGTTATTATATAAGTAGGAAATAGTACGTATGCATTTTAATATTAGGTAAATATTTATTATCAATTTAAACTTTAAACAAAAATTTCATATGGCGTTTAACACTTTATTTAATTTTTTTATTTATATTTTTGTAAAATTCTTGTGTGTGTGTGTGTGTGTTGTGTTGTGTGTGTTTGTGTGTGTGTGTGTGTGTGTGTGTGTGTGTGTGTGTGTGTGTGTGTGTGTGTAGGTATATGATTTTAGGTGGATCGGTGCCCGTAACCTGGAAATACAGACTTCGTGTAATTTTTCTAAAAATATTAGAGATTGGGTTTTTACCTGTTCTTCAATAGGTGATTTATACCTTTTCTAATACTCATCTGCAACAAACCAAAAAAGAAATGGTCTACCGGGGTCATGATGATTATGGAATCGAGACTTCCAGAAAAACTCTCATCAACCGTTTCTACAACGTCTTTATTCATATCTACTGCAACTATAGATGGTAGTGTTGTAGAGCTGTAGAATTATTACTGTGAAAGTCAGTGACGAAATTTTTACGTATTTTTACTGAATTAATAATTGAACTAACATTATTAAACTATAACACCATTTTAGGTATTCCATCATTCTTTAGTACAGTGTTATTTGCTATGGAAGGAATAGGAACTATAATGCCGGTAGAAAATTCCATGGTACAACCACGGTTTTTGGGATGTCCTGGTGTGTTAAATTCAGCTATGACAGTGGTTGTTTGTCTTTATGCATCCATTGGATTTTTCGGTTACTACAAATTTGGAGAAGATACTGATGCCACAATTACAAAAAATCTACCTTCTAATGAAATGTGAGTAATATTAATTGTTCTGAGTTTTACGCATTAACTTTTCAAAAGTTTTGCGGCCAATGCTTTTTCGGTATACAAATCTTTCTTGGTGAAAGCAGTATAAGTTTAATTCAACTCTTTACCTAGATACATTTAATATTCATATTTTCCTTTAATTTCTATTTGTATCTACTCGTAATTTCTCATATTATGCTCGTATATGATCTTTTTCTTGAAGTACCATATTCGATATGGACGTAGGCGTCCCTCTGGCCTTTGCCGTTAGTTGGTGCCTTATTAAGTGTTCCACAGACAAAGGGGACTTACAATTTAATGCCGGTTCCGAACGACCAAAGTAAGAGCGCTTTACTAGGCATGATACTACGGGTGGTTTGCCATTGCCTTCCCGAGATGATACATATATAATATGAGTATATACATATTCCATGGACATATATAAATATGGAAATAATTAGGTAATATTGATATTAGTGATCGTCTGAGAAAGCCGAAGTCTTTGTGATAGCGTAACCGCAGTGTCAGAAAGTGTATGATTCGGTAAATGAGTTATTCCACAAGTATTTCGATGTGATGCCCACGAGGAGGCTGCTACTTATAATTTGCTCACATATAATGGGCTACACAGAAAAAAAATTACATTAATTCAGTTAAGTGTTATCTTACTTATATTTTCCGCAAGAGACAATTTAAAATTCTTTTCTACAAATTCGTTAGATTCTAAAAATTGTAGAATTTATTTTTTCAGGATGAGATTTTTTTAGTTCTGTATTGTTTATAAAAAGACTAAATATTTGGTCTTGTCAATTTATAATTTTTTACCAGAAGATTTTTAAAATTTCATCAAAAACATTGAATACATTATTTTATTTATAAAATTGCCTCAAATATTTCGATTATTTCGAGAATTTGCTTCTAAAAATCATCGTAGTATCTCTATATTTTATTAATTATTTAAAACTCAATACAGCAGTCAATTTTTAGTAAATTAATTTTCGCCGGACTGCCATGGTAGGTACGTAAATGTAAAAGTTGTGTAGGTTCCGTACTAAAATTATTAGAATTTGTTACAAATTTTTACACCTAATATAAAAACTGACTGTCAACTGATATGTCGACATTTATTATTTAAAACACAAAAAATGACCGGTCACGTGCAAGTTGGACTTCCACAATTAGTGATCCGTACATTCATTTCTTTTAAAATAAAAATTTTTGTTACGGAAGTACAAAATGATCAGTAATTTCACAAAACATATCCCAAATGAGTTTTCAACAAAGTTTTTTTCTGATCTTTATTGAAAACTGATGACCTTAATTTTTTTTTTTATATATATACCAGATAAATTATTAAAGGTAATGCACTCGTGATAATTTTCGTTCAATCTATATCTTGCAGAGAATATTCCAGAGTTTTTTCAAATTTTTGATCGCTACTAGGAGAGGGGACAGCGATTTTTTCGTACTTTTATAAAAATAATACAAAGAGAAGTGTGTGCAAGTATTATATATATTTTTGCACTCGTCTTTTCACAAGCTTTCATTTGACACCCCACTCGATGACCTGGTAAATATATATTTTTTTTACTTCTGATTTTACCCCCCCCCCCAAAACTAACCCCTTAAGTAAAAATTTAATTTTCAAAATTACATGGCTCTGGCTCCTATATTAGTGGCAAATTTTAACTTTCCATGTCAAGTACTTTCGGAAACAATCGGATGTGGCAGACAGACAGACAAATGGAAGGACACCGAAGTGTTCCCTACCGAATACTAAAAAGAACTTCAAATTAAAACGCAAGAGCGCAATTATTTTATCACTATAATTCTTCATGTAATTTCCAAGCCGTAAATTTAATCGCAGATAGATGAAAATGACAGTGAAGTAATTTTCTCTATAAAAAAATCTAATATAAATATAATAATTCTAAAATACATTTCATTATTTTATAAATAATTAAAGGTTGTTTTCCAAGTCATAAAAATACTTTAAAATAAATCATTAACGATGGTTTATTGAAATGTAACTTTATATGCGTTTTTAATATTCCGTACGGAACATTTATAAGATCATTTCGGTGTTTGTTTGTGTGTGTCTGTCTGTCCGTTTGTCACACCTGATTTTCTCCGAAACTATTTGACACAGAAAGTTGAAATTTCTCACTAATTTGGAAATTGATTGAAGTTGTTATTTGGCACTAATATAGGAATTAATGGCCTCATCAGCCCGTGTAGTTTTGAAAGTTAAATTTTGACTTAAGAGGTTAGTTTTGGGGGGTGAAATCGGAAGTGAAAAAAAAATTACCAGGTCATCGAGTGGGGTGTCAAATGAAAGCTTGTAAAAATACGAGGTCAAAAATATATATAATGTAATACTTGGGCGCACTTCCTCCTCCCTATCTCGAAAAGTTCTGATTAAAAAATTTTGAAAAAATCCTTCATCAGTTTTCAGTAAAGATCGGAAAAAAAAAAACTCATTTGGGGGTGTGTTTTTTAAAGTCATGGATCATTTTATACCTCCATTACAAAATTTTTTATTTTAATAGTAATCAACTAACGGAACACTAATTGCGCAAGTTCGACTTGCATTTCGCCGGTAATTTTCTCATAACCAACAATATTAAAAAGAAATAGAGATTGTGAGCTCGTGATGACTGACGTAACAGACTCATAAGTCCCAGGGCTTTAATCTATCCCCGGGTATAGACCCAAAAATAGGGAGGGCATCTGTCATAAACTCTCCGATGAATATGGAAACAGGTGAATAATTGAAGGGCGAAATTTTCTTTTGGTTAATGTACATTTGAGGCATCTTCGGGGTACTCATAAAGGACCCGAGGTGGAGTGGGTGGTGGGACCCCCCTTTCAATTATTTATTATTACGGCTTAAGTCTTATTATTTATTATCGATATTAGGTTAAAACTAGAATAAATTGCGTTTCTATCCAAACTTCAGAGCTTGCTGCCATTATCAGACCCATATAATTCTAGCGTTAATTGTTCTCAGCTAAATATACTGTCTACTATTGTCAGTTATGTTCCCGCTTACCATTATCAGTGAGTATGGCGGTATACGGTCATCTGTTAATGTTATGACCAGCGTCACCGTTCAATGTTGTTAGTTACTGTCACTGTTTATTGTTATAAATTAGCCTTACCATCTACAGTTGTCGTTACCATATACGGGTATTAATGGAACCCACTGCCCAGTTGGTTATAGCTAGTGCCAAAACTCACACACACACACAGACACACACACACACATTAATGGGACCGTTTACTCTATTGCTTTAACGTCATTGTTTTCCGCATCATTGACTGAACGAGTATTTGTTTAGTGCCAAATACTCACATGCAGTTGTTACTTTCTTCATTTCCAACTGTTTTATTTATTTTTTCTTCTGTACTGCTTACTTTTCAGGAAACACTTAACCGGTAGAAGACTTGACTAAAAGTTAGTTGGCTGATAAAAATCGATGCTTACACCAAAAAACCGTTAAAGTGTCTACTTTCATTTTCTCTTTTCTATTTCTGTTTTTTATTAATGGAAAGAAATGTTTGCGGGCAATAAATATGGAAATTAGTCATTTGCTGGTTGTCCATCATTTTTGTCATTAAGAATATTAACTAGGCCAAGGCAAAAGAATACGTATTAGCAAAGAAATATTGTAATGACCAGTCAATGCAAACTGAATTCATAATAACTTGGTGACCATGATAAAGAATTGCACCCCATTTTGCATAACTTTTAGTGCATGAAAACTAAATATGGTAATAAGAGTATTTTCATTTCTTTTAATATCAGTTAGTGTTTGTTGTAAAATAAGTGGCTTTAGAGCTCATAATACTCGGAAGGTATTGATAGTAACGCCATATTCAGAATATGTTGGGAAAATACAGAATTCTTTTAATAAAATATGAGTCGAAACGGGTAAAGCTGTATATTTTTAGTGTTATTAACTAATTATCAGGTTAGGTTTTGGGGAATATACCTGTCGATTTTCTTCAGGGTGTGTTTAATATTTATGAACCTAGTGGGCCATATTACTAGGCATTATTTCATTTAACAGATGATCTGAAAAATGATAGTTAAGGAGGCTAGAGCTTACCAAGGTTATAACTTGAAACAGGTCGTTCCGTAATATCTTGAAAACTGGCGTCAAGGGAAATCATTTAGTTTAAATTTACTCCATTTTTTTAATTTACATAGTCAATTTTAATGAAAATTTTTAGAATCTTTGGATTAGATACCCGTTAATGTTTGATTTCGACATTTAGTTTGAATAAAATCGGTATAATAATTAATATTGTATTAGAAACCAGTTTTCTCAAAATGAGTTCTCATGTCAAAATATTTGGGGCTATAATTTTTATTTACTAAATCAATTTTATATCGTCCTGTCGAAATATTAATAAGCATTTAATATAATTTTTAATAAACTTTTAAAATTATGATAATACTGACCATATGTACACCCTTGGGACCAATATTTTAATTTAAAATACAGAATATTGTGCAGCATACCTATTTTATAAAGCACATTAACATTTGATGTTCTTAACGTCAATAATTTTGAAAATATCTGAGAAAAATATTTGCCAAACTGACTCCTTTGGGGAATCTAGCGCCTGTTAGTTTGGATAACTTGTATGTTATACAGGAATTTAACAGAATGATTTAGTCGCATTTCTGAATTTCAATTTTAATTGTTAACATTAACTTTAGGGTTAATGTATTTAATTTAGTCCAGGTTAATTTAGTTATTTCTAAAATTGTTATAGTACATCAAGGTCACCCGAATTTTTGACCTGTCGATTAACCGTCTGCCTAGTTAGGGTTAGTTATAGAAAAAAACTTTGAAATCCTTATTGTCAACCATATTAGATAATAAATCAAATTTGTTATTCAGAATCACTACTCTGAATCTAATTTTACAATTCGTTATAAAATGAATATTTCGAATTTTTTACAGCGATCCGGTTGTTTGAGTTTTTATTTTATTTAGGAAAAATGTAATGAACTGAAGTCTTATTAACAGCATCCTGGGATATTAGTCTTTTTTTAGATACTAATAGTTTTGTAAGAAGCTACATCTATTAAATTTTCAGATAAGGCCCAAAATGCTACATCCAAAAATGGACTGTCGTTTAATCACTTGAATCAAGTACCATAACATTTGTTGATATTAAAAAAGTCGAGCGCCTCAAAAGTCAGACGCCGCCAAGATCGGATCCAGCTTTAGGGCCCAAAAAACGTCGTCATTTAACCATATATACTCAATAAATTTAGTTCGTTCTTGATAAAATAAGATGGAACCTGCAAATAGCAGACGCCGCCAATACCGGAAGACGAAGCTCGACTCGTTTTTTCCAGCAAAAAAACGACAGTTTTTGGCTGGAAAAGTGTCAATAAATGTTATGGTACTTGATTCAAGTGGTTAAATGACAGTCCATTTTTGGATGCAGCATTTTGGGCCTTATCTAGGCATTTCAGGGCACGAAGGCTATAAAATCAACGGCAAAGGCTTTTATTCGACTCGCCCAATAGAATAAACAACTAGGCAGGCGATTAGTCGAAAGGTCAAAATTTCGGGTCGCCCTCTTGGTCTATGTGATTTATACTCGTATTTGTTCACTTTCTTGTAATAATTCGGTTTTAAAAACAAAGTGTTTAAAATCTGAACGCCGAATCTTATTAAAAAAAAATTAATAGACGCAGCTTTTTCCAAAACTATTAGTATCTTGTAGCCTCTGGTTGCGGCGCTATCCTTATAGCCTTACGTTGGAGCGCTATTTTGTAACGTCTCGTAGCGGCGTTATTTTGTATAGCCCCAACTTTCTTTATTTTTAATAAATATTTTATTTATTAAATAGAAGCCGTTATTTGCTCCTTATATATATATATATATATATATATATATATATATATATATATATATATATATATATATATATATATATATATATCTTAATTTTTGAGAATGGTTTGAGTGGATATTAATGCAAAAACTAGATATAATCTAGCTCGTTTTTTACTGGTAGAGTACGTGGAGATCGAGGTAATTTTTTTATGCCTTTTGAAAATAGTCTCTGTAGTTGTTTAAAATTTGGTTGTACTGTTTTTGGGTACCATTCATTTTAGAATAAAAAGAATGTAACTTCAGCTCAAAAAATGAAAAAATACTGAAAAGTTATTTAGTTGTTGAAATAAAATTAATTTACGTACAACCTATACGTCCTGAATGATAGAGTGGGTAGTTCAGTAAAAGGCTGCATTAACACAGGGGAAAGTATATTGACAAAATAAAAATCCTTGCAGATATTAAAAAAATGCTTTAATACCACTATCTAAAAGTCTATAAAATTGACTTCGCTGAATACAGGTGTTCACTTACTGCTTGGACTCTCCTCGTGGGTTTTCCATAGACAGCTTGGCCTCTCCTGCTGAGATTCTCATCCAGATATTGTCTCACCTGCCACTCTCCTAATCTCATTTGGGTAGCTGATCACTTTTTGACCCGAAATGTCTTAGGAAGGGCAGAATATTTTTAGAACGGAAAAAGGCCACTGCACTATGGCAAGATGGAAGACTAAGCCTATTACGGCTGGACGAAGATAAAACACACCTCTCTCACTGAGAAAACAAAGCGGTTACTGCACTACGGCATGACGGAAGGATAAAGCCACTATGGCATGACGGAGGAAAAAGCCCTTACTGTATTCCGGAGGAAAAAGCCGTTACTGCATCTCGGAGGAAAAAGCCTTTAAAAATTCCATATGGCCGTTTATATATCTTTTGCCCCTTCAAAGTGACGTCTTTAAAATGGCTCACTTCCGGGAGGAAAAATCAATGCTAACTAAATAAGTTAGGTCAGTAACACGTTATACACGGTTGAGTTACACTGTTCAAAAATTTAAAACACTGTTTTAAGTTAAACTGCTCAAAAATTGAAATCAAAAATATAAAAATGTAATAAAATATGAATTATAGAAGGAAAAACAGTGTCTTAACATGATCTTAAAATCTAAGAAAAAATAAATGTTACAATCTAAACAAAAGACTAATATACTGGGATGCCGTTAAGACTTTAGTTCATTAGATTTTTCCTAAATAAAATAAAAACTTATGGCACCGCCGGATCGCTGTTAAAAATTATTCAATCAAAATATTCATTTTATAATGAATTGTAAAAGTAGATTCAGAGTAATAATTCTAAATAACAAATTTTATTTACTATCTAATGTGGTTGTCAACAAGGATTTAAAATTGAAATCTATTACAGTGAAATCTTTTCCTATTGGTGGACGTCAGCACATGATTGAGTTAAAAAAATACGATTCAATTATTTTTAATGTAAAAAAAAAATATTCACATATGCTAGCTGGTAGAGAAATACGTTTTTGTTTAATGCTTACTTTTTTTAATGAAACACTTTGCTTTCCCAATATTTTTCTCCGAAATAATTCACTGAGATAGAAAAAACTCATTAAACTTACTTCCCTAGCCAAAAAACATTATTGTATTCCTGAAATTATTACCACAGTAAACATAAAACACAGTAGCGATGTTGAAGAAAACTTTTAGGTCTTGTTTTGTATCACGCATGCGTCCTCTACCGTACCAAGAACATGGGTGCCAGCGCGGTCGCAGGTTGTGTTTACATCTGTATTTCAAGGAGAAGCTTTTTACAACGTATTCCGAAATTCATTATTAATAATTTTCCAATAAGTTAATGACTCTTCTGACCTTAAAATTTAAAATAATTATAAAAAAGATGTCAAGAGGAAGTTTTTGTTGTGCGGTTAGTGCTGGTAAAAATATATGTCGTATCTCCAAAGGAGTTAGTTTTCTTGAAAGAAGGAATTTGAATATTTTAAAAACTTACGGGCAACATACTACAATATGGCGATAGGTCATGTGATCATTACTCGAACCCCTTGAGATAAAAGGTGCCGAGTCGGACTGTCGCTACTGTGTTTTATGTTTTCTGTGTTAATACGCTCTAAGATTCTTGCATTTCGTTAACTTCTGTTGGCACGATAATTGTCTAAAGAAACGACATAATTTTGTGTAAGTAAAAATGGATCCTATAGTTTTTAAGCCATATCGCTTTCGGAGATGGTGGTGAAAGGAGTTTTTCTAATTTCTGATTGCTATAATAAATAAATTTTAAATATGGTTCTTAATCACCATTGCATTTATTTTCAGTCCAGCTCAGGTGGTCCAAGCTAGCATATCAATTGCAGTATTTTTTACATTTATGCTGCAATTTTATGTTCCTCTAGAAATTACGTGGAACAGGATCAAACATAAGATTCCAGAAAATCGACATAATATAAGCCAAATATTGTTACGAACAGGCTTGGTAATATTTGTAACAGGTAAGTTTATAATTGCATGTAAAAATATTTTTCTACTATAAAATCTTTTAAATCTAACCTATTTTTATTTCCACACTCTACCAAAAAATTAGAAATTAATAGCAAGAAACTATTTCGCAATCACAATTGCTATAATAACCGCTAGACAATGAGTCGTTAATTTCAGAACAGAGATAAAAAAAAATAAGTATTAAAGCTGAAAGTCCATATTTCCGAAATTATTTATTGCTCTCTCATCTGCCTGATAAGCTTGAGATACTGAGTTTTTACTCTTCTCTAATAGATGAGATTCTACTCAATTATATTTATTACCGATTAGAGATCACCAAGTCACATCTGTAGCGCAGCCTTTCGTAGAAAGCAGGTGTTTTAATTTGGGTTAACATTAGTCAGAGATACAAGTTACTACTATACTATGCGAACTGCTGTTTCAACTATTGATTCTATCTCGGCTGACGAGTTGTAATATGATGAAGTATGCTTCTTTAGATGAATATTCAAATTATATAGCAATACATAATTTCTAAAGTATGGAATTTAATTCTATTATCATAGTTATTACTTATGTTAACTGTTAACTTATTTTCCTTAATTTTACATATTTTTAAACGATAGGCACGCTTTCTTGTTTGGACGCCCACTATTTTGCGTATGTAAAGGTTGCGAACTATTCACGGATACAAAAGTGGGTCGTTCATTGTGGTGATTTACCTTAAACTTTTAAAATAAATAAAGAGAAAAAATTTTTTGACATGTTGCATATTTCGACAGCGATCGGGAATATTTGCAAACACTCCTGCGTGTTAATTCCTGACACGGCGAATATTTTCGTAGTTATGACACAATCAATCATCTTGTACTTTAATAAATAGTTTCAGAGGTAGGATGTTTGACATTTAAATGAAAGCTTCATGTTTTTCCGTACTTTTCTATCTTTCTTAAATATACATTAAATTAATTTCATACATGAACGATAACTAATTTTAATTAGTCTATCCCTTTCAACTCGCATATACCATCTTGCTGGGGTCATGCTGTTTTCCAATCTTAAGCTTTTCTCTAGAGATACTTTCCTTATTGTCTAGCGAGATACCTTCATAATTTTATGTTTAGTGACATGTTAATAAATCAAATTATGACCTTGTATAGAGAGGCAAGTTTAGAGCTGTACTCGCAGCTGCCTCAGTGAGGACAATTTTAATTATATACTAAATTGATATTCCGAAATAAAATTACGGAATATGGTTTGTTACTTGATTGGTCACTACAACAGAAAGTCAATAAATTTGCACATGCAAAATGACCACCAAAGATCCCATGAATGCTATATCCATACCTTTCCTCCTACGACTATAGTTTCTGAGCCTATACTCTTCATCAGGTAGACTTTAGGCAAAGGTATCGATCGTGAAGATCCGAGTACCGTGGAGAATCAAGTTGGAATGACTCTCGCTGGCTTATAGCAATCATGGTACCTTAAATAAACGAGACCAATCAAGTAACAAACCATATTCCGAAATTTTATTTCGGAATATCGATTTAGTTTATCCTTCCTAACAATGTTAGGTTTATATAGTTGAGCAGTTTTTCGAAGTTCAAAAATCTCAACAGATGGCGCAAGGGTCTGTATCTTGCCGTTGCTCGTTTATTTAAGGTACCATGATGGCTATAAGCCAGCGAGAGTCATTCCAACTTGACTTTCCACGGTACTCGGATCTTCACGATCGATACCGTTGCCTAAAGCCTATCTGATGAAGAGTATAGGCTCCGAAACTATAGTCGTAGGAGGAAAGGCATGGAATATAGCATTTATGGGATCTTTGTTGGTCATTTTGCATGTGCAAATTTCTCGACTTTCTTTAATTATATACCTAATACCATGATTATGCAATTAATGGGTTTAATAGCTTACTTTTGTAAAATACTGTTGCTACTATGCTAACGGGATAGTTTCCTTACCAATAGGTCATATTAATACCTCAAATTTTTCCACCTTATGTCGAATGTGAACTGAAGCAGTCTCATTGTAGCCCCCTTGTTGGGCCGCTTCTTAAAGGAATATTAAAATCGTAGGTATCGTGGTATATTTTTTATCATTATAAACGGATGGGTTTTCGCCATTCTGTAGAGTATCTTTAGAGGAAAATATAAGACTACAACATAAATTATACTTATACTCTCCTCAGTTGTATTTATAAATTTAAAAATACATAAAATATGTAGAAGTTGGTATTTTAAACTTATAAAAATTACAAAATATAAAAACTTTATTAAAGTTACGTAAAAATTCACAAATTACGTGTGGTATATTAACAATTTAAAAAATACTGTCGGTCTTGTTCCTGACCTCATTCCATCTGCCCGATAGAGATTCGGTGGAAAATAACATGAAACTAGACGTGATATATCTAACAATGTTCTTGTTAAAATCTCTGACTTGACTATACATTTAAAGATTTATATAGAATTTATGTTTGTTTTATATTTTTCAGGAATTGCAGCTGCAGGCGGCGAGCATTTAGGATCTCTGATAGATTTAGTAGGAGCAGTATTCTTTTCAACACTAGGGTTATTTGTTCCAGCATTAATTGAAATCATCGTCGACTGGGATGAAGGATGGGGCCGATTTCAATGGAGATTAATAAAAGATATAATCATAATGATTATAGCGATCTTTGGTCTTGTATCCGGTAGCTATTATGCTACTTTAGAAATGAATTAATAGTTGTTTTTAAAACTCTGGTATTCTACACCAAAAAATAATATAAATGATTTATGTAAAGGCTCTAAAAAGGAACAGATCGTCCTGAAATATGTTGTATTTTAAATAAGAATATTTTTTCCAGGAGCATTACACGAGAAATAATAAATTTTAGCTACCCCAAAAATTTTAGGGATTTTCGAAGACCAGTTTCGTGTAATAATTTAAAAATTAATATCTCACTAAGGAACTATATTTTTTCAGTAATAAAAAGTTCTAGACATATTTCAGGATATTTCTCTAATTATGTTTAATGGAAATTGTACCTGTAACTTCTGGCTTCATTATTATTATCATTGTATATATATATATATATATATATATATATATATATATATATATATATATATATATATATATATATATATTTATATTTATATATATATATATATATATATATATATATATATATATATATATATATATATATATATATATATATATATATATATATATATATATATATATATATATATATATATATATATATATATATATATACATATAAATATATATAATTTTCTTAATTCATTATTCTTGGGCATAATTTGATTTGTGGTCTTTATGTTATCAAAACACATATTTTTATGACTTTTTGCCTATCGTGTTGAGCTTTATCAAATTTTATTTTTATACTTGGGTTACCTCAAAATCATATTATTTCTTAAAGGAGTTTGACAGCATATGTATATATATATATATATATATATATATATATATATATATATATATATATATATATATATATGTATGTATATATATTTTTTATTGTAAAAAAATGGTTACAAATTTATTATTCATAGTATTGTTCATCGCTAGCCATTAATTCCTCCCGTCTTTGTGGTCGTATATTAATACCAAGTTGACTCATTTTTTGAGGCTAGTTACGAATTGACCCATTTTTTCGTATCCTCATAAGAATGGAAGCGCTGTTCAGACAGGCCGTGCGTCATTGAGCGAAACAAGTAATAATCAGGAGGAGCAGTGTCCGGTGACTACGGCGGCTGAGATAAGACATCCCATCCAAGCGCTTCTAGCGTTTCTTTGTCATGTTGAAAAATCACTTTGTAGTGTCTTTTGGGATAATGCGGCCGTTTTTTCCTTCAACTCTCGGCTTAGTTGCATCAATTGTTGCCAGTAAAGTTCCCCAGTAATAGTTTCGTTGGGTTGGAGCAGATCATAATACATTACACCCAGCTGATCCCACCAGATACAGAGCATAAGCTTGTGCGATCAACTCCTAATGATTCTGCAAGTTCTTTTTCCATTTGGCACAGGTCTTCATCGCGTAATGCCTCCAATTCTTCATTTTTAAACTTTTTCGGCTAGCCTGTACTTTCTTTGTCTTCCGTGTCGAAATCACCACTTTTAAAGCGTCGAAACCATTACTCATATCTTTTTATCGATGGAATATTATCACCATAGGTGTCCAACAGCAATCGATGACATTCAGCAACGCTTTTCATCGAATTAAATAAGAAAACTAACGCTTCCCTCAAATAGTGTTTTGTTGGCATGCAATTCGACATATTCAATGCTCAAAAAAAAAAGTTGTTTCTAATTCGGCAAAATAACATATACTAAAAATTAAAGTGTAATGATGGTGCTTCACCATGAATATAGCAACAACAGAATGCGATACAGTACAAGTTACACCCTCTTTTAGAAATCCCTCTAAATGAATTCATACTCTTTATATAATATATGTATATATTGTGTATATATATATATATATATATATATATATATATATATATATATATATATATATATACACACAATATACACATATATTATATATATAAATAAATAAATATATATATATATATATATATATATATATATATATATATATATATATATATATATATATATATATTTACGTATCTATATAACATGAAATAGTAAAATTTTTAAAATGTGAGATAGTAATTAATCAGACACACATAATGTATCCATAAAACTCAGTGATATTATTTCTTAATCGATAAAAAAGTAAAACGCACTAAAATATTGAGTGGTGATCATGTTTTTAAATAAAGGGTGAAGAATTTATCCATTTACAGAAATATAAAGATCGAGTTTGTTGTTATCATGAATGTTATTTTTATTTTCTACTTATGTATTTTTGCGTTGTAATAATATTCAGTTTGTATTTTCTATAACTACATTTGTGATAAGACGTTCAATTTATTCTTGGAACACTAAAATAAATGTGTACTTATTTCTGATCAAAAAACCAGGATGTTAATACAATGTTTTTTCTTATGGGAATCTAATGCTTAATTATTTTTGTTTTCTTTTTATTTAAGGAAACCTTTACATAAAGGGGAAGCACTAATCTGGATGTGTAAGGATGCTGGCTCATCCTCCCCCATGTTCTAATATCCGTTTTAGTTATGCTTTAAAGATAATAAAAAAAAATCATTAAGAATTTTTTGGCTATCCTGGACTTTTTTGTCTTCCGTGTCGAAATTACCACTTTTAAAAGGTTGAAAGCAGTACTCATATAACTAAGTTGGGAATGTGGAATCTTTGGCACAATGATACTACTCAGTATATATCACCACTACACCAAACACTTTATTTTTGCACTCGACGCGCGTTTCGCTAACCATGTTAGCTTCATCAGGAGCGATGATTGACTATCAATCATCGCTCCTGATGAAGCTAACATGGTTAGCGAAACGCGCGTCGAGTGCAAAAATAAAGTGTTTGGTGTAGTGGTGATATATACTGAGCAGTACTCATATGTTTTTATCGATGGAATATTATCACCATAGGTTTCCGACAGTAATCGATGACATTCAGCAGCGCTTTTCGTCGAATTAAACAAGAAAAGTAAGGCTTCCCGCAAATAGTGTTTTGTTCGCATGCAATTCGACATATTCAATGCTCAAAAAAAATGTTGTTTATAATTCGGCAAAATAACATATACTAAAAACTGAAGTCTAATGATGGTGCTTTACCATGAATATAGCAACAACAACAATGCAATATAATACAAGTTACACCCTCTTTTAGAAATCCTTCAAAATTAATTTACACTCCTTATATACAGGGTGCGGCGCCAAATTCCGAACGAAATTCAATTTGAATTTCTCGCCGTTCTTCGAGAGGTCGTGTACTTATTTCTGACCAAAAAATTTTTGTTAAACAATGTTCAGAGTGGGTGCTCAAAAAACCAGGATGTCAATACGATGTTTTTTTCTTATGGGAATCTAATGCCTAATTGTTTTTATTTTCTTTTTTTAATGAAGCCATAATCATAAAGAGGAAGCACTAATCTGGATGTGTAAGGATGCTGGCTCATCCTCCACCATGTTCTAATATCCGTTTTAGCTATGCTTTAAAGATAATAAAAAAGACACATTAAGAGTTTTTTCTTTCTTTACGTTTTTTAACAACTTTAACAAAGATAGTGGAATATTGAATTTTATATTATTTGTTATAAGTGAATTTATAGTTAATTGCTTGGAAACCTAAAATAATTTTAAAATTTGGTCATATATATTACGCTATAAAATAGCAAAGAAATTTTACTGTGATATTTTTTAGGTAATTTAATCATATATAAATATAAGTGATAATAGATTTTAAGTATTGTATACTATAAATAACAGCTCGTCATTAAATTGTCTTAATTATTTAACTAATACTAGAAATAGAAAATATAAGCTTTATTAAACATTGTTAAAAAAATTATTGGATCTAAAGATTAACTAAAATAAATTTATTAAACACTGATAGCTTAGGCGGCAAATTAATATAAATTGATGACAATAATTTTAATTGGAACTTTTAGATAGTTTTTAGTTCATTTAACTAAGAAAATGTGTAAAGATAGAAAATTAAAATATTCTAACGGTAAAAATATATTGTGCAATTTTAGCATTAAAAAGTGAAATAAATTAAATGTATTTTCTTGGAGATTAAAACATAAATTATGATCAAAAAGCTGTTGTGAATAATTTGTTAAATATGTTAATTATTTGCAAATATCTGCCAATTAGAGCTTGCAACTTCAATCAAATATTGAGCACATCGTTCATAGAGGTTCACTATAGAATACTAAGAATAATAAAATACAAAATGTTACTGCTATAATTTAATATGACTAAAAATATGATATCGTATATATATATATATATATATATATATATATATATATACGTATATATATATATATATATATATATATATATATATATACACTCGTATATATGTATATAGAGATAAATAAGCAAACAAAAAAGTTGAAATCGTAAATAAGAGTATATACTACACCCTCCACAGAAACCAAATAACAGAAACAGTGATATATATACATATATATATATATATATATATATATATATATATATATATATATATATATATATATATATATATATATATATATATATATATATATATATATATATATATATATATATATATATATATATATATATATATATATATATATATATATATATATATATATATATATATATATATATACATATATACTGTGTTATCGACCGGTCTGGAAATAAAACTCTTTTATTCTTTAAAACTCAATATTTCGTTATCGTTTGATAACTTCTTCAGGAGTAAGCGAGTTGGTCCTCGAAGCTAACACTCAACATCTCGATTTTCTACAACAAACTGAGAGTAAATAGCCTCGGTGCATATGTACTGCCGTGAATGGATTCCAAAAAAAAAAAGAGTTTAGTCGAGAATTTGATACGGAACTTATCGAAGAAAGAAGTTCTATATATATATATATATATATATATATATATATATATATATATATATATATATATATATATACGAGGTATATCCACAAAGTAAGTTCCGTTTCTATTTCTATCCGCGGCAGCGCTGCGATCGCAGTTCCGAGCATGCGTGGCAGTTACTCTGACTCAAGCAGAAGAAATGTACGCCATTTTCAGATCGCTGCTGCCGACGTGTTCTTTGTAGTGCTTCTTTATGATGTCAGCCTTAATTGAAAATGCCGCCGCTTGTGAAATCAGATCTGTGATTCGTTTTCTAAATGCAAAGAAAGTTAAACCAAGTGAAATTTATCGGCAAATCTGCGAGGTTTACGGACAAACTGCTATGAGTGATTCAATGGTTAGAAGATGGGTCAGACAGTTCAATGAAGGACGTGATCAAGTGCACGATGAAGAACGATGTGGACGCCCGTCTTTGGTTACTGATGAACAGGTTCACGCAATTGAAGAGAAGCTTAAGCAAAACCGTAAGTTTACAATTAGTGCTCTTGCTATGGAATTTCCGCAAATCTCACCTCGAAAACTCATGTGCACCGTTTTTTGGGACAGAAAAGGCATTTTGCTGATTGATTTCTTACCACGAGGCCAAACAATCAATACACATGTTTACTGCGAGACCATTAAGAAATTGCGCCGCGCAATACAGAACAAGCGCCGAGGATTACTGTCGAAAGGTGTTGTGTTTTTCCACGATAATGCCCGACCTCACACTGCGAACGTGACAAAAGAACTCCTACAGGAATTTGACTGGGACGTGTTTGATCATCCTTCGTACAGCCCGGACCTCGCTCCTAGCGACTTTCATCTCTTCTTACACCTAAAATCTTTCCTTGGTGGTCGACATTTCAACGATGATGACGAGCTGAAAGAACATGTTACCACATGGTTGAAAACATAGGCGGCAACCTTCTATGAAGAAGGCATACAAAAACTTGTGCCACGCTATGCCTACAAAATTTCGGAAGCTATGTAGAAAATTAGTTTAACAGTTGTAGATTTTTATACAATAAATATTTTTTCTGTATCTGTACACGTTTTTTTTTATATAACCAAACGGAACTATATATATATATATATATATATATATATATATATATATATATATATATATATATATATATATATATTATCATCATCAGCCGTTCATCCATCGTCGTATGTGGGCCTCTCCCAGGCATTTCCAATGTTGTCTGTCTTGAGCTTGTCCCATCCAATCATTGCCCACCAAATGCTTAATATCATCTGTCCAACGAGTTTGTGGTATTCCGACAAGTCTTCTGTGGCTTCGTGTTTTCCATTCCACAAGCCTCTTGGTCCACCAATTGTCTGTCATGCGGGCCACATGTCCTGTCAGTTCCATCTCAACCTGCAAACCCGCTCGATTACGTCTGATTCTTTGGATCTTGTTCTTATCTCTTCATTGCGGTCTCTTAGTTTTAATTCCAACGTCTCCTTTCCATGGCCCTTTGTGCAATCTGCAACCTTTCTTTTAGGCGGTTATTCATGGCCCACGTCTCTGTACCATATGTCAGGAGTGGCAGTATTTGCTTATCGAATACTTTAGCTTTGATGATGTTAGATAAATGTGAGTTAAATAGTTTTTGCAATTTGCCGAAAGTGGGCCAAGCTAGCGAAATCCTTCTTTTCAAATCTGCTTTTAAATTATTCTTGTAAATTTCAATTTGCTGTCTTAGATATACATACGACGTGACTTTTATTGTTTGTTGCTCGATTCTCAAATTGAGGTTTAGGTTATTATTTCTTGTAACGTTAGTCATATTATTGGTTTTGGCAATGTTGATCTTCTTACCAATTTGTTTTGATTTATCGTTCAGTTCGTTGAGTTTTTATTGCATCTCTGCGGCGGTTTCACTGATCAAGATGATATGGTGGCGCCTTGTCGCACTCCTCTTTTTGTTTTGTGTTTATTTTTTCTTCCAGCAATACCTGAAATATGGCGTTCTCATAGATGTTACCAAATAATTCTGTGTATCGGTGGTATATTCGGCAATTGCTCAATGCATTTAGAACTGCTATGTTTCAAGTCGAAAGCCTTCTGATAGTCTATGAATGCTACCCACAATGTAATGTTGTATTAATTAGCTTTCTCGATAAGCATTCTTACTGCTTGTAGGTGGTCCAAAGTGCTAAAGCCGCCCCGAAACCCTGCCTGCTCTTTTGGCTGGTGGCCGTCCAACTATTTGTTACCCTCGTGGTTATAATTTTTGTAAATATTTTATACACGGTTGAGAGCAAACTTATAAGCCTGTAATTGTCTACTTGTTCCTGATTGCCTCTTATATATATATATATATATATATATATATATATATATATATATATATATATATATATATATATATATATATATATACATATATATATATATATATATATATATATATATATATATATATATATATATATATATATATATATATATATATATATATATATATATATATATATATATATATATATATATATATATATATATATATATATATATATATATATATATATATATATATATATATATGGTACAGCGATATATTATGGTGACAAAATAACTAAACAATACTCTAATATACTACGTACTAAGCTATTGTATAAAGATGCAGGCACTATTGTTCTGTTAATATATTTGGTAGGTCTCTATAAATCCAAAGAGCTTCAGCCAATCAATTTTTTTCCTTAAACAGGGGCAGTTTTTGCCATGTACTTCGATTTTTTAACCCCGAATTGAATTTTTCCTTACTTCTTTCTTAGATTTGCAAGGAAAAAGTCTACCACTTATTATTATCACTGGATTTAGCGTATACAGTTTATTAATATGAGAAAAGATAAAATCTAATATTCGTACTTGTTACGTCTCATTGAAATTAATATTTTCAGAACAATGTATTGCATGTATTCGTTAGAATAATATTTCTTGTATATGTTTTACGATAAAAAGTTACTTATGTCTACACATGTGTAGTATGTAGGATTTGTTATAACGAGCTTGCACTTAAAGTTGGTAGGATATGAACTTCATATGAAGTAGCATATATTTAGCCCTCTCTAATTATCATTGTCATTGATAACGTAATTGTGCTCCTAAGCGGCGAGCGTTACTTGTATCTTACGAACTTTTAAATTATTGTTGTCTACCGTCTTTGTTTGTATACAGTGTGTGTCAATTTATTCTTGGCTTTCCTATGGTATGTAGTGTTTGGGAATTATCTGCTGCCGCAAATCGTGTTTTTACAATCCGATGCATTATGAGACTTACTTCGACTAGCTCGGAGGGTAAATTTTTCACAGTTTGAGCGTGCTAAATGCCAGTATACCCATTTACAATTAGTGCGTATTTGTTCAGGTTAGTTACGTTTTCTCAAAATTGTTGACGTTATTCCTGACCCTGGTTCAGTTATCGAAATGATAAGATTCCGAATAAGTAAGCCATTCTAATTAAGAGTCTAATAAAAACTTATTACGTCATAAAATTCGTTCATACCTTTATATTAAATAAAATGTTGTGAGTCCAAATATGGCGTTCATAATGATGACCTATTTTAAATAATTACTCAGCAAGAATCAGAATCCTCATTCCATGACGAGAGATCTTTAAGAAATAACTTATATAATTGCACAATAAATATTTTTAGAAATATAAATACATATATAAATATATATATATATATATATATATATATATATATATATATATATATATATATATATATATATATATATATATAGATATATGCAAATATATATATAATATATATATATATATATATATATATATATATATATATATATATATATATTCATAAAGATGACCTATTATAAATAATTACTCAGCAAGAATCAGAATCCTCATTCCATGACGAGATAAATATCTATAAGAAATAACTTATATAATTGCACAATAAATATTTTTAAAAATATAAATACATATATAAATATATATATATATATATATATATATATATATATGTATATATATATATATATATATATATATATATATAGTATATATATATATATATATATATATATATATATATATATATATATATATATATATATATATATATATATATATATATATATATATATATATATATATATATATATATATATATATATATATATATATATATATATATATATATATATATATATATATATATATATATATATATATATATATATATATATATATATATATATATATATATATATATATATATATATATATATATATATATTATATATATATATATATATATATATATATATATGTATGTATGTATGTATGTATGTATGTATGTATATATATATATATATATATATATATATATATATATATATATATATATATATATATATATATATATATTTCTTCAAAGATACCAATATCCACCATATAGTGTATACTTAAAATTAATACTTAGTTGTCAATAAGGAACTAAAAGCAGTTAAAAATCTGTTTAAAGTTTACCCATTTACGAAAATAATATAAATAGCACGTAGGCTGAAAAGTTTTTGGTCCAGCTACTTAAAACATATTTTTTGCAAAATTCAATATAGTCTCCTACAAGAGCGACAAAATGAGTCCAACAATTTTCTAACATTTCTATACCTTTCTTGTAGAAGGATTTGTCTTTGCCTTTAAAATAGGCCTCAATTTCTGCTATAACTTCTACATTGGAGCCAAATCTCTTTCCAGAGAGCATTTTTTTGTGGTCTGCGAATAGATAATAGTCACTGGGAGCTAAATCTGGAGAATACGGTGGATGAGAAAGCAATTCGAACTTCGATTCATGCATCGTAACCATTGGCTTGTGACACGATGTATTGTCTTAATGAAAGAGTACTTTATTCTTGTTTATTTGGGGCTGTTTCTTTGCAATTTCTGCCTTGAAACGCACCAATAACTTTATAATATATATATATATATATATATATATATATATATATATATATATATATATATATATATATATATATATATATATATATAATATTGATGGTTTTTTTCCTTCTCAGCATAGTCGATGAAAATTATTCCATGCGCATCCCAAAATACAGAGGCCAAAATCTTCCCAGCCGACTGTTGTGTCTTCGGTCGTTTCGGACGGCTTTCACCAGCTGCTGCCCACTCAGTTGACAGCCGATTTGATTTGGTGTGTAGTGGTGGATCCATGTTTCATCCGTTGTCACATATTGCATGAAAAAATCATTTTTATTGCACTTAAATAGGTCCAAACAGCGCTTAGAATCATCAACACGTTGTTCTTTTTGGTCCATTGTGAGCGAGCGCGGTACCTATTGCGAACAGAGCTTTTTCATGCCCAAATGTTCATGCAAAATATGACTAACACGTTCTTTTGATACCTTTAGGGTGTCATCTATTTCATGCAATTTCGTTTTTACGGTCATCCAAAATGATTTTATGGATTTTTTTGATCTTTTCCGGTGTAACCACCTCATTTGGGCATCCAGAGCGTTCAGTATCATTTGTATCTGTACGTTTACGTTTAAATTCAGCCTGCCAGTAAATGATGAGTGATTTTCCAAGGGCGGAGTCCCCGTAGCACTTATCAAGCCATAGTTTTGCTTGAACGGTATTTTTTCCCAACAAAAAAAACGACACACAAAACCAACACACGAAATTCGATTTTTTCCATTGTTTTGAAAATATGAAAAGTAGCGTCACTATTTTTGAAAAAGGTGACATGTATGTGTCAGACCAAAAACTTTTCAACCTACGTGTTATGTTACAATGAACGTTCGGAATATTGCAATAAAAAAAACTGTTAATTCTTAAGAAGAATCTAAATAATAAATATTATTTAGATTCTTCTTACGTACCATTATATTGAGGATAAAAAAAACAAAAAAGGGTATATTTATTCAAAATAATTAGTTAAATACACATATTATATAAAAAAACTCGGTAAGATAATTAAGTTATACTTTTGTTACAAACATTTGGTGCTAAAATAAGCATTGAATTTTACTTCTTCAAAATAAAGTGTTCTGCCAGTTGATATTTACATCTGAAACCTATTTCTCTTTATTTATTATTTCCGTTAAAATTTAAATAAGCAGTTTCACATTATAGATATTACCTGTGCTTCTTTAAAGCTTGCTCCGAAGAAATCAATTCTCGGAACAGTAAGTGTGTAATTTTTGCTAAATTTAGTGATAATCTTAAATGAGAGACTTGCAATGCTAAAAGTATTAAGAAGTCAACACATATCGTTGAGCTAACACTTTTTAGTGTTCCGTACGGAACATTTATAAGATCACTTCCGTCTGTCCGTCTGTCTGTCCGTCTGTCTCTCCGTCTGTCACACTCGATTTTCTCCAAAACTATTTGACATAGAGAGTTGAAGTTTGACATTAGTATAGGAATTGATGGCCTCATCAGAGCCGTATAGTTTTGACTTAAGGGGTTACTTTTGGGGGGTGAAATCGGAAGTGAAAGATTTTTTTTTACCAGGTTATCGAGAGGGGGTGTCAAATGAAAGCTTGTAATAACACATGTTTAAAAATATGTAACGTGCACGTATCATTTTTAAAAAATTTCGAAAAATCGCTGTCCCCCCCTTATCTCAAAAAGGACTGATCAAGAAATTTCGAAAAAATTCCAGAATATTCTCGACAGGGTATAGATTGGACGAAAATTATCCTGCATTACCTTTAATAATTTATTTTAATTTATTTGGTATATATAAAAAAACAAAAATTTCAAGGTCGTCAGTAAAGATCGGGGAAAAAACTTTGTTGAAAAGTCATTTGGGGTGTGTTTTGTGAAGTCACTGATCCATTTTCTATCTCCGTAACAATTTTTTTTATTTTAAAACCAATCAACGTACGGAACACTAATTGCACAAGGCCGACTTGCACTGGGTCGGTTATTTTTTAAATCATATTTTCAATAGGGTTAACAATAAAGTCAAAATCTTAAACATAATTGGAGATACGTGTCCAACGATAAAAAATTATAGCAGTAACCAAATGAAATAGTTGCAATCTCAAGATAAACAGTGTTAAAAATAATTTAAATTTGGCATGATAGTTGCAGAACGTTGTACTTCCGACTGAAAATTTTATTAAATCTGGGAAATGGTAGATATTCGCCCAAAATGTGACCAGTGAGTTAACGATCAATCATTATATTTAGTGAGGTTTATTTATTTAATTTAACAGCTTTTTGAAGTAATAAACAACTTTCTTTTCTTAAGTAAAGCTGTAAGTTCAAGAAGTTACTTTACTACTTGTATATACTAAACTTTACTTTCTCAGATAACTTTCAAAAAAATGTTTAATTCAGAAACTAAATAATCACATGTTATCAGAATGCTCTTTTAAAAAGCAAGATGACTTTAGCACTGTCTTGAAACATTTATATTATGGCAAAATTACCTGTATAGAACTCTTAAATGGATTTGTTCTCGTTGGTCCAATGAAACCATGTTTGTTATAATTCGAAAGAACTCAAACATATTATATTACTGACAGTAGTGAATTTGAAATATCTTTATGTATATTTTAGCATAGTTAAAAAAAACTCTTATACTCGCTAAATTAATAACATGTTATATATTTAGAGCAACAATTTTTTAGTGCAGCCAATAGGAAATGAGTGATTTAAAGCAACTACGTTGTTGATTAATGCATAGATATTGATTCGAAATCCATTTGAATATTTTCGGTAATTAAGACCTGAAAAACTCACAAAATTTGAGAAAACAATTCCTGACAATCATAGAAATTATTTTATATTGTGATATTTCGTAAGAGTACGATTAATAAAGGTTCTTTTTGTAGCATATATTTAGTTGTCTAACATTTTGCTTGCCATAACATTGTGTAATATAATAGTTTAGTATTTAAATAGTACTTTTTGTTTTATTGCAGCTTCCTGTTTCATTATCTTGGGGTTCTAATAAAGATGTAAATCATACGGACTTACAACCAAAATCTTTTATAGTTCAAATATTGATAACAGTTATAATGTAAAATAATAAACAGTTGGTAATACAGGGTAAATATGATTTTGGTTTTACAGAGAGATTTTGCGAGACGGAAGTAATATTTTAAATTGTATTTGTTGATATGAAATAAAAAATTATTTCCATTATTTGACAAATTGATAAATTCAATAGGTGCAAGAGTAAAGTTCCCAAGTGTTTATAAAAGTTTTATTTTTATTATTTATGATATGGTTTACAGAATTTTTCCAACTTTCCATATTAATTTTGTTTATAATCTTCTTTATTAAATGTATAACATTTGAACTTAAAGTTGATTTTGTATTTTCAGTTCTTATTCTTGACTTAATCTAGTACCATATATGTTCCATAGTCATATTATCGCAAACACATTCTTTATTGACATTAAATTCTTTGTGTATCTGTGCCAAAACAGATTTCTTTATAATTCCCTTTAAAGCACATATCATTTGGTAACATAAGTACTTGTATTTCAGATTTTCTGTCGGCTGAGTTTAATACTTCCTTCATTTGTCGACTGTGATAGCTATCGTTGTCAATGACTGTTTTTTTTTTTAACATTTTTTAAAGGGCATTCTTTAATAGAGCTTTCTAAAAACTCGATACGGTAGTATCATGATGATAATCTAAATTAGAATCTTTAATCTTTTTAGCCGGCGAGAGTAATCAATTCGGGATCAATACGTTCTCCTAACCTTTTGCCAGTAGTATCTTTATTCCCAATAATCCGTATAATTCTGTCCTATTTCATATATATATATATATATATATATATATATATATATATATATATATATATATATATATATAATATATATATATATATATATATATATATATATATATATATATATATATATATATATATATATATATATTAGGGTGACCGCAAAAAATCGATGTCGGAATTTTGTTCGTCTGGACCCCACAAAACGATTCCCCTTTCCAGATATTGAGATAGCCGAAATTTGAGCTCGATTAAACGACGTTAACCCGTGCCGCTTGTCGCTCAAAGTTTGAAAAAATCCAAATTTTTGGCCAAAAAGCTGACATATGGAGCCATATAGAAACACGCTTAATATCTCAAAAGAAAGCTAATGTTGTTCTTCAAAATTTATATTCTATACATAATTGTTGTTATTTTAAGTCAAACCGAGTTACAACAGCCTTTAGCCCCAAAAAACGTGACCTGGTACCAGTAGGAGCCAGTTTGGGAGTATTCTAAGAATTTTACGGGTTTTTACATAATGTGTCTCGGAATTAACATTTTTTTGTTAAAAAGTATTTTGGAACTCAATTTTCAAACATAAAGAGCCTTTTGTTCAAATTTAATCTTTTATTATATGGGGATTACCTGACTAGTTTACCAAAGAAAGACCCGTTTGACAGGTAAAAAGGAGGGTGAATCTAATTTCTATTTTAGGGATGGTGATTTTACTTCAGCGTACAACCGACCTTTTATTTATTCAGTTTAGTTTCTAAAGTGCCTTTGAGCTGGTTAGATCGAACAATTATCTAGTGAAGATATTTTAACGTTTTTTTTTTTTTAATTTTCCAAGTGTGTGTGTTATTGTTTTTTATAACTATTATAGTATTATTTTAAAAGACATTTGAAAACATTTTATTGAAATTAAAGTTTGCAATATATTTTGTTTCATTTTCCAAGTTAACTGTTATTTACCTATTGGCCTCTGAAATGGCATCCACATCAGGTGTACAAAGCCGGACCAAGGATAAAATATTTCTTGTGGGCTATCCCATTCACCAGATCACCGGTTGTAAACTACCCTCAAATCGTCAAGTTTTGTGTGCTTTATTTTATAATTTACGTACTGTGAAATTAACTGTAAGAGAATCAGCAAAACTTACAATACGAGAAGTGTTCATTTTTTGGGAGAAAGCTCGAATCCCGACTAAACATGAGCAAGATGCAATTACTAAGCGGGAAAAACTTCACGCCGAGTGGAGAACTCTTCAAAAAGACCGGAAGAAAACATCGAAAACGGCCAAGAACAAATTTAAACAGTTTGATGAAAAGTTGGATGATCTCTTTGATATTGCTCAACAAGATGCCTTGGCTCTGATGAAATCGGAAGAAGATAAGGCGTTTTCTCGTGAAACAGAGGCAGAAGGGCCGCCCAGGTTCCTTGACTGGAGTGGATCTCAAGTTGTCTCGAGCTGAAGAAATCAAGGTGCAAAAGGAACTTGCAAAAACGAACCGGCAAATCCAAGAAGCAACTTTTGATATTAGTGAGTTTTTTTTTATTATTAGTATTCTAAAAAATAGATAAACAAATAAGTAAATAGTTTCATTATAATTGAAAGAAAAATTGTACATGAGAGCATGATTTGGCATCTTTATGATTGAGTTTATATTTTTTAAATAATACCTTTTGATAATTAGAAGTAGGTAATTTAGTACCTATGTATTATTACTATTCTGCTAAAACGACAAGTTTTTATAGTCTTTTTTTTTCTCTTTCTTTTGTTGCTTCTTAGAGACGGATGATGAAGATAAGTTCGAAGAAGGAGAAGAAGACACTGAAGAGGACAGCATCTACCAGGAACTTGAAAGCTTGGAGGAAATGGACAACTCTGAAGAAGCTGCAGAAGATCCAGGACCATCTGAGAGCAAGAGGATCAAAGTTTCATTTGCAAGGGGCGTTAAAGAGATTTTAAACATGAAATTGTCCATTTTATTAGATCGATGTAAGGTACCCGACAGAAATGCCACGAGAATTTTAATAGCTACTCTAGAAGCACTAAACCTTGACCCTCTTGAGTACAAAATCTCGAAAACTTTATTACATGATTGAAGGCAAATGTTCAGAGAACAATATAATAAAAAAATTTTTGATAAAGTAATATATTCCTGAAAATGATCCCGTGGTTTTCCATTGGGACGGTAAACTTTTACCGGGTGTTTTAAAAAATGAACAATGTGAGCGAATAGCTATAGCTATTTCATCTGGCGAAAAGGAATAGCTGCTGGGAGTACCTGTAACAGCAAACAGCTCTGGAGAGGAGCAAGCCGTAGCCGTATATGAACGTATATGAATGCCTACATGAATGGGGTCTTCTCAAAACCGTCAAGGCGATGTGCTTCGACACTACAGCATCCAACATGGGAAGACTCAAAGGAGCATGCGTCATATTGGAGCAAATGTTAGGAAGAGAATTGTTATACCTAGCTTGCCGTCACCATATCTTGGAAATTCTGTTAAGAGGCGTATTCGACACAAAAATGGGATCAACCACTGGACCTCATCCAGATATTTTCAAGAGATTCCCTCACTGAGTGGCCCAAGATAGACAAAGGAAAATACGACACAGGTATCAGTGACAATCTAATACAAAAGCAGCTAACTCCAGAAGTAATTGCAAATGTTACTGCTGAATTCGAGACCAAATTAACTGAGAGCCACCCCAGAGATGACTACAAGGAGCTATAGCAGTTGGTTCTCGTATTTGTTGGATCACTAGACGGCAATGTTGTGGGTTTTAGAACTCTAGGAGCCATTCATCACGCTAGGTGGATGGCAAAGGCTATTTACTGCTTAAAAATGTTCATTTTTCGTCGTCAATTTAAGATGTCTAAAGAAGAAGAAAGTTCTGTGCGTGCCATTTCTGTTTTCCTAGTTAAAATTTATTGTAAAGCTTGGTTCAATGCTCCAAAAGCTCATCTTGCACCAAAGCAAGATTTAGGTATTTTGCATAGTCTGTTAGACTATAAAGAATGTGACAACGACATTGCAGAAATAGCCCTGACCAAATTTTCGAACCATTTATGGTATTTGAATGCAAAGTTGGTGGGATTATCGTTTTTTGATCCCACCATTACAGACGATGAAAAGTTGTTAATGGCTAATAAATTGCTCAGTAGCACAGATGAACCATCACAGCACGCTAGGGTTGTAAATCCAAAAGGTAGGAAAGAAAACTTAAAAGAGGTAGTTGATGGAGGATTGGTAAATTTACTTACCAAAGAAACGTTTACATTCTTTGACCAATTTAATATAAAAACAGATTTCCTAAGACAACAGCCAAACACCTGGCCTCAAAATAATGACTTCCAAGAAGGATTGAAAATTGTCAAAACATTAAAAGTAGTTAATGATATGGCTGAGCGTGGTGTTAAATTAATAACCGACTTTAACGACCTTCTGACAAAAGATGAAGACCAAAAGCAATATGTCCTGCAAGTTGTAAGTAAATGCTGAGCATTATATCCTGACGTTTCAAAAACTACTTTAACAAAAGCTCTAGAATAGATTAGATAACTATGTAAAATTATCAACTCATGTAGGTACTACGTCTGTATCTTTTCTGTGTCTGTTTTGTATGTATTATATACCTAATTTTTTATATTTTAAAATAAAAAATGTCATTAGACTTATCAGTATTACTTGTTTTTTTATTATATTTCTACTTTAAACTCAAAAATATACCAAAAAAAAGCAAAATTTATCACTTAATAACAAAATATACGAAGTATGCTCCTAGTGGTACCAGGTCACGTTTTGGGGGCTAAAGGCTGTTGTAACTCGGTTTGACTTAAAATAACAACAATTATGTATAGAATATAAATTTTGAAGAACAACATTAGCTTTTTTTTGAGATATTAAGCATGTTTCTATTATTTACCGTTCTGGAGTTATGGCTCCATATGTCAGCTTTTTGGCCAAAAATTTGGATTTTTTTCAAACTTTGAGTGACGAGCGGCACGGGTTAACGTCGTTTAATCGAGCTCAAATTTCGGCTATCTCAATATCTGGAAAGGGGAATCGTTTTGTGGGGTCCAGACGAACAAGATTCCGACATTTTTTTTTCCCCCTCTATGAGATCCGGTCACTCTAATATATATATATATATATATATATATATATATATATATATATATATATATATATATATATATGTATATATATATTTATATGTAATGGTACAATTGCTTATTATGATAGCATACTAGTCGATCCTTGAAGGCTAGAATTACTTATTAACTTTACAGTTGACAATTAAGGGTTCTAACTAGAACTGTAAATCTAACTACAGGATTAGTAATTTACCGTTACCACAAACCTAAATTGCGAAAATTTGAGAAGCTTTGTTTCGCACTTGTAAGTTGTCTTCTTTGTAGTTTTATCTACGGGGTGCCGCGATACGCTTCTAAACTTACTGTGCCCGCGAAAAACCAGTAATATACTTTGTTAGAGGGCCACATATGTTAGTTTAGAGAAAAACAGACACTCTCTTAGAAAGATTGCAATAATCCCTAATGAATCAATAGAAAGAAAGCTTAGAAAACTGTTTTTAGACTGGATGAACTCATAGCTAGAAAGTAGCTTCTACGCGATCTAATATGGTAATGGATTTTAGGATTCCTACATATAAGAAAATAGAAAATATGTCTTGAAACAGCAAAGTAGTGACAACTGTAATAAGCTGATAACTAGCGTAACTTTTCTCTCTGCTTTGGTGGGCATCTTTGTTCTAAAATATGTAAATAGACCAGAAATAAATATTTGAGCATGAGGCGGGTTATTTCAGAGCTACCAATTTTCTCTTATTTCTTGAATATTTATTATTTTTTACAATATCGTTAAAATAATGGCCCTTTATGACGTATTACCTAAATTTAGTTGACAAAACAGAATATTTTAATTAAACTAAAATATATATAATCGCATCTCGTGAAAAACTTCCTTGCCATATTTTTTTGGCAATTCGTAAACAAAGAAAAAAATGTGAGACCCACAATGTTATAAACCTTTAATGATGATTTATGGGAAGGAAATTTAGCTAATTCAATGATGAATTATTAATAAAATAAAAATCTTTACAGCCATTGAAACTCAAGTAATATTTAAAAGTTAGAATTTGCAAGTGAACTGCAAGAAAATATATGCAAGTAGTTGTATATCCGCCACAGATGGGAAAGAAATTGCGGTCAGTATTGAATAAACTTGTTTTTAGAAACCATAATAAATGAAGTGTAAACTATAATAAATAATGAGTGATAACAATAAGTTTCAGATATTAATTTGAATTTTACTATGTATGTACGTATATATAAAATAACCGGTCAAGTGCAAGTTGAACTTGCACAATTAGTGTTCCGTACGTTGATTGCTTTTAAAATAAAAAATGTTGTTACGGTGGTATAAAATGTTCAGTGACTTCACAAAACACACCCCAAATAAGTTTTCAACAAAGTTTGTTTCCAATCTCTACTGAAAATTGATGACCTTGAAATTTTTTTTTTTTTTTTTACATACCAGATAAATTATTACAGGTAATGCACTCGCGATAATTTTCGTTCAATCTACACCCCCTGGAGAATATTCCAGAATTTTTTCAAAATTTTTTGAGCAGTACTTTTCGAGATAAGGTGGGGGACAGCGATTTTTCGCGATTTTTTAAAAATAATACAAAGAAAAGAGTGCGCAAGTATTACATTATATATATATACATATATATATATATATATATATATATATATATATATATATATATATATACTCGTGTTTTCACAAGCTTTCATTTGACACCACACTCGATGACTTACTAAAAAAATTTTTTTTTTACTTCAGATTTCACCCCCCAAAACTAACGATTTAAGTCAATATTTGACTTTCAAAACTACACGGCTTTGATGAGGCCATGAATTCCTATATTATTACCAAATTTCAACTTTCTATGACAAATACTTTCGGAGAAAATCTGGTGTAGCAGACAGCAGCAGAAGTGAATGATCTTATAAGTGTTCCGTACGGAACACTAAAAATAATAAGGAATAATAAGGAAAGAAAAAAAATTATTTTTGAAACATATCAATAAAAATAATTTTTTCTTATTCAACACGTTTTTGTATGTTGAAAAAATTGTGTAACTCATTTTTAGTGTTACATATGCGATTACTTTGGTGTCTGTCTGTCACACCCGATTTTCTTCGAAACTATCTTTTTTGATATTTGGCACAAATGTAGGAATTGAGGTCCCCATCAGAACAGTGTAGTTTTGAAAGTTATATTTTGACTCAAGGGGTTAGCTTGTAGAAGAAAGTGAAAATTTTTTTTCTAATATCATCGAATGAAATGTTAAATGAAAGCTTCTGAAAATACGAGTTCAAAGATATATATGATGTAATACTCCCGCAAACTTTTTTCATATTTCTTTTTAAAAAATGGCTGAAAATCGCTGTCTCTTCCGCCCTATCTCAAAAAGTAGTGATCAAAAAATTTTGAAAACATTCTGGAATATTCCCCATAAAGTGTAGATTGAACGAAAATTATTACGATGTGATTACGTTTGAAAATTTATTTGGTATAAAAAAAATCTATTTGCCTTGACAATGTGGCGGAAGTTTTTTTTAATATACCAACGGATGGGTACCGAGACAAAATAATTTTATTTTACTTGCTTATTATTAAACAAATATTTAGGTAGCAAATATTTATTTTACACTTGACTAAAGACAGAACCTTAATAGACAATGTGTTTTGCAATTTTCCTAATTATGTAGAAGTCCAGGTTGTAGAAAGTTTTTTTAGCCATCACAAACTAATTTGTGTCCGAATTCGAGATCTTCATTTTTGAAAACTCATTTGAGGTATGTTTTATGACGTCACTGCTCATTTTATACTTCCGCAAAAAAAAGATTTATTTTAAAGGCAAACGTTATGAAAGATTAATTGCGCAAGTCCAACTTGCACTTGCCCGATTTTTTTGCAAAAAATTTCTTAATTTTACAAAATCTAAAATCAAAAAAAAACTAACCGTGAAGAGAAACTGAGTGGTTTCGGCATATCTTTTTAATTTAAAGCAAACGAATAAATTTAAGAATGTGTCTGCTTGCTCAGAAACATTTTCAGAGATACAAATAATAAACTGAATTTTAAAAATACATATAAACAAGAACATTCTTCCTACAAACATCGAAAACATATACCATATATGTTTTTATTATTTATTTAGAACTAGACAGGAACTAATCAAATTCTATACTTTTTAGGAATCTTATCTTTGGGATTTCCTAAAATGATTGTCGTACTTATAGATTTAAATTGGGAATTTTAAAAATGATAATATGGATCCATGGGTATGAACCTTAAAATTTTAATGTCTGCATCTTAAAATATTCTGATGAAGTTAATGAACTGGGATATTTCAGCATTTATAAAAAAAAAAAGTTTAAAAACGAAAAATTGTCCTTTGTTCTTTTTGTAGGATTACCAACAAAATTATTATATTTGCTCTCTTTGTATCAAAAATCGCGAAAATATCATTCGAAAGGTTTTGAAATATTAGCATAAAGAAATGAGACCTGCAAATGCGCATTAAATTCAAAACTTATGTCGTAGCAAGTTATTGTCCTAAAATACTTTTTTAAATACATTTTGAAACTTTTGAAATCGTTTTATGATCGCACTTATGAGAGACAATACTTTTTTAAATACAGTGGTGACAATATTAAAAAATGTGAAAAGTAAATAGTAAATATTGTTTTATGTTTAATCAATCCAAGTTTACAGCAGCGTATCGTGAATCCTAAAGATTGCATACTAAATAACCGGTCAAGTGCAAGTTGAACTTGCGCAATTAGTGTTCCGTACGTTGATTGCTTTTCAAATAAAATGTTTTGTTACAGGGTATAAAATGATCAGTGACTTCACAAAACACACCCCAAATGACTTTTCAATAAAGTTTTGCTTTTCAACTAAAATTATTAAAGGTAATGATAATTTTTGATTCCAATCTTTACTGAAATTCCAGGATTTTGATCAGTACTTTTCGAGATTGAAATTTTTTACGATTTTTTTAAAAGTAATACCAGTATATATTATTATAACTCGTGTTTTAATTTGCACTCGTGATAAAAAAAATTTTTTTTTTTTCGATTTCAATCTACACCCCGTGGATATAAAAGAATATTCCAGAATCTTTTTTTCTTGAAAAATTTTATTGATAAGTCGTGATTTTTCGAGATAACCCCGTGGGCCGGTGGACAGCCATTTTTGGCGATTTTTTAAAAATAATACAAAGAAAAGTGCCCGCAAGTATTACATATTATAATATATATATTTTTTACTCGTGTTTTCACAAGCTTGCATTTGACACCACATTCGATTACCTAGTAAAAAATTTTTTTTTTTCACTTCCGATTTCACCCCCCAAAACTAACCCCTTAAGTCAAAATTTAGCTTTCAAAACTACATGGCTCTGATGAGGCCATCAATTCCTATATTATTACCAAATTTCAACTTTCTATGACAAATAGTTTTCGGAGAAAATCAGACGGTGTGACAGCCAGACGGACAGACACCGAAGTGATCTTATAAGTGTTCCGTACGGAACACTAAAAATCAAGCAAAGTTTCATTTGTTATTATAAAGCAAATATTTCGATATACTTCAAATTTGAAATTTGTAAAAGTCACTTTTTAAAACGTAATTTTTGTCACAATAATTAAAAATTATAAAAACAGTTACATCTGTCAGACAATAATCATTTCTACTTTGGATTTTGATTTATTACATAATTGAAGGTAAATATTTTTACACATTTTTATAATAATTGGGTAGAAAATATTTTTGAATTATCGTTTGGACACGTTCGAAAATTCTTAAACCATCTAATAACTGTATTGACGATAGTAACACCTGTATTATACAATTATAGTTGCAATATATACTTTACTGAAAAGTGTGCAAAATTTTATTAATCAGTTGCGAAAACATAAATTTGAAAAGGTTCCTAGTCAGAAAAACCATACAAAACTACAGGTATACTAGAAAATTATGGAAAGTAAACTATTAAATATAACACAAAAGACCACAAACAATTAGTATATAAGCCAGAAAATCTAAGGGCATAATCATACCGATAAGCCGTCGATATTTAGTGAAATAGAGTGGTAAATTTAAGATAACATAAAGGAAGACTGCCAGAATGATGGTACGTACTAAGTATTTTTGATACTTTTGGGCAGTAAACTTCGTTTAGATCTATACCGATTGCCTAATTGCCTTCAATAATATCTAAGGTCAAGGTTGTCAAACTAAAATTTTCAATGAAGTTCTATCTATTAAATTTCCTTCGTTTGATAATTAACCTATTTGACAAACGTGCTTCGTATATATTATTATAGGAAAAGAGTAACACTGGGTCAAACTTAATATGGTTAGGGGTTACAACGGGTACTCAAAAAACGTAGTAGTTATATTAATTATCACGTACAAAGATAAAAATGGCTACGACTAATTAATTTTTCGAAATGCCTTATTAAAAACCAGGAAAAAAAGAACAGAAATACAACCTTTTATTCATATCTAGTTTGATGTCACTGTCACCATTTAAATTTATTATGATTGGTTCAATATTATATATTCTATTATTCAGCTTTAATGTTATGATTTAGAGAATTTCTCCAACTTTCCATTGGAATATTATTTACAATCTTCTTTATTAAATACTAGCCGTGCCCGCGACTCCGCTCGCGTGAACTTGATTCACCTTTATCGTCACTGCTTAATTCGTTACGTTTATATTATTATATAGCTCGAGAGGCCTTAGAGGCCCACGGCTTGGTTGCATACTCGTCTCCACTTCTTTTTGTCTCCTGTTAGCTCCAGTGCAGGATTCCCATCAAGATCTTGCTTTACTGCCTGAATCCATGTAGATAGAGGTCTACCCTTGCCTCTTCTTCCAACCACTCCTCTTATTAGGGCTTGCTTTGCCTGTCTTTCCTTCCTTCATTTCTGCCACGTGTCTCAACCATCTTAATCGCTGGCTTCTTATGATTTGGCTTATAAAGGGTAACGTATATAGGCATTTTAATTCGTAGTTTGTTCTTTTTCTCCACAGTCCCTCTTTTTTCCTTCCTTCATAGATTCTTCTCAAAGCTTTCCTTTCCCACACCTCCAACGTCTCCTTTTCTCTTGCATTCAGTTTCCCACGCATCTTTCGTGGGTCTGACAACTGCCGCATATATGTTTTCTTTAGCTTTTTTTGATACATTCTCTGATTTCAATATTGGATTCATTGCCTCCAAACATATCTGTCCTTTCGCTATTCTTTCTTGTATCTCCGTCCTTTTTTGTCCACGCTCTGTTAGTGTTACTACCAGATAATTAAATTTGTCTACTTTTTCAAAACATATATCTTTTCCCTAAGTTGTTTATTATATCTAACTTTTGTTGTTTTTATTATCGTTCATCTTTGTAATTTCCATGTATTTTGTTTTTTCCTCATTTATCTTTAGTCCTCTCATCCTTCCCCCTTTCTTCTATCCTACTTATGGTTTTTTTGAGGTTCTCCTTTGCTCTTGCAATCACTGCTATATCATCCGCATAGGCCAAGCAATGACAGGTTTGTTGGTATATCGTTCCATTTGTTTTTATTTCTGAATCCCGGATAATCTTCTCTAGTACCAAATTAAATAGACATGTCGACACGGGATCCCCCTGTCTTAATCCTCTCTTCACCTTAAACTTGTCTGATACTTTGCCCTCAACCAACACTCTATTTTCTGTGTCATTCAGGGTCATTCTCATCATGCGAATCAATTTACTTGGAATTTTTAGTTCTTCTATTATCTTGTAGAGTCTTTGTCTATTTACCGAGTCATATGCTTCTCTGAAATCCACAAAGACCAAGTGTGGGCCAAATTTTGTTCTAAGGTATTACCTTGGTTTTGCTTAATCGAAAATATCTGGTCTGTAACCGAACTATTTTTCCTCAATCCACACTGGTACTCTCCCAGAATAGACTCGGCTTTCTCTTCTAGTCTGTTTTTGATAGTCACCACTACTATCTTGTACACGACATCCAGTAAGGCTATTGGTATATAATTAGCAAATATAATTTTTTCTCCTTTTTTGTATATTGGACAAATGAGCGACTCTCTCCAGCTCACTGGCATCTTTTCTGTTTCCCATATTTCTTGCATCAACCAGCATATTTCATTTTCCAGATCTACTCCTCCAGCTTTTATCATTTCTACTGTTATACAATTTTCCACCCGGGGCCTAATTTTTTTTTGGGTTCTGAGTATTTCTCTTATTTCTCTTTGCAGGGTTTTTTTCGCCTCCTGCCCTTCAGTTAATTGTGCTTCCTATTTCTGATTCAACTCCTCATTTTTATCTCCATTTAATGTTTCTTTAAAGTATTCCGCCCATCTATTCAGTCTTTCCATTCTGCTAAACTTTCCATCTTTTTTCCTATATATTAGCATTTTGTCTCTGTTTATTCCCTTTGTATTTTATAAAAAAAAAACAAAATCGGATAAGTGGTTCTTATGTGCTAAGCATACTAATGGTAGACAGACAGGCAGAGAGACGTTACGTTTTATATATATTATAGATTTTTTTTGACATACATATTAGATTAAGATTTTAAAAAAAAACACGTAAATCCGATGAGTGGTTCTCGAATGATAAGCACAGTAACGGACAGACAGACAGACAGAGAGACGTTGCGCTTTATATATATATATAGATCATTATTATTATTATATAACCTGGCCCAGAGAACATATGTATGAATTAAAAAAAAACACGTAAATCGGATAAGTGGTTCTCGAGTGATAAGCGCACTAACGGACAGACAGACAGACAAACAGAGAGATACGATGCATTTTATATATATTATAGATGTAATAAAATATATATCTTAACCTGGTCAGAGAACATACGTATAAAAAATCACGCAAATCGGATAAGTGGTTCTCGAGGAATAAGTGCACTAACGGGCAGACAGACAGTCAGAGAGAAGTTGCATTTAACATATCTTAGGTATAGATTATTATTATTATTATATAACCTGGCCAAAGAATATATGTATTAAAAAAAGACACGTAAATCGGATAAGTGGCTCTCGTCGTGATAAACGCACTAATGGACAGGCAGACAGACAGAGAGACATTGCATTTTTTTATATAGAGATTGTAGATTATAGATATTCTCTGCTACATAATATTGTTCCAAATTTAATGGTTTAGGCTGTGTATTGCAAGGAAACGCGCTAAGCGGCAAACTTTTTTCCGACTTCACTCACTATTATCGTCACTGCTCATTCCTTATGCTACCTATCGTAATAAAATATAGCCTATAACCTGGCCAGAGAACATATGTATGTTTTTAAAAAAAAGTACGTAAATCGGATAAGTGGTTTTCTAGTGATAAGCGCACTAACGAACAGACAGACAGACAGACAGACAGAGACGTTGTATTTTATATATATTATAGATGTATCATTTAGACCTAAAGTGAACGTTGTATTTTCAGGTCTTATTGTACCGTATATGTTCTATAGGGTTAACAATTAGATAATATGGAAACAATTTTAAAATACTATGACCCATTTCTTTTGTCATATTGTTGCAATCATATCCCTTATTGATGTTAAATCCCTTGAGTCCTCTTGTTGCAAAACCGATGTTTTATAATTGCTCTCCATATGTCATAAGATTTTGTGTCGGCCGAATTTAGTACTTTCTTCATTTGTCCACTGCGATAACTATTATTGTCAAAGACTGTTTTTGGAACATTTTGTAAAAGATAGTCTTTAAACAAGCTTTCAAAAAGCTTTAATATTTTTAACCGACAGGCGTAGACAATTCAGGAATTTATACTTTCTTCCAACCAGCAGTGTGTATTATTATGATCCTTTTCCCTTTGTTTGAAGAAGCGTTAGTGTGACGTTTGTCACTTGAATCACTACATCCATTTTTTATAGTATAGTAGATGTCGAAGTTTCGGCAGTTAGGTAATGGGTCGATTTATGGCACTATATCTTTTGAAAGATTTCAAATATTCAAGCCTTAATTTTCTTAATCATTGGGATATTACTATAGTTTATCTTTGCGACATTTAAAATTCGTCTTAAAAAGTATTTATACGTGATTTTAAATAATCCAATTCAAAACTTTTCTTCTAATGAGACATTTTTCACTTTTATCCAAATACTTTGTTGTGTTCTTTTAATAGCCTACCTCCCTGTCACTATAAGGATTTTTATGCTTTTTTTTACTATATCTCTAATGATATATATTAACAGGGATGTCATAATATCTGTTAATGTTGTTCAGGTGTCGAAATATACATTTGTATTTGACTGCGCTTTTAAGACGACACGGTAGTGCTACTAAGGGCGTTATTACATTTCTACACTAACTACTGCCCAACACCGAGCCGGGTACCGAAATCGAATTAGTGACCACCGGTTTAATATGCAGATCTTAACACACTACGCTACCGATTGTACCTACATTTTGTCGACCTTTTTTCTTGAAACATGGCTTTTTAACAATATCACGTATCGTGAATATAGGTAAAGTCCGTCCATACATATAGTGAAGTGACTAACTAATTTCTATTAGTGCAAGCTGTAAAATTTAAATTATTATTGAACAGGTCCGTACTTTGCTTAGAATTTAATTATTTTGGTTTTCGGAAAGACATTAAACAATGTTTATACCATGTTTTATTTATGTTCATTACAAATCATCTTATTATTACCAATTATTTTTATTACAAATACAACTGATTAAAAATTAATTATATTATTCATCTAAAATAATATTACTATCGCTATCATTATGACTGGTTCTAATTATTAGTTTTTCTATATTATTTGCAATATGGATATATGATTTTTCAACTTTTTCAACATATGTGACAGAGTTCGCCCAATTCTGTAGAGATATATTAAAAATGTCGGTTTCCATAAAGTTTTAGTACACTGGAATTAACAGTGGGGTAAATATTATTACGACGAATGGTAGATTTCAATTGATGCCAAATATGCTCTATAGGATTAAATATACAATGGTATGGTGAAATCCTTAAAATTGTATGCCCCATATCCTTTGCATAATTGTCACAGACATATTCCTTTTTTATGTTTAAACTCTTTAAAGCTTCTATCAGTTGCTGTTTGTTATAATCTTCGTGGAACTAAATGTCATTATCGTACGTGTAGTTTTAAATTGTTGCTTTTGTATCGTTTGAGCAGTAAGCTTTGATTAACTGCCTACTATGATAGCTTGCGTTGTCCATCACCATTACACTATTTGGAAGTATGTTCGGAATTAGCTTGTTTTTGAACCAATTTTCAAATAATTCGGCAGTAGTGTTCTCATGGTAACCGAGAAAAAAATCTTTTTTATGTTCTTTGCAGACAGGGAGAGTGCATTCGAAATCCATCCCTCTTTAGATCCAGCATACAATATCGTAATCCATTATAAATAAATTTTTTTACCTGTTTGATGGTGCTTTTGTTTTACAGTTATCACTTGAGTCAACCCAACTCCTTTCCAGAGTATCGTATGTATTGAACCATGTTTCATCCAAGTAAATAATTGGCCTTTGCTCGTCTCTGTAAAACTTTATCGTGCACAATTTTTAGCCGTGTTCTCAGAGCGAAAAAGCGATTTCTTGACAGATTTTTTTCTAAATATTCCAGTCACCATTCCTGAATTCTCTTGGACTCCATTAAAACTTGTCTTTTATTAAGTTTATTAAATTCGGGGTATCATATATGATACCCGGGGGCCCGAGGAGGTTATTAAGTTTATTAAATTTGACCATGCATTAAACAACCCATGTGTTGAATACACTTCCATAATGTTGTCCTACTACATTTAATCACGGTTTCATCTCTTTCAAGTCTTTTCATTAAATTATCCAATGTGGACACACTTTGTTCCTCGTATATCTTGTAAATTTTACGCTGTGTTTTACGTTTGTCGTGATACTTGCTTGATTTACAGCTCTTACATTATCCCAGCCCTCATTTTATTAGAGATTCCTGAATTTTTTTTATCCTTTGCGTCGAACTATAATTGTTTTCTGGAAAACTTAGTTCCGAATATCCTGCTCCTTAAAGCTCTGTAAGTACATATTCTTATTTGATTTTTGAATATGTCAACTATTCTGTATTATTTACAAAACTGAGGTCGATTTCTTCGAACCCCTTGTATTAACTATAATTACTATGTTATTTTATCTGCTTACGCCTAAGGATTACGTACCGGTTACGGGCCTGCCTCTGTCAGGAAGTAAAGACAAGAGTCAAATGGTATACGTTCAACCGAACTTCACCAGATTTTTTTATAACATTGTATTTTATTCATATATGTAGTCAAAAGGTAGGTTGCTACATAATTACTTCTAATCAATTTTATTGACGTAAATGTAAAGTGTGATAAAAGTGCAAAGATAATAAGTTCAAACAACACTTTTTTGAAAAAGAATATGCCGTGTCTTTATTATCAATCATTGTTGATCCTGGGATTGATATTGTGTTAGGCAGACAGTTTCAAATCTTTTTTTTTTAATTGCAGAGCACTTCATATACTTCAAGATAAACCATAAATAATGATTGTCTTAAAAATGATAATTATTTAGATATAGGCATGATTAAAATAATCGTACCAATGCAAATATATACAATGTCGTATAAAAAACTATATAACATCCAGTTAACCATGGAGGGGTCGACTTTATGTCCACCACTGACGATATGCTGCAGAAAATAATTAGGTGCTGTTGGTATCAAAATAATTGTAAAATCTGTGTGCAAAAACACTTTTGGATACCTTTTGGATACCAAATGTACCCTTACACTTTTATTATATTGTGGAGGCAAATGCCGTAAAATTTTCATGATTTTTGGAAATTTTTGGTTACAGCTTGGAAATCGATGTAACTACTTTGAAACAGTGCCAACATAATATAAACGAGTTTTCTCTCTCAACCTAAATTTGACTGCAAGGCCACTTTTCTTCTATTTTAGTACATTTTTTCACTTTTTAGCGCTTTCGGCTGACTATTTCTTAAACATATCAACTTCTGTTCGTTCTTATGCGGCAAAAAAATCATTTTACATGTCAATAAATTATCTAATTTGTTATTTGAATCGATAGAACGATCTAAAATTAATAAAGATGAGATATCGGAAAAATGATCTGTAAATTTATCTGTCAATGATTCTGACTGATCGAAATCTTCAACCAGCTCATTCTCATCATTCTCATCTAAATCTTTCCAGGATATTTCTGTAGTATCTTCGCAATTCGCACAATTTAATCCATTGCAATGTTTACATAAACTAGTGCATAGTCTAGTCCCACTTTTTTGCACGAACAACGTTTTATACCCGTGCCAGTACGAATCCGATTCAGATAATCAATCAGATGATTTTGAATATAGCAGAACACAAGATCGAGCACATACGCTATAGAACATGAATGATTTTTTAAATTATAAATATTGAATCTGTAATAATTTTAGTAAATATATTAATGTATGAATAGTTTGTCAATAAAAGTTTCTGATATTTAAATCATAATTTTATTTTAATATAGGTAGTATTTGTTTCAAAATCACTTTTTCATGTTATATTTAAGATAAAATATTGAATAGAAATAAAGAGAATGAACCAGACCTTTTCTAGAGCAAAAGTGAAAAAAATTGAATTTTTTGTAACGAAAAAAATTGAAAAATAAGATAGTATATTCTTTAGTTTTTCTTCTAACCATCTTGAAGAGCATAAAATTTCAGATATTTTTTTTTTAAAAAGGCTTCTTACAACCTTTTGCCCACAAGAAAAATCCATAATAAGATTTGGACTAAAATGTGAATTTTGACCAATCTTTTTAATATTTCCGATTAAAATTTGGCACACTTTTTTGTTAATATATTTTCCTATAATTTGAAGCCTTAATATCGAATTGAATGCAAGTTACCAGTGAAAAAACACTTTTCAATTTGCCGTAGTAAATACTTTTTTTAGGTTATGTTCTTAATATTTTTTAATGAAATCTACGCAGTTTTTTAGGCAATTTTATGACGAGTAAAATGATTTTTCTTTGTCTCATAACAACGAACAGAAGCTAAGATATATAAGAAATAGTGAACCGAAAGCGTTTAAATGTGAAAAAATGCATTAAAATAGAAGAAAAGTGGCCTTGCGGTCAAAATTAGGATGAGAAAACTCGTTTATATTATGCTGGTACTGTTTCAAAGTAGTTAAATCGATTTCCAAGCTGTACCCAAAAATTTCCAAAAATTATGAAAATTTTACGGCTTTTGCCTCCACTAATAATATATACTATTATAAGATATTGTAGGACTATTGAAGTATACAACGACTTATTTGAAGTATCCTACTGAAATATAGGGAATGTCATGATAATATTTTTATTTAGGTTTCTCTAACTCGTTGGTGTCCTATATACCACGAAATAGTCCAAGCCACTCTTGTTAATACCTAGATGATTTAAGAAATGTATTGTAAAAAAAACAAGGTAAATAACATATTTTTGCACAAACTAAAATTTATTTCTCAACATAATCTCCGATGTGATACATTTAGTCCAGCCAGATTCCATTTTTTTTATTCCCTCAGAAAAACAGTTGTTTTGAACTGTGCATAATACTCGGTTGCAGAATAGATAACTTCTTCATTCAACGAAAATTTCTTCCCCCAAGACAATTTTTGAAGTTCGGCAACAAAAAAAAAAGCCACTCGGGGCCAAGTTTGGGAAATAACGTGGGTGGGAAACTATTCGAAGCTTAGCTCATGCACTTTTGTTGTTGCAACGGTAGATCTGTGAGCAGGTGCATTGTCCTGGTAAAGGAATACTTTTTGCATAATAATCTTGGTCGCTTCTGCTTCAGCTCACTATCCAAAGGGTCCAATAACGTTGCATAATAAGAGTCAGTAACTGTTTTACCTTTTTCCAAATAGTCAATTATGATGATATTTAGTAAGTCTAAAAAAACAATTTCCATTTCTTTTTCCACCGATAGAACTGTTTTCGGTACACTTTCGCCAACCAACTGTTCTGACTTCCGTTTTATTTCCGTCTACAGCCACAAAGTGAAGCTAGATGCCCTTCGGATTTCGCGGCAACTTTTCCAAACATGATTTCGAAATGTCCTTTCTCGTGCTTTTTGGTTTCAAATCAACAAACGTGGCACTTATTGCGCACTCGGCTTTTTCATTTTTAGAACCTTATATAGTATCCAGTACCATTTCGGCAATCTCATGAAGCTTAATGCAACGATCTTCCTTTAGGATGCATTGAATTTTATCGACCATTTCTTCAGAAAAAACCTCAGTCGGGCTTTTAAAGTCATTTATCTAGTCATAAAGAGTCTTGAGTGCTGGTGCATTGTCCCCATGAACTTCCTTTGGTTCAGTTTCTATCTGGGTCGCAATCCATTTTTTTTTAAATAAAAATGTTTTATCACTGTACATTCGGTTCTATCTATTTCTACGAAACATGTAACACCGATCACTTATGATATATATATATATATATATATATATATATATATATATATATATATATATATATATACATATATATATATATATATATATATATATATATATATATATATATATATATATATATATATATATATAACAAGGATTTTCTACAGCTGACGCTGTCTTCCTTCTCTCAGCCTTTGATTCCATCTGTTTCTATCTTCCCAGTCTCCATCTGTTAGACCCCTATCCTCCATAGCCTCGTCCACATCGTCTCTCCACCATCGTCTGGGTCTTCCTCTTTTTCTTCTCCCTATAGGGCTCCACTCCGTTATTTTCTTTATCCACCTATTATCTTCGCTTCGTCTTATGTGTTCATACCATTTTAATCCTTTTTTCTTCAATGGTGTTTATTGCGTTCTCTTTGATGTTCAGTCTGCTTCTTATTTCTTCATTTGTTATTCTCTCCATACGTGTCACTCTACGACATCTTATCCAATACTCCATCTCTACCGCGTTAATTTTAGATTTATTTCTTTTGTTGATCGTCCATGTTTCTGACCCATATGTCATTATGCTTTGTATTATTGATTTGTATATGCGTGTTTTGTTTTTCTTTGTAATGTGCTTGTCCCACAGGATCGAATTTAATTGTCTTATGCATGTTCGCGTTTGTCCTAATCTAGCTTTAATCTCTTCTTCTGATGTTGCGTTTTTTGAAATGATGGTTCCTAGATATTTAAATCTATCGGTTCCTTTGATTATTGTTTCGTTATCTACCTCTAGATTCTCCACGTTTCCCTCCTTTGTTGTTAGATATTCCGTTTTATCAAAGTTTATTGCTAATCCTGCTTTAGTGTATTCTTCTTTCAGTTTTCTTACCATGTAACTGAGGTCTTCCTCATCTTGCCCTATGATTACTTGGTCGTCTGCGAAACTTAGAGTATATAAGTAATCTTCTCGTATTGGGACTCCCATTCCACTACATTTTTGCTTCCATTTTTTTAATGTTTGTTCGAGGTATATTTTGAATAGTGTTGGGGATGTAGAGCATCCTTGTAATAGGCCTTTTGATGTTTGGAGTCTCTTCCCTATTTTATGTCCTATTTTTATGTTCACTGTGTTGTTTTCGTAGAGAGCTTTTACTGCGTATATTAGTTCTTTGTCAATGCCTATTTCTTTCATTGCGTTCCATAATCTTTGTCTTGGTACTGAGTCATAGGCCTTTCTTATGTCTATGAAGGCTAGATGAACTTCTTTGCCAGTTTTTTTTCCATTGTTTGTTTTATAGTGTATATGTGGTCTATACATGATTTTCCGGCCGTAAAGCCTGCTTGGTCTTTTCCAGTTTTTCCTTTTATATTTTCCTCCATGATATTTTTAACAATTTTTCCATACAAACGTCCCATACTCGATATTATGCTTAGGCCTCTATAGTTTGTGCATTTTCTGCGGTCTCCCTTTTTAAATATAGATACTATATAAGCTTTTGACCATTCCTCTGGTATTTTTTCTCCATTTATCGCTCTGCGGAACATGTTTCTCAGCATTCGATGTAATTTATTAGACCCGTACTTAATCATTTCATTTACCACACCCCTAGGCCCTGCAGATTTATTATTTTTGGGTGTTTTTATTGTCTTCTTTACTTCTTCATAGCTTAGTTCTATCTCTTTTATTTCCTTATTTTGTTCTTCTTCAGGGTTCTCTTCTTGGAATTCTTGTCTATCTTCTGTTAGTAGCTTCTTATAATATTCTTCCCACTCGCTTTCTGGGATGTACTCTATATACGTCTTCCCTCTATTGTTAGTCCTTAATGCTTTAATTATTCTCCATGACTCTGTACTTCTAGTTCCTCCTATATACTGTTCTACATGTTCGCACGATTTTTCCCATCTCTCGTTCTTTTCTTTGTTTATCATCCTCCTCGTTTCTGCATTTTTCTCTTTATATTTCTGTAGATCTTCTTCTGATTTTGTATGCAGCCATTTTTCGTATAGTCTTTTTTTCTCCTTTATAGATTCTTTGGTTTTTTCACAGATTCTAATTTTATGTTTCTCATTCTCGTTATCTTCTTTACCTAATTGCTTCTAGGGACGCCTATTTGATGCATTCTTTTATGTGGTCATACTTCTGTTGGAGGTTGTCGTAGTTAAATTCATTTAATTTTTGATCTAATCGTCGTCTATATAGGTCTCTTATCGTTTCGTCTTGCAGTAAATGTATTTTGTATTTTATTTCTTTGTCTGCTTTTTCTGTTATCTCATTAGTATTTCTGTTTTCTTTATCTATTGTTTCTTTTTGCTTTATTGTCTTGTACCACGGTACTTTTATATGTGCTATTAATAGTCTATGGTCTGTTCCACATTCTGCCCCTCTTTTTACTCTTGCGTCTTTTATTTTGATACTGGTATCGTTTTTAATTATAATGTAGTCTATTATTGATTTTAAGCTTCGTGTTTCTTGCATCCAAGTATATTTGTGGATGTCCTTGTGTTTGTAGAATCCGTTTGTTATTTTGAAGCCGTTTAGTTCACACAGCTCTATTAGTCTCTCTCCGTTGTCGTTAGTAATGTCTTCTCCGAATAGTCCTACGGTATTGTCCTTTGTTTTCCTTCCTCTTCTCCCATTCAGATCTCCCATTATTTTTAATTCTTGGTTTTTCTTTACTTTTTGTGTTTCTATTTCTAGTGTTTCCATGAAATTATCTTTTTCTCTTATAGTGCTGTCTTCTGTTGGGCCGTATACTCCTAATATTACCATGTCTTTTCCTAGCATTGTTATATTTAGTTTTATGATTCTTTCATTGATGGGTTCCCAAGATGTTATTTTCTTTTTCCACTTCTTTTTTACTAATATTCCAACTCCGGCCTTTGCTCTTTCTTCCTTCTTTACTCCACTTGAACAATGCATCACTTCATCTATTTCTTCTATTCCACTTCCCTTTTTCTTCGTCTCGCTTATTACTAAAATGTCTATGTTCATCTTCTTAAACACTTGTAAGACTTCGATGTTCTTTGTCCTCCATCCCTGTATATTCCAGGCGCCGAGAGCAGCTATTCTGTTTCGGGATTTCTTCGTTTGGCTGAGTTTTAAGCTTGGGTTAACTATTCGCTTTGAAGTAGAATTGCTCTCGTTGCCCCCCCCCCCCGTATCCGATGGAGCTCCCTTCTTCGAAGGTGTGGATTGCCACACGGGGATTTTTGCTTATCTTGTGATTTTTCATCCTACTTTTCAAAAACAACTAGCATTTCTCAGTTTAGGTTTTACGTGTGATAGCTGTCAAAAAGTAACTGCGCATTGCATTCGTTTAAAACACAATCGTTGCAAGAATCACGCTTACCAACGGTCCTGCCGCTTAGCAAAATTTCTTGTCATTTCATAGAAATTTATCAGACTTATCAATTTACCCTCGTACACATACTATATCAGTGCCATATGACGTCTACAACATTTTTGTGTTCAAAACAAACCTAATTTAATATAACCTTTGCCGTACAATCAATGTCAATGATCAACATATTGATTTTCTGTGACTTGTAAGTATAATATTCTAGAACTTTATAGCAATTCTGTATTTTGACTAATTTTACACAGAATGTTCTTGGAACTCCTAAAATTGTATTGATTTAGTCAGATTTGTGACTTGAAAGTTGAAAAATTTCATAAAAAATAGTGTTAAGACAGACTATTTTTTACCTAACTTTTTATAACTTGACTATGACAGTGATTTACCCTGTATAATTATTGTAAATATTTATAATAAAAAATGTATTATAAGTAGCAAAAATGTTTTGTTAATACTGAAAGTAAATTAAGTATTTAATTTAAATTAAAATAATAAATTTCCATAGATTTACAAGAAAGGATTTTCTGTAACTAGCTAGATAGACCAAGACAGACAGATAGTTTACGTCGACAATATTCCATTAGTGAAGATCTGTAGGTTTCTCTAAAAATCTTATATTTTAAGAATATGCACATTGCTTATATTCGCAACAAGAATATGTCTGTCTGATTGTATGTGTCATAGCTTGTAAACGTCTTTCGTTTTGGGATGTACTGAAAATGAACGTCTAGTTTGGACAGTTGCGGATCGTGGGTTTGTAACACTCTAGGCCAGGGGTGGTCAAACGGTGGATCGCGATCGACAAGTCGATCGCGAGTACTTTTTGAGTCGATCTCGAGAAAAAAATTCCGATATAGAACTATTCACAGATTTTGTTTTAGGTAACTAAAACAAAATGTAATGAATAAACTACTAAAAATTTATTCGATCCACAATTAGGCCAGAATAACCCCCTCATCACTTTCTTTTATCGTAATAACCCCCTGCTAGCGGCAAAAGGCGGCTTTATCAAAGGAACGGGCGGTACTTGCCAAAGAAAAGCCGCGTTTTTGATTCCCGCCGATTTTTCTAGAAACTTCGGGCGGCGTGTTTGACGGGAACATTCGAGACTTCGTTTGCGCCGATATAAATGTTGCGCCTGCAGGAATAGGTGTCAGTCTGAGTTGTAACTTGAAGGCGATACATCGATACAAAGTTTATTAATAAATAGTCCAAAATGAGTGCGGCGAAGAAACGTAACACTTATCATTTTAATAACGATTGGGAGGAAGAATTTTTCTTTTGTATGGTAAAGGTTAAGTGCATTTGTCTCATTTGCCGTGCGTCAGTTGCAATATCTAAGCGTGAGAACTTAGAGAGGCATCATAAAACGGTTCATAAAAACTATGAAAAGGATTTTCCTTCACAGAGTGAATTAAGAAAACGAAAAGTACGTGATTTGATAACTTGTTTGAAAAAAGAACAAACCATGTTCACAAGACCAGCCAAACAATCAAAACCTGCAACGATCGCGTCATTTAAAATATCTCATATATTGGCGAAACACAAGAAACCATTTGATGATGGATTTTGTGAAGGAAGCATTTATTGAAGCGGGTGAGACTTGATTTGGAGATTTTAAAAATAAAACAGAGATTATGTCTGCTATTAGAGAACTTCAGTTATCTCGTCCGACTGTCACAAGGCGTGTTGAAGTCATGAGTCAGGACATGGCAGATAAACTAAAACGTGATATCATGGAATGTACGTACTTTTCTTTACAGTTCGACGAATCCACCGATATGACAGACACTGCCCAGCTGTGTATTTTTATTCGAATGGTATTCAATGACATGTCGGCTAAGGAAGAGTTTTTGACAATGATTCCTCTGAAAGGAAAGACCCGTGACGAAGATATATATGACGTTTTCTTCAATTTTGTAATAAACTACAAGCTACCAATATATAAACTAGTGTGCATTACAACCGATGGAGCACCAGCAATGACTGGAAACGAAAACGGTTTTGTGGCATTGTGTCGAGCTAATGATGATTTCCCTTCATTTTTCTCCTTCCATTGCATTATACATCAACAAGCTTTGTGTTCAAAAGTTCTAAACATGGAGGAGATTATGGGCATTGCAATAAAAATTGTGAATTCTATCCGTGCACGTAGCTTGCAACGACGGCTCTTTTAAATTGCAGTTGGAAGATAGTGAGTCAGCTGAACACACTGATTTAGTTCTTCACACGGAGGTCAGGTGGTTGAGTCGCGGAAAATTCCTTGAAAGGTTTCAAGAATTATTGCCCGAAATAACAGCTTTTCTGGATGAAAGAGGTGATGACACTCAAATGCTGAAAAACGGAAAATGGCTGATTGATTTGGCATTTGTGACAGACATCACAATGCATTTAAACACCCTTAATTTGGAGCTTTAAGGTAAAGAAAAAACTATTATTGAGATGATTAGCGCAATAAAAGCATTCCAAAGTAAATTGTAACTTATGATGGATCAACTGAAAAGAAAGGATCTGAAAAATTTTCCGTCTCTGAAAGCAAGGATTCCTCAGTTGAATTATGATATTTATGAGGCCGAATTATCAAATATTTTGGGCCAATTCAAAATACGTTTTTAAGATTTCAGTAAATTGGCAAATATCGCATCATTTATGAGTTATCCTTTTTCGTGTAAAAACATTGAAGAATTAGCTACTGAAATAGCAAGTCAGTTTAACATGGACTCATGTTCTGTTGAAAATGAGTTAGTGCAGATTATATCAGATATACATCTCAAAGCCACAGCATCTGATACAAAATTCTGGTATCTGAAGATAAATATCCGAATCTAAGGCAAATCGCCCTTCAACTGACGGCAATGTTTGGGTCAACTTACTTGTGCGAGTCTGCATTTTTTGAAATGAAGATAATTAAGTCAAAATATCGCAATCGACTAACTGACGAACATATGTCATCATGCTTGCGATTAGCACTCGGTAATTACGTACCATCTTATGAAAAGTATGCTGAGGACATGCAGTGCCACGCTTCAATATCCAAAGTCACTCTTTAGTTTAGTTTAGACACTAGAACTCGCTTGTTTTGTAAGAACCAATAAACTCGCAATTTTGAATAATTATGAGTGTTTTCATTGACATTTTAGAGCAGACCTACCCTTACCTTGACTAAAAAAATGCATATTGTGCGGAAAACTAATATCTATGCCACGATACACCCTACCTAGACGACAATCCTGCATCACAGTTACTTGCAGCCTCTAAGAGTTGATCGATCGTAGTCTAACAATATTGAGGTAGATCGCCAGCAGTTCAAGTTTGAGCACCCCGGCTCTAGGCTATTATGTACCTAGAAGTATCCTTCCAGTATTATATAAGTATTATAGAAAACTTTAGAGTAAAAAAACAGGTCAACTACAAATTGGACTTGCGCAATTACTGTTCCCTAACCTTTAAAACAAAAATTGTGGTTACGGAAGTACAAAATGATCAGACTTCACAAAACACAATTCAAATGGGTTTTCAAAAAAAGAATGAAGAGCCCCGATTTTAAACATGTCTAGTCAGATACTGACTCATAAGGGTAATTAGACCAACCAGAATAAGACAAAAAGTTCCGTGTGACGTGTACATATATTAAGATCCAATATGTATTTTCACGTATTTTCTTAGTCAATATTGTATAATAGTTATAGCATCTTAGCTACGTAATAGCCAATAAATTATAATTCAATCTATAATTTAATGGTAAAGTTTAAAACAAATATTTGCTACCTAAATATGTGTTTAATTATAAACAAATAAAATAAAATTATTTTGTTTGGGTACCTAATACTTAAAGCAGAGCTATTGGTTTCGGTTCAATTCACAACTTTCGACGAAATAAACCTGATCAGTTCTTTTCGAGATAGGGTCGGTGGACAGAGGTCTTTGGCCATTCTTCTAAAAATAATATAAAGAAAAGTGTGCACAAGAATTACATCATATATATTTTTAGACTCGTGTTTTCACAACCCTTCATTTGACACCCCACTCGATGACCTGATAAAAAAATTTTTTTCACTTCCGATTATACCCCTAAAATTAACCTCCTAAGTTAAAATTTACACAGTCCTTACTAGGCTATCAATTTTTTATATTTGTGCAAAATTTCCACTTTCTAGCTCAAATTGTTTCAGAGAAAATCGGGGTGTGACAGACATACAGGCATACGGGCCGACGGACAGGCGGACATCAAAGTGATTCCATAAGTGTTTCATACGGTAAAGTTGCCTGTCCCAGTCTTCCCTCATCAATATAACGTGTAGACTGAAAAGTTTTTGGTCTAGATAATTAAAACACATTTTTTTTTTTTTTGCAAAATTCGACTTTATTCATCAATATAGTCTCCTTCAAGAGCCATATAATCAGTCCAACGCTTTTCTAATATTTTTATACCTTTCTTGTAGAAGGATTTGTCTTTGCCTTTAAAATAAGCCTCGGTTTCGGCAATAACTTCTTCATTGGAACCAAATCTCTTTCCCGCGAGCATTTTTTTGAGATTTGCGCATAGATAATAGTCGCTGGGGGCGAAAATCTGGAGAATACTGTGGATGAGAAAGCACTTCGAACTTCAATTCATGCAATTTTGCCATTGTAACCATTGACTTGTGACATGATGAATTGTCTTGATGAAAAAGCACTTTTTCTTGTTCATTTGGGGACATATCTTTGCGATTTCTATCTTCAAACGCACCAATAACTTTATATAATATTCACTATTGATGGTTTTTTCCTTCTCAGCATAGTCGATGAAAATTAGGCCATGCGCATCCCAAAATACAGAGGCCAAAACCTTCCCAGCCGACAGTTGTGTCTTTGGTCGCTTCGGGCGGCTTTCACTCACCGGCTGCTGTCTACTCAGCTGGCTGCCGATTTGATTCCGATGTCTGGTGGTGGATCCAAAAAATCCTTTTTATTGTGCTTAAACAGGTCCAAACAGCGCTCAGAATCATCAACACGTTGTTGTTTTTGGTCCACTGTGCGCAAACGCGGTACCCATTTCGAACAGAGCTTTCTTATGCCCAAATGTTCATTTAAAATATGAGCAACACGTTCTTTTGATATCATTAGGTTGTCAGCTATCTCACGCAATTTCACTTTACGGTAATCAGAAACAATTTTATGGATTTTTTGATGTTCCAATAAATGATAAGTCCCAGTAACCCTTATGAAGCCACTGCTTTGCTCGAGCGAAATTTCCCATCAAAAAACATTGTTTAATCAACACACGAAATTCGATTTTTTCCATTGTTTTGAAAATATCAAAAGTAGCATCACTAAAACCACTGTTACTTGTAACTAATCGTCGAAATGTCATAAAATTTTGAGACGTCTCGTTTGAAGGTTGGTAATTCCTAAAAATTATATCGGGTTTTTTAAAAGGTGACATTTATGTGTCAGACCAAAAAGTTTTCAGCCTACGTGTTAAGTTATAAATAAATTTTAAATTTGTGTTACAGAATAACTAAATTTAAGCTGAAGTTAGTTATTATTTTAAATGGAAAAGTTAAGTAAGTAAATGGGTTTACTTTCAAGCAATGCATTTAATACGTTTTCAAATTATTCTTTTTATAAAATACTCAAAAATTTTTAATTTTCTATTTAACTGCAAATACTAGATTGCTGATGGAAGAAAGGTATTGTTCTAGTTAAATTAGGAGTTGTTCATTTTAAGTAACGAATAAGAACTAAAATAATAACATGCAAATGGGTAGTATGTGTAGTGTTGAAAATATTTCTAATATGTGTATATTTTTTGAAACCAAAACCTGTTGTTTTTAAAGTATTTTATTTGTGTGCTAAGTTGCTCGAAATACCAAAAAATGTACATTAAGAGAGCAACTCGTATTTCCATTTTTTTAGCCCGTGAAGTCGATTAATTCAAATTTTCCAGTTTGTGACTTTGAATTTTGCAATTTTTTCTTAGTAAATTTTTTTTTATTAAAAACTCAATAATTTCTGTCGAAGTCTGGATCAATATACATTCTTACTATTTTGCATACGCTCAGTTCACACAGTTTTTTATTATGAGGTTGCATAAAAATGATATGAAATGATTTGTACGTCTCTGTTTAGGAGGTAGATAGATACATGATTGACAAATGACTTAAATGCTCCCTAAGTGCACTTGGCTTATTTTTGAGCCAATATTCTTCAAAAAAATCTTCCAGATTGTTAATATACTCTTGGTTCAGAATTAAAAAAATTACAGGTGAGTTTGTCTAGCACTTATGAGTGCTGGACAAGACATAATTATATATAAAGAGCTATATTTTTTCTTTCTTCTGTCTCTTCAAGCACCATGTGTAGTCTGGATCATCTTTAATACCGGTGTGACCGATGTGCTCATTCTAGTGGCAGTGTCCTGTAAGAAATCCAGTCACCAGCTTCATGTCTATCCTGATTAATTTCAGCAATGTTACCTATTGCTACCCATTAGAGCACCCTGTTTAGTCAGTTTGTCACCTATCTCATTACCATTACGGCCAGATACCAAAAGGAAAAGGAGGTTGTTATCTGCTACGTTAACCAATCAGTCTTTGCATCAGTTCATCTTAGCTTGTTTCAAGGAAATCGGGGCAGTTAGAAAATTATGTTATGTTATATTTTCCCATCTTTTTATACTGCAGTACAATGACAAGGCACGAAAGTTTCGGCAATATTATCGGGTTCTTTTTCTTTATTCTTGCGGATATCTTATTCTATTGTGTTTGTGAATCAGCCGCTTTCAAACCTTAAGAAGGAAGCTGGTGAGGCCGTTCGCCTTCGGTTGAGTATAGCAATCATTTTGTTTATATAAACCATAACTAAGCATGCTTTGAATATTTTAACTAACTACAGTTGGATCTAGAGCAGGTTATAGTACTAACGATCATCTACAGACTCTTAATACAGTTACAGAAAATTATAATGAATACAAAATACAACTGGCTCTCGTTTTCATAGACTATAGCATCGAACTGTGGGCCTTATTTGCAGCAATGAAAGATTGCAGACTAGTCGAAAGATATACATAATTAATTAGAAATATTTATCAACATGCAACATCAATTATTAGAATATCTGTAACATCAACCAGAATAAATATAAGCCGCAGAGTTAAACAGGGGACACCATATCCCCAAAATTATTTACCCTTATACTAGAAAATGTATTCGCATAATTACACTGGAACAACAAAGGGTTTTAACATCGATAGAGAACATATGAACCAATTGAGATTTGCGGATGATATAGTATTGATTTCGGAAAACATCGATAAACTGTTGGAAATGATAGAAGAACTAAAAATAACATCAACACAAGTGAGACTTAGGATGAATATGGATAAAACTAAAATTATTACCAAAACATCTATTTGGGACATAAAATAATGTTAAGAACAGACAACCAAAGAGCAGAAGTGGATGTCGTCACTAAATCACAGTTGGCTATAGCGATCTCACTAAAGAAAGAATAAAAAAATAGATGTCTCATTTAATCATATTCTATTCTTTCTGCCGACTATCTCAACATGGTTTTCAAACTGCTCGATTTCAAAAACTCTAAGAGGGAGATATATATATATATATATATATATATATATATATATATATATATATATCTATATCTATATATATATATATATATATATATATATATATATATATATATATCTATATCTATATCTATATCTATATCTATATATATATATATATATATATATATATATATATATATATATATATACAATCGTATATCCCTTCTACCATATGGTGTAGGGCAGTTATACATTCTCCTTTTTCCCTCTTAATCTCCACTTATAAACTTCTTCCATCTGTCTCTATTCTTTACCATTTTCACTGCTTCTTTCCAGGATTTTCCCTTCTCCTCATTCCAGGTTTGTCTAGGTCTTCCTCGCTTCTGTTTTCCCTGTATTCGGGCTTCATACACTTGTTTCACCTGTCTATCATCCTCCATTCTCTGTACATGTCCCCACCATCCCAGCTATCTTTGTTGTATATATTCCATAATTTCTTGTACTCTCAGGCTTCTCCTTATTTCTGTATTCCTTATTCTGTCCTTCCGTGTAACTCCCTGTACTGCTCTCAGGTATTTCATTTCGACGGCTTGTATCTTGTTTTTCTGTCTGTCTGTTAGGGTCCATGATTCACAAACATATGTCAGGGTTGTCCTAAAAATTGCCTTGAACACTTTTATTTTTGTTTGTTTCGTCACCTTTCTAATGAATTTATTATTTATTGCATAGCAGATTTTATTCGTTTTTTCGATTCTTTCATCAATTTCTTTGTCTTGTTTTCCAGTTTCATGCATTATCACTCATCACTTATACTTATATTGTTCCACTTGTTGTATTTTATTCCCTTCTATGTAAATGTTTGTTTGTTGATTTTCCATTGTCATTACTTTTGTTTTATCTATATTAATTTTCATACCTTTTTCCTTAAACGCTTTATTCCAAATATCGAGGTTTCCTTGTAATTGTCTCTCATTTTCCGCCACCAGCACAATATCATCAGCAAAAGCCGCTTCAGATACTTCTATTCTTTTCAGCTTCCAGTATCTTATTGTCATTCGTTTCACTTTTATTTCGCATTTCTTGTTGATTATTTTATCCATGTATACAGTGAACAATGAGGGATATATAATATGTTATATATCCCACTGCCATGGTTTGCACCTCTTACATTGCAAATAATTATGTTAAATCTTCCTAAACTACTACTAAAACTTAAGCTCATCAATTTTTGGTACCATGTAAAAATGTAAAGATAAGCAAAAATCTCGAGGAGTATTGTTTTACGAATTCGATTCTTCTTCTAGCTAGAGCTATAAAGATTGTGCATAGAAAATATATGGAGGTGAAATAACAAAGAACTCTTTGCTTTATTTTCCTGTGAAACTGAAAGCATAGCTCCCATTAATTTGAACTTTATAAATTAGTGAATCATTGTTTCCGAACCTATTTGAATAGGAGACTCGCAACTACAGCTTATGTTTAGTCTATATGTTAACCCGTTAGTGTGACCGAAAGTTCAAAAAGAGCTTGACATATCTAATGAATAGTTAGCATGATAGTTAACTAATAACACATAGGCAGTAGATATCAGAAAACTAATTTATTTCATTCACGAACTGTACTCACCTAGTTACTATACAAGAAAAACAAAATTAGTAAAAGAGAACCTGCTAATTAAAAATTAATAAATTTTTAATTCTCAGTATATTAAAAAATCACAGACTAGTTACAATACAAGAAACACAAAATTAGTAAAAGAGAACCTGCTAATTAAAAATTAATAAGTTTTTAACTCTCAGTATATTAAAAAATCACAGACTAGGATTTAATGAATCAACATTATAGATAAGGAATAATTACCTACTTCAACTGAACTTTTTCCGTGGGCAATAAATCTTAATACAACAGGTGCCAATTCAGTGTGTAAACGTTGTTTTAATTTCAGTTTTCGGCGTGAATTGGTATTTATAACATTATTAATTTGTAAGTTTCTTTTTTAATTTAGTAACATTACTAGTGATATATGCCATACGATTATGGTTATTATTATGGTGGTTAAACCAGAAAGTTTAAATTTGAAAAATACCTATGAAATAAAGTGGAACTATTGATAGAATATTTTTGGTTTAATCAGTAATGCCTTTAACTTTAGAATTTTAAATGGAGTGTCCAATAGATTTATTTTCAATTATTTGAATTGGATGTGTTATTCAACATGTTAGTTGGTAGTTAAAGTTATTTATTCTTTTATTTTTTTCGTTTAGATTGTTGTTAAAATAAAGCAGGTATATATTGCTATTCAAAGCAAACACATGTAAAAAGGAATTATTGAGAAATTTTAATGTCGCTATCAGTTAGATAGATTATTTTTGTGAATAACTCTTTCAAGTAGTATTATAATGTAAAAATTAAGTTACTTATTATCTTTAAATATATTTTTGAACTACAAACAAACAATTTTCGGTTAAAATAATTAAACGTAAAATACGTAACAAAAAGTTTGTTAGGGTCACACTGACATCAGAATTTCTCAGAACTGTGTGAGAGTGGATGGGCAAGTTTCTTAAATTTTTAGGAAATGGCGGGAAATTTTATTAAGCCTCATAACGGTTAGTAAACGTAATTTTTGTAACGATCGTGGTTAAAGTTTCAAAAAGATGCAATGTGTAGTTTCTTGTTGCTAGCTATCGTAAGTGATCGGTGATATACGTTTCGAAGAAACGGATAAACCCGAGTATCGTGCTGTGATAAAACATTTTTATTTAAAAAAGTTTACTACGGCCCGGATAGTAACTGAACTAAAGGAAGATAATGGGGCTCTGCACCAGCACTTAAGGCCATTTGTTATTGGATACATGAATTTAAAGGTGCCCATATGAGTTTTGTAGATGTTACATGCATTCATAACGCCCAATTGAGCTTTCTTCTGATAAAATAGTTGATGAAATTCATGGTATCATGATGGAAGATGGTCGCACGAAGCTTCGTGAGATTGCTGAGATGTAATATGAACGCGTACCAAATATCCTACATAAAGTTTTAAAAATTAAAGAGCTCAGTGCGTGATGGGTGCAGCGTTTGTCTCTCTATCAAAAACGCACGGGGAAGGACGTTTTAAAATCGTTGATTGAAAAAGATGCATCCATAGGAATGACGGTCCCCTTTCAAAAAAGTAGAGAGTACAACAAGACTATCTATAAATGCTTTCTAGACTATTAAAAAACGCTTTATAAAGTACAGTATATCAAACTGATAGAATAATTAAAGATCATCCAACTTGGAATCAGACTGTTGTAGTACAAGTAAATGTAACAGATGCAGTACCGATTCAGCGAGGAGCCAGGCAAGGCCGCGTACCTGTATTGTTTAACTTATATTCCCAAATCATCTTCAAGAAAGCTTTATGGGAACTAAGTGAAGCAATCAGGATGGGGGGGGGTGAAGTGATAAACACCATTCGCTTTGCCGACAATACCGTGATCTTAGCAAAAAAATTAGAGGATCTGCAAGCATTGGTTGACAACGAGAATAGAGAAAGTGTCGAAATGGGTCTGACGATATATAAGGAAAATTAATGGTTGTTTCTAAAGATCAAACCAACATTGCCAATTATTTCTCGAATGAAAACAAACAGAACGCGTGACACCTATATCACATATGACACTGAAATTAAAACCAGAATAGAGGTTGCAAGAAAATCATTTTTAAAATTCCGAACTGCAACAGAAACGTATCCCGAGCTCTAAGATTATGTTTCCTGGAATGCTACGTGTGGTCCCAACTTTTATATCTAGTCGAGACGTGGACGTTGAAGCAATACACTACTAAGAAGCTAGAAGCATTTGAAATATGGCTTTATCGAAGAATATTAAAAATCTCATGGACAGCCAGAATCACTAATGAATAAAGTACGAAAAACATTCTACTTAGGTCAAATACTCACAAACGACAAACATTCACTAATGCAAACTATCATGCAGGGAAGAATTGACTGTAGAAAGGGTGTCAGAAGAAAGAATAAGTCTTAGCTGTGAAACATCAGAGAATGCACCCGCATGAATGTAGGGAAGTTGTTTCATGTTGCGAGGGACAGAGAAACATTTAGAGAAGTGGTCGCCAGCCTCCATTAGGGAGAAGGCACGAGAAGAAAAAAACTCCAAAGGACTTCTGGAATCTTTTTGAGAGTGTGGACGAAACGTAGATCTACTATTACACTCTGAAGAATAAATGGCGTGACAGTCAAAACAGTGGGTTGCGGAAGATGAAAGTTCACCGAAAAAATAAAAAACAGTTTTATCGACGGGCAAAGTGACAGCAATTATCTTTTAGGACTCACTTGTTGGAAAAGGATAAAACAGTGATTCGCTCTTATTATACAACATTATTGGACCATTTACATAGTGTGTTAAAGCAGAAGTGAATAAAATTAGCTCCCAAAAAGTGATACTTTACCAGGACGTTGCGCCTGCTCATAAATCGGCAGTTACACTGGCATAACTATACGGGCCTGGCTTCGAAATGGTTGTAATATTATAATAATACTGTAATATTAAAGTCATTATTAGCAACAATGGGGACCTCCTTAGAGCTAAAAGTAATTATTTGAGTTTTGGTGCCGTTAACGGTTAGCCCATGTGCTTTTGACAATTGATATATAGTTTCAAGAGCTCTGCTAATACCCTGAGGCGCAAGCATGATAACATTTTTAGTCAAAGAATGATAGTTTTATAAATTGTCAGCATATTGATGAGAATGGCAATATTGAAGATGGTGAGAAAAATCAGCAGTATATAAAGTTCTAATACAAGTAACATGGGACAGGAATGTTAAGCTTCGTAAGATGCTTTAAATAAATCGTCCGTGACGTGAAGTAATGCGGTAGTAGTACTATGAGTGGTACGAAATCCAGATTGTGTTGATGATAAAATATTACTTTCGTAAATATATGAATTGAGCTGCTCAAAAAGAATCCTTTCCAAGATTTTAAACATTGTGCAAACTATGTTTTCTGGTATTCTGCCTATATCACAGATTTTATTGTCGATCACCGTAAGCCACTTAATCCCATCCTCATCTAAGAGCTTAAGAAACTCTCCATGGAATTCATCGGGACCGGTGGGTTTTCCATTTTTTAGTTGATTTATTGCAATGCGCACTTCACCGGTGGTAATACAGGGCCCACACAGGTCTATTGAGCATCCTGGCTGATCTGGTCTTGCATCAGGATATAACGCTGTAATATAGTCTTGACATACCTTCAGTTTCTCTTCTTTATCGATAAGAACGTTTCCTTGATGATCTATTAAAAGTCTATTTGATTTCGTTCTCGGTTCACCAGTTAAGTCTTTGATTTTTCGTTAGATATTAAAGCTATCATACTTTCCCTGCAACTCCCTTATTCCTTTACATCTTTCACCATTTCACCTATCTTTAGCTGTTCAAATTTCTTTCTGTATTTGTGTATTTAGTCTGCTATATTTTCTTTTGTTACCTCTGTTTTTGTGTAACCGTCTTTCCTCCATTAGTCTCAGAAAGTCATCTGTCATTCATTCCTCTCTTTTATGTGTTTGTTCTATAGTTGGATATTTATTCTTTAGTCCCCTTGTTATTTCATTTAACTTTTCTATTTCAGATTCTATGTCTTCGTTTAGATCTGTGTCTCGGAGTTCTGTATTATGATCTTTTTTAATTACGTTTGTTACATTTTCGTCTTTAGGTTGTCGCATATCGCATATGTTTTTTTTAACTTTTTCAAGATAATTCTTAGAACCCCTATCAGGACATTGTGATCCGAGTTTATATCAGCACTGGGATATGTTTTGACAGATACAACACTATTTCTAAAACGTTTATTCACTAGAATATAGTCTATTTGATTTATGGTGATATGATCTGGTGAGTCTACTGGGGACTTCCACGTGTATAATCTTCATGGTGGTAGGCTGAAGAAGGTGTTAGTTATAACATAATCTATTTCTTTTCTGAAAATGTCTACTTGTTCGCCTCTGTTGTTTCTTTCGCCTAGACCATATGGTCCTATGGAAGTTCCTGACCTACCTCTTCCAATCTTGGCTTTGGTCTCCCATTATAACTGTCAAGTCTCGTTTTGGTAGTGTTTTTAGGACTTCTGTTATTTGCTGCCCAACCTCTTCATCCTGTTTATCTGCAGTGGGAGCATTTATTTGTATGACGTTAAGAGGAACAGGTTTCGTTCTTATTTGGAGAAGCATTATTCTGTCTGAAATAGGCGTAAAATTTGTGAGGCATTTGTCTGTAGCTTTGTCAACTATAACTTCCACTCCATATTCCTGGCCTAGCCATCCATAAAGATAAAGCAAACATATTATTTTATACAGATACCAACGGAATACAAAAACAGGTGATATTTTTAAGCATGTTCTCTCTGTCAGACTAAGTAAACTATCATGGTGGCTTATTGACGACTTTTTTATAGAATATATTTGTCGACTTATTTTAGGGAGTACTACAACCTATTACGAAAATGCCTCATATTAAAAGTACTTTGTATGTTGGTGCTCTGAATCTTCTTTCTGTCTGCACAAAGTATGTTCTCCCTAAGACAGTATTTTGAATGTTGTACAAGCAGATCAAGAGTCCGATATTTTGAACGATGATTTTTGAACTATTTAAATACAATACTTTTAAAATGTATTTTAATTATTAAACAGTAACCTTTTTTAGACGTTTTCATAATTGGCTGTTCTATTGATAGAATTAGGGTGTGTATACATATATTTTTTATATATTCAGTGTCGGTAAAATTTTTAAGACCTTCTGATCTATATTTTTTTTTATTGAATAATTAATACAAGCAGAAATTTAAAAAAAAAAATACAACTTCAAATTTAGATACAAACAATATGGCATGGCATGGTATCTTTCCTTAAATGTTTAAATATATTGATTGTTTGTCACTTTGTATATAAATAACCAGGATATGAAATATCCTGCATTACTCCAGTGGTTGAAGTGTTTGTTTATTTTTTATTCACTTAAGGATATTTGTTGTCACACATTTCAAAATTCATATTTATTTTTGTTAAGTAATTACATTGCAGTGACCTTGGTTGTAGGAAAAAATTATAAATGTATATCGTTTGTCAACACAGTTACTTGTAATTTTTCTTTGCTCATTTAGAGTACGACATGCTTATATTTAATATATTTAGAAAAAAAAAAACAATATGCTATTATAGATAGAGAACTAAATAGGTATTCAATTACCTAAAACTTATGATTACGAACAGTAATTTATTTGTCACTTCTCAGTAATGTTACTTACGAAGTGTCCCAAATTTAGGAGTAACTCCAATAAATCCTAAATCACTTAATGCCTGTCAATAATTCATACTTTGCTGAAGACACAAAAGACGACTTTAGCTTATTTGTTAATTTTCAACTGCGTCTGTCATTAGGACAGGGCAGGTCAAAATATTTGACTTGCATATTTCCAATAACAGCTTAAGCGTATTAAAAAAGTTTAAAACCCCCTTAATAACTATCAGAATAACAATGTCCAGACTTTATGTGTAACAAAAAGGTAATTTTTTTTCTAAATCTTCCAGAAAACAGTTTATTACTAAAATGTGTTTTACAATTTTTGGAAACGATTATTCTATAGATAGTGAAAATGTATCTTTTTTTGTAATAAGAATAGTTTTTCATTTAATAAAATATTGTTAAAGAGAAAATGGAGATCGAGGATATCCACAGTGAGTTGCAATTGTGGTTTGACCATTAAAATCTTAAACAGGACGTAAAAAATCAAAGAAATCCTGAAAACTACATTTATTGATTTCAAATATTACAGATATTTAGTCTGTAACTTAGTAGGGTAGACTGGATACGGTTGAAACAAAGACCGGTTGAAACAACAATCTCTCGAACCGTGTGCGGTAAGGTGAGGGGTGCAAGGGACGAATGAAGCAGACAACCAGTCCCAACATCAACTTCAGTGTTGCGTCGCTCACACCGCGCTGGCGTTGTTTATAGGAGGCCCTATTGTGTTTTGATAAGCAAAAGTAAGTATTTTTGTTCGAAGATTTTTACAATTATTATGGCTTTTACTAAATTGAGAGTATTGAGTGTTTTTTGTGTTTGAAATGAAGCTTGTAGAATATGGCAGCGTGATTAGTTTTAATGTGAAATTATTGTCACCGTTATTATAAACTGTTTTGTGCCTAAAAGGGGGGTTGGGGACGGTTGAAATATTTTTGTGGGTACGGTTGAAACAATATATTTATTTAATTTTCTTGTTTTCTAGATGCTGAGGTACGTGCAAGAAAGACTTCGAGGGAGCAGGTTGACTTATCAAGATACAAAGACGCTTTTGAGGAGGTAAAAGCAGGAGATTCTTTGCGAAAAGATATACACGAAAGCAAGATGCATCTCGCGACGAACAAATCCAAGACATGGAGTATAAAGCACACAATCAAGTTTTTAATGAAGAGCAAGAGTGAGAGCTTTCTAAATATTTGATTCGATGTGCAGATATATATTTCGGCCTCTCTAAGAAGGACGTAAGAAAATTGGCATACGAACTAACCATCAAGTATAACGTAACACGACCTCGAATTTGGGATGCAATGAGATGGCTGGTGAAGAATGGTTTGGGATATTTATGAGAAGAAACCACGAACTGCCTGTACGCGCAGCGCAAGCTACAAGCCTTTCAAGGGCGTCTAGCTTTAACAAAAGCAACGTAGATGCTTTCTACGATAATTTGACCATTGTAGTGGATGTATAATACTGATGAAACAGGCACAATCACTGTCCAAAAGCCAGACAGAGTGGTAGTTAGGCGTGGTGCTCGTCAAGTAGGTTCTGTAACTTCAGGTACTTTAGTCACAGTAGCCTTTGCGGCTAATGCTATCGGAAATGTAATTCCTCCATTCTTCGCTTCCCGCAAGTGCGTTACCAAGAACATTTTATCAGGGGTGGACCAGTAGGATCTGCTGGAACTGCAAACCCCTCTGGCTTGATGCACAATGAAACATTTATTCATTTCCTGGAACATTTCAAACATACAAATGTATCTTCCTCACATAAAGTATTACTTGTGCTCGATAACCACTCCTCACACATTAACGCACTGGACTTTTGCAAGAAAAATTGTATTGTCTTACTATCTTTCCCTCCCCACTGCTCTCACAGACTCCCACCGCTTGATCGATCTGCATACGGTCCTTTGAAGAAAGCTCTAAATTCGACCTGTGATGCATGGATGAGAAGCCCCCAGGAAAGACAATGTCAATTTATGACATTTCAGGGATTGTAGCGTCTCTTATGCCGTTTGCTCTTACACAATCAAACCTTCAAGCTGGCTTTCGCAAAAAATCGGGATTTGTTTACTGAGCTCGATCTTGCTCCTGTATTTGTGATAGATAGGCCAAACCCCGAAAACACAACAGAGGCAGAGGTTGTTCCGATTCTGAATACTAGCACAGCCGAAGATGAAGCGCCACTACTATCGCTTTCTATAATTAATGAACCACCAGTAGAGTTGGCGGAGCCCTCTAATGTACATGCAGCTCTTATTGCTCAACAACAGGCTATGAATAATCGCCAGAGTTCACCTGTCCCAGGAATTGAACAAGAAAACATCATTGTAGGTCCGGAAACTTTGACTACACCATCCAGAGGTCACAGCAATATTAGTATTTCGCCCAAACTCTCTACAAGTGCTCAACCAATTCCTCCGTTGACAAATCGACCTTCTAGTGCTCCACTTGTATTTACGCCGGAAGCAATACGACCATTACCGAAAGCTCCTCCGAGGAAAACAAACAGAGGACGGAAAACTAGGAAGTGTACAATTTACATTGATACACCAGAAAAAGAAGAGATAAGAAAGGAGCATGAAAACAGATGGAAACGGACCAAAGCTAAGCAAGTTAAGAAAATATTGGATGGAGGAAACACTAAAAGAAATACCACAAAAAGGAAGAAAACTAATATATAACAGGAATCAAGAACAGAAGAGGAGGAGTGCTAATGTCTTGTTTGTATGTCACAGTATTCAGAGAGCAGACCCGGAGAAAAATGGATACAATGCACAAATTGTAAACTGTGGGGTCACGAAGAGTGCACAGAAAGTGGTCTTAGCTATGTTTGCCATAATTATGACTCTGAATGATCCCAAAACTAAAATTGATAACTAAGTATTTTTGTTTGATTTATTACTAAACAGAATCAATAGCATTGTTAATAGAAATATTTTCTTTAAGTTTGTTCTCCAATTATTTTTCTAGTCGAAGTGCTATAAATTTAGTTCGTTTTGTTTTTACAAAAATGCTGTTGATTTATATTGTTTTTGACAAGTACGTACATTGTGTATAATTGTTAAGTAGTCATATTGTCAGAGACGACTGATTATATACATTTTAAGTTGTGCACCCTAAAAACATTGATGGCTGATTAGACATATCGTTAAGTTGTATCTTTAAACATTGATGACTGATTTATATGATTAAATGGTGCCATAATTATTCTTAAAATTAAAATAAATAATAAATAAAACATGTTATAATATTATATTTTGTATTATTTGCATGTGTTTCAACCGTCCCGAATCACTGTTTCAACCTCCTTGGGTATGGGGACGGTTGAAACAAAATAGATTTTTTTATATTTGGTCTTATACTAAAAACACCGGGTACTCAAATGGTACTGGACGATATAAGCTAAATTGTTTCAACCATACCCAGTCTACCCTAAGTGCTTTTACTTTTGCAGTTACCTTATTAACAAAACTCATACACAAAACTGGTAAATTAAATTTAACAAATGAATACACGGGGAGTGTGTCTTTTAAAAAATATCTAGTTTACTAAAATCAAAAAGTCACTTCGAGAAAAATAGCGTACGGTCTAAGTTAAGTAAGAGATATATCCCTTTAAATTGATTTAAAATTTTAACTTTAATGTCAATTAATAAAAATGCAGGTAGCATTGTTTATATGATATACTCGCAGTCTTGTTTTATTCTTACTACAAATAATGAAATCTAGTAGCGTTCCTGTCATTATAATAACCCGTAGGCTGAAAAGGTTTTTGGTCTAGAACACGTTTTTTTTTTTTTGCAAAATTTGACTTTATTACTCAATATAGTCTTCTTCAAGAGAGATACAATCAGTCCAACGCTTTTCTAACATTTCTATACGTTTCTTGTAGAAGGATTTGTCTTTGCCTTCAAAGTAGGCCTCATTTTCGGCGATAACTTCTTCATCGGAGCCAAATCTCTTTCCCGCAAGAATTCTTGAGGTCTGCTAATAGATAGTAGTCGCTGGGGGCCAAATCTGGAGAATACTGTGGATGACAAAGCAATTCAAACTTCAGTTCCTGCAATTTTGCCATCGTAACCATTGACTTGTGACACAGTGAATTGTCTTGATGAAAGAGCACTTTTTTTTTGTTCATTTGGGACTGTTTCTTTGCGATTTCTGCCTTCAAACGTACCAATAACTATTGACATTATTCCATGAGCATCCCAAAATATAGAGGCCAAAACCTTCCCAGCCGATTGTTGTGTTTTTGGTCGCTTCGAGCGGCTTTCACCGGCTGCTGTCCACTCAGCTGATTTGATTCCAGTGTGTAGTGGTGGATCCATGTTTTATCCATTGTCACATATCGCATGAAAAATCCTTTCTATTGCGCTTAAACAGGTCCAAACAGCGCTCAGAATCATCAACACGTTGTTGTTTTTGGTCCACTATGAGCAAACGCGATGCCTATTTCGAACAGAGCTTTCGCATGTCCAAATGTTCATGTAAAATATGATAAATACTTTCTTTTGATATCTTGAAGGTGTCAGCTATCTCACGCACTTTCACTTTTAATCATTCAAAACAATTTTGTGGATTTTTGATGATTTCCGGTGTAACCACCCCATTTGGGCGTCCATCAAAAACACTGTTTAATCAACACACGAAATTCGATTTTTTCCATTGTTTTGAAAATATCAAAAGTAGCGTCACTAAAACTAGTAACTTGTAAACTAATCGTCGAAATGTCAAAAAATTTTGACACGTATCGTTTGAAGGTTGGTACTTCCTTAAAATCATATGAATTTTTTGAATAGGGCGACATCTATGTGTCAGACTAAAAACTTTTCAGCCTACCTGTTAGGTGGAGAGCATAGAGAATGGGGAGGGTTGGAGAGGACAAAAAACTGTAAAGGTTTTAAAATTTAGTAAAACTTCATAGGTTTCAGTAGATAAGCCGATTTAGATGTTTTTCGATTAATGGAATGTATTTTTGAAAAAAGATTAGAACATGCGCAAGTACACATACAAAATTATTGCCATAAATTTAAAACAGAATAAAATGTCAAATTTTAATCTAAATAAACAGTTTTTGACAATTTTCTCAATAGTGGCTATAATGCATTTAGGGGATTTTCAAAATGGTGAATAATTTATTTTATAACTATATATATATATATATATATATATATATATATATATATATATATATATATATATATATATATATACACACATACAAAATTATTGCCATAAATTTAAAATAGAATAAAATGTCAAATTTTAATCTAAATAAAGAAACAGTTTTTGACAATTTTCTCAATAGTGGCTATAATGCATTTAGGGGATTTTCAAAATGGTGAATAATTTATTTTATAACTATATATATATATATATATATATATATATATATATATATATACATATATGGTATAATATATTATATATAAACTTTGTCAACGAAAATAACTTGTATGTTATAAACACATTTTCAAAAGCCAGTACATTGACGATGGATATGGGAAAGCCCAGATGGTATAACAAGAAAATCTGAAGCAGAAGAACAGAAATAATAAAACAAAACACAGACGAATATCAACAAACACTGGAAAATTATATAAAACACATAACTTGAGCTAAATACATAAATAACCAACAGACTACTCATGACTAGAACACAAATAGCATCCTCGAAAAAAAGAAAAAACAAAAAAATTAAGTAAAGAGACCAAAAAATCTAATAAAACAGAGAAGACTATTAAAAAATGATTGTACAAATGGCAGATTAAAATTGGGAGAAGTAGATAAAAAAAATAAAGAAAAAGATCAGAGAAGAGGTCAGATAGTACAGAAACTCGAAAATAGAGGAAACTCTAAAAGGAGAGAAAAAGTTTGAAACACCTAAACAAGCAAATGAAGTGAAGGGAGACATCAATTCATAAACTTATAATTAACGATAAACAAAGATCTACAGAAAATTATTATCAAGTACTATATAATACGAAAATATCACCACCGCCCAGGAAAGCAGGAAATAGAGTGATAGTAAGAAATGTGGGATCTGAAGAAATTCCCGATGTAACAATGGATGAAATAATGAACGCCATACAACATATGCACAACAACAAAAAATCAGGAGACGATGAAATAACTATAGAAATGATAAGGTAGGAAGGGGCATCGATAATATAATATCTTTAAGCTCTATTTAATAGGTGCCTTACACCTTGACTGCGCTTATTTTTAAAAAAGGGAAGAAATTAAAATTGGAAACTTGCAGACCCATCAACCTGTTGTCGGTAATATACAAAATCCTCACTAGAATCATAACATATAGATTAACTAACAAATTAGACAATTATCAACCATGTGAATAAGCTGGATTTAGACGGGGATACAGCACTTTGGACCATCTTCAAACAATTAGATTTCTAGTGGAAAAAGCAAGTAAATACAAGGTCACCTAGTGGACAGCAATGATTGACTACGAAAAAGCATTTGATTCGGTAGAGATATGGCGCCTTAAGTAATAGCAGAGTCGATGAAAGATACATAACTCTTCTTGAATACATATACAAAAAAGCCACTTTACAAATAATGCTTGAAGAAAAAAACAAATAAAATCAAAATTAAAAGAGGAATTAGACAAGACGACTCGATATTCCCAAAGCTGTTCATGTTGACTCTAAAAGTCATGTTCAATTGTTAAATCGGGAAAATAAAGGAGTACTAATGGACGGTGAACGATTAAATACTTAAGGTTCGCAGATGATATCACTCTGATCGCCAACAGAAAAAAAGAAATACAAGAAATGCTGATCGAAATAAATAACAAGTCTCGAGAAATAGGCCTAAAAATAAGCTTCACCAAAACCAAATATTTGAACAACGAAAGTGAAAATAACAGTCAATAATTATTAATAGAAGGCGAAAGAATAGGACAGGTACAAACATTCATATATTTAGGATAAAAAAATCGAAATATGAAAAAATAATTTAAAGGCTGACTTGGATAAAAGAGTCTCGTTAGCTTGGTCTGCAATCGGAAGGTTACAATCCACACTTAAATTAGACATTCCAAATACAATAAAAATCGGTATTAATATATGGCATTGAAACGTGGGCTTTAAATTAAAGTATAATAAATAAACTCCAGGTAACCCAAAGAGCAATGGAGAGCAGAAAGCTAAATATTAGGCTCCGATCGTATTCCTAACAACGAGATACGAGGAAAAAAAAGTGGCAGATGTATTACATCGAATATGTTTATTAAGTGGAATTGGGCGGGGCATATTGCAAGGATGAATGATAACAGATGGACACGCCAAATGGAGGCCTAGAGAACATAAGATGCAGAGGTAGACCACAGACAAGCTGGACGGACCACATAAAATGATTAGCTGGACGCGATTGGATGCAAAAAGCAAATAACAGAGCCTATTGGAGACAACTTGGGCAGGCTTATATCCGACTGTGGATGGAATAAGCTAATCATGATGATGATGAATATACATTATATATATATATATATATATATATATATATATATATATATATATATGTATATATATATATATATATATATATATATATATATATATATATATATATATATATATATATATATATATATGTATATATATATATATATATATATATATATATATATATATATATATATATATATATATACATGTATATATATATATATATATATATATATATATATATATATATATATATATATATATACATATATATATATATATATATATATATATATATATATATATATATATATATATATATATATATATATGTATAGATGCGTGTAAATATGTATATGTTCAAAATATTGACATTCAATAAACTGTTTAGTTTTACCTTAATATTCTACAAATTACATACATTAATCCTGTATAATGAATATCAGAGTGTCTAAAAATCTAACTACTTAGAAATTATGGTAGTAATATAAAAATTAGTTTGCTTAACGCAATTTTCATTTTTGAGTGTAGTACGAATGTACTTTGAATAATAAAATGACAGTCATTATAATAATGATAAAATGTAATTATGAAGTTAAATAGGCTATAAAGCCGTAAAGTGACTAATAAGAAATATCTTAAATCTGAAATATACATAGCAGATAAAACGGTGAAATATCTACGTATACTAAAATTCAATGGTTTTTATAGAGACTAACGCACACATGATTTAGGAATCATGTGTTTCCATAGCAACTATTTTAATTATTATCTATAAAAAATAATGTTAAAGCGTAAGACAAGCTAGAAAGATGTAAAAATTTCAATCCCTACTAGTGTTTTTTCGTTATAATGAAAGAAAAATAGGACACTGTAAATAGGTCCTGTTATTGTAGAAAATATTTGAAAAAAATCTGTTTAGCAAAATTTTTTTTGTTACATGTTTTTAATCATACAAACTGGTCTACAAGATTCAAATGTTACACAGATCATTTTTACATAATGGACAGCATTTAAGTTTTAGTTTTCACCATGTTAGAGGTTGGTTGTTCTATAGTAAACTTTTCTAAAAGTACTCTTTAAATTATAGTTTTAATTCAAAGTTTACACTAGGATGGATATATATATATATATATATATATATATATATATATATATATATATATATATATATATATATATATATATATATATATATATATATATACATATATATATATATATATATATATATATATATATATATATATATATATATATATATATATATATATATATACGAGGCTGGTTTGAAAAGTCCGTGCAAAGTCCGAGAGATGGCACCACCGGCGCGTATCGAGGTCATGTTTAGTTAGTAGCATCTCTTGAATGAACGCACACCAAGTTTCAGCCATATTGGTCTATTTCTTTGTGTTTGGCATTCGTGTGAATCAAGGAAGTCGAGTGATTTTCAAGAAATGGACGAAAAAGAATTTCGTGTGGTGATTTAAACATTACTTTATGAAAGGCAAAACGCCTCAGGAGACTAAAGAGAAGCTTGATAAACATTATGGTGACTCTGCACCTTCGATTAGAACAGTTTATAAGTGGTTTCAAAATTTTCGGACTGGCCATATGGGCACAAGTGACGCAGAACGTTCTGGACGGCCTGTGGAGGTTACGATTCCAGAAATCATTGATCAAATCCATGATATGGTGATGGATGACAGAAGAGTTAAGGTGCGTGAGATTGCTAGTGCTGTGGGCATCTCGACTGAACGGGAACATTTGGACATGAGAAAGCTATCCGCAAGATGGGTGCCGCGATTGCTCACGCTTGACCAAAAACGGAATCGTGTGAAGTGTTGCAAGGATGGTTTGCAGCTGTTCCAGAAGAATTCGTCGTTTCGTCACTGTGGATGAAACATGGATACATTACTATACTCCTCAGACCAAACAACAATCTAAACAATGGGTTACAAAGGAGGAATCTGTACCAAAAAGGCGAAGACCGTTCCTTCGGCCGGAAAGGTTATGGCGACTGTCTTTTGGAATTCGCAAGGGATAATCCTCATCGACTATCTGGAAAAGGGTAAAAAACTATTACAGGTGAATATTATTCATCGTTATTGGACCGTTTGAAAACCGAGCTGCAAGAAAAATGCCCGCGATTGGCCCACAAGAAAGTCCTTTTCCATCACGACAACGGACCAGCACACACCTCTGCAGTTGTGGTCGCAAAATTAATGGAAATAGGATTCCAACTCGTTTCACATCCCCCCTATTCTCCAGACTTGGCTCCCTCGGACTACTATTTGTTCCCCAATTTGAAGAAATGGCTGGCGGGACAAAGATTTTATTCAAACGAGGAGGTGATTGCAGACACTAATGGATATTTTGCAGACTTGGACAAATCCTATTATTCGGAAGGGATCAACAAACTAGAACATCGTTGGACGAAGTGTATAAGCCTAAAAGGAGACTATGTCGAAAAATAAAAAAGGTTTACCCCAAACACATAAGTAGTTTTTATTTTTGCACGGACTTTTCAAACCAGCCTCGTATATATATATATATATATATATATATATATATATATATATATATATATATATATATATATATATATATGTATTTAACATTTAAACGGAGTATACAATGTAAGTAGTGTAAAAGTGAACAAGAGATTATTCTACAAAGACTAACAAATATCACTAAAAGCTACGGATTGGAAGTAAACAACAATAAAACAAAAATGATGATCATTAGCTGAATGAACGATAATCAACCTCAAAACCTACTAGGGTATGAAATCGTAGATTTCTATCAATACCTTGGGGTTCTAATTTCCAATACTGGACAGTGCGACTCAGAAATATCTAAGAGATTCTCAGTTGCTCGCTTTGCAATCACAAAATTTATCAAAATATGGGAAGACTGTAGTATCTAGCGGTTGACTAAGTTAAGACTGGCAAGAACGCTCATATTTCCTATTGCTATATATACATCCGAAGCATAAACAATAAAGAAAGCGGAGAAAAATAGAATTGCTGCATTTGAGATGTGGGTGTATCGTCGAGTTCTCAGGATATCGTATGGGGAACATCGAACTAATCAGTCTATTTTGCAAGAACTAAAAATCACTAAAAGACTGAACTCACTTATAGACCAGGTATACTTAAGGTATTTCGGCCACCGTAGCAGAAGACGAGCTGGAATCACTGGTCATATAGAGAAAGGTTGCAGGCAAGCGCTGCGGGTCAGATCACCTTCACGTTGGGTGAATCAGGGTGAAACAGTTAACTAGGAAATCATTCCATGAAACTTCAAAGGCAGATGATAGTTTAATCCATCCATTGAGCACAGAGTCACCATACCCTCTCGAAGATGGATATATATATATATATATATATATATATATATATATATATATATATATATATATATATATATATATACATATATATATATATATATATATATATATATATATATATATATATATATATATATATATATATACATATATATATATATATATATATATATATATATATATATATATATATATATATACATATACATATATATATATATATATATATATATATATATATATATATATATATATATATATATATATATACACATATATATATATATATATATATATATATATATATATATATATATATATATATATATATATATACACATATATATATATATATATATATATATATATATATATATATATATATATATATATATATATATATATATATATATATATACCACAGGGCTCTATTCTGGGACCATTACTTTTTATGATATATACCATGGATTTGATTCAATCAGTTAATGACAATTGCTTAATCCATCAGTTTGCTGATGATACACTGGTGTATGCCAGTTAAAATAGGAATAATGCTGAGTAAGTGTTCCATCGCTTGAATTCTACACTCAAGAATATTCAGTCATATTCGGAGAGGCAGAGTCTTAAGTTGAATCCATCTAAATCAGTGGCAATTAATTTTTGTAATGCTGGGCTGGCTGGGCGGGACTTGACTTGGGTGTTGTTCTGGATGGTGTTCCTGTCCAACTGAGGGAAACTGTAAAAAGTCTTGGGCTTGTGATTGACAAGGACCTGCGCTTTAGAGGTCCTGTCAAGCTTATAATGCAGAGGGTATACACAGCTTTAAGGAGCTTATATCGGAATAGAACTATTTTGACCAGAGACGTAAGGAAGAGGCTCTGCGAAGCATTAGTCTTCAGTCATGTTAATTATGCGGATGTGGTTTTTGGGCCATGTCTCGATGTTCGTTCCAGTTCCAGAATACAAAAGATTTAGAACTCTTGTGTTAGGTTTATTTGTGGATTGCGGAAGAGAGATCATGTTTCTCCTCAACTGGTGGGGCTGGGCTGGCTCAATATATTTAGCAGGCGAAACTGGTACATGGCGGTGTTTGTTCATAGAGTCTTGGCAACGGGTTGTCCTCTCTATCTTAGACAGAAATTGAGGCATCGGGTAGATGTGCACGGTTTAAATACTAGAAATATTCACCTTTTAGAAAAACCAAAACACAGAAAGGCGATCTTTGAAAGATGTTTCAGCTGTGCTGCAGTGAGTGTTTACAATTCGGTACCGCACGCTATTCAAAGCAGCTCAGTTAATGACTTCAAACTAATTTATAAGAAACTTCTCCTTGGGGATGCAGCTTGAATTTTATTTTTATTCTTATTTCTATTAGTCCTATCTTTTGGCGATGCATTGCCGTTGTCTTCTCCTTCACTTCTGGACATTACGTTATGTTTGCTGTTTTGCTGATTGATTATTGTATGTTGTGTTTTCTTCTTTTTTCCTTTCAGTACTATGTTATCTTGTATTTTTATTTTATATTATTATTATTATTTTTTTCTTTTCTCTGTAATGATGTAATGCTAGTGTATGTATTTTTATTTAGTATTTAGGCATTACTTGAATGTTGCATTATTGAATTTGTATTTTTATATTTGTTTTTTTATTTTTTGTATCTTGTATACTTAGCTACTGGCTCGGTTGAGATGAGCAGTTCTTAACTGGACTTCACCAAGTTAAAAATAAAGACCTTTTATTATTATTATTATGTATATATATATATATATATATATATATATATACATATATACATATATATATATATATATATATATATATATATATATATATATATATATATATAAAGGGTGTTTTTTATAGAGGTATAGAACTTTGAAATGGAATAAAACAAAGATGAATTTTTTAAATTAACATGAAATTTACTTTATTCGAAAGATAATCTTCTGGCATTATAATTTAAATATGACTTCTGGCATATGACCGCCACGGCTGGCTCGGACGTAGTCTAATCTGGAGGTCCAATTTTCGATAACTTTTTCCAACATTTGTGGCCGTATATCGGCAATAACGCGGCGAATGTTGTCCTCCAAGTGGTCAATCGTTTCGGGCTTATCGGCGTAGACTAGCGACTTCACATATCCCCACAGAAAATAGTCTAGCGGCGTTAAATCGCACGATCTTGGAGGCCAATTCACGGGTCCGAAACGTGAAACTATGCGGTTACCAAACGTTTCCTTTAATAAATCAATTGTGGCACGAGCTGTGTGACATGTTGCGCCGTCTTGTTGAAACCACAGCTCCTGCACATCATGGTTGTTCAATTGATGAACGAAAAAGTCAGTAATCATGGCTCTATAGCGGTCACCATTGACTGTAACGTTCTGACCAGCATCGTTTTTAAAGAAGTACGGACCAATGATTCCACCAGCCCATAAAGCACACCAAACAGTCAGTTTTTCTGGATGTAACGGTGTCTCAACATACACTTGAGGATTATCATCACTCCAAATACGGCAGTTTTGTTTATCGACGTATCCATTCAAACAAAAGTGAGCTTCATCGCTAAACAAAATTCGCTTATGAAAATCGGGATCAACGGCAATCTTGTTTTGGGCCCATTCACCGAATCTACGCCTTGCTAGGTGATCGTGTGGCTTCAATTGTTGCACGAGTTGGATTTTGTAAGCACGCAAACCAAGATCTTTTCCGCAAAATCTTCCATAAAGTGGATGGACACATATCCAATTCCTGTGCACGATGGCGGATAGACTGATTCGGGTCTTCCTCTACGCTACGCTCTACAGCAGCAATGACTTCTTCTGTACGCACTGTACGACGTCTCTGTGGATGCGTATTATCATTTAGAGTAAACGTGGTGCGAAAACGTTCCATAGTAAATCGAATTAATTGCTCTGATGGACGATTATGTTGACCGTAAAATGGACGTAGTGCGCGATATTATTTCGAACAGAACCATGATTTCCAAAATAAATTTGCACAATTTGGAAGCGTTGTTCAGGCGTCAGTCTATTCATGTTGAAATAAATCACTTGACAGCTGACAAAATGGCCGCCAGTTAAAAAAATGTTGCCAACTTAAAGTTTTATACCTCTATAAAAAACACCCTTTATATATATATATATATATATATATATATATATATATATATATATATATATATATATACACACACATATATATATATTATATATATATATATATATATATATATATATATATATATATATATATGTATATATATATATATATATATATATATATATATATATATATATATATATATATATATATATATATATATATATATATATATATATATATATATATATATATATATATATATATATATATATATATATATATATATATATATATATATATATATATATATATATATATATATATATATATATATATATATATATATATATATATATATATATATATATATATATATATATATATATATATATATATATATATATATATATATATATATATATATATATATATATATATATATATATATATATATAGATACATAATAATAATAAAAGGTCTTTATTTTTAAGTTGGTGAAGTCCAGTTAAGAACTGCTCATCTCAACCGAGCCAGTAGCTAAGTATACAAGATATGTTTTATTTTGAGGATAAAATAATTGTGTTTATCACTCGTGCACATTCATTTTCACACTCCTCATGTATTACATACACTTACTGTTTCCTATTATTTTACTATCAGTAATTAATTGCTGTTTATGAAAATTTTCTGGCCATTATATACGTAAATATAAAGCTGTACGTGTGTTATCCAATAAATCGTATTTTTATCGTTTTATTCATGAGTGATTGGTAATTCCATAATTTAGTTAAGTTCTGATACATATATGAAGTGTAACAAAATAAATTAAATACTTTCAGATCCTCTCATTCATCCTGATGGCAGGAGAAGAAACTTCGACAAATGGTATCACAGGTTCATCTAATACCTTGTCCTGGACGACCTCCACGTAAGTACAAAAAACACTTCAGGAAAAACTTTTAAATGTCGTACAAACCAATTTCATTTTGATTTGATAATTGTAATGATTTACGTTTATTCAAAATGTCTAAGCTGGAATATAACAATTTTTAAAACTTTATGTTGGACATGCCATATTATAATCTATTCTATTACCTGTTTTTTGCCGTAAAAAGGAATTTTTGCATAAAAAGTCAGCTCAGGAACACAACCACGATCTTATGGAATTTGGTGCCCGATAAATTTTCCTTAAATTTCTTCTTTAGAATATAAACGTTCTATTTTATTGCTTGAAACATTTGAAATTCGACTATAAAATCCATGCGGAAATAAATAATATTTTTTAAATTATTTAGGATACTTTACCGTCAGCCGTTTGAACTAAAATAATAGCAGAATGTCCATGAGTTAAGCTACCATACCTTGTAGTAGACTCTCCAGACGGTTTAGAGCACGACTGTAAACGTAACGTTAATAAGAACTATTTGCCAACACATAAAAGTATAAAGGGACAGTTAGGAATGCAGTCTTCACCCACCGTTTTAAAAGTATATTTCAGCAAAGTATTAAAACAATATAGGGAAAAATCTCCGAATAGAACTACATTTTGTCAGTGATCAAATAGTAATTTCCCAATGCATGCAGGCTATTGAACAATAGTCAATTAACTCATAAAAGAAAGTGGTAAATGACGATAAATAATTATAAATATACATAAAATTATATGTGTGTAGGAGTAGAAGAAGAAGAACTAGAATTGAATAAAGGAAAATATATCAATATGTTCATAAGAGTAGGAAAATATTTGTCGCTTTGAATTCACTACTTTGGTCAACAACTTAGTAAAAAAAAAAGTTAAAATATCTGTGCAACTTTATCTTTGCACCAATAGTAGTTATGGCAAACCTCTCAGCTAAATAAAAGTATGTAAAAAAACTAAATGCGCTGGGTATGGACTTCTGGCAATGACCGGCAGAAATATAGTATCTGATCTACATCACTTTGGTACGAAAGAATTAGAGAAATAATAAATGTAGAAGCTGCAGTTGAGTAAAAATAACCATGTCTGGATACTCAAGTGCAGTGCGAACGAATATCCAAGCAAATACTAGCAATTAGCTCGACCCTGACATAAGGAAGAAAAAGAGCAGACCACGAGCCGGGAAATCCATTAATAAATAGATAATTTAATACATAAATTAGAATTCAGAACTAGGTATAAAAAATATTTAAAATAACCGGTCAAGTGCAAGTTGAACTTGCGCAATTACCGTTCCGTACGTTGATTGCTTTTAAAATAAAAAATGTAACGGAAGTATAAAATAATCAGTGACTTCACAAAACACACCCAAATGAGTTTTCAACAAAGTTTATTTCCAATCATTACTGAAAATTGATGACTTTGAATTTCGTTTTTTTTTATATACCAGATAAATTATTCAAGATAATTTTCGTTCAATCTACACCCCGTGGAGAATATTCCAGAATTTTTTCGAAATTTTTTGATAAGTACTTTTCGAGATAAGGCGGGTGGACAGCGATTTTTCGCGATTTTTTAATATAATACAAAGAAATTGCGCGTAAGTATTACATTATATATATATATATATATATATATATATATATATATATATATATATATATATATATTACTCGTGTTTTCACAAGCTTTCATTTGACACCACATTCGATTACCTAGTAAAAAATTTTTTTTTTTACTTCCGATTTCACCCCCCAAAACTAACCCCTTAAGTCAAAATTTAACTTTTAAAACTACATGGCTCTGATGAGGACCATCAATTCCTATATTATTACCAAATTTCAACTTTCTATGACAAATAGTTTCGGAGAAAATCGGGTGAGACAGACAGACAGACGGACAGACAGACACCGAAGTCATCTTGTAAGTGTTCCGTACGGAACACTAAAAATGTGTGTATTATACTTATGTAATTAAAATGTAGATTATCTCGCAATTATGTTAAAGGACCCTAGTTATTTTTTAAAACTACGTAAATAGCCGTTAAAAATATAAGAGTCATCGGAGATTATATTAAAACTGAACTACGTGAAGTAATTATAGATTTTAACATCATATTCGTTCTAGTCCTCTGTTGAGTCTACCAACAAAAAAATTAGAACAACTGAAGTAAAAACATCACAGGCATGTAATCCCTTCTTTTTTTGAGCGCTTAAATTGAAACCCATTTAACAACTTATATTCTAAATCACGATATGGATAACATCCATTAATCTGAAATACCAAGAATTTTAACAAGCGTTTAGTAACACAGGCCAACAAAAAAATATTTGTAAAAACTTTTTAAACCAATACATCTAGTTGTTATGTATTTTTAGATGCTGAAACCTCATCCGGTATCAGTTTTTTTTTTTTGTATCACGCACAGTTCTCTCACAATATCACATCGATTAAATTTCAAAATACATAAAAAATAAAAACTTAAACCGTACTTTTATTTGATTAGGCTACGAATGTTTTGGGGTTCTTTTTTTTTGTATTTCCTTCACCTTTTCTCTATGAAGTTTCTTGTATAGTTTTTTCTCCGATGTGATGCATTTTGTTGTTCTCTATGAAGTGACTAACATTAATCACCCATCATGTTGATATTCCACCGTGAGTGGTACCGTTTCTCGATCTCCTTTATGTCCTGATGGAACCGATCCTCCTGCTTTTCACTTACATCGCCTAAGTTTTTAGGAAAAAAGTCAAGATGGTTGTGCACGAAGTGGACTTTAAGGCTCATCAGACAACCCAGATTTTTGAACTTGTCTATCATATTAGCTATGACAAGTTTATAGTTAGGGTCTTTCACATTTCCCAAAAAGGTAGTCATAACTTCTTTAAATGATATCCAAGCCTCCTTTTCCTTTGTAACCATCCTTGCTTCAAAGTTGGAATCGAACATCATTTTACGAATATCAGGCCCAACGAATACCCCTTCTTTCAGTTTGGCTTCTGATAAATGAGGAAATCTTTTACACAAATATTTCAAATATCTTTAGGCGAGGCTTTCACAAATTGTTTCATTAAGCCTTTTTTGATATGTAGTTGTGGTAGAAGAATCTTTTTTGGGTCTATGCTAAAGTTTTATGTGAAATGTTCTTCTTGCCAGGTGTTAAAGTTCTTCTTACGGGCCATTTTTTCTTACCAATGTTGATCCCTTGCTCTGCTGTCCCACTCATATATAAAACATGGAAACTTTGTAAATCCTTTTTGTTGACCAAGGATCATGGAGATAACTTTTAAATCTCCACATAGCATCCAATCGTGAACTGGATAGTTAATTTTTGTAAAATCATGTTAAGATTTTCGTAAGTTTCCTTCATATGGACTGAATGAGCAAGAGGCAATGAAGCATAAGTATTTCTATTGTGTAACAGAACACCTTTTAAACTAGTTTTGGATGAGTCTATAAAAAGCCTCCAATCTTCCTTCTTTTACTCAATGTCAAATTCGTTTATTAGACTACCAATATCATGGTAGTAAACCAAATCCTCTTCCTGCTTGAAAAACTGAGCAAACTGTTGATCTCTTGTTCTGTATTGGTAAGTAGATGTTCCAGATTCCAATAAATATTTGTCTTTCAGCCTAGAATCAAGCAATTCTGCTTTTTCCTTAGTCAAATCCAAATTTCTCACTAAATCATTTAACTCAGCTTGTGTAAACAACTGTGGTTTTAAATTTTCTAGAAAACATTGAAACTAATCATCATCCGGTCGACTTTCATTAAATTCGAGACTGGACTGTAAAACGTCATCAATAGACTGAGGTGGCTCAGGAACAGGAAGTACCGGTCCATGTCCTACCGGCAGATTAGCTGAAGTAAAGTTAGGATAGACAATTACTTTGCTCTCTTCATACTATAGGTACTGCAAATCTAAAAGCTTTCTTTTCTTTCGTATACCAATTCCTAAGATCCTCGACACAAACATAACATACTTTGTGAGGGGCCCAACATTTTTCTTGATTACCGAATGATCACCAAAATATACAAAGTATACTTTTTTTTACAAAGTTAGTAATGTTTCTTTGATGTTTTTTCAACTACAAACTCACCACTTATACAACAAAAAGTGTTGGGAGAGTTTTTACAACCCCGATTAGCCATACTTTGAGGGTGAATTAAAGCACATGGGTTAAACACTGCAGTGCGAGGTTATATTAACTGGAAGAAAACAAACAGCTGTGACATTTATCGGACCTGCAAACCTAATAACATCTGATTTTACTGCCAACCTTATAAAATTCTGATTTTATTGCCAATCTAATAATATTTGAATGATAAAAAATAAACTTTTCCCATTTTGAATATTAAAATGTGAAAAATTGGTGGGTGATACGACCTTTTTATTATTATTTTCGGACTCCACACCAAAAAACATAGGAATCAGGTAAAATTATTAAAAAAGTTTTTTCATCGTTGGCCTGTGTAATCTTTCAAAAGTGTTTGTACAGCAGATATGTTGTAAATACCCAATCAAAAAATCACATTCAAATATTTGGAAATCCAGAGTTCTAAATATGTTGTTTTTACAACTCTGGAATGAATTAAATTTCTACGGTTGCGTACAATCAAGCTAAGTGTCCAACCTACTTGCAAAATATTTTCGTTAATGTGTTTCCCAAACCCAGTTTTGAATTAAAAGTAATATCTAAATCCCTTATTGCCCTAGTAAATGCTTAGAACTTTGCATTAAGCTACACAAAGGTTATATCAATAATAAAAAACAATATTTAGTAATCAGCTTCTTACCATAGCCCTTAATTTTCAAGGAAATATCTCAAATATTACACATAATAACCGGTCAAGTGCAAGTTGAACTTGCGCAATTAGTGTTCCGTGCGTTGATTGCTTTTAAAATAAAAAATTTTGTAACGGAGGTATAAAATGGTCAGTGACTTCACAAAACACACCCAAAATGAGTTTTCAACAAAGTTTGTTTCCAGTCTTTACTGAAAATTGATGACCTTGAAATTTTTTTTTACATACCGGATAAATCATTAAAGGTAATGCACTCGTGATAATTTTCGTTCAATCTACACCCCGTGGAGAATATTCCAGAATTATTTCAAAACTTTTTGATAAGTGCTTTTCAAGCAAAGGCGGGTGGACAGCGATTTTTCGCAATTTTTTAAAAATAATACAAAGAAAAGTGCGCGCAAGTATTACATTATATTTATATTTTTTACTCGTGTTTTAACAACCTTTCATTTGACACCACACTCGATTACTTAGTAAAAAAAGTTTTTTTTCACTTCCGATTTCACCCCCCAAAACTAACCCCTTAAGTCAAAATTTAAATTTCAAAACTACATGGCTCTGATGAGGCCATCAATTCTTATATTATTACCAAATTTCAATCTTCTATGACAAATAGTTTCGGAGAAAATCGGATGTGACAGACAGACAGACACCGAAGTAATCTTATAAGTGTTCCGTATGGAACACTAAAAATGATATGGTATTTGCAAACTAGGACTATTCATATTTACTCCCCATCATTTCCCAAATATATCAGTATTTTACTTATTTGTAGAGATATTCTCGTTAAGAATGACCAAATCAAGGTGTCATTAGACAAGGAAGAAGTATACAATCCATATAAGAATAGAGAGCTTGCTCATCCAAACGGGTAAGTTTTCATTATGAAAGAATGAAAAATTAGTCATAGTTTAGTAATTTGAAATAAGATTTTTTTTTCGAATTATATACGAGTTAACTATCTCATCAGCTGGTACTGAGATAATACTGAAACCATTTTGGAAAGGAATGTTTAAATTAGTGGTGGCGTTTAGGTTACTAGGAACATATTACAGAATTAAGTGTCAAAATTAAAATTAGAAATTAATTGCTAATTGTCATATATTTTTTTTTAACTGCTTACAAAAATACAATTTTTACACACTACTATCATTAAAATTCTTAAAATAATTAAAAGAGCAATACAATGTTATTATTATGTTACTCATAAACAATTATACTACTTGGCATTATCAAGTAAATTGGTACAATGCACATAAAAGTATGTTCCTTGTAATACGTCAAAATCAATTAGAATTTGAGTTAATACTTTTTGGATAAAATTAAATTTGAGTTGAAAATCTGTCCAGTGTTTTCTACTTGTCCTTGCCACACTTTGATGATTGATTGGTTGATGTTTATTATGGATCATTGGTTTGGCGGGAAACGATATTATGAATGCCAACCTTTAGTATCTTTATTCTTTTTGTGTCTAATAACTATAATATATTAATAATATATGTTCACCAAGCACTATCCAAAACATAGAGACTCATAGAAAACATAGAGCCCTACTACAAATACACACTAACATCCATATTTGAAAATAAAGATTACAAGGTCAACTGGGATATCAGTACTCATACAGACAAAACTGTCTCCGCCAATTGACCCGATATTACTTTTCAGTGCAAAAAAGAAAATGTCGCCTATCTAATTGACATAGCTGTCGCTAACGACACAAACATCCAAACGAAATATACAGAAAAAATTTTCAAATATACAGACCTTGCAACAGAAATAAAAAGGCTATGGACACAAAAAAGTCATCATTGCCCCCCTCCTCATATCAGCCATAGGCTTTATACCAACAAAATTCACACCACACTTAACACTTAATACTCAATGGTAATAGCGTTTGTGCTGACTTGGCTTGGGACCGTCAGCCAAACATGGAACCACATTGAAGAACCAAAGGAAACAATAATAATTCTATTTAAAAATTATATTTTATTTCAATATTAAATATGGTAATATTTAGTTTGTACTTTCCTTGCTAAAGGATGTATTATATCAGTCAAAAAATCACTCCCGGACATTTTTACATGTCTTCACATTTCAGAGTCGGTAGACAACAAAAAATAGAGTTTCTATTTTTCGTCATTTGTGTGTAAGTCTATTGGCACTATGACCTTCGAACGAAATGAGACATTAATTTCTTCAAATTTGCTACACATATACTGATTATAGAAGAACAAGAATCTAAAGTTTTTGCGTAATACACTTCTTGGGACGGAGTTTATAAATTTTATATAAATATAATGTTTGTTTTATAGTTATTTTTTGTTGGTGTCTAGAAATGAGCCAAGATTAGCTAGAAATAGGTGGTAACTACTAAAACTAAAGAATATATTGAGATTGTTTTATTTATTCTACACATTATTCCATTTGCGTTACATTTCGCTTAATTATTAAAACAGTATCTCTATTTAGCTTTTTTTTTTAGCTTCCTAGGTGCTTTTCTTCATATTGTCAAAACTGCTCTTGGCACAGGAATACTGGCAATACCAAGAGCGTTCAAAAATTCAGGTTTATTGGTAGGATTTATTGGAGCAATTTTGGTAGGAACGATATGTACACATGCAATTGACATATTGGTAAGAATTTAAATAATTTGACAATTAAACCATTGGAAGATTTAAGCAACTTTTTTAATAATTTTAACATTTTTTAAATAAATAATTTTTTATTCTTGAATCGTAACGTCCGAAATATTTAGGAATAAAGTAAACATTTTTACCCTTTTCCAGATAGTCGATGAGGATTATCCCTTGCGAATCCCAAAAGACAGTCGCCATAACCTTTCCGGCCGAAGGAACGGTCTTCGCCTTTTTTGGTGCAGATTCCCCCTTGGTAACCCATTGTTTAGATTGTTGTTTGGTCTCAGGAGTATAGTAATGTATCCACGTTTCATCCACAGTGACGAAACGACGCTTAAAGTCCTCCGGATTCTTCTGGAACAGCTGCAAACCATCCTTGCAACACTTCACACGATTCCGTTTTTGGTCAAGCGTGAGCAATCGCGGCACCCATCTTGCGGATAGCTTTCTCATGTCCAAATGTTTATGCAAAATATTATGTACCCGTTCAGTCGAGATGCCCACAGCACTAGCAATCTCACGCACCTTAACTCTTCTGTCATCCATCACCATATCATGGATTTGATCAATGATTTCTGGAGTCGTAATCCCACAGGCCGTCCAGAACGTTTAGCGTCACTTGTGCCATATGGCCAGTCCGAAAATTTTGAAACCACTTATAAACTGTTCTAATCAAAGGTGCAGAGTCACCATAATGTTTATCAAGCTTCTCTTTAGTCTCCTGAGGCGCTTTGCCTTTCATAAAGTAATGTTTAATCACCACACGAAATTCTTTTTCGTCCATTTCTTGAAAATCACTCGACTTCCTTGATTCACACTAATGCCAAACACAAAGAAATAGACCAATATGGCTGAAACTTGTATGCATTCATTCTAGAGATGTTACTTACTAAACATGACCTCGATACGCGCCGGTGGTGCCATCTCTCGGACTTTGCACGGACTTATCAAACCAGCCTCGTATATGGACATAAGAATTTTTAATAATTTTTGACTTCTTCAAATGAATTTGTGGCAACAATTAGTTATGGCAGTATTGCTCTCTCATAAACTACTGAAACAATAATTTTAATAGCAGCAACACAATATATCTGTAACGCAGACGTAATTGATTGTAACTCCATTTCGAATAACTTATTATTAACAACATGAGAAAACATGTTAAATTAATTAAATTTCCAATTTAATGGTAGTTTTAACGAAACTTTATTACCAAAATCTTTTATTGTACAGAGTAAAATATGTAACATAAATTTTCTCTTTAATTTTGGTGGTTAGATTTTGTAACATCTAGATATTTGGCAACACATTTGAACACATCAAAACAATAAATCTGTCCCGAAAAGTAGATCATCAAGCGTGTATAACTTCTTATAATCCTTAGGACAATTGAAACATTCCCGAAAACTCTATGTATTTCGCATTTTCCAGTAGATCATGGTTGGGGCGTATCAACTGACTTTTTTTTCTATAAAAAAAAAGTACTCACAATTAATATTAGTCGACATTAAATTCAAAAGGCTTATACCAGTTCCACCTATTGCCAATTGCGCGCATATGAAATTTTAATGTGTAATAATTAAGTTTTAATTTTTTAGTTCAACCCTTCGAATACATATTTTTTAGTCTAGTTTCCTAAAGCTAACCTTAAACGGTAGATTTAGAAAACCCACTAACCCAAAATGTTGATACATTTGTGTGATATTTATTAATATAATTATCACACAGAAACAATGTGCAGATCAGAAGCCATCGTATTTTACCACAATGCAAGATTAAAGTCACTCCAAAAATTTTTCATTCTGTATTAGAAGAAAAGGAAGGCCGATTTTAAGTTCTGCCTAGAGTTCTGAAAAACAATTATTGTAATTAATAATTCTCCAACTATAAGGTTACATTTTTATATGATATGTATAATATTTCATAGAAAGATAGAATGGAAAAGATAATAATGCAAATAACAATGTGACGTCATTGTTAATGTTCTCTTCGTGGAAGGTGGTTACAGCTATGTCCTGGAGCTTTAATTAGTACTTGTGTTTTTGTGCTAAATGATACTGCTGACAGGCATTTAATAGTTCTAGTTCTAGAACTTAAAATACAAAATATACGAGGAATATCTTACGGAAATTGAAACCTGGATATTTCCGCTTGTTCTCGGAACCTCACGTGCCACCGAATGCTACCTGCATGACAAGTATGTATCGAATTACTTATAAAGAAAGGAAACGTTTCTGATAAACTTCAAGAATACTTACAGATTACTTATGAGGGGTCTGGATCATTGTATGCTATTGTTGAATGATGGACTGATGAATAAATTAAAGATGATGAACATCCTAGTCCTAGTCACACAACAGTGTGTGTGAAGAAAATGTTACAAGCATACAGTAATTAGTGACCTAAAATCATAAAACGCGTATAAAGTAGATAGAAGATAAAGTAAAAAGCAATAAAGAACAATTTTACAGTTAAAGTAAATGTCTGGTGAATACCCAAGATATTGGCACCGCTTGACCGCAATGGTAGTGTGAAATGTTATAATTCTATTATAACTTCTGATAAAACTTGGATCTACCAGTATTGAAACAAGAATCAATTCAGTAGACACACAGTGGAGATAAGTCACCTAGTAAATTCAAGAGTCAACGAATGTTTTCAAAGCTTACCACCACGATTTTCTAGGAAGCACAATTCATATTGACTTTGTTTCAAAGAATACTACAATCAAAAATAATAAATTTTATACGAAACATTGGAAACACAATTTTTAACTGTATAATGAACTAAAATATAGAAGGTATAAATGTAATTTTAATATTTCTTGGTTTTACCAGGTAGAGAATAAAACCTGTTTTAAATATCGCCGTAAACTGAAATCACAGCAAAAATTCGTGACGTTTCCCATATTGAGGTAATTCGATGGTTAAGCGGATGCCATAATACTTAGTATGGTCAATTTTAAGTATTTTCTCAAAGAATAAAAATAACATTTCATTAGTTACTAATTAGATAGGTGGTTCTTCCGTAATATCATAAAGAAAAGAAATAGTTTGTACTTAATAATGTTTCGGTTTTGCTAATATTAGTGTCTGACAAAATTAATAGATAATGAATTTTGGCATACAATTTTAAAAGTCTCTCAAATAATTAAATCGTTTGGAAAACTTTTTTTTAATGAAAGCTTTCTTCTTATAATTCTGTTAAAAGGAATGCTGTGGGCAATGGATTAAGGTATATGAAAGGTCAAATAGGAATGTAACATAAAGTAACAATTTTCAAAGAATGCCAAGCTAAGCTCAAACGGTAGATTTAGAAACCCACTAACCCAAAATGTTGATACATTTGTGTGATATTTATTAATATAATTACCACACACTCACAGAAACAATGTGTGCAGATCAGAAGCCATCGTGTTTTATCCTAATGCAAGATTAAAGCCACTCCAAAAACATTTTATTCTGTAGTAGAAGAAAAGGAAGGCCAATTTTGAGTTCTGCCTAGAGTTCTGAAAAACAATTATTGTAATTAATGATTCTCCAACTATAAGGTTACATTTTTATATGATATGTATAATATTTCATAGAAAGATAGAATAGAAAAGATAATAATTATAATAATGCAAATAACAATGTGACGTCCTTGTTAATGTTCTCTTGCTGGAAGGTGGTTACTGCTATGTCCTGGAGCTTTAATTAATTCCTGTTAAAAGAAATGCTGTAGGCAATGGATTAAG